>OX637536.1:29665629-30865629 GCA_951800035.1 Linnaemya tessellans
AAAGGCTAACCCTTTGCTAAAAATCAAATTTTTGGTCGAAACACAATTTTACCCAATTTTGCCCAAAAGGCGTTTATTTCTAATAACTGAGTATTGAAAGGAGTTTCAAATGCGAAGAAGCTTCCGAAAAAGCTTAAGTCGCATGCATTTAAGCAAAAAAAATTTTTGACCAATTTTTTAGGAAATTCTAACCCCTTTGCTAAAAATCAATTTTTGGTCGAAACACAATTTACCCAATTTTGCCCAAAAGGCGTTTATTTCTAATAACTGAGTATTGAAAGGAGTTTCAAATGCGAAGAAGCTTCCGAAAAAGCTTAAGTCGCATGCATTTAAGCAAAAAAAATTGTTGACCAATTTTTTAGGAAAGGCTAACCCCTTTGCTAAAAATCAAATTTTTGGTCGAAACACAATTTTACCCAATTTTGCCCAAAAGGCGTTTATTTCTAATAACTGAGTATTGAAAGGAGTTTCAAATGCGAAGAAGCTTCCGAAAAAGCTTAAGTCGCATGCATTTAAGCAAAAAAAATTTTTGACCAATTTTTTAGGAAAGGCTAACACCCCTTTGCTAAAAATCCAATTTTTGGTCGAAACACAATTTTACCCAATTTTGCCCAAAAGGCGTTTTATTTCTAATAACTGTGTATTGAAAGGAGTTTCAAATGCGAAGAAGCTTCCGAAAAAGCTTAAGTCGCATGCATTTAAGCAAAAAAAATTTTTGACCAATTTTTTAGGAAAGGCTAACCCCTTTGCTAAAAATCAAATTTTTGGTCGAAACACAATTTTACCCAATTTTGCCAAAAGGCGTTTATTTCTAATAACTGAGTATTGAAGGAGTTTCAAATGCGAAGAAGCTTCCGAAAAAGCTTAAGTCGCATGCATTTAAGCAAAAAAAATTTTTGACCAATTTTTTAGGAAAGGCTAACCCCTTTGCTAAAAATCAAATTTTTGGTCGAAACACAATTTTACCCAATTTTGCCCAAAAGGCGTTTTATTTCTAATAACTGAGTATTGAAAGGAGTTTCAAATGCGAAGAAGCTTCCGAAAAAGCTTAAGTCGCATGCATTTAAGCAAAAAAATTTTTGACCAATTTTTTAGGAAAGGCTAACTAACCCCTTTGCTAAAAATCAAATTTTTGGTCGAAACACAATTTTACCAATTTTGCCCAAAAGGCGTTTATTTCTAATAACTGAGTATTGAAAGGAGTTTCAAATGCGAAGAAGCTTCCGAAAAGCTTAAGTCGCATGCATTTAAGCAAAAAAAATTTTTGACCAATTTTTTAGGAAAGGCTAACCCCTTTGCTAAAAATCAAATTTTTGGTTCGAAACACAATTTTACCCAATTTTGCCCAAAAGGCGTTTATTTCTAATAACTGAGTATTGAAAGGAGTTTCAAATGCGAAGAAGCTTCCGAAAAAGCTTAAGTCGCATGCATTTAAGCAAAAAAAATTTTTGACCAATTTTTTAGGAAAGGCTAACACCCTTTGCTAAAAATCAAATTTTTGGTCGAAACACAATTTTACCCAATTTTGCCCAAAAGGCGTTTATTTCTAATAACTGAGTATTGAAAGGAGTTTCAAATGCGAAGAAGCTTCCGAAAAAGCTTAAGTCGCATGCATTTCAGCAAAAAAAATTTTTGACTAATTTTTTAGGAAAGGCTAACCCCTTTGCTAAAAATCAAATTTTTGGTCGAAACACAATTTTACCCAATTTTGCCCAAAAGGCGTTTATTTCTAATAACTGAGTATTGAAAGGAGTTTCAAATGCGAAGAAGCTTCCGAAAAAGCTTAAGTCGCATGCATTTAAGCAAAAAAAATTTTTGACCAATTTTTAGGAAAGGCTAACCCCTTTGCTAAAAATCAAATTTTTGGTCGAAACACAATTTTACCCAATTTTGCCCAAAAGGCGTTTATTTCTAATAACTGAGTATTGAAAGGAGTTTCAAATGCGAAGAAGCTTCCGAAAAAGCTTAAGTCGCATGCATTTCAGCAAAAAAAATTTTTGACCAATTTTTTAGGAAAGGCTAACCCCTTTGCTAAAAATCAAATTTTTGGTCGAAACACAATTTTACCCAATTTTGCCCAAAAGGCGTTTATTTCTAATAACTGAGTATTGAAAGGAGTTTCAAATGCGAAGAAGCTTCCGAAAAAGCTTAAGTCGCATGCATTTAAGCAAAAAAAATTTTTGACCAATTTTTAGGAAAGGCTAACCCTTTGCTAAAAATCAAATTTTTGGTCGAAACACAATTTTACCCAATTTTGCCCAAAAGGCGTTTATTTCTAATAACTGAGTATTGAAAGGAGTTTCAAATGCGAAGAAGCTTCCGAAAAAGCTTAAGTCGCATGCATTTAAGCAAAAAAAATTTTTGACCAATTTTTTAGGAAAGGCTAACCCCTTTGCTAAAAATCAAATTTTTGGTCGAAACACAATTTTACCCAATTTTGCCCAAAGGCGTTTATTTCTAATAACTGAGTATTGAAAGGAGTTTCAAATGCGAAGAAGCTTCCGAAAAAGCTTAAGTCGCATGCATTTAAGCAAAAAAAATTTTTGACCAATTTTTTAGGAAAGGCTAACCCCTTTGCTAAAAATCAAATTTTTGGTCGAAACACAATTTTACCCAATTTTGCCCAAAAGGCGTTTATTTCTAATAACTGAGTATTGAAAGGAGTTTCAAATGCGAAGAAGCTTCCGAAAAAGCTTAAGTCGCATGCATTTAAGCAAAAAAAATTGTTGACCAATTTTTTAGGAAAGGCTAACCCCTTTGCTAAAAGTCAAATTTTTGGTCTAAACACAATTTTACCCAATTTTGCCCAAAAGGCGTTTATTTCTAATAACTGAGTATTGAAAGGAGTTTCAAATGCGAAGAAGCTTCCGAAAAAGCTTAAGTCGCATGCATTTAAGCAAAAAAAATTTTTGACCAATTTTTTAGGAATTTTGACCAATTTTTGCTAAAAATCAAATTTTTGGTCGAAACACAATTTTACCCAATTTTGCCCAAAAGGCGTTTATTTCTAATAACTGAGTATTGAAAGGAGTTTCAAATGCGAAGAAGCTTCCGAAAAAGCTTAAGTCGCATGCATTTAAGCAAAAAAAATTTTTGACCAATTTTTTAGGAAAGGCTAACCCCTTTGCTAAAAATCAAATTTTTGGTCGAAACACAATTTTACCCAATTTTGCCCAAAAGGCGTTTATTTCTAATAACTGAGTATTGAAAGGAGTTTCAAATGCGAAGAAGCTTCCGAAAAAGCTTAAGTCGCATGCATTTAAGCAAAAAAAATTTTTGACCAATTTTTTAGGAAAGGCTAACCCCTTTGCTAAAAATCAAATTTTTGGTCGAAACACAATTTTACCCAATTTTGCCCAAAAGGCGTTTATTTCTAATAACTGAGTATTGAAAGGAGTTTCAAATGCGAAGAAGCTTCCGAAAAAGCTTAAGTCGCATGCATTTAAGCAAAAAAAATTTTTGACCAATTTTTTAGGAAAGGCTAACCCCTTTGCTAAAAATCAAATTTTTGGTCGAAACACAATTTTACCCAATTTTGCCCAAAAGGCGTTTATTTCTAATAACTGAGTATTGAAAGGAGTTTCAAATGCGAAGAAGCTTCCGAAAAAGCTTAAGTCGCATGCATTTAAGCAAAAAAAATTTTTGACCAATTTTTTAGGAAAGGCTAACCCCTTTGCTAAAAATCAAATTTTTGGTCGAAACACAATTTTACCCAATTTTGCCCAAAAGGCGTTTATTTCTAATAACTGAGTATTGAAAGGAGTTTCAAATGCGAAGAAGCTTCCGAAAAAGCTTAAGTCGCATGCATTTAAGCAAAAAAAATTTTTGACCAATTTTTTAGGAAAGGCTAACAACCCCTTTGCTAAAAATCAAATTTTTGGTCGAAAAACAATTTTACCCAATTTTGCCCAAAAGGCGTTTATTTCTAATAACTGAGTATTGAAAGGAGTTTCAAATGCGAAGAAGCTTCCGAAAAAGCTTAAGTCGCATGCATTTAAGCAAAAAAAATTTTTGACCAATTTTTTTGGAAAGGCTAACTTTGCTAAAAATCAAATTTTTGGTCGAAACACAATTTTACCCAATTTTGCCCAAAAGGCGTTTATTTCTAATAACTGAGTATTGAAAGGAGTTTCAAATGCGAAGAAGCTTCCGAAAAAGCTTAAGTCGCATGCATTTAAGCAAAAAAAAATTTTCACCAATTTTTTAGGAAAGGCTAACCCCTTTGCTAAAAATCAAATTTTTGGTCGAAACACAATTTTACCCAATTTTGCCCAAAAGGCGTTTATTTCTAATAACTGAGTATTGAAAGGAGTTTCAAATGCGAAGAAGCTTCCGAAAAAGCTTAAGTCGCATGCATTTAAGCAAAAAAAATTTTTGACCAATTTTTTAGGAAAGGCTAACCCCTTTGCTAAAAATCAAATTTTTGGTCGAAACACAATTTTACCCAATTTTGCCCAAAAGGCGTTTATTTCTAATAACTGAGTATTGAAAGGAGTTTCAAATGCGAAGAAGCTTCCGAAAAAGCTTAAGTCGCATGCATTTAAGCAAAAAAAATTTTTGACCAATTTTTTAGGAAAGGCTAACCCCTTTGCTAAAAATCAAATTTTTGGTCGAAACACAATTTTACCCAATTTTGCCCAAAAGGCGTTTATTTCTAATAACTGAGTATTGAAAGGAGTTTCAAATGCGAAGAAGCTTCCGAAAAAGCTTAAGTCGCATGCATTTAAGCAAAAAAAATTTTTGACCAATTTTTTAGGAAAGGCTAACCCCTTTGCTAAAAATCAAATTTTTGGTCGAAACACAATTTTACCCAATTTTGCCCAAAAGGCGTTTATTTCTAATAACTGAGTATTGAAAGGAGTTTCAAATGCGAAGAAACTTCCGAAAAAGCTTAAGTCGCATGCATTTAAGCAAAAAAAATTTTTGACCAATTTTTTAGGAAAGGCTAACCCCTTTGCTAAAAATCAAATTTTTGGTCGAAACACAATTTTACCCAATTTTGCCCAAAAGGCGTTTATTTCTAATAACTGAGTATTGAAAGGAGTTTCAAATGCGAAGAAGCTTCCGAAAAAGCTTAAGTCGCATGCATTTAAGCAAAAAAAATTGTTGACCAATTTTTTAGGAAAGGCTAACCCCTTTGCTAAAAATCAAATTTTTGGTCGAAACACAATTTTACCCAATTTTGCCCAAAAGGCGTTTATTTCTAATAACTGAGTATTGAAAGGAGTTTCAAATGCGAAGAAGCTTCCGAAAAAGCTTAAGTCGCATGCATTTAAGCAAAAAAAATTTTTGACCAATTTTTTAGGAATTTTGACCAATTTTTGCTAAAAATCAAATTTTTGGTCGAAACACAATTTTACCCAATTTTGCCCAAAAGGCGTTTATTTCTAATAACTGAGTATTGAAAGGAGTTTCAAATGCGAAGAAGCTTCCGAAAAAGCTTAAGTCGCATGCATTTAAGCAAAAAAAATTTTTGACCAATTTTTTAGGAAAGGCTAACCCCTTTGCTAAAAATCAAATTTTTGGTCGAAACACAATTTTACCCAATTTTGCCCAAAAGGCGTTTATTTCTAATAACTGAGTATTGAAAGGAGTTTCAAATGCGAAGAAGCTTCCGAAAAAGCTTAAGTCGCATGCATTTAAGCAAAAAAAATTTTTGACCAATTTTTTAGGAAAGGCTAACTAACCCCTTTGCTAAAAATCAAATTTTTGGTCGAAACACAATTTTACCCAATTTTGCCCAAAAGGCGTTTATTTCTAATAACTGAGTATTGAAAGGAGTTTCAAATGCGAAGAAGCTTCCGAAAAAGCTTAAGTCGCATGCATTTAAGCAAAAAAAATTTTTGACCAATTTTTTAGGAAAGGCTAAAAATCAAATTTTTGGTCGAAACACAATTTTACCCAATTTTGCCCAAAAGGCGTTTATTTCTAATAACTGAGTATTGAAAGGAGTTTCAAATGCGAAGAAGCTTCCGAAAAAGCTTAAGTCGCATGCATTTAAGCAAAAAAAATTTTTGACCAATTTTTTAGGAAAGGCTAACCCCTTTGCTAAAAATCAAATTTTTGGTCGAAACACAATTTTACCCAATTTTGCCCAAAAGGCGTTTATTTCTAATAACTGAGTATTGAAAGGAGTTTCAAATGCGAAGAAGCTTCCGAAAAAGCTTAAGTCGCATGCATTTAAGCAAAAAAAATTTTTGACCAATTTTTTAGGAAAGGCTAACCCCTTTGCTAAAAATCAAATTTTTGGTCGAAACACAGTTTTACCCAATTTTGCCCAAAAGGCGTTTATTTCTAATAACTGAGTATTGAAAGGAGTTTCAAATGCGAAGAAGCTTCCGAAAAAGCTTAAGTCGCATGCATTTAAGCAAAAAAAATTTTTGACCAATTTTTTAGGAAAGGCTAACCCCTTTGCTAAAAATCAAATTTTTGGTCGAAACACAATTTTACCCAATTTTGCCCAAAAGGCGTTTATTTCTAATAACTGAGTATTGAAAGGAGTTTCAAATGCGAAGAAGCTTCCGAAAAAGCTTAAGTCGCATGCATTTAAGCAAAAAAAATTTTTGACCAATTTTTTAGGAAAGGCTAACCCCTTTGCTAAAAATCAAATTTTTGGTCGAAACACAATTTTACCCAATTTTGCCCAAAAGGCGTTTATTTCTAATAACTGAGTATTGAAAGGAGTTTCAAATGCGAAGAAGCTTCCGAAAAAGCTTAAGTCGCATGCATTTAAGCAAAAAAAATTTTTGACCAATTTTTTAGGAAAGGCTAACCCCTTTGCTAAAAATCAAATTTTTGGTCGAAACACAATTTTACCCAATTTTGCCCAAAAGGCGTTTATTTCTAATAACTGAGTATTGAAAGGAGTTTCAAATGCGAAGAAGCTTCCGAAAAAGCTTAAGTCGCATGCATTTAAGCAAAAAAAATTTTTGACCAATTTTTTAGGAAAGGCTAACCCCTTTGCTAAAAATCAAATTTTTGGTCGAAACACAATTTTACCCAATTTTGCCCAAAAGGCGTTTATTTCTAATAACTGAGTATTGAAAGGAGTTTCAAATGCGAAGAAGCTTCCGAAAAAGCTTAAGTCGCATGCATTTAAGCAAAAAAAATTTTTGACCAATTTTTTAGGAAAGGCTAACCCCTTTGCTAAAAATCAAATTTTTGGTCGAAACACAATTTTACCCAATTTTGCCCAAAAGGCGTTTATTTCTAATAACTGAGTATTGAAAGGAGTTTCAAATGCGAAGAAGCTTCCGAAAAAGCTTAAGTCGCATGCATTTAAGCAAAAAAAATTGTTGACCAATTTTTTAGGAAAGGCTAAACCCTTTGCTAAAAATCAAATTTTTGGTCGAAACACAATTTTACCCAATTTTGCCCAAAAGGCGTTTATTTCTAATAACTGAGTATTGAAAGGAGTTTCAAATGCGAAGAAGCTTCCGAAAAAGCTTAAGTCGCATGCATTTAAGCAAAAAAAATTTTTGACCAATTTTTTAGGAATTTTGACCAATTTTTGCTAAAAATCAAATTTTTGGTCGAAACACAATTTTACCCAATTTTGCCCAAAAGGCGTTTATTTCTAATAACTGAGTATTGAAAGGAGTTTCAAATGCGAAGAAGCTTCCGAAAAAGCTTAAGTCGCATGCATTTAAGCAAAAAAAATTTTTGACCAATTTTTTAGGAAAGGCTAACTAACCCCTTTGCTAAAAATCAAATTTTTGGTCGAAACACAATTTTACCCAATTTTGCCCAAAAGGCGTTTATTTCTAATAACTGAGTATTGAAAGGAGTTTCAAATGCGAAGAAGCTTCCGAAAAAGCTTAAGTCGCATGCATTTAAGCAAAAAAAATTTTTGACCAATTTTTTAGGAATTTTGACCAATTTTTGCTAAAAATCAAATTTTTGGTCGAAACACAATTTTACCCAATTTTGCCCAAAAGGCGTTTATTTCTAATAACTGAGTATTGAAAGGAGTTTCAAATGCGAAGAAGCTTCCGAAAAAGCTTAAGTCGCATGCATTTAAGCAAAAAAAATTTTTGACCAATTTTTTAGGAATTTTGACCAATTTTTGCTAAAAATCAAATTTTTGGTCGAAACACAATTTTACCCAATTTTGCCCAAAAGGCGTTTATTTCTAATAACTGAGTATTGAAAGGAGTTTCAAATGCGAAGAAGCTTCCGAAAAAGCTTAAGTCGCATGCATTTAAGCAAAAAAAATTTTTGACCAATTTTTTAGGAATTTTGACCAATTTTTGCTAAAAATCAAATTTTTGGTCGAAACACAATTTTACCCAATTTTGCCCAAAAGGCGTTTATTTCTAATAACTGAGTATTGAAAGGAGTTTCAAATGCGAAGAAGCTTCCGAAAAAGCTTAAGTCGCATGCATTTAAGCAAAAAAAATTTTTGACCAATTTTTTAGGAATTTTGACCAATTTTTGCTAAAAATCAAATTTTTGGTCGAAACACAATTTTACCCAATTTTGCCCAAAAGGCGTTTATTTCTAATAACTGAGTATTGAAAGGAGTTTCAAATGCGAAGAAGCTTCCGAAAAAGCTTAAGTCGCATGCATTTAAGCAAAAAAAATTTTTGACCAATTTTTTAGGAAAGGCTAACTAACCCCTTTGCTAAAAATCAAATTTTTGGTCGAAACACAATTTTACCCAATTTTGCCCAAAAGGCGTTTATTTCTAATAACTGAGTATTGAAAGGAGTTTCAAATGCGAAGAAGCTTCCGAAAAAGCTTAAGTCGCATGCATTTAAGCAAAAAAAATTTTTGACCAATTTTTTAGGAATTTTGACCAATTTTTGCTAAAAATCAAATTTTTGGTCGAAACACAATTTTACCCAATTTTGCCCAAAAGGCGTTTATTTCTAATAACTGAGTATTGAAAGGAGTTTCAAATGCGAAGAAGCTTCCGAAAAAGCTTAAGTCGCATGCATTTAAGCAAAAAAAATTTTTGACCAATTTTTTAGGAATTTTGACCAATTTTTGCTAAAAATCAAATTTTTGGTCGAAACACAATTTTACCCAATTTTGCCCAAAAGGCGTTTATTTCTAATAACTGAGTATTGAAAGGAGTTTCAAATGCGAAGAAGCTTCCGAAAAAGCTTAAGTCGCATGCATTTAAGCAAAAAAAATTTTTGACCAATTTTTTAGGAAAGGCTAAAAATCAAATTTTTGGTCGAAACACAATTTTACCCAATTTTGCCCAAAAGGCGTTTATTTCTAATAACTGAGTATTGAAAGGAGTTTCAAATGCGAAGAAGCTTCCGAAAAAGCTTAAGTCGCATGCATTTAAGCAAAAAAAATTTTTGACCAATTTTTTAGGAAAGGCTAACCCCTTTGCTAAAAATCAAATTTTTGGTCGAAACACAATTTTACCCAATTTTGCCCAAAAGGCGTTTATTTCTAATAACTGAGTATTGAAAGGAGTTTCAAATGCGAAGAAGCTTCCGAAAAAGCTTAAGTCGCATGCATTTAAGCAAAAAAAATTTTTGACCAATTTTTTAGGAAAGGCTAAAAATCAAATTTTTGGTCGAAACACAATTTTACCCAATTTTGCCCAAAAGGCGTTTATTTCTAATAACTGAGTATTGAAAGGAGTTTCAAATGCGAAGAAGCTTCCGAAAAAGCTTAAGTCGCATGCATTTAAGCAAAAAAAATTTTTGACCAATTTTTTAGGAAAGGCTAACCCCTTTGCTAAAAATCAAATTTTTGGTCGAAACACAATTTTACCCAATTTTGCCCAAAAGGCGTTTATTTCTAATAACTGAGTATTGAAAGGAGTTTCAAATGCGAAGAAGCTTCCGAAAAAGCTTAAGTCGCATGCATTTAAGCAAAAAAAATTTTTGACCAATTTTTTAGGAAAGGCTAACCCCTTTGCTAAAAATCAAATTTTTGGTCGAAACACAGTTTTACCCAATTTTGCCCAAAAGGCGTTTATTTCTAATAACTGAGTATTGAAAGGAGTTTCAAATGCGAAGAAGCTTCCGAAAAAGCTTAAGTCGCGTGCATTTAAGCAAAAAAAATTTTTGACCAATTTTTTAGGAAAGGCTAACCCCTTTGCTAAAAATCAAATTTTTGGTCGAAACACAATTTTACCCAATTTTGCCCAAAAGGCGTTTATTTCTAATAACTGAGTATTGACAGGAGTTTCAAATGCGAAGAAGCTTCCGAAAAAGCTTAAGTCGCATGCATTTAAGCAAAAAAAATTTTTGACCAATTTTTTAGGAAAGGCTAACCCCTTTGCTAAAAATCAAATTTTTGGTCGAAACACAATTTTACCCAATTTTGCCCAAAAGGCGTTTATTTCTAATAACTGAGTATTGAAAGGAGTTTCAAAAGCGAAGAAGCTTCCGAAAAAGCTTCAGTCGCATGCATTTAAGCAAAAAAAATTTTTGACCAATTTTTTAGGAAAGGCTAACCCCTTTGCTAAAAATCAAATTTTTGGCCGAAACACAATTTTACCCAATTTTGCCCAAAAGGCGTTTATTTCTAATAACTGAGTATTGAAAGGAGTTTCAAATGCGAAGAAGCTTCCGAAAAAGCTTAAGTCGCATGCATTTAAGCAAAAAAAAATTTTTGACCAATTTTTTAGGAAAGGCTAACCCCTTTGCTAAAAATCAAATTTTTGGTCGAAACACAATTTTACCCAATTTTGCCCAAAAGGCGTTTATTTCTAATAACTGAGTATTGAAAGGAGTTTCAAATGCGAAGAAGCTTCCGAAAAAGCTTAAGTCGCATGCATTTAAGCAAAAAAAATTTTTGACCAATTTTTTAGGAAAGGCTAACCCCTTTGCTAAAAATCAAATTTTTGGTCGAAACACAATTTTACCCAATTTTGCCCAAAAGGCGTTTATTTCTAATAACTGAGTATTGAAAGGAGTTTCAAATGCGAAGAAGCTTCCGAAAAAGCTTAAGTCGCATGCATTTAAGCAAAAAAAATTTTTGACCAATTTTTTAGGAAAGGCTAACCCCTTTGCTAAAAATCAAATTTTTGGTCGAAACACAATTTTACCCAATTTTGCCCAAAAGGCGTTTATTTCTAATAACTGAGTATTGAAAGGAGTTTCAAATGCGAAGAAGCTTCCGAAAAAGCTTAAGTCGCATGCATTTAAGCAAAAAAAATTTTTGACCAATTTTTTAGGAAAGGCTAACCCCTTTGCTAAAAATCAAATTTTTGGTCGAAACACAATTTTACCCAATTTTGCCCAAAAGGCGTTTATTTCTAATAACTGAGTATCGAAAGGAGTTTCAAATGCGAAGAAGCTTCCGAAAAAGCTTAAGTCGCATGCATTTAAGCAAAAAAAATTTTTGACCAATTTTTTAGGAATTTTGACCAATTTTTGCTAAAAATCAAATTTTTGGTCGAAACACAATTTTACCCAATTTTGCCCAAAAGGCGTTTATTTCTAATAACTGAGTATTGAAAGGAGTTTCAAATGCGAAGAAGCTTCCGAAAAAGCTTAAGTCGCATGCATTTAAGCAAAAAAAATTTTTGGCCAATTTTTTAGGAAAGGCTAACAACCCCTTTGCTAAAAATCAAATTTTTGGTCGAAACACAATTTTACCCAATTTTGCCCAAAAGGCGTTTATTTCTAATAACTGAGTATTGAAAGGAGTTTCAAATGCGAAGAAGCTTCCGAAAAAGCTTAAGTCGCATGCATTTAAGCAAAAAAAATTTTTGACCAATTTTTTAGGAAAGGCTAACTAACCCCTTTGCTAAAAATCAAATTTTTGGTCGAAACACAATTTTACCCAATTTTGCCCAAAAGGCGTTTATTTGTAATAACTGAGTATTGAAAGGAGTTTCAAATGCGAAGAAGCTTCCGAAAAAGCTTAAGTCGCATGCATTTAAGCAAAAAAAATGTTTGACCAATTTTTTAGGAAAGGCTAACCCCTTTGCTAAAAATCAAATTTTTGATCGAAACACAATTTTACCCAATTTTGCCCAAAAGGCGTTTATTTCTAATAACTGCGTATTGAAAGGAGTTTCAAATGCGAAGAAGCTTCCGAAAAAGCTTAAGTCGCATGCATTTAAGCAAAAAAAATTTTTGACCAATTTTTTAGGAAAGGCTAACCCCTTTGCTAAAAATCAATTTTTTGGTCGAAACACAATTTTACCCAATTTTGCCCAAAAGGCGTTTATTTCTAATAACTAAGTATTGAAAGGAGTTTCAAATGCAAAGAAGCTTCCGAAAAAGCTTAAGTCGCATGCATTTAAGCAAAAAAAATTTTTGACCAATTTTTTAGGAAAGACTAACCCCTTTGCTAAAAATCAAATTTTTGGTTGAAACACAATTTTACCCAATTTTGCCCAAAAGGCGTTTATTTCTAATAACTGAGTATTGAAAGGAGTTTCAAATGCGAAGAAGCTTCCGAAAAAGCTTAAGTCGCATGCATTTAAGCAAAAAAAATTTTTGGCCAATTTTTTAGCAGAGGTACCTCTTTGCAAAAAATCAATTTTTTGGTCGAAACACAATTTTACCCAATTTTGCCCAAAAGGCGTTTATTTCTAATAACTAAGTATTGAAAGGAGTTTCAAATGCCAAGAAGCTTCCGAAAAAGCATAAGTCGCATGCATTTAAGCAAAAAAAATTTTTGACCAATTTTTTAGGAAAGACTAACCCCTTTGCTAAAAATCAAATTTTTGGTTGAAACACAATGTTACCCAATTTTGCCCAAAAGGCGTTTATTTCTAATAACTGAGTATTGAAAGGAGTTTCAAATGCGAAGAAGCTTCCGAAAAAGCTTAAGTCGCATGCATTTAAGCAAAAAAAATTTTTGGCCAATTTTTTAGCAGAGGTACCTCTTTGCAAAAAATCAATTTTTTGGTCGAAACACAATTTTACCCAAAAGGCGTTTATTTCTAATAACTAAGTATTGAAAGGAGTTTCAAATGCCAAGAAGCTTCCGAAAAAGCATAAGTCGCATGCATTTAACCAAAAAAAATTTTTGACCAATTTTTTAGGAAAGGCTAACCCCTTTGCTAAAAATCAAATTTTTGGTTGAAACACAATTTTACCCAATTTTGCCCAAAAGGCGTTTATTTCTAATAACTGAGTATTGAAAGGAGTTTCAAATGCGAAGAAGCTTCCGAAAAAGCTTAAGTCGCATGCATTTAAGCAAAAAAAATTTTTGGCCAATTTTTTAGCAGAGGTACCTCTTTGCAAAAAATCAATTTTTTGGTCGAAACACAATTTTACCCAATTTTGCCCAAAAGGCGTTTATTTCTAATAACTAAGTATTGAAAAGAGTTTCAAATGCCAAGAAGCTTCCGAAAAAGCTTAAGTCGCATGCATTTAAGCAAAAAAAATTTTTGGTCAATTTTTTAGCAAAGAGGTACCTCTTTGCAAAAAATCAATTTTTTGGTCGAAACACAATTTTACCCAATTTTGCCCAAAAGGCGTTTATTTCTAATAACTAAGTATTGAAAGGAGTTTCAAATGCCAAGAAGCTTCCGAAAAAGCATAAGTCGCATGCATTTAAGCAAAAAAAGTTTTTGACCAATTTTTTAGGAAAGACTAACCCCTTTGCTAAAAATCAAATTTTTGGTTGAAACACAATGTTACCCAATTTTGCCCAAAAGGCGTTTATTTCTAATAACTGAGTATTGAAAGGAGTTTCAAATGCGAAGAAGCTTCCGAAAAAGCTTAAGTCGCATGCATTTAAGCAAAAAAAATTTTTGGCCAATTTTTTAGCAGAGGTACCTCTTTGCAAAAAATCAATTTTTTGGTCGAAACACAATTTTACCCAAAAGGCGTTTATTTCTAATAACTAAGTATTGAAAGGAGTTTCAAATGCCAAGAAGCTTCCGAAAAAGCTTAAGTCGCATGCATTTAAGCAAAAAAATTTTTGGCCAATTTTTTAGCAGAGGTACCTCTTTGCAAAAAATCAATTTTTTGGTCGAAACACAATTTTACCCAAAAGGCGTTTATTTCTAATAACTAAGTATTGAAAGGAGTTTCAAATGCCAAGAAGCTTCCGAAAAAGCTTAAGTCGCATGCATTTAAGCAAAAAAAATTTTGGCCAATTTTTTAGCAAAGAGGTACCTCTCTGCAAAAAATCAATTTTTTGGTCGAAACACAATTTTACCCAATTTTGCCCAAAAGGCGTTTATTTCTAATAACTAAGTATTGAAAGGAGTTTCAAATGCCAAGAAGCTTCTGAAAAAGCTTAAGTCGCATGCATTTAAGCAATAAAAAAATTTTTGGTCAATTTTTTAGCAAAGAGGTACCTCTTTGCAAAAAATCAAAACAAAATTTTACCCAATTTCGCCCAAAAGGCATTTATTTCTAATAACTGATTATTTAAAGGAGTTTCGAATGCGAAGAAGCTTCCGAATAAGCTTACGTCGCAAGCATTTATTATACAAATGACGTAAAGAAATACCAGAGATAACCCATCCAATATGTTCAATTATAATATTCTTTCAGTTAACAACATTTCTAAAATTTAAAAGGCCGCCATGAGGCTATCTAATACTATAAATTATGCATGTGCCATTGAGGTTAAGTATGTCAGAACTTTCCACTTCTTAGTTTCACTTTTACTATATGAGGCCTGAGTGTAATCCATGACGGATTGGGATGCTTATGCCCCTCTTCTTCAACTTAACCTAACCTAACCTACTATATATCTCTTTTTATATATTTATTTAAAAGAAACAAAATTACAATGATGATTTTAATAAATCTTATTTACAGCTTTTTTAATACGTGTAAAAATATCACTTTAAAAAAAATTTATTATATTTGTAACAATTCTGTATATAATTCTTTTTAATTATTTATGTATTATGAGTAATAATAATAAAAATAATTATAATAACATTACTAATAATAATAATAATAATAATAATAATAATAATAATAATAATAATAATAATAATAGTAATAATAATAATAATAATTATAATAATAATAATAATAATAATAATAATAATAATAATAATGATATTCAAAGCTGAATTGTAAGGTTTTTTGATGTTATTTTACATGACAAAAACTATACCTGAAATATTCAATTCAATAGAACTTTAAGAGAATAATTTTTATATGAGGACTTAGCTCATAATCCACACCATTTTTTTCTATATTAGAAAATTAATATTTTAAAATTTGCTTGTTTTGTATCTTAAAGGTATACAAAACTTAAGGTTCAATTAGTCGTGACTTATCCATAACACCATCTCATAACGCCATAACCCAGAACCAAAATCCATTTGGTTTCTATGATTATGGTTATGGTTGTGTGAAGTACAATCGAATACAGTGTTATCCATAAACTAGGAACCTGCAATATCTTTTACGGGTATGGTGTTATGGATAACTCAGAATTAATTTAACCTTTAATCAAATTGAGTAAGTACTTATATATTCTCGATGAAGCTATTATCATAACATAATAAATAATTATTCCAAAAAATCTATAAGACCAAATGCAAGTAGCGAGCGTACTGTTTCATAAATATTTTCCGAGTACCTTCAGTTCCCTTCCAATGTGATTCTTAAATGTAGCTCCGTACAATGTAACAATATTCTAAGCTTGACCGAACAAGAACTGTTTGTAAAGGGTGTTTTTTTATGAAGTTTTTTTTATACGAATCACTCTGTTGTCTGACAGCAGTTTTGACAGTTTAAAGTGACGTCTCTACTCAGTATTGTTTGACAAATCATCATGAACAGGTTAACTCCAGAACAACGCTTCCAAATCGTGGAAATTTATTTTCAAAAACAGTGTTCAATTAAAAATGTTTTTCCGCTTTTTTACCGCAAAATTATCTTCAGTGATGAGGCGCATTTTTGGTTGAATGGATATGTTAACAAGCGAAATTGCCGTATTTGGAGCAAAGATAATCCACACGCCGTTCAAGAATTACCAATGCATCCCGATAAATGTACTGTTTGGTGCGGTCTATGGTCTGGTGGAATCATCGGTCCTTATTTCTTTAAAAATGAGGAAGGACGACGCGTTACCGTGAATGGGAATGGATACAGAATCATGATCAATGAATTTTTGGTGCCAAAACTTCAAGATATGGATGTAAACGAAATGTGGTTTCAACAGGATGGTGCCACTTGTCATACTGCGGGCGAAACAATGGACATTTCAACGACAACATTATTTCGAGAAATGGACCGGTGAATTGGCCTCCGCGTTCCTGTGATTTGACGCCACTCGATTATTTTTTGTGGGGATACCTGAAATCATTGGTTTACGTGGATAAACCAGCAACGATAGACGCTTTGGAAACCAGTATTCAACGTGTCATTGCTGAAATACGCCCTCAAATGCTTGAAAAGGTGGTCGAAAATTGGACCTCCAGAATGACTTTTGTGCAAAATAGTCGTGGTGGCCACGTGCCCGAAATTATATTTAAATGTTAAATGACAAGAAATTATCTACCAAATAAAAATTTTTTGTTTGCCATTTCATAATTTGCCATGTGTTTTATTTAAATTTCAAATCAGCAAGCTCTTATAAAAACACCCGCTATATAGTATTTTCGATGTTATAGGATTTGAAAATTCTTAACACTATATGAAAGCAATAACCTTGGGGTATTAAATAGTCCAAATATGTATTGAAATTCAGCTCGCAGTATAGCTAACTCGAGGAAGCTCTTCTCACGAATTTTGTATTGGAAAATCCTTTTTATTCGATTACAAACTCCATATATAATTCTGCAATAGAAATAAAAAGTACTTTATTAAAACTTATGTTTTGAACTATAAATATATATTTGCATAGTAATATGTACATATCGCTCACTTGCTGCAAGAACGGCATAACTCAAAATTCGCGTTGTATGTTGGGTAATATACTCATTTTGATATCTTGTATACAGAACGTGTGAGACGAGTGTGTGCCGTTATTTTTATTCCTATTTTTCGCTCTTCTTTTACTCACAACAACGACACATCGTTAGTTACGCCACAGTCGTTAATATGTGGACATCGTTTTGTTTTCGGAAAGAGCGACATAATTTGCGTTGTGCCTTTATAAGTGGAAAAGTAAAAATTCTTATATACTGCCATATTTTGTGTTGTGACTGTTTTGTTGAAAAAAATCATCCGGATATAAACATTTTTTCGCATTAAGAACGACACATTTTAGTTTACTACACTACTATCAATGAAGTTTAGCAGCAATAACGTCATAACTCAAAGTATAAACAATTTTCCATCTAAAAACAATTATTGAAAATTTTTTACTCTACTTCTTTCTATACGGATATATTAAATATAAGTTGATTTACAAGATCATATCAAAATATTTACATTTATTCATTTTTCTTCAGAGCTATAGTCAATTGAACACTTAAAACGCATTTATCTCAAAATCGAATATTTTGAGTTATGCCGTTCTTGCAACAAATGAGCAAATAATACTTTTCATATGTAGAAGTAGCTTAAAATTAAATAAGTTGATATATAATTGTTATTGAAGTTATATATAATTAATTAATATCTTTTAAATCATTTATTCATAGGATCTGAAATTTCAGAAAACACAAGACATTTGGGTAGCCAAAAAATTGATTTTTTGCAAAATTAGCCAAATTTCGTTTTCGAAAGCTTCTTGTGATTTTTTTTTTTTTTTTTATCTTGGACCAGCACTCAGGGGATGACCCCTATGTATGCAATGCATTGCGCCGGAACTGAAAACGAGGGGATAGTATTGAGGGGACAGATTAGGAAAGATGAGAAGATAGGCAGGTGTTTCTTTGTAGCTATTTCAACCTTTTACTTCGCCGGCTAATTTTTGCTACAGGGCCGACGAAGGTGGGTGCTGTTACTCAACTTTTTTTAATACATGATAGTGTCAGTCGCTGCCAATTATGTTCAGTGACCAGTGACTATGCCTTCATCATTGAAACAGGCTGGCGACAACTAACACAACCACGCACTAATGCTGATCAGAAGAATTGAACACAATATTTCATGACTCAGCGGGGGCTCGAACTCACGACCCTCCGCTTCATAGTCTCATGTTCTACTACTTCAGCCAACAGCACCCACAATTTGAAACTCGTTTTAATACTTATCTATTAGAAATAAAAGAGTTTTGGGTAAAATTGTGTGTCAGCAAAAAAATAGTTTTTTTTGCAATGAACTACCCCTTTTCGAAAGAATTGGTTAATAACTTTTTTACTTAAATGCATGCGAGTTAAGCTTTTTCGAAACTTCTTCGCATTTAAAACTCCTTTCAATACTTATTTATTAGAAATAAAAGAGTTTGAAAGGAGTTTCAAATGCGAAGAAACTTCCGAAAAAGCTTAAGAAAAAAAAATTTTTTACTAATTTTTTAGGAAAGGGGTACCTCTTTGCAAAAAATCCATTTTTTGGTTGAAACATAATTTCACCCAATTTTAGCCAAAAGGCGTTTATTTCTAATAAATAGCGAAGAAGCTTCCGAAAAAACTTAGATCGCATGCATTTAAGAAAAAAATGTTTCACCAATTTTTTTGGAAAGGGGTACTCTTTGCAAAAAAATCTATTTTTTTGCTGACACACAATTTTACCCAAAAATCTTTTATTTCTAATAAATAATTATTGAAATGAGTTTCAAATGCGAAGGAGCTTTCAAAAAAACTTACATCGTATGCATTTAAGCAAATAAAAATTTTGACCAATTTTTTGCAAAATATCAATTTGTTTTGTTGAAACACAATTTTAACCAAAACTCTTTTATTTCTAGTAAATCCGAAGAAACTTATGAAAAACTTACATCGCATGCATTTAAGCAAAAAAATTGTTTACCAACTTTTTTGGAAAGGGGTACTTTTATGCAAAAAATAAATTATTTGGCTGAAACACAATTTTACCCAAAACTTGTTTATTTCTAATACATAAGTATTGAAAGGAGTTTCAAATGCAAAGAAGCTTTCAAAAAAGCTTACGTCGCATGCACTTAACCCATTTCGTCCCAGTGTTCCATTTTTCGA
Source organism: Linnaemya tessellans (assembly GCA_951800035.1). Lineage (NCBI taxonomy): Eukaryota > Metazoa > Arthropoda > Insecta > Diptera > Tachinidae > Linnaemya > Linnaemya tessellans. The sequence continues at coordinate 29,684,579 of OX637536.1, forward strand.
ACAGTAAATTTCAAGCATTTTAAATTTTTTTATCTGTTTAGGATAGACTTTTTAATATTTTTTCATGAAAATTTTTAATGAAAATTTTGAAAAATATTTTTAAAAAAATTTTTAATAAAAACTTTAAAAAAAATGTTTAATGAAAATTTAAAAAAAAATTTTTTGATGAAAATTTAAAAAAAAATTTTTAATGAAAATTAAAAAAAAAAATTTTAATGAATATATTAAAAAAATGTTTAATGACAATTTTTAATGAAATTTTTAAAAAATTTTTTAATGAAAATTAAAAAAAATTTTTAATAAAAATTTAAAAAAATTTTTGGACATCTGAATCGTATCTTCTGGACCCAAATTACCATTTAACTACGAAGTTTCATAAACTGATTCGAAAAAAAATATGGGTTAAGCAAAAAAAAAAATGTTGACCAATTTCTTTGCAAAATATCAAGTTTTTAGCCGAAACACAATTTTACCCAAAGCATCTTTATTTGTAATAAATAAGTATTGAAAAGAGTTTAAAATGTGAAGAAGCTTCTAAAAAACCTTAAAACGCTTAAAAAAGTTTGACTAATTTTTTTGGAAAAGGAACCTCTTTCCTTTAGAAAGGAGCTTCAAAAGTAAATAAAAAATTTGTTTACTAATTTTGTTGGAAACAATACTTAATGCATGCGATTTAAGCTTTTTCACTTTTGATTATCCTTTTAATACGTACTTATTAGATATAAACACTTTTGTATTTATTAATTTATATACAAATATTAATGATTTTGAAACCTATTTATATTTTTATTCAGATGAATTAGTAAATTCTTCATAATTATCATCTCATTTTCACTAATTAATTTAGCTTGGAAAGTTCACAACTTCCTTTAGCATGCGGATGACCAAACGGTGGCGCAAAGTTTATGTAAAATTTATCGAAAAATATTATAATTTCTGCAAATTTCGCCGTATGTTAATCATGATTGACATTTGTGAATTAGACAGCTTAGTATACAAGCAGACGAGCTTGGAAGCACTATACTCCGTAATTTTGTTTATATATTTTGTGATTTCTAAGCATATTTTCTATAGTTTAACTTTTTAAAGAAGGGCAACATAAACCAAACATTTTAAAACAAAGCAATCTCCATATAAGCTGGCAAATACATCGTTTTCTCCCCGTCTCTGCGATTAAAATCAGTTTGGATTTACTCACGTAACTATTGTATCTACTCTTAAAAAATTTTTTGTTTTACTATAGAATTTTATGGAAGAAAGGCAACTTCCGATTGCCAGAGAATTCTATTTGCGTATTACATTGCTTTTACTTCGGCACAAGAAAGGAAATAAAAAATAAACAGCTAAAAACATCTTAAGGCTTTATAAAAGACATAGAAGATTTGAAATTATTTTGGTGTTTGTTTCCTCTAGCTAATGTAATCGAAAACTCGTTTAAATAATTTAATTTAACGTATTTCAAACTGACCATATTTTGTAGTTGAGTGTTTTGCCCTCTTTTTTTAATTTAATTTTTTTATTGTCATATTTTTCATAAAATGGCATTTTACATTTATTAAAAGTTTTCACAAAATAAAACAGCATTAATGCTTTGAAAACTGTGATTTTGATGTAGTATATTTATGGAAATTAATTCAATAGAATGTTAATAGCCATCGTAACAACATCATCCTGGTCATATTGCTTCGGTGCTTAAACTGCTTGTTATTGGCCCTCAAAAATTTTGTAAGTTTTTCAGACGAAGATTTTAATTAAATATTTGAGGTGGAACTCGGTTTTCGGAATAAAGGCTTTTGTAGTTTTTTCCATAAACTCGAAACCAAATTTTCAAAAAACATTATTTGCAGATGTGAACTTTAGTGTGAATAAAAATTCTTAACTTAATACTGAAATTAATAAGATCGGATAATAAATATACGTTCTCTTTTAATTAGTATTTTTATTACATAATTTTTTTTTCTATCTGGATAATAATTTCAGTGTCCAACTATGTGCTATCGGCATATATTTCCTTATGCAATCATAAGAAAAATATTACAAACATTTCGTCATACAAACATTTTTAAATTATCTGTAAAAAAATCACTATTTATTGTAGGGTTGAATACATAAAAGTTTAACGAACTCTGCCCCATAACATCACCTAAAGACTCCTCAACATACAAACACAAAAAAATATGTTCTGGTGATATTGATAACAGAAATGGCCATAATAATGTTGAATATATTGCCAAGGATGACAATGAGATTGTTTAACATAAATTGACCCTAACAGACATAAAATAAGATTTCCATTCCTTTTTTAATGTTTATTGATTTTGTCTAAGTACATAACAAAACTTTTAATAAAGAACAAAAGCATTGTTTTTGCAATTTATACACACATAAAGAACTTTCATTTTATATGATTGTATGTGTGAGACAAATTTATAAAGGAATATATAAAGAAGAGCAGTTTTTCAAGGCCGGATATTAAATGTTATGGTTATATTTACAGCAATTTAATTTAATTTTTTAATTTTCAATTGCAAAATATACAAAAGAACTTATATGTTGCTCCATTTGATATGTTTAAAGTTTACTGGTCACTCCGGGAAGGGCCGTGGGGGAGATATCTCATCTTTGTCGTTAAACATTATGAAGGTAAATTTAGAGGTAATTAAGGGCAGATAAAACATTTTTTTTATGGTTGATTTAAGGGGCAAAGGTGGGTGGACTGGTAGGGCAAAGGAAGATCAGAAAAGATATTACCTTACTTTTAAAAGCTTAGAAAGTTAATTTTTAAGAAATGTAGACTTAAGGAATACAATTGTTAAATATTTACACTGTTTTTCCATGTAATATGTGACTTCAACGCCCACTAAACGGGGCGGATCGCAAAAATGGATTTTTCTCATTTTCTGGCTCCCAGGTCAATACTTTGATGTAAAAATACATCATTTGATTAATAAAATTACAAAAAAATTAGAAAATTACGTTGTTTTTTAGAGGTTGGTTCAGCTCTTCTTATTGGTACTTTTCTCCCTCTGGCCCGATTCAGCACACTTATGACCCGTGGTATCTTTTAAAATTTATCTATAAACAATTTCGTTTGGGCTGTATCGTGATTTCCACAGATGTACGGGCGGACCGACGGACGAACGAACATGGCCAGATCTTCTTAGAATTTATCACTTTATGGGGTCTTAGAGGGATATTTCGCTGTGTAACACAAGAAATGATAAACTGAATAGACCCTGCAATTCTTTTTAGGATAGTATAATAACGGTACAGTTTTCTCCATTTCCTCTTAGATAAACAAAGAGGTTTGGAAAATTTTTTGTGAAGATAAGTTTTTTCTCAAGTATTGTATCGGAGCTGTTGATTGATATAAGCATGTACTCAAAGGCATTGAAGTATATATACCGTCGAAGTTAAGTAATAAATAAAATGGCTGCTGAATAGAGTCCCAGCAAAATTCCATTAAAAGAAATATTTTCATGTGAATTGTTTTAGGGCAATTCAAGCAATATATCATTTTTCATATTTTATGAAATTATTGAATACCTATGCATCAATAGTTAAACAATTTTCTAAATATATTTGTTATATACTACATAGTCTAATATTTACACAACTAAATCAATTTCATTGAATTTTTTTTTAACAAAATGATTCAATAATTTCCTTGGTTTTTATTTGTTGATGCAATATATTTTAATTAATTAAAAATGCTTCATCGTAAAGCATTTATTTGACTATATGTATTTTTTAGAGTACCAACTGCATAATTTTAGCTCCTACTCAAACGAATGTGGTTGCGATATTTTTTATCTTTTTTTTTTAATTCACATCTTCTCTAAAGAATATTCAATATAAGCAAAAAAATAAAAATTGAATTGAATTTTGCATAAATTTTCAATGAATTCAATTTCGACGTCACTTTAGTGCAATAACTTTATTGTTTAAAGTTCTTTTTTTCTATTAGCGACTAAATTTTATTGAACTTTTTTGTAAATCTATGAGAAAGATATTAAAGAAAAAATCACAAAAATGCCATGCACACTTCGCAATTTATATTTCAACTACAAATCACAATAAATTGGAATATTGCAAAAAAAAACTCTTTGAAGACTGAGGAAGAAAAATAAATACGAAAACAATAAATTCGATGTGCTATCAAATATTGAATTGGTAGTGACAAAAAATCTTTACACAGGATGTAATAAAAATTTTTCAAGGACAAAACAACTGTTTTAAAAGGACCTTAAATATCTGGAGCACGTCAGAAATAAAACGATAAGTTTGAATGGAACGTTTTTGTGATGTCAGAGAGCTAAAAATTATAAATTAAGGTATTTCAAAAAAAAAAAATATGTCATTTAAATTTTGAGCGATGTACACATTAACTAAACCCTCTCAAATCGACTGCTAACGAAAATAGTGTTAGTGATTTAAAGAATCTTGTTGTAGTGATTTGGTTACTAAGTACATTTGCTATATCGCAGAGAAATGAAAATATTATCGTAAATACAATGAACATATAAAAATGGTGATTTTAACGTGTTTTAAAATGTTTACGGCCTTAAGCACTTTTCAGCACAACCTCTATTGTTTTACTTAATCCACTTTCGCCTCATATTTCTTAACGGGACTTTACAATTTTAACAAATTTAATAGCTTTTTAATTCTATAACATTATGTAAATGTATCGATGCCGATATGTAAGGTTTAGAAATTTATCATGAAATTGCTAAAAATATATAAAATTTCTCGTTCATTTTACGATCAACATAATCGGTTTAGTGAACCGGTACTTCGGGCAGTTATTGATCGTTTTCATACTAAATTTAATCTTCTCTATTCGCTGGCGATATCATCGGTTCTTAATGTCTTTCGAAATAAGGCCTTTACGAAGAATGGCGAGTGCAATCGAGCCTTTAAGAAAAATTAAAATTTTCAAAATATCTAGAAGTTACAGGTTTTATCCCATTTAAAAAAAATCGAGTTTTCTCCAGAAGGGTGTGTGTATGTGTGTGTAAGTATATAACCCGCTTATAACTTCGAATGGCTAAACCGAATCGAATCTGATCAAAGTATTCTTTCAAAATTAGATTTTCTGTGAATTGAAAATTACCGGGAAGTTGTGATGGCCTTTAGGGTCAACCGTTTTGCGTATTTTTTTCACAAACTTAATTCGTGCTTAACAATTATTTTGTTTAAAATCAATTTGGTGACAACTTTATTTTCAATAGTGGTCCGATTCATTGATCCCATGTTCGTGTGATCCGGATTTATTTTTATACGGCCTGATTTATTGAAAAAAGTAGTCACAAATTGTACCGATTGCATGGTGCATGGATATGGAATTATCTGCTAGATTATTATAAAAAAAAATCTTGGATTTCAACAATATTTCTGTCTTGATAATTCAAGTTATCAAGCAGATAGAATAATACCCGATATAACCAATATAAGAACTATATAAGACAAATTCAATTTCCCCTGCAGTTCTGGTAAGCAGCTAAAAATAAATGTGTACAAAACTTTTTTATTCTATATGGTAAAACTGTTTTCTATTTGACCTGCTTTATGGTTAAACATTTGTAAAAGTTCATATTATTTGCTGAATATGAAGGAAGTTAGTTGGCAAGAGCTTTTTGAATGCTTATGCAAAATGGTGTAGACGAACAATCAAAGTCAGTCAAGTAAAACTTGAAGAAGATTTTTCATTTTAATATTTCTATGTTTCAGCTATACATCATGTGCAAGAAGAAATTTTTAAAATACTTTTTTCATACTTTTGTACTTGAATATAAATGTTGAGTTCTTACGAATTTCTTTATTTTTATTTTCTTTTTGCTTAAACAACAAATCCAATATATAAGATATAAAATATGTTAAATTATAGGAAACATTATGAAGTTTTGAGATTTTTTTATATTCTAGGGTAACGTAAGGAATATTGAATTTGCTCTGTAACAATTATGAGTAAATATAAGTGAATACGAGAGCGCTGCACAAATGCACTCGGATATATCTTAAGTTACTTTGAATACACTAACACATGTTTGCCTATAGACCTTTTTTTATAATTATTAATTTTTGTAAATTCAGAAAAACTTGATAAATATTACAAGGCACAAAGGAAAGTAAACATCAGTTTTTAATTATTCAACTTACACAGCACAACAGAACAGCTGTTTTCGAAAGCCTTTATACTTCCATCATCGGTACCACTTTTTTTAATTTATTGCAATTAATATTATTTTAAATAAATATTATTTCCATGTACTCAGTATATTTATTTCTTTCTATTCAAAAGAAATTATATCTGCATATTTGCTGGGTTAATTTTAAGTATATGGTAATATAAAGCAAAAAGGTTGAGAATCAGACTTAAAAGAAAATGCACAAAATTAAAAACAGCCTTTCACTGGCTTATGAGATGTTTTTTTTTTATTTTTTGGCAATAAATTTGTTTCCTTCAAATCAACATTAAACTAAAATGTGATTTCGACACCTGAAAAAGCAATTACTGAAATAAAGCGGCTTATCATTTTCTTTTCTACGCCAGCTTTATTTATATTGCGGTTGAAATTTATACAAAATTCTTTTTACCTGATTTTTCCTTATTTTACTTTAAGTGTTATTCTCGCTTGTTTCCTTTAATATAACTGCTAATAAATCGTACATAAACAACATGCTTTCATTTGTTCAGTCATTCTATAATTAATTTCTGTACCTTTGCCCCAAGAAAAAACGAAACGTGAAGATGAAAAATTGTTTTAGATCATAGAAGAAGTTTAAGCGAAGGGTTTACGTTAGCCTTGAAGAAAAACTAACGACCTAAAATATTTATACGCCCTAGAATCGAGAGTGAGGTTTTGTTTCAGAAATAATTTATTTGAGTCTGCTATACGAAACTTTTTGATATTTATGTCTTTAAAAATTGTTTCAAAAATTTCACAATATTGGCTTGACAATTTTATTTGTTGGAAAAAAATTTTGTATACAAGATACGAGCACATAAGGGTATTGAATTTTTTTGCTGAATAATTATTTTTCTTGCATGTTCCTGTGATTAAATTACAATATAATGTTCCGCTATAGGAGATATATTTTTTAGCTTTTTCAAACCGAAATCTAATTTGTTTCGGCTTATATTTTATTTTGTGCTTTCGTTGCCATTTTAACAAATAAAACTAACCCAAACTGCTTATTTGTCAGCACATAAGATTCCCCTGATTTGTTCAGCTTATTTCTCACCACGACTGCAAACTGTAAAGGGTGTGTGAGCGTGTGTGTGTTTATTTGTTTAGCCAGTTAAGCTATACATACATAATCGAGCCTTTTTGCGATTTGTTAAATCCTCCGATAGCTGTTGAGCAAAGTAAAAATAAATATTGTAAACCATGGTAGGGAGCTTTATTGTGTTGTAATAAATCTTAAACGAATTGTAGTACTTCCTTCTTGGCCTAGTTTGTCTTTTCTTACTTTTTCCTTTTCATGTACATGACTTTTTCCTCCTTATTCTTTTGCTGAACTACAACCAAACATTTTTTTTCGAGATGCTATCGAAAATTACTGGATTTCATAAATTATTTCATAATGCGTTGCGCAAAAGCTGTCTTTTGAAATAAGAAGTAAATTAATCAAATAAAAAGTATTAAAGTGGAAATTTTATGCATATCCAAAGGAGATTAAAAGCAGAATAGATTTCATGTCAAGTGGAGAAGATTGCTGGCACAAATATAAAATTATTTAATATATATTATATGTATCTTAGAAAATGTATTTTTAAGAACTACGCGTATAAAGAAATGGTAATTTTAGAGGGGTAGTATAAAATCACAATCCTCCTAGTCAGGGCAGTTATCTTACGGACCGAAGTCTTTGATACTAATGAGTTCTTCAAGCATCAAACGGTTTCTAACTGCTACATAATAGCAAAGGAATTTCAATTATGGTAAAGATTTTTAATAAGTTTTTTGTTACTGTACTAGATTATTATATTACAAAGAAAGAACAACAGTTTCAAAGCAAAACATAAGAGCCTGGCATGACGTTGGGTGGTTTCAGGTGTCTAATCCTTAAACCAATTTATGGCAGAAAATATTCCAATATTTCATTACCACACATTCAGTACCAAACCGTTTCGTTCTGGTGGCATATTTTTTTAACAATCAATATTAATTTCTCTTTGGGCATTTATTATTATTTTTTTAATAAAATATTCGCGACATAAGTATTTACATAATGGAAAATATTAATTCGAATACTAATAATTATTTGTTACTGAGGGTCTTAATCTTGAAACAAACACAATTCTACTCTATGACCCTGAACACTTAAAAACATCATATGAAAATTTATTTTAAAAATTGTAAGCCAGAACCATAAAATTGATTTAACGGCGTGTGGCAAAAATTAATGCAAAATAAACGTGATACCGTGTGCTAAAGAAGTTTATAATTTGATATTGATTAAATGAAGCAATAACCGTAAGTGCGACAAATTGTTGCCAATTTGTTATTGACAGCAAGAGGGACGGTTGCCGAAATTGTTGCTTTTTATATCCTCCAAAAAGATATTAGAGGGTATATTCACCTTGTCATTCCATGTGTAACGCAGCGAAATATCCATCTGATATCCCATAAATTATAAATATTATTGATCAGTGATAAAATCTAAGACGATCTAGCCATGTCCGTCCGTTTGCGGAAATTACGATTCAGTACAAACGAAAAGAGCCAGACCCTTGAAACTTGGTCAAACATATTTCTTAAAGGATAGCACAGGTCAGGTTTGTAAATGAGGTGAATCGAGACTGAGGGAAAAAAGTTCCCCGAAGAAAAACTAAATCAACCTCAAAAACACGATATAATATTTAAATTTTTATTTTTCTAAATTTATTTAGCAAATGATATATTTTTATGTAAAATATGGTCCAAAGCGTTAAATTTGGAGCCATAAAATAAAAAAAATTAATCGTTTGGACCCCACCCCCTTTAGTGGGCGTTACTATATGCAAAAATAGTGTAAACATTTAACAAATTGTATCACTTAAGCCTACATTCCATAAAAATAAAATTTTTAAGCTTTTATGACGAAGCTGAGACGTAAACTGATACTCCAGATCTCTGTTTTCTGATCTACCCCTGTACTAGCCCTCCACACCGCTTTGCCCCCTAAAGGAACTTATAAAAAAACTTTTTTTTTCTTTACTTAACTACACCGAAAATTTAGTTTTTAAGTTTTTACGAGTTAGGTGAGATGTTTCCCCACGGCCTTTTTGGGAGTTTTAAAATTGGGTACAGAAATGTCTGTGACCCAGCAGGCTAAACATTTTCAAGTTATCCCAGTTCCTTTTTGCACGTTAATATAAAATATGAATACGTAAGTTTTTGTGCTGAAGAGAAGGTGTCTGAGTCATGCTTTTCCCAACACATTGGAAACGACCATATTAAATTTTAATGAGAATAAGATTAGAGTTTTTATTTACTAAATATTAGGCGGGTATTTAAGATTTGACCCGGTCGAACATAACATTTTCAATTGTTTTAATTTTTTGAATAATACTTAATATTTATGCCAAATTTTTTATTTATTTTTTTATTTATTTATTATTATATTCTGATATTTTTAAGCTTAAGGTCTCTTTATTTTAATTTAATTTTTAATTTCAATATTTCGTCACTCCTTTGTGTGACATCTTCAGGAAATTAATTATTTTATTTTTTTTTATTTATTTTTTTTATTTCCTGAAGAAGTCACACAAAGGAGTGACGAAATATTGAAATTAAAAATTAAATTAAAATAAAGAGACTTTAAGCTTAAAAATATCAGAATATAATAATAATTAAAAAGAGGTCAAGAAACCAGAATAATTTTTATTTATTTATTTAATTTATTTACTTAATAAGCAGATTATAAGCATAAAATCTTTTTTTTTTCACTACACCTTTATATGACACTTCAGATGACAGATTTAACAAGCCGGTTTACCATTTTTCAATGAAGTCCATTATGTATTTATATAAAATTCTTATGAGTTTATATATAAAATTTATTTACTCACTTGAGAGGCCTTGTTGTACCATTCAAAGTTGTATTTGAAAAGACAATTTGAAACGAAGTCTTTTCAAACAAAATATATTTCACGAATAATTTGTTTTTGTTTTTAGAAATTTTATTTGAAATTGTTTTTTAAATACATCTTTAAACACAATTGATATGGTGATTTCTTTTCTGAAAAATATGTAACATTTTATCACTGTTTTCCTAAAAAACTTCAATTGGGCGCATTTTTAAAATAAAAATTATTTTTCGCAAGAGATGGTACATACATTTGTAATAAATTCACTATTTCCAAATGTCATAATATTGCAATTTTTTATTGAAAAGCGCAAAATATGTAGATAGCATTTTTTTTAGAAAAGAAATCAACAATACTTTTGTTTGCGTGTTAAGGTTTATTTATATTTTTTCCTTATTTCGATATTTTGTAGGTCTGTTAAATATTTGTTTTCTTTTCAGTTAATGGGTACACATTATCGAAATAAGACATTAATATGAATAAACCTTAAAGCTGAAACAAAGCTATAAATAGTGATGAACGCAAAGGTTGAAAAAAAATATACAAGATTCATATAACTTTAAACGATACAACAAGTGCTGAATGAAATAATGCAAAAATATAAAAATATCTATATGTATTTTCTTAATAAAGCAAATGCGCTAAAACAATATTGTTTTTATGCTGTAGTTGATTGTTTTCCTCCAACAAATGACAAAAAGAATAAAATATTTTAACGTACAAGCATTTATCCAAATTGTGAAAATCGTAACTTTAAATAACAAAAAATGTTTGTGTGTGTGTTAAAATTTAATCCTTTTTAACTGCTAAGCTTGTGTTCCCTTATGTGTTTAACTACCGAAAATTTTCTATCTCATATCATGTAGCAATCGTACGTGCGCCGATAGTTGCCAATTTTTTTATTGACAGGACAACAGAGTTAGTGGTTATCAACGTTTTTTCCATAACATATCAGTTTCGAGTACGTTATTAATTGTTGGATAAATATTTGAATATACAAACTAGAGTTTTGAATATTCGAAAATTTAACTGTGCAGACAAACAGGCAACATGTTTACGACCCAGTAAAAGAACGTCGCCGCACTAACAATCAGGTGCCAAAAATAGTTATGGTGGCATTTTTACACTTCAAAGTACTTTTCTGATTCCATATTATCTTTGCATATTTTATGATTTTTTTTCAATATACAATTAATGTTATTATAAGGAGTCTTCCGACAGCAGCATCCGAATTTTGTTCATATCGGCCATCTCGTTGAAGCTGTATCTGTCAGGTTTCTTGTTATTTATTCAATCTGTTATGCCAAATCATCATGGAAGCTTAATCAAAATATGTGCCCTGTTCAGGCAACGTAATTGAAAAATCATCATCAACAATGAATAACATTGCTCGATTAATACGTTCGTAAGCAAACAAAATTGTGGAATTTTCGGCCGATTCCCATGAGATGCGAGATCGTTTAATGCATCTCGAAAAAAATCTCGATTGTTGACAATTTTCGGCCGGCGGCGTCATCGGTCCAATTTTATTTTTGAAAAATACGTTGACCACTACATCAATGTGCTATTGGTCAAGGATTACCAACAACTTAGCCGGAATTTGATGATCTGGATACCATTCACATATGGTTTCAACTTGAAGGTGCTATATGCCACACAGTTCATGCCACATTGGATATTATGTAGAGCGGTTTGGGGCAGGGCGTGCCACAAACAAGTGATATTAAGTGGACCTCGAATTTTTAGGACTTGTCCCTGCTAGAACTTTTCTTGGGTGTGTCTCTGAGTCCCAGATGTAAATGAATAAGCCACAAACCACAGCAAAGTCTCCATAGCCTATACCATCGATGAAGTTCAACTTGATTTGATTTATGCAACAGAATCATGAAAAATTGGACATTTCGGATGCGATCCATCGAGAGAAACCGCTGCGGAATATTCCGCACATAATGGCATTAATAGGTATTTCAACCGAATAGGAAGAATAACAAATTACTCCTAATTTATTAAGGCTTTCCATAAAAATCCTTTACTTAATAACATTTTTGAAAGAACATGTTTTAAGATATAATTTGAATATATGTACATACTTATATTATAGACATCATCCTTAGTCCGTAGTCCGATATGATATTATAAGAGCTTCTAAACGAAACTACATTTACTCTATCACATCGTTACTTAGTTTATTCCTCGTGTACTTTTTTATAATTTGTTTTAAACTAAAACGATTTATTGGTATTTTGAGTTGAGGAAGTGTCAACAAACTTTTACATATCCGCACAGCAAAACATTGGCAATTTAACAAATGTTTGTAATTATTTGATGTACTTTTGTTTGCACATTTCCGCTAAACTGGATACTCTTGCTTACCAAATTCACTCATTCTGCTGTAAAATAGTTTAACTACACACATACACACACACAAAACAAATTTTGTGATAGAGCCAGCTCACAACCTAATTCTTTTCCAAATTTCATAACATTTCTCACCCCCATGTATTTCGTTCAAAGTCAAATATTTATTTTCACAGTATTTTAACAAAATGATAATTGAGCATGGCAATTACTGAAAATGTTTATGAAGTGGAAGCTTAAATATACTTTTAATATAAATTTCTAAAATGTAATCAGCAATATTAGAGGAAAGCAACGCTGGCGGTTTTAAGTGACTTGGTGCAAATTGTTTGCTTAAATTACGTAAACTGTAAATATTTTTCCAATTCGTTTAATTTTGCAGGAGCAGTCTGATTTGTATGTAATGCAAAATATTTTATATCGAAATGATTTGAAATGAAAACTTGTTGAATGTATTTTCATTTTAATCGTTTAAATATTTTAGCTTGGGAGCTGAATGTATACACATACTTATAAAATTTTTTTTTATTTCAATTATATTATACTAATTTTCGCAGAATCAAAATTTGGACTAAGTGCTATATTAAGGGACTTATGGCCATTTTACAATGTATGATAAAAAAGTAATATGAACTTCAATGGAATCACAAGAAAATATAAGGTCAACAAAACACTCACACCACTTACACTTCTTAGCTTCAATCTAGTAAACAACAGCGGCTTCTGTTTATTAATAACCGAACGAAATCCGCAGCTTAATATACAAATTATAGCAAAAATAGTAGAAAACTGCAATAAGTAATACCTGAGGAATCATATAAATATTGTGTGCTTATTGTTTAGAGAATAACATCGAGTTCAGACATTCATATTGGGTCAATATTTACTAATTATCTTTCTGTTCACATATACAAAATTTAATCAATTCAATTAACGTATGACAGCTAAAAGTAAAACGTTTTCATATTCATGAGGACCTCAAGTTCAAATGTTGAGTTTTTGTTATTATTTTTTCCAATTTTCTAATTACATAATAATAAATTTAATTTCAATAATTTAACTTCAACATGGCTCGATATATTTTGTTTCTGACTTTTTACTTTTTCCACAATTTAAGTGCTAAGTCTGTACTAACTCTGTTCAGTGGGCAGTGTTTTACTCACAAATATACTTTTTGCAGTGTTGCATTTTCAATTTGATTCCATATTGTAGCAACTAAGTATTAATTAAGCAATCACTTAATTCAAATTTCGTATGGTTAGTTGAGCTCAATAATAGAATCAATTGTGATAAGCTTATTTAAGATGTATGTCTGAACAACATATAATATTCAAAATGTAGAGAGCCCCCAAATAGTGCATATGATTGAGGCAAGTAGAAGGAAAATGGCTAATAATTTTAGATGAACTCAAATTTTAAACGAAAATATGATTTATCAATTAGTTCAGCATTTGAAGTATTCAGACACATTAAAGCATTGGAATATATGTAAATATAAAAGGACATGTAATGTCAAAGCGGTTGGTTTGTTTTAAGCAAAGGCAGCTTCCAAACAAAGAACAAAGCAAAATTTGGATTAAAAATTTTAAAATGACTCGATCTGAAAAAAAAACATTAGACGCTTTATGTTATGTAATGTTTAAATAATTTGATACTCATTTAATTTAATTTAACTTGTTATTTAACTTTGTATACACAAAAAAAATTTTATGTATAATAGTATGAGAGGAAAGGAGTGGTGGGGAAATTTTTCAGCATCAATTTCAGTGGTTAGAAAGTGCTTTACTGAGTTCCTTAGGGGTCGTACTAACGCAAGTAATGCTGTACGTTCAGGTTACCCAAAAGAGGTCATCACTCCAGAAATCGATAATAAAATTGATGGAATAATTTTTAATTTTCTTAGTGCTGATCCTTTTCACAAATTTACAAAAAAAAAATTCAAAATTGATTATTGAGGGATTTTATTGATCTCCCATACGCATTTCACTAGGTCTAATGCACATTATCGGGGAACCTCTACCCAACATTTCTTAGAATAACTAAGAATATTATTTTAAATTTCGACTAATTGAATCATAATAATATTGAACGATTGGAGAATGATAAATGGTATGAATATTTGGACGGGGGATTTCGCTATAAAGACAATAAACGAATGTAGCCAGTATGTCCAAAATCCATAAATTGGGCTACGAACTGCTACCCTATCCAACACGTTCTCTATATTTGGCCCCCTCCGATTATTTTCTTTTTACAAAGCTAAACAAATGACTGGGTGGTAAGAGACTTGGGTCGAATAAAGAGGTCATAACCGAGACAACCACCAATTTTGAGTGCCTTAAGAAAATCTATTATTTGGAGGGAATAAAAAATTTTGAAAAATGCTGAGCTAGATTATTGATCTAAAAAGTGATTATGTTAAAAAAAAAACGCTTTTTTGCTGAAAATAATTCTTATTGGACTGGTCAAGGAGTTTTTAAACAGCTTATCAACATTGATAACAAAAATTTACGTAACAATTTATGAAGATTACTATATTTTTTATCTTGGACCAGCACTCAGGGGATGACCCCTATATATGCAATGCATTGCGCCGGAACTGAAAACGAGGGGATAGTATTGAGGGGACAGATTAGAAAAGATGAGAAGATAGACAGTTTTTTTGTAGCTATTTCAACCTTTTACTTCGCCGGCTAATTTTTGCTACAGGGCCGACGAAGGTGGGTGCTTTTACTCTGCTTTTAGTACATGATTGAAACAGGCTGGCTGAATTCGATTGTCAAACAAATTTTGCTGGGTACATTCATTATATATGACTATAGCTGTTTGTTTTCTAGAACATTGTTATCTTTAACTTGCAGAATGTGGATTTGTTAATGTATATTATCCCAGCGAATATTATCATTAAACAAAATTATTAACTGAAAATGTTACAGATTTTGCAAAAACTTCCAAGAATTAAATGATCATTAGAACGGAAAATGACATCAGACAATATGTTGACCTGATGGTTAAAAGCTTATGAATCGGGTCAAAATATATGATATTAACACGTACTCTATGAGCTCTTCTTTCATAGCTCCGGCACAGTGCAATGGGTGGCTGTCTAAATATTCATACACAGAGTGCTAGCCAAACTAAAAAATAACTAATACAATTTTTTCCCAACGATATATATTAAATTATACATTGAAAATGGGCAGAAAGTTTTCCACAATTTCTTTTACTTATTGTTAAAACAATATTAAAGAATTAAATTTAAAACCTCTGCTAAATATTGACGCAAGTTTGAATGACTTTAAATATTAAAGCTTTAGATTTTTCAGTAAAAATGTTTACTGGGATATTATAAATGTACTTTTGCCTGATGTGATGTTCCTAATGTGTCAATAGCAAAACCACAAAATTATTGTTTCACATGCAAAGAAATGAGAACATCTACTGATTCTGTTATACGCATTGATTCGGATTTTTAAGTAACACATACCACAACTGCCACACTACGCATTATGGAGTTTTAGAGTAAAGTCCTTGTTATAGAAATACGAGTATGACATCGAATTATGACAGAAAAGTTTATGTAGTGAAATGATGTTTGAAAATTAAAACAATTGTTCACATAGAAACGGAATTATTTGGGGTTGTAGAGTTCTTGAATGTTGTTTTAAATATTTGGGTGAAGTTTTTAAAGCAACAGTGAATAACTTGTGAATTATAATTCCAGTTAATATCGATAGGATAAGGTTGTACTCAGAAAGACGTAACAACAGAGCAGAACAGTGTTTTTTTTTGGAAGCCGCAACACTTTCGATATCAGTACTTGCATGTGTAATAACCACCACACGTAAGGTGGTAAAGTTTATATGTGATAATACTATGTTCATACATACGTTTTTAATTGAAACAATATTCAGTTAATTGAAAATATATTTTTGGTGTTCATACATACTCAATATCGCTACGACAATTATCGGGCTTGAACTAAGGACACTCCGGTTCATAGTCTCGTGTTCTACTACTTCAGCCAACAGCACTAGTCAAATTTCAAGAAAGTGTATTCAATAAGTACTTTCGTTGTAAAAGCTTTCACTTTTGTAAAAGGTTTTCACTGAACACAATTCAGACAGTGTTGCATTAAAAGAATTACTATTTATTAAAACAATTATCTCTTTATGCTAGAGTTAATGTCGACGTCGTCAACGGCGTCAAATGTCAAAAAAAAAGTTGAATCGTATGAAATTGTATGAGAGCAGTTAATCTCAACGCGTTGCAACGCCGTAAAAGTTCAATCTATTTCAACTTTTTCGGCGTTGAAACGCCGTCAACGGCGTCGACATTAACTCTAGCATTATTGTCAATAAGTTAATTGAAATTTTTATATGAAAATTTAGTCTCAATAATGGCTTTAATTGCTATAATTTGAATATTACGTTGTGTGAACACCATATAACACTTTTTAACTTTTTATATTTTTTTTAATATTCAAAATATATATCATATAACAATTAAATAAAGAATAAATACCTCAGCGCCACTTGGACACCATTATTGAAGCTAAGAAAATTGAAAATTTTCAAAAACGTGGGAAATTGCTGGTTTTACCCCGTTTTGGAAAAATACAATTTTTTTCAAAAGAGTTTTTTTTAGAACATATTTAAACTGGTTTCCCGATCGATTTCAAGATGTAATCAGCTCTTGACGATCAAAAACCACGTTGAGCACTACCAACCGGGTCAAAATCGGTTTACGCGTTCGTGAGTTATCGGGGGACGAAAATTTCGAAAAAAATAATTTTTCAAAACACTCCGATGTTATATTTAATCAGATTATCCATTCGAAAGTTATAGCAGTTTTAAAATTAAAATCATACAATTTTCAGCGGTCAAAATCAGCGGGGATAGCCTTTAAAATCAACCGTTTTACATATTTTTATTTATAAAAGTTTGGAGAAAAATTGCATACTAAACTGATGTTAATACACATTAAATCCCTGTTTTACCATTTGATTATTTTCATGTACCATTTTTCGAATTTTTATTCCATTTCACTTAAGCCAAATTCATATGGTTTGATTTTTATTCGAAAGAGAATATGGACTTTCTTTGTTTCCCCTGAAAAACTTAACCTCCCTTCTCGACTAGCAACAAAATAGTAAGCAATAAGGCAATAGTGCCGTCAGCAAAAAGTCAAAATATTGTTTATTGCTTTGATCATGTCAAGTGCATGGGTAATCTAGTATATGTGAACGCACAAATGTTAAAACAATGGATGTATTTCTGTTTATTACAAACATAGAAAATAGTAATGAAAATGAAAGCTAATCTACAAAGTGTTTTTTCACAATACTATTTTGACAATGTTAATTAATTTCCTTCATAATACCAAAAAGTCGAACATAGTGCAAAAAGACAGCAATATTATTCAATAGCAATAACATAATTTTGATAATTGCTGCAACATACTCGTATGTTACCATGTTTATTGGTAGTATAGAAAGAAGCTAAGAAAGTGGCTCAAATTTTTATTAGTTCAATTTTCATTAAACAATATTGAGAAATAATTTCTAATGCGTAATTTTCTAAGGAGCAAAGAAAATTTACCAATAATTTAATTGAAAATAATTTTCTGTCATCCCATGTCAATTTAAGTTTGTAAGTAGAACGCTTTCCGCAGTCTAAGGAGAGTTATCCCTGGAATGCATAATACACTATGCAAATGATATGGCAAATTTGTAAATGATAATTTTGTATCCAAAAGGTTTTATTGTTTAAGGTCGCTGTGTATTTGCTATATTAATGCACATTTTGAATGACCATTGATATACCAAAAACCTTGAAGGATATAATTTTAAATTCCTTTATACATTTTGTGCCATCCTAGTACCATATACATTCATGTATATCCGCCTACATGTTGATTTATTTTCTTTTTTTATAAAGTAGTTTTGCCTGCTGTTTATAAATTAAAAAAAACTTAATTTACTTAAAGCTTCAATGAACTTTGAAAATTAAATTTTTAAAAACCCTGAGGCATACAAAGGCTTTGGCAACAATCTTGAATATATGTACATATGAGCTGTTACATTTGAAAGTGACATAAGTCCACTTTTTCATATATCGAGATATTTAAAGGTTTGCACTCGCTCTACGCCCTTTAAAATTTTTTCTGACAAATTAATTATTATACGAGTAATTATTTAGAAAAATATTCGATGTTTTTATCTCCAAATGAGCTTAAAACACTTTTAAAAATAACACATAAAAAATAAAAACCAGACCATACATAATTAAATATTTTTTTTGCCATTTGCTTTACTAAAATGGATTTTTAAGGTAAAAAATAATGAACATGAAGGCATTTAAATATACGATCAATATGGTTTATTAAGATGTTTATTATATATGTTTATAAACAAGTTTTATGTTTTCCTTTTTTCCAACTAGCAAATTATTTTAAATAGAGAGTTTTAGATTTTCATTACTGTTAAACCTGATCCAGCACTAAGTAAATTATGTTTGCTAAAGTGCAGTGTCATATTATGATCAAACAATAATTGCCATATGAAAGTTGTTTTAATTATAACTACTAGGAATAGACTTATTCCACTTTAAAAATATATATTTTTATGTTACCATTTGATAGTTTTAATAAATTTATGGTCAAATAGCAATGATCAGTAGGTATATAAGTATACCTAATTAAAGTTAATTAACTTTCTTTATAAAGTGGAGTTATACCACTTTCAAAAATAACTGCTCACATTGCAATTTTGCTGCTTGCAGTCAGTAACAGCATACATGATCTTTTGTTATAATTTATTCCGTTTACAAGAAACTTAAGTGAATTAAATATTCGAGTAGTTTGTGTGAAAACAAAGTATGTATACGTTTGTATTTTATCTGTGCAGACGAAAAACACTAACCAACCAACAATGTGACAATAAGCAAAAAAAAAATTTTTCCTCGAAAAATATTTATGTATTTAATAAATTTTTTTTCAAGATCATCATAATTTCTTTAGTTCAAGTCTCATCTTAATGGTCTTTTTTAAAAATTCTTATTCGGCTGACTAGAAATTTTAAATAATATTATTAGTTCTAAAAGATTATGTGTAAATGTTCCTTGAAGATATGTATTATTTGTGATGAGTGAAGTGTTTCTTTGACACTTTTATCACAAATGGTGTGGTCTTAATGGAAAATCGTGTTTTTTTATCTTGGACCAGCACTCAGGGAATGCAATGCATTGCGTCGGAACTAAAAACGAGGGGATAGTATTGAGGGGACAGATTAGGAAAGATGAGAAGATAGACAGTTTTTTTGTAGCTATTTCAACCTTTTCCTGCGCCGGCTAATTTTTGCTACAGGGCCGACGAAGGTGGGTGCTGTTACTCTGCTTTTAGGACATGATAGTGCCTGTCGCTGCCAATTATGTTCAGTGACCAGTGACTATGCCTTCATCATTGAAACAGGCTGGCAACAACTAACACAACCACACACTAACAGTGATCAGAAGAATTCAACACAATATTTCATGACTTTTGTTGCACGCAAAGAAGAATATGTTTAGATTTTATTACATATTATCTAATGATATTATTTTTTTGACTTTGTTCTAATACTTAAATAGTAGTAGCAGAAGCTATTGGTTTTTAATGGGTTACAATATTGGGTGATACGTATTTATTTCATGGTTATCAATTGCGTTAAGGTTGGATTTTCAACGTACACTTCTTCCATGTAACACCTTTATTGTAATGGTCATCGAAATATAAAAAACATTACAGTCGCAAAGCAGCTCTGAGCCAGTCAACATCAAGCCTAGTTGGCAATTATTTTTTAAGTGCAGCCAGACCACTGATCCTTTACTCCGTATCGAGAATTTTTCGTCCCACTCGTACTAGTTAATTTCAACACCTCTGATAACTGTATAGATTTACATTTCTTTTGAGGAATTTTTCCGTGGTTAACTACGTTACTAATTCTTATATGAAGGCATAAGTCATGTACAGTCCCTTACAATAACAGATAAAATACGGGTTAACAACATCGCCGACATATGGTCTCAGTCACCTGTCAGCATCTGTGCACCTATACTTTGCTAAGTATTTTTTATACAAATACAAAATACTTCTCATATTATGCTGTCGGCTTTTGTATTAGAAATATTAATAAATGACTAAAATACGAGTAGTTGTAATACCGAAATATGAAAAATGGAATTTTGCTACAATGCAGTACATGTTTTATTAATTAAAGTTTTTATGGTTGAGTTCCAAAACTCAAGCAGCAATTAATAAATCAAGTTAAAAATAACTAAATTGTATAAAATTAATATTTACCATGATTGTAATTCGTTTAGTTTATAAAACAGTTTGCACTCTGGTTAATCACGTACTGTACATTGTAGCATACCAACAAGCAGGGATGGATGAAATTAGTGGATTTCTGTAATTAAAATACTAATAATAATATGTACATTTTGAGAAACTACTTTGAGGCCCTCAAAAAAATTACATGTTCTTAAAATGAGTTTTGAAATAAAAGTTGCAATATACTAAATGTGCATTAAGAAATTATTAATTATTGTTTTAATTACTCTAATATTAAAGTTCAAAGCGAAGCATTAAATATATATTTGCATGTTACAGAATGTGTACTATTTCTTATCCTATTTCTATTTGTAGTATTGTATGTTTTTTCTTTTTTGACATACATTACCGAGAATATCGCTAATAAATTTAATAAATTTGGGAAGGTTGTTAAATTCTAATTGCGTTTGGTCTATAATTTAACTATGAATCGATTTACTAACGAACAACGCCAGCAGGTTATTGAACTTTAATAGCAAAATTCATGCTCGGTTTAGAAAGTGCATCGTGTGCATTTATGGGGGAAGGTAATTTGTGGTGGAATTGCCGTATTTAGTGTGGACACCAGCGAGAAGCAAGAACTGCCAGTATAGCCCGAAAATTGCACTGTGCGATATAAGACCGTGGCATCATTGGCACGGATCTTTTTGAAGACGACGAAGACAGGAAAGTTACTATGAATGGTGAGCGGTGCCATGCGACAGTTACAAACTTTTTTCAACAAGATAGTGCCACAGACCACACAGCACACGAAACAGTTTCCCAATTGAAAGGCGAATTCAGCAAACAGTTTATTTCATGTTAGGCGCCGGAAAATTTGAAGCCTATATCATGCGATTTAAGGCCTTTAACCTATTGGACCCACCGTATGAACTATTTGAGCCGTTGAAATAATGAACTTTGTATTATATAGATCGTTCTATCGACTCAAATGATGATTTTATACATTTCTCAAAATTTAATGTGTTTTTTTAATGAAATCCGAAATCTAGATAGTAAAAACTCACGCATTACAATGCTTTGCTTCTGGGTTAGAAGAATGATGGCGTAGTATTGAGTGTACAGATGCTGAGAGTTGAGCAGAGGAGTGAATTTGTGGTAGTAATTTCGTTTATTATTTTATTTTGCTGGGAAATTTCGACGCACGCCAGTTCTGCTTAGTAAGGATACCACGAAATAATGCCGTTAAAACGATCGATTCCGTGCTTATTAATTGTGTGAGTAAACCTTAAATTAGTCGTGACTTATCCATAACACCATACCCATAACAGATAATGCAGGTTCGAACCTAATTTATGGATAACGCTGTATTCGATTATACTTTACATAACCATAGCCATAGAAACCAAATGGATTTTGGTTGTAGGTTATGGCGTTATGGGTATGGTGTTATGGATATGTCACGACTAATTTAAGCTTAAGGGATCACACACTCAACTTATACCTTTGTAGTAAATAATTTCACTAATTCAGCCAGTAGCACCCCCTAAAAATTTATTTATATTTTCATTGGTAAAGCAGCTCTCAGTCAAATCAAGCCTCGTAAGTAATTATTTTTTAAGTGCAGCTAGACCACTGATAGTTTACTCTTTTTCGAGAGTTTTGCGTCTCCATCGCACTAGTTAATTTCAACACCTTAGATAACTGTATAGATTTATAGTTCTTCTGAGAAATTTTACGTTGCTACTTCTTATGTGAAGGTATAAGTCGTGCACAGTCAGTCAGAGCAACGGATAAAATACGGGTCTCAGTCAACTGTCAGCATGTGTGCACCGAAATTTTGCAAATTTACTTTGCAAAGTATTTTTATACACATACAAATTTTAACATTGACTTTATTATTTCTAGTAATTATTTGAAATGGCATCGTTAGGCTTGGCAAATTAATTTCGTCCTCTTGTTTCATATTTGCAAATATTGTTAAAAGTTCTAAAAGAGTACAGGATCAGTTCTGCAAATTGGTTTCTTCCATTAATAGTTTTAAACGGTTTATCGTCAATGCACATCGAAATTACTAAATAGTTTGCTAATGGTTATGCGCCATTTTCATTATTCTCTAATTACTTCAAATACATATTTAAATTCCAACTATTTTATTAAGCATCAAACTACCTTGCAATAATGCGAGTACAAATTTATGGACTTCGAAGTCTACTTTGAAGTTGCTCGACTGCGTACAAAAAAGGCGGAGGAGTAGAGTAGCCAAATCTATTGATTCATTATGGCAAAGTTGGTCGTGTCTCACTGTTTTGCAATATAGTCTGCTCAGGTGATATTAAAGATGATTTTTCAAACTACATGCTCATAAGCCAGGGCGCGGGATGCCACCACCCATTGCAGAGGGAACTCGTTCTTTAGCCGCATGATTAGTACGTAGCATAAGTTTCCTACAGGGGTCTTTCCAGGAAGTCTAAATTGAATGTCTACAAACACTACATCCGTTTTCTTCCCGCCCATTAACACTTTTCCTAGTTCTACAACAATACAAAGCATATGGAGAGATCATCCGTTGAGTGTTGGTTCAAGACAAAATATAAAAAACACACAAGGCTTTGGCATCACTGCAATGCAGTTTGATGAGTTGGAATACAGATATATTGCACAGCCCTGCCAACCAGTCCATTATATGCAATGCATGTGATGATATTGTTGTTCGTTATTTCATTTCATTCTCTTTCATCCATTGTATTATTTTTAATTTTATAACTGCACTTTTAAACCCTCTTGGTGTTTGTGTATGTAAGTATTTTAATTTGCATATGATATTTATATGCTGAACATAAAATTGTCCAAGTTTTTGTAGCTTTAAGCTTTTGCAGCACATTGTGCTAACCGTTTGATAGTATCTGTTTGTACATGTATGTTTAAAAGTTAAATGGAAAATATATTACAGAAATGGTAGTTGAAATAAAAAAATTTGAGGAAAGAGTATGAAATTAATGAAATAGATTACCTTTGATGTACTTCTGCTGGTATGTAAATGAAAATAGTATAGAAATTTTTTCTTAATTTGTTTTGAAAATTTGCCATGCATATCAAGATGTTAAGTTAATATGTAGATATATTTTAGTAATTATAATAATAATTGTATATTTTTACCTCTTATTTATTGGAAGAAAACAAATGTGTGGAATATCAAGATGTAGAAAGCATTAACATTGAGGGTGCTGTTGGCTGAAATAGTAGAACACGAGAATATGAAGCGGAGGGTCCTGAGTTCAAACCCGCGCTGAGTCATGAATATTGTGTTGAGTTCTTCTGATCAGCATTAGTGCATGGTTGTGTTAGTTGTTGCTAACATATTTCAGTGATGAAGGCATAGCAGTGGTCACTGAAAATAATTGGCAGCGACTGACACGATCATGTACTAAAAAGCAGAGTAACAGCAGCAACACCCTTCGTCAGTCCTGTAACAAAAATTAGCCAGAGAAGTAAAAAGGTTGAAATGGCTACAAAAAATTCTCTATCTCCTCATCTTTCTTCATCTGTCCCTTCAATACTGTCCCCTCCTTTCTAATTCCGGCGCAATGCACTGCATTTGTAGGGGTCATCCCCTGAGTGCTGGTCCGAGATAAAAAAAGAACATGAACCTATACAACGAATACAAACATTTCACATATGACAGTCTCCATATTTTATGAAATATTATAGAAATGTAGTCATTAGTTAACTGGTGTTATCGTTTAGATGACAGGATCAAATCTTATTTTGTGATGTAATAAAATTTCATACTTTTTTTTTGCTAAAACTTTAGTACAGGATAAGTTTCGTTGTTACATAAATTAATTAGGCTCTAGTCGTGTTAATCAATTTGCGTTACTGAAACTTATTTTTAGATAAAGACACGAATTTTAGCTTCCTTTGCTGTTTTGAACTATATTTTCTTGTGATTTTCATATATATTAAAGATTTCGAAATTCGAAGCAAATTTTTAAATATTTTACTAACTTTTCTTTGCTTTTCATATAAATTTAATTAATGCAAAGTCTTACATGATGTTCAGACATGCATTCTTAATTGAGTCAATATTCGCTTTATTGACGTAATTATTTCAATGTTTACATATACAAAAATTTGTCAACTCAATAAACGCATGACAACTAAAAATAGAAATTGTTCATATTCACGGGGACTTCAAGTTTAAATTCGGGACCTTTTTTGTTTGTTTTTTTTTTCATTTTAAAATTAATGATAAATTTCATGTCAATAATTTAACTTCAACGTGGTTCGACATATTTTGGATTTTTTTATATAGTTGATTGAGCTCAATAATGCTCAACAAGATGTCATAAAACTTTTATTAATCAATACATTCGGCTGAAATGTTTCGCTTAAGTGGATAACGCTGTACATTATGTATAACAAAGAAAAAATAATGTGATTTGGTTTTGAGATATAACGAAATAGGAATTTCCGCGGTGTTTTCATTCTAATGCCTTGTCAAACCTACAAATAACTCTGTAGTTATGATAAAAATTAGCCTAATAATACTCCTAATAACTTTCTAAATATACTTTAGTAGTATAATTAATTTTAATATAAATATGGTACAATGCTGCTATTTTATTTGTCGCAATCTGAACTATTAAATACAATCAGTTTCCTGAAGCACTCTAATGTACACTTCTACATGCATTGTGTATATTTGGCTGATATTAAAATGTCCTCTTAATACAAATTAATTGAAAATATGCATTTTCTTTAATTGAAGCACACAGAAAAAGAGCGTGCTTGTTTCATGTTAAAAAGTATTCTCTGGAAAGTAGTTTCATCAATTTGTTAAACTCTTATCAATGCCAATGCACCACTTTTAAAAACATTGTGGCAATGCAAGCAATTGATAAGTTTCGGGAATTGGGTAAATATGTAAATGGTATTATTTGTTCTCTTTTTTTAAGCCTTTGGATGTTTTTATGTCTGCATATCTGGTAAGAAGATGCAATTCAAACTGTTGATGTCACGTTGACCTTAATATTCGCAAAAGTATGCAAGAATATTTGTCATGCATTTGTGTCACCATATACACACTCACCCATAAAGTGTTTAAGGAAATAAAGTCTTGCTTTAAAATCAAATATTCCTCTTTTGCAAATAACTGAAGTTATGAGACTATTTTTATTCTTCAGGTGTGTGTTTCTTTTGTGCCGCCGGGATGTTATTTGCTTGTATATTCTGCTTTTTATTTGCATTCACACAGAAATGCACAGTTGAACATAAAGTTTCATCAACGATTTTTCAATTCAAATATTTTTCTTTATTTTCTTTCGCATACCTACATACATATAAAAGTATGTTTCTTTTTTATTTTATATTTATATTATATTTTGCTTGTTTGCTAAAACTTTTCACTATATTACTCATACGTAACGCGGCGCGCAAATTTAGACTTTAAAATTTCAATGGCAAGGTTTTAAGTTATACTACCAGGTTATCATATGTATATAAAGACCGTATATTGATCAGGTTGACTCAATGCATAAATAATTTCAATTCTATATGATTACGAAACTTGCGTTGTTCTGAAAGAACATTCTTTTCGAGTATTACAAATTCCATCAGCGTATATCATTCTTGCTCACCAATGGGTATAAATAAATTATAAAGTGTTTGCATCAGTTATCATTTATTATTCATTCAAAATTGTGGTTATGGTATATAACCAAATTTGAAACAATCATGAACAATTATATCAGGATGTGCAATAACAAAAAAAAAAGCAAATTCATGTGGTTAATGTAATTCCACAAGAGCGAGTTTAACCATCAAATAATGCAATTGAGTCGGAAGAGAGCAACAAAATGCCAGGAAACACTTTAAATAATATTAACACACAGTAGAGTCCCGACAAGTCTTAATCGAAGGGACCGACTGCTGTTTACGAATTAGAAGGGCTTTTGAAATAGCGAGATTTCGATTTAACGAGGTCAAAATCTAAATAAACTATGTACTGGTGCTTGGTTTTAATGAGTTTTAAATTTAAAAGCGAATGATTTTAATGAAAAGGGGTGCGTACGAATTATAGCGGTTTGACTGTATTATATTTCCAACCGTATATGTACAGTTGTGTAAAAGCGAATATACATATAAAAAAAATGTAAAATAGAAAAAAAGATATGGAAAACGGTTGATTCTGAAGGTCCTCCCTATAACTTCCGGCTGGTTTTAACGCCTAAAAATACTGTTATTTTAATTTTCAAACTGCTGCCGATGGTTAGCTAGGATTGATGCAATTTTTCGAGTCCTATAAAAAAATCGCGAACATTAATTCATCACATACATACATATATAATTTCGAAGTTTTTTAAAATAATCATCTTTTTCGAATATTTTAGTTCCCGATATCTCAAGAACGCATCAGCCGATTTTGACCCAGTTGCTAGGGATCCACAAATATTTTTGAATGTCAAGAGCTAATTAGTAAATAGAATCGATCGATAGAAATTTTAAAAAATTGTTTTAAAAATACTACATTTGAAAAAAAATCTTAACGTTTTTGATATTTCTCAAATCGAATCGGTCTCAATT
This sequence comes from Linnaemya tessellans, assembly GCA_951800035.1. Lineage (NCBI taxonomy): Eukaryota > Metazoa > Arthropoda > Insecta > Diptera > Tachinidae > Linnaemya > Linnaemya tessellans. Next base: position 29,711,910 of record OX637536.1, read on the forward strand.
CACAACAAATACCAGTTTGAAAGGACTCTTTAAAACGAGACTAGTTTAAGCCGGTTCAGCGGGCCACATACAAACACACCCAGTGAACCACCTCAGGAGTTGTCATGTAAGTTTCCTAGGAACTCAAAACGCCGAAATTTGGCAAAAACCCGATTTTTTCCAAAACGGGTTAAAAATAGCATCTTCCCGCTTTTTATTAAATTGTGAATTTTCTTAGCGTGGAGTTAAAAAGCTCAGAATATAGGACATGAAGTAATTAATGAAACAGTAACAGTATCAAAAATTAGCCGGCGAGGTGTAAAAAAAAAGATTGAAATAGCTAAAAAAAACTGTCTATCTTCTCATCTTTCCTAATCAGTCCCCTCAATATTATCCCCCTCGTTTTCAGTTCCGATGCAATGCATTGCATATGTAGGGGTCATCCCCTAAGTGCTGGTCCAAAATTAAAAAAAAGATCTAAAGCATGATACCAGCATTTTTATACACTCATCGTAAACTATTTCATTATAAAATATAATAAGTCGGAAGCCAATATATATATGAAAGCTGATGATGAAAATGTAGCTGCTTTCGAAAACAGCTGTTGAGTTATGTAGGTCGATATTGACTTTCTTTTATATTTTGCAATATTTATGATGTCCATCGAAATTAAACACGTTACGAATACTAGCATACAAATCTCAGTTAAATATAATATAGTAAAAATATAATTTGTAATAAAATAGCTACAGAATTTCTTAAGTTTTTCCACAACGCACCGTTACGTTTACGAAGGAGTAACTAGTTACATATAAGACTTCAAGGAATAACAAATCATGTGACTTCTAACTTGTTGGTTTACTTAATATTAATTTTGCCTTAATTCCATACTGCAGGTTTAAAGAATTGGATATTGACTGGTACATAAAGAAAAAAGGAAAGATAAAGAGAACAACTTGTGAGAAAGTGAATTTTAAGGAAAGTTATAGATACACATATTTACAAAAATATGGCATAATTTTAGCTGGATGACACTATTTGAACAGAATATATATGAGACTAAACATTAACTCGTGTTCTTGTATTTTTGGCAAATATAGAATTATATGGAGTTGATTTTTATGCATATTTGAATTTGCTACACTTAACACATATTGCTACGAGTATCAACTTAGTTAGTTAAAAAATTTAATATAATGTATATTATTTAATGTTTTTTTTTTATTTTCAGTTTACACTTTTGTCTATTCGCCAAATTTTGACTTTAGGGTATCTTTGACACAGAGTATGACATATTTTTGTATACAACATTTACATCAACATCATCAACATTTCATTTAAATCTGAGTAAAAAGTAATTATTGAAAAACATCAAATAAATACAATTCTCTTTTATACCTCCCGGCTAGAACAGAAATATTAAACAGGATATGATCTTGTTTCCTGTGGGGCTACAAGCGGATATTGTGGTGAAAGAATTGAAAACTATGTAAGTGTAGTTCAGCAATTTAATATTGTGCCATAAATACTTTTATTACCATTTTCATTTGATACAAAACTTAAAAGTTTATTAAATTTTTTTAAAGTATTACTTATTATTCACATAAACAAATTGGAATGTTTATATGCGTGTTTAAGCATGTTTATTATCTGAAATTTTTATTGTAAGCGCGTGGGAATAAATGTATTTATTAACGCAACAAATACAATTTTGTGAGTCAACTGTGTAAATTTTTTAGTTATAAACATGTTTTGATTTTACTTATGACAGCCTGCTTACTGCTTTACTCTTCAAAATTATTGCTGCTAGTTTTAGCACAAATGTAAAAGAGTAGGATGGGATAGAGGAGGGTCAGGTTGCGTCTCAACTTTGTCATAAAAGCTTAAAAAATATTTTTGAATATAATAACGCCCACTAAAGGGGCGAGGTCCAACAATTTAACTTTGTTTAACGCGTTAGACTTTCTTTTACAGAAAAATATATCTCTTGCTTATCAAAATTACACAACAAAAAAATTTAAATATTATGTTGTTTTTTAGAGGTTGTTTTAGTTCTTCTTAGGGGAAATTTTTTCCCTCTGGCCCGATTCAGACCATTTATACCAAGTTTCAGGTGTTTAGCTCTTTTCGTTTGGAGTGAAGCGTCATTTCCACAGACAGACGGACATGCTCAGTTCGTCTTAGATTTCATCACTGATCAAGAATATATATACTTTATGGGATATCAGATGTATATTTCGCTGCGTTACACACGAAATGACAAAGTGAATATACCCTCCAATTCTTTTTTGGAGGGTATAAAAACGGTCAGTATTTAAGAAGTATTTACGAGCCACAGATCCGATCATGGGACTGGAAGGATCTACACAATCTCATTAAATTTAATATTCCGGTGTAGATTTTTATGAAATTTTTATTTGACATATTGTTGTCACAATACTATTTTAAATGACCACTAACAAATAAATTTAATTTAAAAAAAAAGGTGTAGATTTTTAGTTTTTTTTAATATGGTAATTGCTTTAGTTTTGTGAATAATAATTTGCTGTTCTCCAGAATGCTCTTAAAATTGATGATTTTGCGTAAATCAATTCAAGTGTTCCTGAAATATTTTTCTTGAAGATAATAACTCTTTAAAATAAGTTAAATATGAAGGAAACTTCTGAAGTACTTTAATTATTTAATAAAAATAAATTTAAACAAAATAACTGGTGCATAAAAAAAATTAACAGTTTCATGCAGCAAAGAATTTTTTCAAATATTTTGAAAGAATTTATCAAGGGTAAATACGCTAAATCTTAAAAGGTGGGCATGTGGATCGTTCTAATCAGTACGTTTCGTTTTGCATTTTTTAAGTCTTGAGCTTTTTTCTAGGCTATTATTACTATAATCAGTCAATTTCTTTACAAATCCTTTTTATTAAACTGTTCTGCCCTGAGATCTACATCTCTGACACAATCTCATGAAGGAAATATAACTTCTGGCCCCACTTTCAATTTTTATTATTTGTTTATCCACCATTATATATTATTATTTATTAAATAAATCAGTTTTAACTGATATACGAAAATATAGAGAAAACATTTTCGAGTTTCCGATGAATATGTGTTAAAAATGCGTCGTAGTTTTTGCAACAAATTTCTTGCCAATTGGAAAAAAATGCATCGGCCCAAGTATATAACGCGTAGCATACGAAGCTAATATCCAAGGTTGGATTTCGCACTGAGGCATTAATATGGTACCGAATTTTTCTGAGCTGCTTTAATTTCTGGATGTGCTAGTTGTTGTGCTTCTACTTCAATGACGAAGGCCATTGAAAATTAGCGACAGCTATCGGTATTAGCTTTCAATGAAGAGCGCATGACAGCACTCACATTCGTCGGATTTCTAATAAAAATTCGCCGACGAAGCAAATAATAAATTGGTTAGAAGAAGTTTTCTATCTTCTCATCTTTCTACATCTGTCCTCACCCATTCCCTACTGTCATTGTTCCGGCACGAGGCACTGCATGAGTCATCTTAAATGACGTTTCAGGTAACAAAAAATAACAACTTTCAAAAAAATTATACCTAAAATTTTAATATGACTGAAAAAATATTTTTATTTTCAATAACTAAGTTGAAAATTAATTAACAGGCTCTGAGTTCGAATCTGCAAATTGTTTGTTAATAATTTGATAAAGAGTAAGATATTTAAATTTTTTTTTTTTTATAATAATTATATGTGCATAAGAACTAGCTAAAACCCTTCAATAATCAATTTTGAACTGTTTTGTAAATTTGGGAAAAGAATCAGTACGTATTAAATTAAAAATGTTGTGATAAACAACAGATTCCCAAATATATGTGAAAAATAAACCTAATAATTATTTTTATTTTCGTAGGCTGAAGGATTGTAGCGTGTAGTTCAGCTATAGACTCCAGAGTACAGAAAATTCATTTAATCAAAAACCTTCTAGCTATTAAATTTCTTAATATCGTACACAGTTTTTAATAATGTTTTAAAAATACGCAGTCGTATTGGTTTTTAAAGTAATAATTTTGTTATAATGGTTGTTCATAACATTCTATAAAATCATATTATTCATTCTGATGTAATAATTAAATTTTGGTTATTGCTTAAAGTAATTATAAATAAATTGCTATGAATGCTAATAAAGTTATATGTAAATACAATTTTGTTTATTGTTACTTAATGAAGATTTACAATATGTCGGTAGAATTATAACTTCTTCAAAACAACTATGACTATATTTCAGATTACATGAACAATTAATAGAATTAATTTACCTTTCATTGTTACAATATTGACAAACTATAATATTTTTCAATGTGCATTTTAGCGTAATAAAACTATAAAGGGATTTATAAATATTGTTTCATTTTTATAAATGGTTAGAAGTAGGTCACAACATCAATGATGCTTAAGTATATGGATAAAATCAAAATAATTTATTTTCTTTATATGCAATTTTCTTAACATGTATTAAACATAAACTCTGTATTTTCGTCTTACACTCTGACACATAAATTCAGCTTAGCTTAAACATTTGGTATTTTATTTTTAATAAATTTTTCCTGATCGTGACTTTATTTCTATTAAGGGACTTATGTATTTCAATTTTCCAAAAGATTTAGTTAGAGAAAAGAATATGCTTCTAATAAATAATTATGTTTGTAGATGTATTTAAGAGTTTAGAAGAACTGGTGTAGTGAAAATAGTAGCAGAAACTATCTAACCAATCATTACAGGAGGAGTGCTATTGTTGTTGCACGATTTTTGCTTCCAAGAGTTTAACAATTCTATATGAATGTATTATTTTCCTATTATAGTAATTACAATTTCCTGGTTCGGAATAAATTCATAAGTATAAAATGTTTAAAAAATGTTCAAGAATATAAACATCTGGTAAAGAGATCTACTGATGATTTGACCTTAACGCAAAGCCCAAAACAAGTAAATTTTTGAAACATTAATTCATGAGAATATCTCGATTAAATGTAATTGTTACGTGCATTTTTCTCATTGTATAAAATATTGTTTATATGTACCTGACACATTCATAAAGTTCTGTAGGTGAAAATTTTTATAGGGTGTCTTCTTAAAGGTATGGAATGTTTAAAGGAATGAAAATATAGCTCAAATGCTATTATCATGATTCCATTACTATGTATACGAAGATCAAATTATTCAGTTGAAAACTATTGGTCTGTTTTAAGATAAATTTTACAAATAATGATTGTTTTAAGAATTTTTGTGTTATATAAATTTTAAAATTTTTCTTGTGAAAGTAATAAAAAAAAATACATCTTTCCTAGATTGATGTGAAATGACTTTACTGTATACAGTCACTACGTTTCGCTGGGAGCAAGTTCATTCACGAAGTTCAATTCTCATCTACTTTTTGCTGAAATATCAGTTTATCGGTGAATTATTTTATAACGTGTGTAAAAATAATGCAGCAATATTAAACCTTGAATGCCATTTTACGAGGACAACAAACAAAATTATTGTTAAAAATTATTTTTTTCCCCAAACCACAACTGTTTCACCTTAAGATTATTAACATATAGTGGAAAAAACATCTAAGACCATTAATATGGCGTTTAGGACAAAATTGTTTTTGAAGAATTAACAATCACTGTTTTTACAGGACTGAAAAAAGACGGTATCAAACGTACATAACAGAAGCAGAAAGATTTTTCAGCAGTAGCATTACGGTTGCCTATGTTACAAATCCCTTATTTTTGCTATGTTACAAAGGCGATAGGGCTGCATACGTTACAAATTCGATAGTTTGAGTTGTATTTTCTAATTCGTGATAACTAAAGATAAGTTCCGTGAACTGGACTACGTTTATTCGTGGAATATTATATAAATAGTTTATGAGGAGGATAGAGGGGGAAGTGCTTCGGATATTTAGTTTGAATTTTCCAAGTCATACTCGTATTAGACAGTCAAGTTTTCGGTATTGTGTTCATTAAATGTACAGGCAGTTCGGCTAAATAGTGAGTAATGCACAGTGTAATTTTTGGGTGAATCACTCAAAAATAGCGAACCACATGTACAGCTCTCAAAATAACAAATACATATAAAGCAATATTTTCCGTTTCAATTCTATGCCTCTGAAAAAACACTCTTCGCTTATATGACATACGACTTTAGTTCCTGTTGCCGTAAAATTCTTAAAATTGTTTTCATTGTTTAACATTTTCTGCTTCAATTTCTACTTTTGCAGTTGCATAAAAAGTTTTTTTCACTTTCTACAAAAAAAAAAAAAATAAAGAAATATTAATGATGTACGAGCTCTTACGACGTATGACGTTTGCAAATAAAAAACAATGCATCAAAACAAGGGAAATAAAAACAATAATAAAATTGAAACAAAAAGAAGTATAAAAGTCAACAATAACAAAAGCGAAACGAAACGAAATAGTTAAAATGAAAAATATATAAACAAAATGAATGAAAGTAACTTTGTTAAGCCAAGTATTATTATGGTAGTCGTATATTTTATGTACCGGAAGCCTGAATGGAAATGTGTGTTTTCTTTGTGTATGTTTAGGCACGTGTATATGTATACGCATATTAATGCTTCTTTATATTCCTACTATAAGTAGAAGTTCAAACACGTATTTAATTTTTTTTTATTACCATAGGTATCTAAAATTTAATATAAAGTTCGCTGTTCGTTACTCATCATCACTCAAATGGGAACAATTGTGAAAAGAAAGAATAAAAGCGCTAAATAATAATAATAATAATGAAAAATAGTGCTTGGAGATAACGAAACCTGCAATAAATAAGCAAGTTCTACTTTTAAATATTTTTATACATGGCAGTATTTTATTAAGAATTGTTTAAATGCATACCTTTGCGAAAGACAGAATTGTTGCTAGATAGAATAATCCTTGTTTTAACACAATTATTAGCAATACTTTTTGACTTTGTAATGTAGAAAGTAGTTAAGGCGCAAAATTATGCTAGATGTGAAATTGGCTGGGAAATGTGATGTAACGTAACTATGTTCTCATAAAGAATCACATTTAACAAGGACATTTAAAAGTTGATTACAAATAGAAATACACGTGAGTAATGCAGTGTAGTAGCACTTGAAAATAAAGCTGTTCTATTCAGCTGTCTAAGTTGAATTGATGTTGATTTTTCTTTTGTTCTTTGGAATATTGCTAACTGAATTTAAAATATAGTGAAGATGAAGTTGCAAAAATGTTTACATTAAAACTTAGGTCGTTAATATGTGATATTATTTTTGGAAATATGGATACTAAATTGTTCTGATAATAAAAATCAAATGGCCTGTACTTAAAAGGACAAGAGTTCTTTTGCTCAAAAATTTAGTTAAGTATTTTAAAAGATATATGCGATCGGTTTATAGGAATTCATAGATATTAAGCAGTCAGGATCCTGATGTGAGTGATGTTAAGGTGCAGAAAATGTGATAATATTTTTAGATTTATAGAAAAGTGTCAATATTTTTAAGTTTACGTTTAATAATGTAATTTCATGCCATAATGAATTATTGGGGGCAGGTTTATCACACAACGTTATTTTCGATGTACTAAAATTGATGATGTCATATTAAATATTCAAAGATCTGATAATATTAAAAGAATAGATCAAAATTTTCCTAATTTACTTATTTTTCCTTTAAAAGTTCACTTACTTTTGTTTTATATGTAAGAACTTCATTGTATCACTTTGTGTAAGCAGTTGCGTAATTTTGAAATATTTCATTTACAAAATCTAAAATAATTCATATGTGATTTAAAACGGGGGAAATGTCAAACGGAAGGAAGCAGCAAATAAGTCTTATTATAGGTAGAAAATAGTCCTGTATTACTAAAAAATATATTGTTATGAAATTTTTATTTGACATATTGTTGTCACAATACTATTGTTAGAAAATATTTTCTAATTTACAAATTGTGAATTCTCAGATTGTTTTCAGAAGTATGTGCATAAGATAGGAGGTTTTTAACTTTTCAAAACTGTGGTTAAAGTCTACTGATGATTTGGTAAAGCACCAATGAAATGCATATAGACATTGCTTGACCACCAACAAATAAATTTCATTTAAAAAATATATTTTATTTTGATGAATTTTATTAAATAAACTGTTTGTTGAAGGGGTTTTTAATTAGTAGTGTGAAGGCACAAGCAGCTGTTTATGGTGTCAATGCTGAAATCGGGGTTTAACGTTATGAGTAAAATCCCAATTACTAGAATTACTGCAAGTCCTCGGGTTAATGTAATATTGTAACGAATAACAAGATTTTTTTAATTTTATCTTCAGCAGTGAATCGAAATCCAAGAGTTCGTTAATATCTTTGATTTGGTAGATCATGATTTTTGTTTGTTCACGAGACAATTTTTGAAGAATTTTCTTTGAAGATTTTTGAATTTGCTGCTTTTTTTTGACAGTCATACATTCAATTTGCAATTGATTAATCATAATAGAATTTGTTTTCGGTTTTATTACCACAAACAAGAAATTATTAAACTGGACGATACAGTCATTTTAGTTGATGTTGTTCTAGTATTTTTATGCATAAATATATTTATAAAGTTCGTAGCCACACTTGAACATAAAACGAAACGAATTGCCAAGTTCTATTACCTGTCTTAAAAGAAAAAAATAATAATTCTATATTATACCTCATAATAATAATGAATAACAACTGCGAGTTAGTAATTATTCATAATCCAATGTAGTACAAATTGTTAATTTTATGTTATATGTTCTAGCGCATTACTCTGAAATATTTTGCAAAATTTTCCTATGTGTACATGTTTTCCAACTAACTAATCTTTTCTTCATGTGCGCCACTTTTTTTTGAAGAATCAATGTTTCATGAAACAAATTCAATTTCAATGGAATCTTCGCGCATGTTGGGTTTTAAATGGTTAACTTGTGAGTGTTTGGCAGAATGTATACATGCATGTATTTGATAGTATTGATGTCGAATTTAATTGTTGACTCGAAAGCAAATGCTTGAGCACTTAATTTGAAATGGTTGATTTGGTGTTATTTTGATGATGGAATTTTTTGTTTTGTTGAATACAAATTCTATTTTATGCAGTGATACTTTATCTCTTGAATATATAAAAGAAATTAAGCAGCTATTAATGTCAAATGCTGATGAGATTTTCAACAATGCATAAGGAGTGTACATTACTTGATCTTGCTTCGTTCTTTAAGAGTTCGTAACATTAGAGGAATTTGTAGTTGCCAAGAAGTTTAAGTTCTACTTTAATCTAGATCATATAGTTTGTTTGGCGCTTGATGTGTGCTTTAAAACATAATTTTTGTACAATTTCTTTAAAGAACTCTTCAAGTACGTGATGTTTTTATGAATACATATATATGTATGTGTATAAAAACGTTTGAAGAATATATTGTTATAATATTGTGTCATAATCACCTAAAAAGTTTAAGCGACATGTTCTTCGAAAATCGTTTTTTGATGATAATCGATTATTTACAATAATTTGGTCCATCTGCCAACATATCACAGTCATATTAATTACCGTTGCGGATATACAGCAAAAGAAATTTTAGCTTAACTGCATTTCTCCTTAAAGTTTTTAATGTGTTCACTGTTTTTGTAACTGCAAAGTGTCGGTTAAGCTAAAATTTTCTTTTTCACATGAAGCAAAAGTAGTGTCAAAGATTCAAGAATATCAATGTAACAGTTAAAGAACATCTTGTTAAGGACAAAAATTACAAGTTTTTAAATTTTTTTGGTTAAATTAAATGATTTTTCAAAACATCGAGAATATCTTAATCTTCAGAAACATGCATTATATTACAGGAAATTCATTAGAACTATTAACATTAAATATTACAATCAACTACAATCCTATATGTCCAATATTGATGTTCTACTTCCATTTAAACCAAAGATAATTAAAACAATACTTCTACTGTAAAATTTATTTTTGTCGCTTGAGCTTTTTTAGCGGTTATGACTCTATATGTTAAAGTGGCTCCGAAAATGTTTTTAAATGAAAATAAAACTATAACATAAATAAATAAAACTATTGTCATGAAAAATCACTTAATGTTGGAAAATTTTTAGACATTCACTGTGAAGATGGTGGTACATTTTAAAAGACTCCCCTTTCTTTTCTTGTATATCTTTCTTCTATATCACTCTAGCGTTTTACTTATTTTAGTATCTTCTCAAATCATGATCATGAGGTTGTTGTTGTAAAAAATTATTTCTAAATTTACGAAGCCGGCAAAGTAATTAAAAACCTCCTAGACTAAAAGGGGAGGTAACTGAAAATGCCTTAGGTTCAGATTTTATCGTCACACCCCCGAGAGTATTAAATTTTTGTTATTCCCAAGATTAAATATATTTCCAAGAATCTACTATAGAAAATTTCCACTGTCTGCTGTGCTGAAAACCATTTATTAAATGAACTCTCTGAATCCCATATTTACACATACATACACATTTGACTTTTAACATATATTAATTTTTGTTATACTTTTAGAAAAATTGTTATTATTCTATTCACAAAAAAATAAACTTTATATCGAACATATGCATTTCAGGAAAATTTTGAGAATAAATCATATTTCAAATTTATCTCGATTGTTATGAATACGAAAGTTAGACTTTTTTATAAAATGTTTTTATTATTTGAAAACCGTCTGTGAAATAATATGTCAGTTTTGTTCAGTTAAATAAAGTAACGTCGATATATTGTACCTTATTATTGAAAGTATTTTGAGAAAAAATAAGTTTTTTTGATAAAAAAAGTTTAAAAATTAAAAAGGTGTAAAACTTACCGCAGTATTTAATTCCAAAATTGCATCCCCTAATAGAAAAATAAAAGGAACAGTAAGCAAATTATTTTATAAACTTCAAAAATAACATTCTAGGTATTGATGATTATTATAAATAAATTTTTCTCGCTCATATGACTTCGTTGCGGTATATATATATATATATATATATATATATATATATGTATTTATATATATATATATATATATATATATATATATATATATATATATATATATATATATATATATATATAGAAGCAACAACAATACAATATCAATTTATAAAATAATACAATTTCTGCAAATATAGTCCCACAACAGGTAATTAAAATTACATATGTTCATGATCAAAATTCCGTCCGAGTTCGTGTGGTAGTCGTCAAGCATACCAAATACGTAAATTGATTTGATGTTACATCAAGCGTAATCGGTGTTACAAGTACTAATACATTTTGACTAGTACCATAACATGCTTGCCAAGGATTTTGATATTGTCTTGAGCCTTTAAAAAACTGTAAAATATATTATTTCTTAATCAACAGTAGTTATAAAGCTGTTGGTATTTATTAACTCTTTATTTCAGCAAAACAAAATCACACCATATATTTTTGTTTTTTTTTATTCTCTACCTAAAAAATCAATGGTCAAATATTCTATGTGAATTATTAAATTCTATGTGATTAACTCATGTGAACACTGTGCAATTGCATTTCGTAGCCCGACTGCGTATACTTAATATTTTATGATTAGAAATAAAATCTATATATATTCTTCATACGCCACCACGATCAAATGTTAAGGCACCGAATGTACTTATATGTATGTTCACTGAACATACATATAAGTACATTCGGTGCCTTAACATTTGATCGTGGTGGCGTATGAAGAATATATAGATTTTATTTCTAATCATAAAATATTAAGTATACGCAGTCGGGCTACGAAATGCAATTGCACAGTGACTGAACACATACGAGTAGACAAAGCACAGAATCATTTCCTTATTCCTCAATAACATATGTTTACGTACGTTTCTACACGTCCATATATAAATATATATATATATATATATATATATATATATATATATATATATACATATATATATATATATATATATATATACATATATATATATATATATATATATATATATATATATAAAAACAATATGAGCTTAGTTTTTTCAATTATGTATATGATAATTTAGTTCTTGGTTTATAAGCAAAAATGAACGAATTAGTAAAAAATTTCTTTTAACTAAATTATGCGAAATTTTACGAAATATTGTATGTGAATTAGGTTTTAGGATTTATGTATCTGTTATTATGAGTGTGTCGGATTTTTTTATCTTGGACCAGCACTCAGGGGATGACCCCTACATATGCAGTCCGTTGCGCCGGAACTAGAAAGGAGGGGATAGTATTGAGGGGACAAATGAAGAAAGATGAGAAGATAGAGATTTTTTGTACCTATTTCAACCTTTTTACTTCGCCGGCTAATTTTTTGCTGCAGGACCGACGTAGGAGAATGCTGTTACTCTGCTTTTTTTAGTAATGATAGTGTCAGTCGCTGCTAATTCTGTTCAGTGACCAGTGCTATGCCTTTATAATTGAAACAGGCTGGCAACAACTAAAATCATGAAAGTTTCTTATACGAGTAATATTCCGTTTGGATGACAACCAGAAATAGGTATAGAGCCTCTACTTCAGCAGTCCTATATCTTTTGACATACTTTGCACGATTTTAGCTTAATTTTAAAAATATACTTGTATAAAGTTAACCAAGTCAGAAAAATTTAACGTCTGACAGCTTGCCTTTTTATGTCTCTTCTTTTGCAGTATAATATTAACTTTAAGGCGCCTTTCACTAACTGTCTGTCTGGTAGACAAGCTTTGTTATACCAACTACAATATTCTTGACTTGTATATTATATGTTGTAACATACAAAAATGAAATAAGTATAAAATACAAAAGCAAACATATATTTTTCACTTTGAAAGTATTTTCTCCTTCCGTTTATTTTTTTATTCGTTAAAAAATGCTATTAAAAGTATTAAGATGCTGCACATCAGCTGCTAATGTACTCATACAATAAACCCCAATCTGTCAGAAAAAATGGGTGCCACTAGAAAAATTGTTTTTTGTGTGGGTATGTGTGTTAAGGTATGTCAGGGTATTTGTTAGTCTCTTGTGCATTTTAGACGTGTATAGCATACGGTAAGGATTAAAATAAATAAGGGAAATAAACAAGCAAATAGACAGGCAGACAGACTGACGACGTTGAGAGTTACACATGAGTGGGAGACGTAGTAGTTAAAACTTTCTTTCGATTTTATTCGAATGAAATTAAATGCTTAGAAAAGTAATATGCAGCCAATTCTTCAATTACTTTATTAAGAACAACATAGGCATTTTTTCTTAATTGAACATGTAGTCAATGTTAAACATTTTTGGAAAAAATATATGCAGCTATTTAAAAGGTCACTAAAAGAGACAACAAAACGGATATTTTTATGTATAAGTCTTAGCAGAGATCGAATCAAATAGATTAAATATTTAAATCTGCAAAGCTGCTATATTTCAATATATCAGTTGAACACATTGTGTGTTTAGGGTCATTTAAATTTTATGGAGTCAAACAAAATTTGTTTCTCAATTAATAAACATGCAATAATACTATAGCTGGCGAATCCCCACGCGATTTTTAGAAATAAATTGTAAAGATAGATTTACTTGTGCGTAAGCTCATACGAGTATAATAGACATTTTTACTTACATACATTGCTTTGGAGAATGATCTTATTCGACTAATTTGTTCGTTCAATCTAAAATGCTGGTAAACCTAATTTGTATGCACCTAAGAACTGCTTCACATTTCCTAGTCTACACCAAAGTTGTAAATGAGATCATCTCTATGGGACTTTGAAATGTGGGTTTGTGTAGTTGACAGTAAAGAAAAATATCTAACTTCATTTTTATATACGGGTCATTTTATATTAAAATGCCAACAAATATTTCAAAGTTTCTAATATGTAGAGCGTTGCAGCGAAATGTAGTTTTCTAACAGCACTTGTCAGTGCTTTGTAAAATTCCTGATATTCCTAAATAAACTATGGTTGACTCCAAAGATATATTTGAGAGTCTCGAATGCAGCTAAGAGTTTTGTTCCTTCTGAGCCTAGGTGATCTTTATAATATTGAATGTGAGTTAAGTGCTGTTGCCTGAAGTAGCTAGTACATAGGCTCCCAAACACAAAATCAAGGGTTCGATTCATACTCGGTCACGAATATTTCAGAGCTTCATTAAAGTATAGTTGTGTTAGTTATTGTTTTCTTGTTGAAATTACGCAGCCAGAGAACAGTAGTGTTGCGTTATTTAACTGTGTTTAACTAATTCAAATAATTTTTTTTTTGGCCAAATGATTGTATATAATACTAGAGTAACCTTTCCGCGTTGCTGGACAAAACAAAAACCTACGTTTACGTCTTTGCATTAAAAATTAAATATTCTAGAAAGAATAGACATTTTCCTGATTGTTGAATATTTTTTTTAATTTTTATTTGATGGAAAAGGTTTTAATTTTAACTAAAAGATTACAAATCAATAATTAAAATATGTCAATGCTAGCACTGAAAACTTAAATGACAACCAATAAACACACAGAAATTTAATAAGTCAAATGACGCGAGCAAGCAGAGCCTTATACCGACAAAATGTACTTCTCATACGAAAAAAACAAATACATTTTATATAGGGAAAACTCACCATCATAAATGTGCGCGTATAACGCATATTCGTAGAAATTTTTCGATGTTTTTTTTGCAAACCATCAGTGAAAGTAAACCTTTCTAACGCATGTACTCGTTTGAAAATCGGTTGAGTAGTTATCCAGTTATAAAATCACGAATATAGGACAAAACAATATTTAAATATTATAAGAAGGTAGATATTATTAACCGATGAAGATGACCAATAAAATATTAAAACAATAAACTTATTAAAAGGAAATATTGATATCTTGTTAAAACTTAAAAATAAAATAGTTGAAATTGTTGTTAACCAAAAACTTATTATTTCAGTAGTTCCAATTTTAAAAACAAAATAGGTAATAATCTGTTTTTTTATAAAGCCCTAGGTTACTTTCTTTTAAAAAAAAAATTAAATTTTTATTTACCCGATATTTCGATTTTCTGTGGATATCTTCTTCAGAGCGATAATTGTAATTAAGATATAGGGTCCGCAATCTAACGTTTTTTTTTCAACTAGTGCTTATTTCGTGAATGGTAACACTTATCTCATGTCTAATTTGACAGATAATTAGTTTTATCCTTTCGCTAAACGAATATGGTTGACCATCCAATGCGTTTTCGCTTCGCAAAGTGGGCCTGCGATCGACTTACAGAAGATGCCGATTTTGCAAAAAAAATCATCTTTTCATATGAAGCTCATTTTGATCTTGGCGGGTATGTAAACATGCATTGTCGCATTTGGGGCACAGAAACCCCGCACGCATACATTGAAAAGCCGACGCACCCAAAACCATAATTGGGCAATTTTTCTTCGAAAATGAGAAAGGAGTGGCTGTTACAGTCAATGGCGATCGTTATCGGGCCATGCAGCCATTTGAATGAAATTATTTTCCATTATTAACCGGAATACAATTCTTCCGGAAAAAGAAATTCATTTTTCAAATGGAAAAAGAAATTTGAGAAAATATTCAATAGTTTTTTTATAGCATTTAAAAAAAAGTTGTTATTTGGCGGACTCAAACAACAATATTTTTTTAAACATATTTAACCGTCAAATATTGTCATATTAATCTTAATTATAATTAAGAAAATATCCACAGCATATTTAATTACCGAATAATACAAAATTTTAATTTCTTTTATATAGTAGTGACCTAAAGCTTGATATAGAAAACATGTAATTAAAAATCTAAAAGGTCGAAGAATCAGGAATCAAATAATATATGTAATAGTTATGTTAACAAGATATGTATATCAAAAAATTTAAAAACTCAGATCACCATTAATTGATGTATTTCAGTTTTAATATTCGTATAGAAGTAATTCAAATGCATGTAATTTGGCAGCCTATTTTAGTGATGAAAGCAGTCACTGAACATAACTGGCAGCGATTGCTACTATCATATACTACGGAGCAAAGGAACAACATCCTCGCTCGTCGGCCCTGCAAAAAATTGCCTGGCGAAATAAAGAAGTTGAAATAGTTACAAAAAAAATCGAAAAACCATCCCAACAAGAGTTTAGATTTGTTTGATCGATTAATCGAATTATTGTTAATCGATTGCCAACTTTAGTGAGCAATATTAAGAGCGATTGACACTATCATGTATTAAAGAGCTTTAAAGACCCCTATTTCTTCGGTACTACGTAATGTCTGGATACATTTTTCCCCTTCTCATCTGTCCTCTTAGCTTTAGCTGCTCGTTTTCATACTTTCCATACAATGTTTTGCAAGGGTGTAAGTGCAAAGTAAAATAATGTGAGAGGTATATAAGTTATTTTCATAGCACATTACAGCAATAGGTTTGTCTGAACAAGTTTTCATTGTGCATATCGATTGCTAATTATAAAAAGATGTAATTGCGATTTTATGTTACCTTACAGTAGAACGAAATAACTTAGTAAGATGCGAAACATTTCTGACACAAGAAAAGTTTTGATGCAATTTTTAATAAAAAGATGCAAAACATTTTTATTAAAGATTCATCAAAGCTTGTCTTGTGTCATAGATTTTACTGATTTTATTACGTATTTTTCGTTTCCTGTAAAGTAACAAAAATCGAGTTACGCTTTTTTTATATAAAGCCATCGATATAATAACGTTTGTGATTATTCGAGCTTTCCTGATTATCTGTTCAATAAATTTTTTTCTAGCGCGAGAAAATTAAACTAGATAACGCCAAAAAATCAATATTTTAAATAAGATATATTCAACAATATGGAACTCCTCAGCAACATCAATTCCAACATGTGCATTCTTCTAATATATAATTCAAATATAATCTTTTATCTACTCTTTTCATACTGTCTAATGCATGTAGAAAGGAAATTGTGTTTTCTTTGCACAAAAAATAACATCAGTAAAGGTCTTTCCCAAATGTCACATTGATATATTAGAATCTTTTTATTTTCTTACATTGTGTGATAATAAAATTTATATAATTTCATTTAAATTTATTAAGTTTTATGCTAAATAAACTTTACGAGATATAAATATTTAGTTAAATAGTATTTTAACGATAGCAGACTTCAGTTTAATAAAAAACTGTGTCATGCATTCCTTGCCGTTCCAAAAAAAGGGCCAATAAACTTTTTATCTTAACAGCAAAGTAAAACGTGTTATGTGGTGTTATGGCGGTTAGATCAAAGAAAATCATGTTATTGCCATCAAAAAGTCCAGCCAGTTAAATAGTTAACAACATTCGAAACAAAAATAAACAACAGAGACTTATAAAGAAAATCAACCGGTTAAACATTTGAAATACAAATAAAAACTTAAACGTAAAGAGTATGAAGTTGTTTGACGGTTTTATAAAACCCTACACAAGTTGAGTGACCACGATTTTTATTATTGGTGTTAGGTTTAAGCAGGGTATTACGATAGTAGTTATTTTCATGGCAGATGCAATTGGAGGAGAGGAAAAAGTTCTGCTGTTGACAGTTTTAAGCGTATCTCTAGCAATGGCATGTATGCATATGAACATAACCATAGCTGATATTCCTTGTATTTCAATATATTTATTGACTGATAATTTTACAAATTTCCGTACTAATTTGTTATAAAGAACCTTCCAACAGGAACATACGAGCTTTAATAGTTGATAACGGCCATCTTGTAAAAGATCTATTTGTTTAATTGGGCAATGGAGCAGTTGAGAATTTACCCTTTTTTCTACCGAAAATGAAAATTTCAGCGATGGGACCCACTTTTGGATGAATGCGTATGTGCATTCTGCCACTGTTTGGCGTGAGTGTTAGCCGATGACATCGGTCCCTATTACTCTGATACTAGCGTTGGCCTGGGCGTGAGTGCCAGCGACCAGTGCTATAGGTTGATGTTTACCAACTTTCTATGGCCTGAATGAAATGCTCCGGAAAACAACCTCATGTGGTTTGAACAGGATAGCGCTACGTGGATAGTGATTTTAGGTCATGGTCATCTCACATAGAAGTAATGTGAACTGGTCATCTAGTTTCTATGTCAGCATACTATGATTTCCCGCTAAGCGCAGGGCAACCAGCAACAGCAGATTCATTCCGCAACAATTACTTTCCATTACCGTCAGTTAACTGAGCCTTTACACAATCGGGTATTAGGAAGAATAATACGGTATACATTTTGTCGATTTTATAGAAAATTCTCCTCGAGGTAATATAATAAATAAAATAGCTACCACAAATCCTCTTCTTCTACATTAATATTCTGTCCTGTCAACGCTATTTTCTTCTTTTTATATTCTCGATATTTAGCATTGAATAAGTAGGAATTATTCTCTAAGTGGCGCTACTGAAAAAAATTTGCTTATTTTTTCACACTCCACGTTGTCCAAATCCAAACCACATAAGTATTCCTACTTTCGTCTATAACAGGGAAATAGCTTTACTCAAATGGTAATAATTATTTTCATATAATTTTTATAGAATAATATATAATTTTTCGTGGTGAAATAAATATTCCGTAAGTAAATTGTATCTGTATATTTTTTTATTTGTAGGGTATTTTAAAGATAAGTCGGGACTCACGTCATGCTTTTGGGGCATGTACAGTGGAAAATGTTCAACACTTTGATGGCGAAAAAAGAAGTTAAAACATAAACAAATGTACTCGTACTTTATATTTACGTATAAACATCAGCATTAATATGAACAACTGTAATATATTTGGCATCGTTGTTTGGCCTTTGATCCACAATATATTTTGTATTTTCCTAGAAACACATAATTAAAAGTTGTAGTTAAAAAAATTCCAACATATTTAAATCTTATATGAAGTACAAGAATTGGAAACAATTTTATTTTTAATTTAAAAACTATTAAAACAAAAATTTCAAGGATACTGGTGTCACTAAAACAGTTAAAATTGTACCACTGGCAAAACAAAGGGACCGAAAAATAAAATTCATAAAAAAGGTTACATTAGGCTGCCAATAAAGCCCTACAACTCCCACAAACAACAAAGCCAAAAATGAAAAGTGCTCTCACAGTGAAATAGCTAACGGAAGTAGACGTGAAGGAAAACCTCAATAAATAAAATAATATACTAAACGCAACTCGTAGTGTAGAATAAATACATGCCCGCTGTCAATACGAATGCATGTTGGTGTTTTGTAATGTTTTTAAAATGAAGTTACGAGTGTTTTTTTATTTTTTTTAATTTTGTGTTGTGTTGATGTTGTTTCTCGTTTTGTTTTCAAACATTCATGCTAACAATTTCAATTAAATGTAAAAGTTTTAGACAAATTTTTTTGTCTTTCATAGAAACTCTCTCACTAACCCACATACACACCCTTAACAGTATAGAAAAACTTTAACTGTTTGTTAAAGAAAAAAGTTTTTACTATTTCACATGCCAACACCGAATGAAAAGCAGCAATTGGAAATAGAATAAAATGAAAATTGTTATACAAATTTTGTAAACTTTGTTTGAAAAATTCTATAAAAATGGTTTTGTTATTGTTAAAATTTTTAATTAATTGTTAATTAAGTGGAATATGAAAGGAACTCTTGCAACTGTTTCAAATAAATAAATGAATAGATGACATTCAAAGAGCTCTGGTTGTTTGCAACATGTTGTGGTAATGAATAGTTATTTGCGATTGCAGTCAAATATATTTGCACACTGATTCGCAATTTAAAGTTAATATTTATATTCTTACTTATTAAAAATTATTCATGAATAGTTACTGAGTGCATATTGATTAAAGTGCTCATTTTAATAAAAGAAGCAATTGAAAATAAATACATGAGAAATTATCTAGGTTTTTATTTGTCAATAGAACACACTATATGGACATTAAATATAATATTTTTTTCCAATTGTATACCCTCCAACAAATGAAAAAAGATTGGAGTTACACATTCCGTGTGTAACGGGACTTTTCAACTGACAACTGAGCTGAAATACTTGCTTTCTTATGTGAGTTGTCAAATTCAGTACTTCTGCGTCAACGCAAAGTACGAAACTAAAGTTGGCCAACTTTTAACTTTTGACGGACGTTGAATAGTTTGACAGACTAGTTTTTTAAATTATTTTGATTAATTTTTTTTTTTTGTATTATAGGTTCAGAAGAACAAATAATATATAAAAAAATGTGTATAATAAATAAATATAAATTAAACAAAGAACAACCAACTAATTTAATATCAATCAACAAAGTTCTCATTGTGCCAACCTCATCCGTCGGTACGCTCATGCCAGTTAAAAAAGGCGACGTATAACGTATAACGAATTCTATGTGTCTCGTCTTTAAAATCCCATAAGGTATATATATTCTTTATCAGTGACGAAATCTAAGATGATGTAACCAAGCAAAAAGAGTCTCCTTTTGAAATTTAGTATAGATAAATTTTCAATCGGGACAGTGGAAAAAAAGTTCTCCTAAGAATAACTAAACCAACCTTTAAAAAAATAATTTAAATTTTTAAATTTTTTGTTTGTTTGTAATTTCGTTGAGCAAATGATATATTTTTATGTCAAAGAAGGTCCAAAGCGTTGAACTAAAAGCTAGAAAATTGTAAAAATCAATTTCTGGACCCCACCCAATAGTGTAAATATTTAACAAATTCTATTACTCAAGCCTACATTCTTTAAAAATAAAATTTTTATGACGAAGATGAGATGTCCTCTGATCTTTCTCTACCAGTAAAAAAGTTCAAAGGCACCAATGACTAAAAGGTCCAAAGATAATTTAAGGAAACATATTTTCCATACCACTGTGTAGTCAGTGGCAACAATGATTGAAGGACAGTAAATTATTGACTAGGTTTGAATTTAATCACACAAAAAGCACATCAAACAAACCACGACTCACGGCGACATATTAGTATACGTGTTGTTTTTCAATAGTTGCTACCTATGAAAATAATAAATGAGCATATTTATTTGAAAATTTCACAGTTGTCGCTTCAATATACTTTTACAAAACATTTATAAAATGAAAATATTCTAAATAATTCAGCCCTAATAAAATATTTGAGTTTATCTTTAAGTTATCAATGTTGCACATAATATTTCATTACTATGCACCCGGCGATGAAAAGAACAAAGACATTTTGCCCCAAGAAGTTGTTTATATTCTCATCCTTCTTCATCTCTCCTCTGAACACTACCTCGTTCTTTAGTAATTACGATCCGATGTATTGCATCATATAATACAATCTGTGCCGCTCCAAGCAAGAAAAAGTAATAAAATATCTCTTCAAGAAATGTTGTACCAATTGTCCTGAATGTGCCTGCCTCACAACTAGTCAAAATAAGAACTGTACAAGAAGGTCCTGAGCCGTGACTGGTGAGTGATCATATCTCCAAACTGCACTAAAAGTGTTTGTCCTTCACTTTGCGGAACATCGGAAGACTCATATTTAATTCCACTAAGTCTTTCGGGAGAACTTAATTTTATGTATTACTTTTCTATATTTTTTTAATTTATGGTCACACTCGTAAGTTATATTAAGTATATTAATATAATAATCTGATTAAAATGATTAATTATACCAGGCTTAAATAGTTTACTCTAAGATATTTCCATAACCACTGTTTCTAAGACCGGAACTCGAACCGGTTCCAAGTCACTTAGATCCACTGATGTGGTTTGAATAAATAAATATATACATTTTATGTGAACTATAGCGAACTCTAGAAGAGACTTTCAAAAATAAAACTTTTGCAAAGGACATTTAAGTGAAAGAAAACACCTTTATAAGAGCATGATACTAGGGCGGACCAATAAGCCAGTGAATTTTTGAATTTCCCACCTCTTAATTGAAATGGCAACACTCCTTCCCCACAACTCCCAGTTGACTCCTGTCAAAATTTGAACAAGACTAGGACACGTTTTGAGAAAAAAAATAAATTTCGTGCGCTCATTAAGAATTATTTTTTGCGGAAAAAACCATCACTCAAAACTTGGCTAAACAATTTTTCATCATGGGACAAGAAGTGGTATACGGAATGTCGTTGTGGCCGTACAAGCACGGAAGAAGCCGAATATTCTGGACGTCCAGGACGTCACTAAATTCGAAAAAATTGAAAAAAAATCACGATATTGGTTTAGCCGATCGGAGATTGAAAATGAAAAAGATTATAAAAGGCAGATGTATCTCAAATGGTTCAGCGACTTCAATTTTGAATGATCATTTGGGTATAACAGGGCTTTTCCCAAGATGGCTACCGCCCACTTGTGCAGTTTCCAAGCCAAAAATCCACGAATTAGGCTACGAATTGCAACGTATTCCTCTCTATTTCCCAGATTAGTTTCCAAACTTAAAGAAATGAGTCAGCAGAAAGAGTTTTGGCACCAACTCGCAAGAAAATTGTGATGACCTCAACAAATCATGTTTCTGGATAAAAACAGTGCACTAAGTGTGTAGAACTCAAAGGAGACTATATTGAAAAAATAAAATAACTTTTTACATAAAAGCATGTGTATCATTCGAAATGTAAAGGACTTATTGAACCACCCTTGTATATTTTGATATGATATTACAAATATTTATTTTATTACATTTTTTAAAAGCAAAAAAATTGAACTTTTAAAAAGGATATACGACTACTTACAAGTTTAGCTTGTGGGAAAGTTCTTACCAAAATTTATTTTTAGAGGCACATTTAAAAATAGAATAAATTTCCCACCAAGTTCTTTCATTGCACTTTAATGAATATTCGCTGTGTATAGCTTCATTAAAAAATTTTGCAAACTAAGTGCAAATATTATATTTACATGCTGTTTGAGTTGTTAAATTTTGTGGTCTATTATTTTTTTTTTAATATAATATTTTATATATGCAACTATTTAATATTACAAAAGTTGCCTTGTCCTTATTTTTTTAAATATTTTTATTGTTTTCACTATGTTTTGCCATGCCACATAATAAAGTGCCAACGTCAGTTTTAATTAAATTTACTGTAGACTATCGACTTGTTTTATAGGCGATTGACAACTGCAATGACGACTAACAACTAAAAGCTCTACGATTTGTTTGATGTAAATATATATTTATGTGTGTGTGTGTGTGTATGTCTCATTGTAGTTATAAAGAGCAAATGTTGATATTAACCATTTTATCGTTGCCGTAGCAATATGTATCTGTCATGGTGGCTGGGAATTTTCTACAAATGTATTTGTGGTTTCCTTTTTTAATTTAGATTTTTTTTCTATAATTTTTCTCTCTGTCAACTCTTGTTTTACGAGCAACTGTGATCATGTAATTTTGCAATTTGATAAAATGTAATATATAGCAAAAAAAATATTGGATTTTGTTATGTAATCTCTGTGGTAAAGTTTACATTGTATGAATTTAATTATATACATGTACATAAGCATCTATCTGTGTTCAATTGGATACTAAAATGTCATTGATTTTTTGACCACAATGGCTGGGGTTATTTTAATTGAAAATTAATCAAAAATTGTATGCGTAACCGACTAGAACATTAGTTTTTCGTTTATTGTTCCTTTTTATTTTTTTGGTTACATGCTGAACTAAATGTGCAAAACAAAATTTAATTAAACATAAAATTTTAGTTACTGCAAGAGCAGAGCCAGCAACAAAGTTGAAAATATTATATTTTTAAGAAAATTATGTATTTAAAACCAACTCAAACGACCAACAGCAATGGCGAAAATACTTTAATGAAATAAATATTGTTAACTGCATTGGAAAAATTACTATTAAAAAGCATTGCAGCATTTAAATTAATTTAAAGCATGAACGTTTTTATTATATTATAACGCACTATATGGTATATTATAATTTAATTCAACCACTGGGTATTAATATCCTGCGTGTTTTTTTGTTCATATAAATGTTTGCAGAAAAATTATTCTTTAACTCTCATAAATCATTGTAATCATTGAAAAATTTTAGCACGTTTTTCAAGTCGAATACGCACAACACACAAGAAGAAAACGCTTTTAAAAATTTAATGGTTAAAATATATATTATTTATTACATGATTATGGTGCGGTTCAATATAATAAGGATACATTCTGAAATATTTTAGATCAGGGCGGTTACTCCATAATGCGATGCGAATGAAAAACTGAACGCATTTGTATGCTATTCACTTTGAAATGCGAAAGCAATTCCTTTACATCGCATTGCAGAGTAACCCCCAGGCAACGCAGTACCTTTAATCACAGTTATGATTAAAACTAAATGGCATTATATGTTAAGTTGGATGTACATCACATATCAAATTAAATTCAACTGTGAGACTGGTTTGTTCAATCTGTTAACCCTAGAAGCATAGTGATATTTCATAAAACGTTAACACCAATTCTTCGTTTGATAAATTTCAATTAATGACAAACCTTGGGTAGGTTTTCATTTCAATAGTTTTTTTAATTCATTAAATATATATATATATATATATATATATATATATATATATATATATATATATATATATATATATATATAAAAAACTGACCTAAATCTATAAAATCATCCTATTACCAGGACGTGTATATACAACATTATTCCATTTGTCCCCATTATTGCCTAATAGTAAACGTCCTTCCAAGATCTTTACAATAGGTCTGATTGTATTTATTGCTTGCTCTGGAAATGTCAATAAATTTGAATCCATGGTACTTTTTATTCGCCGAAGGAAGAAAAATTTGTTTTTTATTCCAGAATTTTTCCATTTCTTTTTCTGTCAAGCTGGCCAATTTTTTAAATAATATAATTCCGATCAGCGAAACTGCCATCCCCATCTAAATCCTCATTCCTTTCCTCAACTACACTTAAATCACTTGTTTCACTTAAATCAGTTTCAAATAGAATAGCCTCTACGTCATCACAATGATTACTGTGCCTTTAACAATTTTTCATATATTAAATTATGTATGAATTTCTATTTTATTAGTCGACCTTTCTTATGTATATTATATTACAGGATGTTAATTTTTTCAACGGGCTCAAGTTCAAATCTGCGAAACTGCAAATTATTTTTATACCCTACAAAAAGGAATATGGAGGATATATTTACTTTGCCATTCTTGATCAGTGATGAAATCTAAGACGATCTGAGTATGTCTGTCCGTCCGTCCGTCTGTGGAAATCACGATTCAGTCCAAATTTGGCACAAATATATTTTGAAGGATAGCACAGGTTAAGTTTGGTGATGGGCTAAATCGGGCAAGAGGGAAATAAGTTCCCCAAAGAAGGTTTAGTTCTTCTCTCCTCTAAAAAACAACATAATTTTTAAAGTTTGTGGAAAAACATAGTTGACTACTGTATTGTTGCATGTAGCACTAAAATTATCAGTACATACTAGAAATGCATTCACCAATTCACAAAAATGTATCATTCGGACGACTTCTAATTATTATATTTGAACACTTTTTATAATATAGTTTTTCTTTCTATTTCTCACTTTATCATATGGTCACCCCATCAGCTGTTAAATGAAAATAATAATTTATTTACAGACAAAAAATTTTTCAGAAAATAATTACAAAAAGGAATTTATTCTGAAAAAAATGGACAACAGCGGGATAATTATTGAGTGTCTAAACAATTTGGATTAGCATCAGAGGATTACAATGATTTAAAAAACATATATTAAAATTTTGGTTGCTTATTATTTTAATTTATTCGCCGTTATTGTGTTTCATACGACGAATTTATAGAGCGAATTTTTACCAACGAATTCGTCGTACTAAACGAAATTCGTCGTTCGTACCAGTTGTGTTCCTAGCATTAAACTTGGAGTCACAAAATAAAAAACAATAATTTTTGGACCCCGCCCCCTTTAGTGGGCGTTATTATATGCAACTTGTCTCACTTACGCCTACATTCCTTAAAAATAAAATTTTTAAGCTTTAATGACGAAGCTGAGACGTAACCTGGTACTACTCTACCCTACCCCCTCCTCTCCCTTTGCTATCTAAATGTCCATATAATTATTTTTTTTAAATTTTTATATAATTATCTCAAACATTTATTTTTAGAGTTTTATGACAAAGGTGAAATGTCTCCCCCACAGCCCTTGCCAGAGCGACCCCGCCAAAGTTTTAATACCCTCCAAAGAGAATTGGACCCCATAAAATATAAATATATATTCTTGATCAGTGATGATGTCTGAGCCAGTCTATTTATCAACCCCCCTTTAGCGGGCGTTGACGTACGATATTATATAAAGGAACTCTGACCCACCAAGTTACCCATTTTAAATTTACTTGCTAAATATTTGGAGGGTATTTAAGATTTGAACCGGTCGAATATAACGTTTTTACTTGTTTTTATAATTTTATTTAACGCACCTTATTTTATTGGTGTGGACGTAATTACATGTGTATATGTTTTCATATTGCAATTATATGCATTTCATATGCTCGTATATGTACATGCATAATTTTGAATGTAGAATGTCGTTAAGTAAATAAATTATTTATGTAATGAAATACATGCATGTACGAACATATGTGTGTGTGTGTGAAAAAAAAAGCAAACAAAATTAAGAAGATATCTTCATGAAAAATAATTAATGCGGCGATTAACCCAATTTGTTTTATTTAACACGTGTGTGCAAACAATTAATTATATTATTATATATATACAAAATTATTATTTAAAAGTTTTTACGCTGCACATTAAAATACGCGCTTAATGCGGTTGTATTATTTACTTTAATTCTTAAATTTAACAGAAATTAAGAGGAGTGTTTGTTATATTTTTTGTACTTTTTCCCCAAGGTCATGCTAAAATAATGATGTTGCTTTATGTTATATTTTGCTAGTGTGACTATTGTATAAGATTATTCTTTAAGCTTTGAGAATTAATTATTTGGCGTTAAAGCATTGAGGGTGTTTTTCTTTTTCTTTTTTGGATATGTAATCAATATTGATCACTTGGCTGTCTAGCTTTCATGAGTTCGTTACTGCTGTGGATATTGAATTTTTGATAGATGTATCACAAGAAGGAATATGTAATCATTCATTTGTCATTCAGTTTATACACGCTAACATGCAATGACATTTTTGCACATGTTTACCATCGGTTTTACTTTAAAGCAGACATGTGCAGCTAGTACTCTTTTGAGTCATCGTGTTTTCACACCGATAGTAGCTTCATCGTTTTTTCACACCAACATGTCCGAAAGCTTGCTGCTTGTTTACCGATTCAAAGACACCGTATCGCTCTGCAAGCAAAATTATTTGTAATAAAAAACAAAAAACAAACAAAAACAAACAACTGCACTTAAAAAAAATGGACGAATATAAAGAAATTTTTATGTTTGTAAATGGAAAAAATAATGCGCAATGCCTGATTTGTGATAAAATTTTCACAAATTTAAGATTTTATAATTTAAAAAGACATTTCATATCCATTCATAAAAATATTAATGAAAATATCGCAACAAATTAACGGATGAACACCTATGTGATTTATTAAGAATAAAACTTTACGAGGGGGAAATAATCATTGGAGATGTTGATATTTGATTTTTTTTTTAAGATTTAGTTTTAATTTTTAATTTTTTTAATTTTAATTTTTTACTCAGTGTACTACTTTTGTTTTCTCTGCTTTTGTTCTGCTTGCTGCGTTCAACTTAACACAGTCGCAAAATTCGTAAAACTGATTTGAAATGCGTTTGTGTCAGTTTGCACATGTCTGCTTTAAAGAATGGAATATTTTTTAATGTGAGAAAATATTTTACTTTATTTCATTGTCTAATTTGTTTGCATTGAATTCCCCTCTAACTCCTAAGTATGATTTTGAATTTTTAATAAATTTCGTAAATATCCAATGATTTTAAAAATGCATATGTTGTTAATTACTCATGTGATTTTAGTCTGGTCATGGTGCTACAAAATCATATTCTCTCTACCAAAATATTGATGTGGCTGTCTTTTTTATGCATATTTTTTTTAAAATGAAATAATACACATAATTGCAAGAATACGATTAACGACTGCTGAATTTGTGTCCTTTTGAGTCTCCCCACCATGGCATTACCGGTCATTATCGTGCGAATAGCAAAATATTACAGATGGTAACTCTTGTCAACACCAAGCATCGAATATGAAGGTACTAAACTGGGCGCAAAACATCCACAGGACATGAGGGAATAGTGATGCAGTGATTAATACAACCAAGGATCTTTGGGGCGACCCGGTAGAAGATATAGGTAACTAAGCAACCCCGAAATATGAAAGTTAATTAGCAAGCACTGCAATCTCTTTTAAGAGAGTATCTATGAGAGATTGGAGCCATAAAAGACAATGAATGCAGGGCATGGAAGGAGGAAATTGAGATAATGGAATACTAACTATGCCATTGTCTAGATCGAGATAGTGAATTTTTGTGCGTCATACTTTACCAGAAATTAGCCACTCTAGGCTCATTATTACAACTGCATGTCAGCTAAAAGTAGGATGCTATTTGATGTTTAAAAAGTGTTCAACTGAAATAAGGGATAATTTGAAAGCAGGAAGGTTTGTCCTATCTGCTAGGTTAAAGCAACGTCATATTAATGATATACTTTTTATTCGTTCAATAAAATCCTACATTAAACAAATCTGACATTTTAATAATGGCTCTTGGAAGTATTGATTGCAATAGATATAGAAAACATAATCTCTCAAGTTTGTTAAAGAGTTCCTATGAAAATAGTGATCCGGAACACACAACTGGATTTTACTGAAGCATACGAGCGCAAGGCTCCTCCCGTTACGCAAGTTCAAACTGATTAAGAAGAACAATTTTTTCACCATGTTTATGTAAATATGATATCTGGCCTATGACAATCTTGGCTGTGCACAGGAATTCCAAATTTCAATCAATTTGTTTTATCTTATGGGGATTTATGACAGTGATAATGTGGCGAATGTTGTGTTCCAATAATTGATTTAGGCTAAATACTTCACATCGATTAATGTTGTCGCAAATCTAAAATCGAATGCTTGTGCTTAACATCACCTACTTTATTGTTCACATGACGAAATGCAAAACTTTCTTTGAATTAAAATTATTTACAACAGTGTTCACACAACAAAGTTCTTGCTTCATCTTGACAGTTCTTTTGATACAATACAGGGTGTCTAGTAGCAGATTTATATTTTCAAACTTAAATAAAAAAGTTTTATTAAGAGAATTGAACGATAGAATGGAAATGCGGATTTTATTTTTTAAAGAGTATGTCATCCAGATGTCTTCCATCGAGTTGAATACACTGTTCAAAGCGGAGCCTTGTGTTCTGCGCCACACGCTGAAGTGAACTTTGAACAATTGAGCTGATTTCTCGACGAATATTTTGCTTTAAACTTTAAAGCTTTAAAGTTTAAAGCCACAAGAGATTGACGACTGTCATTATAAATCCTCTCTTTGAGGTAGCCCTTTAAAAAAAAAACATGTGAGTTATATGGAGCCACCTCGGATGGATGGGGTGTCCCCAAAGCGACTGGCCAGTTTTTGGTAAAAATTGTCCCGAAGCAAATTCATCGAAGATCTGGCAGTATGTGCAGTCGCCCCATCTTGTTTAAACCACTTGTGTCAAGAGTATGATGGATGAGCTCGCAGGTTTGGCAAAAAGAACTCTGTAATGATGCGTCGATAATTTTCACCGTTGACATTCGTCGTCTGGCCTCGTGCATTTTCGAAATAAAAAAAATTGTCCAATTATCTCATGCCTGGAAAAGTAAGGCACACCTAACCGTTACCCTGGGGCAATGCAATAGTTTTTGATGTTTCAATCGAGTGTTGCGGATTTTTGGAGGCCAGTAATGGCAGTTTTGCTTGTTGTCCATTTGCGTGTCCATTTAAGTGAAAACATGGGACTTACAGAGCGAAAAGGCTCCAACATCGTTCCACAAACATTTCTGCACAATTCCAAGTTTAAGTTAAAGGATCCTTTATTAAAATTTCATGAATATTCGCTCTTGGAAGCTTCAGTAAGGCTGTTTTTTCCTTATTGAAAGTCGCTGATATTTAAGTAAACTGCTTTCAACCAGTTCAATGTTTTCGGGAGTCCTTGAAGACCGACTGGCCCCTGGCCGTGGGACATTCATAGCCGAAACAGTTGCACGGAATCTCTGCACCCACGAACGGATTAAATTTACACTCGGTCTGTCACTTATTCGCCGAATACCGAACTTTGAACAAAATTGTCGACGAGCAATGACGTAAGAATCGTTAATTTAAAAAAAATTTCTCCTCAGCGAAAGCGTGATGCTCAATCGACTACTGCGACATCGTGACTGATAAATTCGCACAATTGATAGTTCTAACGGCGCCACTCTCCCTCCGCACCGTTTATTAGTTTTTAAAATAATTTTATTTAAAAATATAAATTTTGCCTTCAGTCACCCTGTATATTGTAAGTTTTTATATTGAATTTTTGTTATGGATAGGAAAATTTGGAAAAGTTAAGTAGAGGCATTCTGCAGCACATTACAATATGTTCAATAAACATTTTTACATTTGTCATCCACTTTGTATTTATTTTTTATTCACTTTATATTTCAATTATATATTTCATCTGGATTTTAGTCTGTTTATTGTGTTTTTCTTTATACCATTTGAGTTTAGCAGTTACTGGTTGTAAAAAAACAGTTATCGACTAAGGTAAAATTTATAGAGGATAGTAATTTCTTCGTGTTTTGCAAGTAGATTCCCTATGAAGCATTTTCAAACAAGTTGATTCGCTTTCAGAATTTTGTAAATGAGGCACGTTGCTTAATCCATGATTGGGGTTCGAAGAGTTTAATTAAAGAACTGTGGACTAAATTGAAAATTTTTTCTGTTATGTATAGATACGCATGGAATATGAATTAGAAACATATAGATAGTTATAGCACCAAATATCAGTTTCAATTCATCTAAGACTATTGAAAATTTTGCAAATAAATCACGTAAATATTTTTCATTTCATCTCTTGAGGAGAGAATATTTTCTTAAATTTACCTTAAGATGTATGTGATTTGAAAATTTTAAATTCGTTTTCTACCAAACGTCAGTTTTGTAGTACATGTGATATTTATGTATGTATGTATGTATATAGTATATGTTATGTACTCATTGTCTTCTAAAACCACAATATTATATAACAACAAGTATATATTCTATATTCTTCATTTATAATGAATGAATTATTAAAATTGATTATTTTACCCCAAGTGAATGCTTTAAAACACTTAATCCTGCCGCAAAAGCCTCGTATGGAAAAATTTGTACAACGATATGAACATACAAAACAAATATGACACATTTACA
Source organism: Linnaemya tessellans (assembly GCA_951800035.1). Lineage (NCBI taxonomy): Eukaryota > Metazoa > Arthropoda > Insecta > Diptera > Tachinidae > Linnaemya > Linnaemya tessellans. Next base: position 29,743,180 of record OX637536.1, read on the forward strand.
ATTGACATGCAGAACATCATGCAGATACAGATACACAAATATATTGTGGGGCAAGTTTTTTATGGGCAACATATGTTGCTGCTGCAAAGCAGACGCATGCAAATGAAGTATTTACAGTTTTGTCAGGCCAACTCAAACCATATATCGTACATACACTATGTGTGTATATACATATTAAATGATTTATATGAAGATCATATATCATTGTAAGTTGACATGTTGCGGTTAAGAGGTTTCACATATTTTCCCACTTTATATATAGTATATCGGTTTCTATTTTCATTGCTCTTTTTCTGGTGCTTGGGAAAAGTAGTCCCACATATTTATTATACTGTCCTTTGAGCCATAAAAAAAAAACAACAACTGTAAAGTTAAATTATGGTGAGAATGATGATGATGATGGCCTGCTGTTGTGTTTCAAATGAAACCAATGTTTATATATGCATGCGCTTGACCGCTATATAAGAAAACATAGTCTTAACCATATTTTTCTATCACGAGGGATTAAAATAGCAAAGATGACAAGGGTATAGTTGTGGGTAATGGGTAAATAAAGCTTTATGACTAGAAACAGTAATGCATTAAACACATTCACAACAACAGGCTACCGACTACACGACTACGGAAATAGAATTCATATGTTTCTATGGGACAAGTAGCACGTGAAGTGAAAATAATCATTCCCCTGTAAACACATGTATTCCATTTCTGTTGTCGGTAGTCTGTCGTGAACGTGTCTAATGCATCAGGCAGCATCAAACAACTGAATTTGGCTTAACAAATTTGTTGCGTATACATCTGAATTTTTGAAAAGTAATAATTCGTATTTAAATCTTTCAGATATTTCTTAAAAACATTAAAAATTATATGGGACTTAAAAAGACATGATAGGAATTAAAGTTTTTATTGAATTTTCAAAGCCGTTTTTGACGTACTTTTAGTTTTTAAGAAAATACATAGAATTGTAGTGAAATTTTGGTGAAATTCTACTATCATGATGACAGCACTCAAGGACTTAGTACCATATCGATATAAGGTTTCGTGTGCTTAGCAGATATTTCGGCAACTAACAGAATGATATGTACTCGACACGAAATTAATACTTGAACTGTATATTTATTCATGTATTCAGTAGAATAGTTTGTAAATAATACAAATCGAAACTTTACATTTAATGGTGAAATGAATAATATAATATTTTTCCTGTTCTGCAGCGATTTACTATTCAATTCAAAACTTTCCAAATGATTGTGATTATTTTATAGCCAATTTCTCTATTTTTGTATATATATTATACGAGTACATTAAAAAAATCAAAATCAATTCAATTCACTTTAATCAAGCAGGCTGGCCCAAAATGACCGAAGGGGTTTGTATACCCCATAAATTTTGTATTACAATATTCCTCAGTATGTTGTAAAGAAGAATTGGGGAATTTAAAATGGAATGTCACACAATGGAACAACGTGACAAATTTCTCAGTAAGCAAATTCGTCAAAAAGCGGTAGCAAATCATGATTTTATTCACAATTTAATTTTGACCAGCGAAGGCCATTTACAATTAAATGGGTTCGTTAATAGGCAACAGAGCAAGATAAGAGCTAGGGAAAATACAAGTGTGGTTCAACAGCGAGAATTACCCCAACTTAAGAGTACCGTTTGGAGCGTTTTTTCATCGGAGAGGATATTATTGTTTTTTAAATTACTATACTGCCGCCGTTTCTATCACTGGTGTTAGATATCGGACAATTTAGAAAAATTGTTAAGGCCAGCCGTGGAAATCTAATAGCAAATATTGTTCCAATAGGAAGAAGTGACAGCACACACTGCTAGGGACACAATGTCTCTTTTGCATGTCATCTTTGGTGAACTAATTATTTCCCGTACAAGCGATTTAAATTTGCTTCCGCGTTCACCGGATTTAACCGCTCCAGACGATTTCCTTTGGGGTATAAGAAAAGAAATGTCTATATTAATAAGCCTAGAACCATACAGCAATTAACAAATAATGCACGAATATGCAGAGCAGAAAACGACCATCACTTGCGAGATATAATTTTTAATAATTAAATTAAGAATATTCTGCATTAAAATACTGCATATAAAATAAAACAAATAAGAACGTTATATTCGACCGGTTCGAATCCTAAATACCATCCAAATAGGAGCAGAATGACTGAGACACCCTTCGATCAGCATAGAAGCAATTTTCGTTATTTTCGCAGTTAATATTTTATATCAACAAAAAGGACGGAGATAAATTAAAATTGTTTAACCTGTTAGCTCAGACTGCCTTTAAGATATTTCAGTGCCCAGTTTAAAAACCCTATTTTGACAGGGTCACTCCGCGAACGGCCGTGGGTCAGAAATCTCATCTCATCTTTTGTCATTTAATCTTTTGTCATCTAATCTTTTGTCATCTCTGTCCCAACTCAGCCCATTTACGAACTTGACCTGTGCTATCCTTAAAAATTTAACTATTCTAACTTTCAAGGCTCTGGCTCTGTACGTTTGGACTGAATCGTGATTTCAACAGACGGACGGTAATAGTTAGATCCTCTAAGGCTTTTCACTGATAAAGAATTTACTTTTTTGAAAGAAGTTAACGTGTTATTATCATTATAAGTATTATCCAAGATATGTTAATACTTTTTGGTTCGCTTTACACGAAGGTAATCTAAATAATATTATTTTTGAAAATAGTTTGTAATTTACAAATTGTGAATTTTCAGATGGGGTTCGGAAGTATGTGCATAAGATAAGAGGGTTTCAACATTTCAAAACTGTGGTTAAAGTCTACTGATGATTTGGTAAGGCACCAATGAAATGCATATAGACATTGCTTGACCACCAACAAATAAATTTCAATTAAAATAGTATTGTGAGAACAATATGACAAATGAAAACTTTAAAACAGCTAAATAATTATTTTTACAAGTTAAAAATTTTATTACAAGTTTCCAGTAAACTTTTAAATGCCCATTAGGTTCTCAAAAGGGTAATATTTTTTATCGTTTTGACATTTAATTGCCTGTGAATGAGAAATTTCACAAGAATGATAATTTTTCTGCATTTGAAACTGCCACAGAAAAAGGATAGTTGAAAAGGTTGGTTGGTTGGTAAAAAAAGTGTAACTGTTTGGAGTTTTTGGAATTTTCAATTTAATTTTTAAATGCCGAGGTTTTAGCTTCAAGCAAATATATTAAATTGTTTAGGTGGTCTAGAAGAGTTGCCTGAGCTGGAAAATAGCACAACAGTACTAGAGGAAGATATTACAAAGCGATTTGCATATTCAGTAAATATCTGATCTGTATCTAGCAAAAATTTTCATCTTCTATTAAAATAAATTCTAGCACCAATCTTTTCATATTTATGATTATTTTTATCCCCAATAACATTCACACGAATAAAAGCATAAATGCCAAAATGTTTTCGATAATTTCGGTTCTAAATTATTATTAAAAATAAACTTTGAAATATTAATTTAATCGCTGTTCCGATACTGTTTAAGCAACTAAGAGCCTCTCCAATGTGGTTATCAGTTTACCATACAAATGAAATGACACATTTTTCTGTATTCATTTAGTTTTATGACCTCAGATCTTGTATAAAAGCTTTTATGTTTTTATGACCAACAATTTAAATGTGTTCGTTTTGGCACAATTTAAAACTTCACAATCACACAAAGCCACTAACACGTACGTGTATAATAATTACAAATGTATGAGTGTGTGGTTAAAAATTTTAGTATACGAACACAGTTTTCAAAAGTGTATGTGTGTGTGTGTGTGTGCATGTTTTAAAAGAGAGTGCTAACAGAAAAACAAATAGACAAGGATTAGGATTATATTCATACAAATATATACAAATGTATTTATATATCATATGTTTATGTCTATGTATATGCTAAAGGGATTATAAATATTATTGCGTTTAGCAGGAATTTAAAATAAAATTTTATTAAAATCTATAACAACTTGTTTAAATATTTGTATCTCTTTCTTCATCATGTTGAATTATTTCCGTATTATATTTCAGTATGGATTATGATTTTGTTGCGTTTGAAAATATGTATATAAAAGGGATATCGAAATATAAATAGTAATAAGCAAGTCGTAAAATTGTATGTTTAAATAACTGTTATTATTATGTTAGAAGTATTTAAAAAGATATCACATGTGAAAGCGTTTTAGCTTTTGTGGGCATGCATGAATCTCTTTGGATTATGCCCATGTGGCTTTCAATAATATTTCACTAGTGGTATTGAACATATAATTCTGTGTAAAATTTTTTAAATAATACTTTATAATAAATATGTGTATATTATTTTTAAAACGATAAAATAAAATAATTTATTGGAATGATAAAGTAAGATGATGGTTATTGAGTTTATGTTTCAATTTTGATGTTTGTTTAAACTTCTTAATCAGTTTATTATACGTTATCAACATTATCTCAGCTGACAGATATTAGGTAATTATTTCGCGCCCTCGTCCAAAGAAATGAGTATAAAAAAAGTTAAGGACCTCTTAAGTTATCAATTTTAGCTTTTTTTTGTTTAAATTCGGAAAACTAAAACAATTAAAAAAAATTCATTTCATTAAAAATAATTTTAGTTTTTGTTTGCCTGTTCGAAGAAAGGATATTTAAAATTTTATATATATTATACGAATAATTTAATAATATGTGAATGAAATTTTTTCCAGCATAATTCGATTATTAATTTGATGTCTTCAGTAAAACTTCGTTTTTGTTTTCATATCCTCTTGGCTTTAAAAATTTGTTTGAATAACCACGTTTTTTTGTGAGACCAACCCAAATTTTCATTTTCCAACATGGCTTGTGAAGCTACGTTTCATGTTATTACATTAATAACATTTATCTTCCAAAGAATTTTTGAGAACTAAAAAATATATATAAGAAATTGACATAATCTCATATGGTGTTCAAATACACACCTTATAGCAATTAATGCCATTATTGAGCTCAATTAACCATATATTAACTAAGATTGCCTAATTAACAATTAATTGCTAAAAAATCTAGTAAAATAACAAATGCTGCACTGCTAAGAAGTGTGTTTAGTGAGCAAACCTCAACTCACTGAACGAAGTTAGTCTAGACTTAGCACCTAAAATGTGGCAAAGGAAAGAAAACATAAACAAAATATGTCGAATCATATTGGAAGTTAAAACATTGATATTAAACTTATTATTAATTTAAAAAAAAAATGATACCAAGGGGCAAATTATGCCATTCGATATCGATCGAAATTTGCATTAAAATTGTAATTTGGTCCCAGATATTAACTTGAGGTCTTCATTAATATGGAAAATAATTACTTTTAGTTGTCATACTTTAATTGAATTGACTAAATTAAAAATGTCACTTAAGTGAATATTGACATAGTTGTGATAATTTCGCAATGTTTACATGGGGTTTCAGACTCGCAATAAGGGAAATAAAATAAATCCTTTTAAATTGCATCAAAACTTATTTATCAATTAACTAGTGTTGATTTATTATTACAGGACTAAAACTCAGGTGATGACCCGTACGGAACTAGAGCAAGGCGGAACTGGCAAAATCATCACTTTTTTTCAACAGTCATCGTACTAAAACTTGTAAAGTTAAAAAATTAATATCCGAAAGTATGCATTTAACATTCAAATTATTTAGTTTTAACTTCTTTCAGAAAATTTTAAGTTGAAGACAAACTTCAAAATATTATTGGTAATTTGGTAATTTTAAGTTTAAAATCATTCAACCTATAATTTTTCCTTTGATGTGTTATTCAGTAAGCATTTAATATTCAATAACTAAATTATTATAATTGCGTTACTTACACAAATGCTATATAAAATATATCCAGAATTTTAATTTAAAATTTCAGCATCAAAAATTCCCTTTAACATAAAACAAAAATACATGTTTCCAGTATATAAAATATATTATAGAATTAAAAATCTATAAAACTTATCAAAATTCTAAAGTTCACTTACGAAACAGTAAGCGAAATTGGATTAACTGAAACAAAACAGCCTGTGCGTTAAAATGCTAAATAATAGAACCAACATTTTTATACGCAGTTTATTGTATTTGTGGTCTCGATGAAAGATTTATATTTTTGGTAATTTAACTTCTTCTTCATTTAATAAGTACCAAAGTGAATAGCTGGCGTCAAGTTAAATGACTACAGAAACGAAATCAACAGTTAAAGAACACAAAATTCTCCATTGAATTTTCAAATGGCATTCGTATTACCTTTTAAGTCTTATCTATGCAATGAATTACAAACCATTTACCAAATATAACATGTCTGCTTGTGTAGAAAGAGCAAAGCCTGTAGAAAAAGCACATTTCAAAAAGATTATGCAGCACTCAAGTCAAGCCAACTAAAACATAAAAGGTTGGCTAGGAAAATAAGTAACCATTTTTAGAAAAAAATAAAATAAATAAACGAGAAGAGCAGAGAGATACATAGATATCTTTATACCCCAGGAAACAAAAATATTTTTTCTATTTTTGAATCTAAATGATTTTTAAGTAAATATTTGCTATCGTTTGCTAGTTTAAAAATAATTTAAAATTTTTGATAATTTTCGTGGTGAAATTGCTGTTGTGTTTATTGGTGTAATTTTTTCAATTTCAAATTCTTTTTGCAGGTGATGTGCAACGAAGTTCCGGAATGTTTTCAATATTAAATTCTTCTAAACTTTTTTGGTATTTACAGTTTTCCAAGTTTGTGGCATTTTCTAGGCATTTATCGAAATTATACGAAATATATTTTCGCTGTAAATATATTTATTACCATTATCATCTTTTTCAATCAATAAATTCTAAGCTAATATTCAGTTTGGACTTAAGAAAAATCAAGTAAAATTGGCAATATTGATATTAAACTATCCACAATATGAGCTCCTATTTGCTGGGATATGCAAAACCCACTGTTGTAGAATTAGAGCCACAACCAACTGGAAAACAATGAAGAAAATCATAAAAACAAAGATAAACAGAAGTCAACATTAAAAACTTCTTGCCAGACCATTTTACATTTTTAGATTCAGACCGAAAGATTGTGTCTGTCCCTTTTCGCTAACAAACAGCCTCATAACTACAACGTAAAAGTGATTAAATACTTTAACAATCAAATAGAAGTACTTAGTTCAAGTGTTTGTTGTAGAGACTTGGTTCCTACAGTTTGAGTATATGAGACAGTCTGTGCGAGAAGATGTGTGCGTACATTTCTAATTAAATATTAACAAAGTATTGTTTGAAGTTATATAAGATTGGGAGTATGGCGGCCACTGCTCTATTATATTGTCTACAACAAAGTATGGTTTTTGCAAAAAAACTATTATTATATTAATATACAAAAAATATAATTAAGTTCTAACAAAGAAAATAATTGCTAGCATTAATGTTGCTATTCTTGAAAACGGCCACATTGCTGATTTCAATGGTACAATTAATTTAAGATATTCTCTCAATTAATATTTTAAAATTCGTTCGTTTTTTTGCATGCATCAGTAGCATACTTCAATCTTGTATTTAAAAAGTGTCTGTTTTGTGCACAAATCCTCCCAAAATATATGAGAATTACATAAGGCAGCAGTGCTATAAACTGAATAAGTTATAACGTTGTCATAAAGCCGAAGGTCAGGGGATCGATTCTGAGAGTCAAGAATATGGTAAAAAAATTATTTTCTGCTTTAGTGTTTGGTTGTTTTACTCATTGCCGGTCAGTTTAAATGACGAAATTTTTTTATTATTACTTTGCCATGAAAGCGCGTTTCATAGCTTTACTTCATTTGGCTGATTTTTTAAAACATGACATGGGAATTTATCAAAATAGTTTACATAATCGATTAAATTTGCTTGCATTTGAAAATTAACATATTGAGAAATTAAGGGAACTTGTTTTCAATAGTGTTAGTCTACGATTTACAAATGAATAAACAAAATTCTATTTAGAGGGCTATAACTGTGCGCACATCAAGGCCATATCAGCGGCTACTGCTATACAAAAAATAAGGTATAGATATATACAAATAAGAGAAGAGATATACAAAACGTAAACATGCGTCGTCGAAACGACGAAGAATGATATTCCAGGGTTAATTTTTATTTCGCCGGCGAAATTTTGCTACAGTGTCGACGAAGCCGGGTGATGTAGTACGCACTTTAGTACATTTTATAGTGTCAACCACTGTTTGTAATGTGACTAGTGATATGACTTCTTTATTAAAAGAGGCTAACAAAACCTAATACAGTCATGTACTAATGCAGATCAGTAAAATTCGATACCAAATTCATGACTGTGCACGGAGTCGAATATGGGATCCTAGCAATCGTAGTCTCGCTTATTGAAATTAATTAAAAATAATAAAATATATTTAGAATTATTAGAAAAAATTATTTTTAATGCATAAATTAATTACAATTTTTCTTTCGCAGTAGGCTTAATAACAAATATTATGAGAATCATAATCACGTTTTTATTCCTCATTTTCAATTTTGTTTTATACATGACATCTCACTCTATAATTTCTTTATTTCAAGATTCACCCTAATGCTAGATATTATTGTTAATACCAATCACGTCTTCTTTTTAAATGAAATTTATTGGTAAGGCAACGTCTATATTCATTTCATTGATGATTTACCAAATCATCAGTAGACTTCCACCATAGTTTTCAAATGTCGCAAACCTCTCATCTTATGCACATAATAGTAAATTTCTTGAAGAGTATCAACACCGATATGCCCTCCATTTTATTGAAGTATTTTACATTACCATGACTAATTCCTGCTTTAAAAAATCAATCAATTCAATCACACAATTCTGATAATTTTCAACGCCATCAAAATGCCAACTTTTTGGAAAACTCTTCAAGAGAAAGTCCACATAGTAGAAGTTAAAGTTGAGTGGAAAGAATGACCCATGGGTCTAGGACTTTGCCATCGAATTATTCCTTCATCTATTGCCTTTATAAATGAGGTGATAGTAATGGTTGGGGAAAATAAATGTTTTTCCATTTTCTAATAAACGGTCGAACTAATAGATAAAAAATTTTCAATTTAATTTAAGCAGTTTTTTTATTAAATGGATTCCATTGACGATTCATTCGCTTGACGCAATGAATCTATTTTGTTTCAGTTTGTTTGCGATATTGTAGCTTGTTTATTGCAATGAAGAAGAATACTATTGATTAGGTAACTTACAACACAAAAGTTTATACTTTCAGATGCTACGATGCCATAGACAGCTAAACTGATACACTCGTTAAAGTTATACCACCCACAGAGAACAGAACTGCTAGTATAGATAAGATTGTGTATCAATAAATATAATTAAATATTAACAAAGTTCTGTTTGCACATTGTCTATTTCCCAGATATAGACACATCTAAGCAGCCATTTGCTATTACGTTGCATGCTTTTGACTTGTTTATTATTATCTGCCAATATACGTGGCATTCTCTTGCCACTTTCAAAAGTTCGTTTGCTTGTTCGTGCGTTAATTGCTTCTTAAACTTTTATTTTTATGTTCTGCATAATATGTTTAAGTTATTAAGGCATGACTGCAAATCCTTACATAAATATTTTCATTTATTCGTTTATTGAATAGATGATACTTTAAATTTTTTGGCAGTTGGATAAGACTTGTTGGTGATATTTTTCATTTATCGTTTGTTTCCATTTTAATCTACTTACACTCATAACAATAAACGATTTATACTTTAAATAAGAATAAAATATTTAAAACTTTCTGGCACCATTCTATAAGAAAATTATATTAAAGAGAATAGCTTTGTAATGGTAAAACACATACACTTGAAATTTTTTCAATAAAGTTAAGTACTTTATTGGGTTAACAAATGCACACAATGATTTTACAAAAAATATATATAATCCAACACATAAGTCGTTTTTTAACTCGCATTTAGTCAGCCATTGTGAAACTTATGACTGCGGATACTAGCAGTCATACGCAGGTTATATGAAAAGTTTTGAGATATCTCTGACGGTTTACAATTGCATCAAAATCGAACATTAAGAGTTCTGAAAATATTTTTATAAATTGCAACAAAAAAAAAAAAAAACTTTGCATAGTATTGTCCATATATAGAAAAAAATTGTGTATTTAAAAAAATACATTGCAGCTGTCTCCAGCAGAGCTTCAAATTTTATTTAAAATCTGATCTAGTGGCGTAAAAACTCTATTGACTAAAAATGTTAAAGCATTTTTTAATACCAAATAATTTTCCTTTACTTGTTTTTCACAATATGTCAGAAGCCAGCAATTGCCATTATAAAGTTGGTTCTTTTTTAATACTCATGCAACAATGGGTAGTTGAATTTTAAATAAAAATAATAAAAATATATTTTGATGAACTAAAATGCTAGCGTTATACCAACGAATGAGATGCATATAATTGCTATTGCAATGCACTTATTCTAACACTATTAGAATGAATAATAGATGCAATTTTTATGTTTGTTTACATTGTTCAGCGTTTCGTTTTAGAAAAATGCAGCGATGCAATGTGCAGAAAGTTTTTTTATTCAGTATGATCTCTTAAATACATACAACATATATTCATAGATACTATTGTATAACCTGAAATGTATGTAGTTATATTAATACATATTTATAAAAATAAAAAATAAAGTAATATGTATTTAATGTGCAAACATTTTTAAAACATTTCCGCAATACAACTTTTTCATTTAATTTATAAATAAATATAGGTTTATCGCAAATTACAGAATATACAGATTGCTAAGAAACTTCTACCTAATTTATAGCGAATAGGTCATAAAGTCTCCCTTTTTAACTCAAATTTTATAACTTTATAATAAAACTAAATTTTTTGGAGAATAATTTATTAAAGTTTTTGTTTTGGTATTTATTTTTAATACTGGGAAACTTTGGATGCCCATAAAAAAAACGGTCACCGAATTGGAAAAATTTTATAGTAGAATCGAATCCATATAGTCACGACGTTGCCCTTTTCCACTGTTGCACAGTGTATGTAATTAATCAACTGCATTTAGTTCCAAATATATGGCGCAACGTGGTATATTGTGATCATGTTCATTGCCCTTTGTTCATTGATATAGTGCTTCTGGATTGATTTATATCGGCCAGATTTATTTGATACGAACATTTTTTTGATTGGATAAACAGTAAAATTTTGAATTCTTTAAGTTTGAGGTCTTTTTATAAAAAAATTTTAAATTATTATATTTTTGCAATATTTCGCCACTCTATTTCTACCCCCAAAGGAGTGGCAAAATATTGAAAATATATAAATATTTTAAATTCTTCTGGTTTCTTGACTTCTTTTTAATTATTATTGTATTCTGATATTTTTAAGCTTAAGGTCTCTTTATTTTAATTTAATTTGTAATTTCATTATTTCGTCACTTCTTTGTGTGACTTCTTTAGGAAATTAGTTTTTTTATAAAATAATTAATTTCCTGAAGAAGTCACACAAAGGAGTGACGAAATATTGAAATTAAAAATTAAATTAAAATAAAGAGTGATTAAGCTTAAAAATATCAGAATACAATAATATAAATATTTAAAAATTTTTTTACACAAAACCTTTGCTTAAGGAATAATTACTAAAAATTAAGCATTTCATTCTAATAACAGCTGCGTCTTCCGATTTCATTTAATTTCGGACAGTGGCACGAGTAGTACTTGAGTCTGTCATCATTATCCCGGCACGCCCAATATATTCGCCCCTGTTATGAATGCCGACATCGACGTCACATCAACTCGATAGTAAAAGAATATCACTTGTCTGCAAGTTGTCGATAACAATTAATTACTCTTGGCAATTTCTTAGCATTCTCTAGGGCATATAATATCGATAGAACATATCAATAGTAGTCAGGACTACTTAACGGGACGTCTTAATACGGCGTCAATGTCGTCGTAGGGGCGATTATATCCACTATACATAAGCGAGCCTGGTGATGCTTTAACTAAGTATGTCATCTTATTACCTTAAACATTAACGAAGTTATGGTTTGTAACTTTAATATTAAATTGATGTTGGTATTTATCACGACATTTTCAATTTAATACTATGAATATTAATCTAGAAATTTAGAGTGAATTTAAAATATTGCGGGAGTTGGTGGCTGAAGTGGCTAAAACGAAAGTGTGAAACCGAAAGTTCAGAGATCGAATTCATGCTTAGTCACGAATATAAAGTCGAATTTTTCTGTATGGTTGTATCGGTTGCTGTAGCTCTGTTTCAGTGGCGAAAACATACGCGCTGGGCACAGACCATTACTAGCATCGTTTGACAATATTATGTATATAAATATTAAAGAACATAGCAACTTCGTCGGCCCTGTAGCAAAAAATTAGCCGAAAAAGTAAAAGGTTAAAATAGCTGCAAAAAAATTCTCTATATTCTTTTCTTTTTTCGTCTGTCTTCCCAATACTATTCCGTCCTTACGAGTTGCGGTGCAATGCACAGCATATATGTATGAGGATCATTCCCTGAGTGATATCGAAAAACATCTACTTTTGAAACTAAGAAATTTGGAAATTAACTTTTTGTGGAACTGAACTCTTGCAGCATGTGTTTGATGATGATAAGACTCTTTTAACATAATTAGCGGAAACTATTAGAATTGTTAAGGGGCTGAAAGGAATGTAATATCAAAATTAAAGATATTATACGTTTAACCCTAATCATGCGTAAAATTGACGCATGCTTTCATTATTTTTTAATTGATTTGGAAAAGACTTATGTAGATTATATCTCTGTATATAAATGAATAAAAAATAATTATATTTTTATATGTTTATTATGAGAACAATCAAAAACAATAAAACTTCAAAACTAGTCAACTAAACATAGAAATTATATATGTTTGAAAACTTATATGTAATCATGCGTCATTTTAATTCAGAGTTATAGTGCGTATATTTACGTAAAGCAACGTTGTATGTGCCTCACGAAAGATCTTCAAGTGAGATGTCCAGCGGCGAATTCGCGCTATTTAAAAAGAAATTGCAATATTTTGGAAGGGAATGTGTAAATTTTACGCAGGTTATATTTATATGGTTAAAGAAAACCTGAGAAATGAGTGCAGAGTTTGATATTTGAGACTAGTGATTGCTACGGATTTCTCGAACCGCAAAGATAAGTGAAAGTTTTATATAAACTAAAGAAAAAACTTCTCTGATTTCTTAAATAATATCTGTGATCGAAAAGGACGATTTTCCTAACATTTTATTAATAACCGCTTAAAGCAAAATATCGGTCAAATAATTTAGTGAGTAACCTGTTAAATGAGTATCCTAATTCCATGTTCAAGAGTAGTGAAAGATTAATGAAGATATTTTCATTTTTTTCTGTATGATTCTTTTGTTTTTTTTTATATTTTTTACAATTTACAAGTTGCACAAAATTTGTTTGATTACAGATTTTTCGGATAAAAAGTGAGTTTGCCTTACAAATAATAATTTATACATGTAATTTTCTTTTTACATTATTATATATGCACATATATAAACATATATTTGTGTATATATGTAGCTGTGGTTATGACTTTGTATATAAAAGTAAATATGGTTGTCATCTTTCATCCTTTTTGCATATTTCATTCATGATTTATCGCCTTGGCAACAAATGTTTCCTTTGGCAATTATTCAAGTATATTTTACGTTCAAGTGATTTTCAATGCAAATATATTTTCTGATTCAGCATTTCCGAAATTTCACATAAAGCCATACACAAATAGACAGACGACAGTCAGTCAATAATTTAAATACTTACACTTATTTGTATGCACACAAACAAAGAAAAAGTATCACACGTATTATCTGTTATGGTTAGATGTAGTCTGATTGCGATGAGTTCATATTTAAGGGGTGTTCTGATGATGTGTGGTCGTGACTATTAAAAGCCAAATATTCAACATTCATGGCTGCTAAGTACTGTGCCATTCAAAACATTTTATAGCCAAGAATGGAAGTAAATTAGTTTACAATATAATGTTTTTGTCTATGAAACAAATGACTGCAGATTTTGTTAGTATCAGATTGGTTCGATGCTTGTTAAATGTATTGGCTATATATGGTTTTTGGTTTCGGCGAAATAATTATTATAAAGTGTGCTGGAATTGTTTGTGATATTTTTGTTATCTGCTTTAAATATATGAAATATGGAGATACAGAACATTTAGTTCTTTGAGATATTTATGGTGATAATAAATCAAAAATATCTTTTGACAGCCACTGTAATTATATATTCTACGCAAAAGCTTTAAAAGGCCACTTGTATAAGTAATTACAATAAGTCTACACAGACACGAAAGTAATACTAAAAAAGTTTCTAGCATTTTGATGTGTGTTGACAACTTAAACAAGACTTTAAGTCGCCACGTTGTACACTCCAAAAAAAAATACTTTTTAACTTTTTGCAGAAAAAATTTTGGACTAAAATTTTTGGTAAAGTAGACAGTAGTTTCGTAAATATTGAGACGGAATTATTCAACTACAATCATATATATTTACTAAGCTAACAAATACATTGGGAAGATAATTTGTTTCTTTGTTATATAAAATAGTATTTATAAAACTGACAAATTGCTACCAAACATTCTGAGATGCATTTCGCATAAATGTAAGTATATTTTTCAACCAGGGTCGGTAGTCACAGGAACACCACTACAAATGTAATGCATTGTGATGGAACTATGGAAGGAAGGAGATAGTGTTCAGAGAGTTATTGAAGATTAGAAGTACAGAGTTGGTTGTTTCTCATTTTTCTTATTATTATTATTATTATTTTATCTCTGCAACGAATTTTTTCTGATACAATACCGACAAAGGTGACTAGTACATGAGAGTGTCAATAAGCATTCATACAATTTAGCAACAATTGCTATGCCTACGTGTTTGAAACAGGCTGATGGCAATTTAACACAACCATGTATCAGAGCAGGTCGAAAAAACTCGGTCAGATATTCATGACTAAGTGCGGGATCGAGGCGGCACTATCGGCTTCGTAGTCTGCACACTAACTGCTTTAGCCCTTAATATTTATTTGACAAGTTGAAAACCAAGAATATTAAATTAGTCTAGCTAGTTATTACAACAGTTTAATATTTTAAATTATTAATTAATTAATTAGGATTTTGAAGAGTGAAAGTCGAATTATTAACTTCAAAAAGACATGATCAATATTCCAAGGAACAAGGATATATTAACAGCAATTTAATTAACACAGCAGAGCAGAATGGTGGGTGCTATTTTCGAAAGCTGCTCCGCTTTCGTTATCAGTACTCACATATATTTATGTTTATAGCATCTTTTTGGCTGGCTGATAGCATTTTTCATTAATAATTTTTTAAAATAAAGGCTTAATTCATAAAAAATATGTTATGCCTATTTGACAAACTCCTATACGCAAATTCTCACATAAGAAGTTCATAAACATTTTTTTTTCTGAATTAGACCTTAAAAACATATTAATATCAAACAAGAATAAAAATTAGTTTCCATGTCATGCTTTTAACATATGCCACAACTTTGGCAGTTGCTTTCATCATAACTGTCGGTGTTGAATTAAGAGAAATGAATGTCTTTTCTTCGTTATTTTCTTCATTCGTCTCCGTTCATATACTTCAACTTTGCTGTTCAACTTCTTTTCAATACCCTCTTAAAGTTGCTTTAATATTCTCACAGGGAAATCTTTTTCACAAATTTTTGTTTTCTTTTGTTTCCCAATTCTCGGATTTTCAGTTTATTTTATTCAGTTTGTGTTAAATGATAAAATTCATTGGTTCAGATAGAAAAATATATTTTGTGTGAGCAAATGGAAGTCAAAATTAATTTTGCCTCTTCCGTTTGTTATGGAGCACTACTCCTCTCCCCAAAAACTCTGAAGTTGAGAAGAAACAGTCGAAGTGTGTGTATCGGGACTTTGGTGAATTTAGACCTTGTGCAAATATTAAAATTTTTGATTACTCAATTTTTTTAATCTCCTTCTTGATAACACTGTTCAACACGAAAAAATATTACGGAGCTCCGACAATTGATTCTTGTAGAGGAGACAACAAAAAAAAAAATATATATACGTGTGTCGGCGTTTTGACAGATTACATCGGAGTTTTATTTTAGAGGCGGTTAAAGTTTTCCAACTCTGGCCAGTTCTTGCAGCATATCGGTATATAAAACTATGTTTTCCTTATATCTGAGGTATATGGTGTGTTCAGCAAATTTGTAGAAAATATTACGGCAAATATTTTCGTAAAACACATTAACCCTCTAACACCCCCGCATAACTGCGTTTTTCGGCTTTATTCTAGCAAAACGTAAAAAGCACCCCGAAAAAGGGGAGGAGCGGGGATGGTATGTTCTACAAAAATGTTGGCCATAAAATTTTAGTATATATGTGAGAAAACACCAAAACCCAAAACTTAACGCAAACACCAAAAAAAAATCAAATTCAAGATTGTTCATTTAGGGTTAATTTAGTTATTGTTCAATAATGTAGATCACCCCATCCCAGACGGGAGGGTTTGACATTAAAATACTATGACTTAAAATTTGTGCTAGCCTTTTTGGTTATTTTATTTTTGTCATCGTTTTCTACTCAAAATTGAAATAGGAAATTTGATCTTTTTGGTGTTTTCATTAACTATATTGTATATATTGTATATATTTTTTTAGTCTCCTCTACTAGGATCAATCATCAGAGCTCCATAATTTTGCAAAAAGTTTGAAATTGTTGTACAGTGTAATTTGAATTATTATGAGAAAGTACTCCCGATCTGCTGAAGTTTTTTTTCGGGCTTTTCAAAATTGACCACATCAATGTAATAACAGGTTCTGTAAAAACTTCCGGAATAATATAAAATTCCAAGGATTAATATGAAAATATTTGAGAGGGTTAGAGCAGTAAAAAATATTAAATATATTTTTTATGAAATTTTTTTATTTGACACATTGTTGTCACAATACTATTATATATAAATGAAATTTATTTGTTGGTGGTTAAGCAATGTCTATATGCATTTCATTGGTGCTTTACCAAATCGTCAGTAGACTTTAACCACAGTTTTGAAAAGTTAAAAACCTCTTATCTTATGCATATACTTCCGAAAACCACCAACAAATAAATTTCATTTATATATATAATAGTATTGTGACAACAAAGTGTCAAATAAAAAAATTTCATAACAGTTTAATTTAGATTTTATTTTTAATTTTGCCTTATAAATACTTTTCTTGTTATCCAATGGATTTCTGATTGTATAAAGGTGTAGAAAAATAAAATAGATTCATATCATATATACTTTATTTGTTGGTTTTGTTTTGTATGAGTTTCAAGGCCTACTATTCTTGTTCTGTTGTTATTTTTGAAAATAATTTGTAATTTACAAGTTGTGAATTCTCAGATGGTTTTCGGAAGTACATGCATAAGATAAGAGGTTTTTAACTTTTCAAAACTGTGGTTAAAGTCTACTGACGATTTGGTAAAGCACCAATGAAATGCATATAGACATTGTTTAACCACCAACAAATAAATTTCATTTATAAATATATTTTTTATTAGAACTGATAGAATTTTTCATCACAAACATCTACCGGATGAATATATCACTTTGATCACTTACACTCTAAATTTCGCTCAGCTTCAACTAATAATTCCTTGTGTAGACATAATTAAAAAAAAAGGAAACACTTAGACCACTTTTAATTTCATATTTGATAATTATACTTTTGATGTTTGTTATTTTCTATTATAGTATGTTTTTTAGAGTGTCACAACACCAGAGCAATGCGTGCAAATTGTT
Organism: Linnaemya tessellans; assembly: GCA_951800035.1. Classification (NCBI taxonomy): domain Eukaryota; kingdom Metazoa; phylum Arthropoda; class Insecta; order Diptera; family Tachinidae; genus Linnaemya; species Linnaemya tessellans. The sequence continues at coordinate 29,761,019 of OX637536.1, forward strand.
TAAATTTTTAATCAAAATAATTGTTCTATTCGAGCACTTCTTCCATTTTATGGCGTACATATTCATCCTTCAGAGCAGCTAATTCGAAGAACAATAGTTCGCTTTCGGGCCACACCTACTGTTACTGATAAAGTGCATCCTGTGAGACGGCGAACAGTGCGCACTGAAGAAGCTGTAGCCATTATACCGGAAAGCATTGAATATGATCCTAAGCAATCCATTCGTCACCGTTCTCAACAACTGGGGTTGGGTCCTTCTACTTTATGGAAGTTTTTTTATATGTTGAAATTTTTTTTCGACATTGCGCCTTCTACGCGGCAGCCGTGGCGGCACATGGTAGAAATTATATTTAAACATTAATTTTATAAAATTTTCTTTTTAATAAAGCATATTTCATTGATATTAAAAATAGGTTTCTTTGTTTTATTAAGATTTAAACTTGTGTCACTCCATAAAAAACACGATAAAAGCCTGAACGGTAAAAGTCTGAAATGTTTTAAAAATGTCTTGAAAATTTTATGATCTCAAAAAATAATAAAAATATATTCATTTAATCTTTCCACTAGATATTAAAGCTAAGAGAATTCTAATAATTATTGTTTTATTATTAAAAATGTATGGTTATTATTAAATTTTACTTTTGAGTAAAATGGTTTTGGACAATGAAGAGCAGCCACTCCTTTTTAAAATATATTTATATGTTACTATTATTACTAATTTTTTTTTGGTAAATAAAATAAAATATTAAGTAGGGTGCTATGGAGTGACCCCAGCCCTCAAGAGTTTGAAAAAAGAAAATTATAAGTTGCAGCCGTTTCTAAAATTAAAGTTTTGGTACGGGATATCATAAGCATAAATATTATATTCCAAGCCGTATAATATCTAGTCTAATTTCTTAATGTTTTTACACTTCCAACAGAATATGATAAAACATGCTAATATTTTCGCATGGATTTTTTTCTTCAGTGTATTGTTTTATGTATTCCACATGTATGTTTATACTCGTATTTACTTTCTTTATTTATATATCCTATGAAAAAGTATTTGCCAAAAAAAATTTGTACATTTCACGTTGTACATAAGAGAGATAGATAGAGATATCTGAAGTACTATTGATTTGCCTCCAAATTTGTTTCTTTGAAATGTTACAAAGGCAAGTACATATTTATCTTTTTATTGAAACGAACAAAAGTAACTAAGCATCTATATTGTTTGTAACGGGTGTTTTTTTTAAAGGTATAGAACTTCGAATTGAAATAAAACACAAGAAAATCGTTTTAATGTCCATCAATTTGGCTTTATTGGAAGGATAATTTTATGCCATTAATGTTTAAATATGATTTCGGGCATGTGGCCGCCGCGGCTGGCTCGAATAAAGCCAATTCTACAGGTCCAATTTTCAACCACTTTTTCGAGCATATGTGGCTGTATGTTGGCAATAGCGCCACAAATGTTGGCTTCCAAGTCCCCTAACGTTTCTGGTTTGTTGGCGTAGACGAGCGACTTCACATATCCCCAAAGAAAATAATCCAATGGTGTCAAATCACACGATCTTGGTGGCCAATTGACAGGTCCATTCCGCGAAATTATGCGCTCATCGAATGTTTCCTTCAATAAATCGATTGTGACGTGCGCTGTGTGGCATGTAGCGCCGTCTTGTTGGAATCACAACTCATCCACATTCATGCCATCCAATTCGGGAACAAAATAGTCGGTTATCATGGCTCTATACCGGTCTCCATTAACGGTAACTGACTCTCCAGCATTATTTCGGAAGAAGTATGGCCCAATGACTCCACCAGCCCACTGCGCACTGTTCGACGTCTCTGCGGATGCCTATTATCACATAGAGTAAATGTAGTGCGAAAACGATCCATGGTTAACCGAATTAATTGCTCTGATGGACGATTATGTCGACCATAAAATGGACGGAGCTTGCGGTAAACTTCGCGAACTGAACCATTACTTTCGAAATAAATTTGCACGATTTGCAAGCGTTGTTCTTTTGTCAACCTGTTCATGATGAAATGGCAAACCAAACTAAATATTAATCACTTGACAGCTGACAAAATAGCCGCCAGTTAAAAAAGTGATGCCAACTTAAAGTTCTATACCTCAATAAAAAACACCCAATATGTGTATGTAACTATGTAATATATAAACTTTGAGACAAATAAACAAAATCACTTCAAAGCAAGTCAAGCGCATAAGATAAAAGATGAATGTAGTAAGAATTGAACCAGCTTTTAATTTTTGTATACGTAAGTATACGATTATACAATAGATTGAGAAAATCAAAGTATTTTTAAGTAGAATGTCATAATAGTTGCCGTGTCGTTGCTAACTCTTAGCATGAGTCATATATAATTTTATTTTCATTTATTATTATCGGAAATGTTTATAATGAAAAAATAAATATATAAATATAGATGTATATATATATATATATATATATATACATACATATATATATATATATATATATATATATATATATATATATATATATATATATATATATATGTATATATTACGTTAGTAAAATTTATTGACTCACAAAAACTATGAAATTAACCTTAATTTAAAAACATATTTTTATAAACCATAAGTTCTAAGTCAGACACATTTAGTGCAAACTCAATTTGTGAACCACCGATTATCCCAACACCCCGATTAGCACAAAAAGCAATTTTTTTTACATTACAGTCATTATATGTAAGTGCAAGTTAAAAAAAGTCTCTATAACTCTTTAAGTGCAACTTTATCTGATGTATTAAATTTAAAGCCGATTTTTCTCTGAATTTTATGGTTTTAATAAGTACTTAAGGTTTCAGCACAAAACACATCTTCAAAATGTTTTCCACTTGTCACTGGTTCTTGTTTTTTAACTAAATAGCTGAAAATTTTGAACAAATCGGGATATTATTAATTTTACCACGTTTTGAGTTTTCACAAGATCTTAATATTCTGAGTTCCTAGGAAGCTGCCTCGACTACTCCTGAGAGGGTGTCACTATGTATGTGTGTGTGTGTGTTTTGTGTGTGTGTTATGTGAATTGCTTATAACTTTTGAACGGCATTGTCAATTATTTTCTGTGAATTGGAACCTATCCGGACCGGTAAATTTCGTAAAATCTCAAAAAGCTAAAAAAAAAATTTGTTTAATAACCTTTAAATAGTGTTACCGATCGATTCCACAAACAGCTCTTGACATCGAAAAACCATGACGATTACCACTAAGCGGTTCAAAATCGGTTGCTGTATTCGTGCGATGTCGTGAACAAAAAATATTTTAAAGGAATGATTTTTTAAAGAACTACGCAATTATTCATATGATCAATTAGAGTTCTCAATTCTTTTATGGAGTTCGAAAGCCTGAAGGACATGATAGATATTCCTAGATATTTTTTAAATTTTTAACGAGTTTGAATATTTGATAAAAGTCATAACATAACATAAGTAGATATTTCTTTATTCTCGATGCAATTTTCAGTAAAAGTTCACTTCCTTTTGCTTCTTTATTCTTACATTAATGCGAACAAAGTGTACTAAAAAATATTAATAGAATTAGTTGTAACAAATAGATTTCCAAAGGTTATAGAAAACTCTTTTTACTTTTTTGAGTTCCAAAAGCTTAAAAGCATAGAACAGTATAGTAAACCACGTTACGAAAGCGAATGAAATAAATACAGGTACTCTTTTGTTTTTTCAATCTTAACAACGTTGTGTTTAAATTTTTATATGATTTAAATGAATAAAGTTATATAGTGGCATATTATTAGCTTACATTTTTGATGGTCGCTTACGATTTCCTTTCAGTTGCGCATATCGAGCTCATACTGTATGTAATAAAAAAAATTCCATGGATACTAAAAAAGGTCAATAATGAACGTGCAGCGGCTTTTGATAACAGCTGTTCTGCTATACTGTGTAAGTTGAGTAATTAAAAACTAACGTTGCCTTTCTGTCTAGGAATATCTATCATGTCTTTCTGAATTTAAACAAATTTTCGAACAATTAACCAATCAATTTTAATTTAACATACAAAATGTTAAAAATATTTTAATATACAAACTCCATAGAAACAGTTTTTTAAGATATGTGTTGGCATTTTTAAAACAAGTATATACTGCCTTGCAACAATACTTTATATTCTGTGGTGTACGGCGAACTTTTTTTTTCGAGACGCCCTAATATACATTTTTCCAATAATTCTGGTTACCGTCCAGTTCAAAGAAATTTAAAATTTAATAACATAAATAAATAAAACAGTTAAAAATATATAAACAATTCACTACTTTGTGACGTATTTAGATATCAGTGTTCAGGTGATAAAAATTAACAAATAATTTGTAATTCAAATTTTTTAAATTTTTAACGAGTTTGGATATTTGATAAAAGTCATAACATAACATAAGTATAGAAAAATTCACGTCCTTTTGCTTCTTTATTCTTACATTAATGCGAACAAAGTGTACTAAAAAATATCAATAGAATTAGTTGTAACAAATAGATTACAAACATATCTTGATTAATGTCACTAACAGGTAATAAGTTTCTATATGAAGTTTTCAAAGAAAGATATATTATTTACATAATCTTAGTAATAAGTTTGTTTTTAATCAGAACCCCTCCCAACTATTAAACATTCATTTGTGTAAAATATATCTGTCATTTTGTGATACAGAATCTTTTCCACACAATGTTCAACTACTTTTTTGTATCGGTGTCCACCTTGAAAAAGAAAACAGCTTAATAAAAACTAAAAAGAGAATAGCAAGAGCATGAGAAGAATGCATTAACATACACAGAAAAACAAAAATATATGACGTTCAGTCATTGAACATTAAAGTCCTTCCAGAGGATATAGTTTACATGACTGTTGTACAAAAGAAAGCACAAAATAAAACATGTCCTTTGATAACGAGGATTTTCTTGCGTAAATACATTATTACTTTACTCTGGTTAATTATCCCCAACTTGCTCAACACCAAATCATAAAAACATTGTCAGCTAAAGCAACAATACAGTATACTTTTATTAAGATTTTGCGCAATATTTAAAGGATCCACAAAAACACACTCAGCACATCGCTCTCTACAAATTGTGGAGACTGGAGGAAATAGAAAAGGCTGGCGGTCAAGACTTTGTGTACTACGTTGAGAGTTAAATGTAAACAAAGCAATGAGAAAAGCTTTTAAAAATGAGTACGAAGTTTCTAAAAAGCACTCGAATGCTTTACAATAAGAAAACCAGTCTTAATTATTTATGAATGCATATAAAAACTTACATAAATAATGTGTTTGATTCCCATATTTTTTAGGTCTGCTGTTTTAAAAGATTTCTAAGGAATATATTTTTGTTTTGGTTTACGAATATTATTAAAAAGTATCCAATTTAACATTTTATTTTCAAAAGTTAATTTCAGTGATTCACTGAATTAATTTTTGGTGCTTCAAAGATAAGTTTTAGAGACGAAATATTTAAGAACGGTTTAAGCTTAAACGGATTTCCTTTTAAGAAAATAAATAAACAAAACAAAAACATTGAATTTTAACTAAGTAATTTGAAATAGATTCTGAAATAGAATCATAAGAATCACTATGTGTGAGTTCTTTCAGGCTCTTGTTAAAGTTCATTATTTTTCAATAAGGAATAGTCAAAGTAAAACTTTACGACTATAATTTTATTTTAGTTTAATATGTATAGATATGTATGTATATAAAAATTAATTATAATGTGTATTTTATAAAAAATAAGTTAAAAAAGTAGTCAGTATTGTATTCAATAAATGTGCCATTCCATAGACAAAACTTAAAAATAATACGAAATTATTTTCATTGAACATTTTAATTACAAAAATTGCAATTATTTTTTTTCTCTCACTTTTTCTGATTTCTATAGATATTTAATATTTTTATTCCTACAGGAATATACATTCATGTTCATAATTAAAAACTAATACTATATGTTTGTTTTTGCTTTTCACCGAAAATGTAGACATGGTTGCATGTTCAGCATGAGGTAATTGGGCCTGTTTTATGTCCTCAAAATTAGAATAAATTAAATTTGAAGGACATTTTTGGCATATAAAAATTATTTATAACAATAACTTGATATAATATTATATTGCTCGTAACAAACACAGAGCAATTTCGCATATAATTAGACATAACTAAGAACGTTATATTCGACCGGGTGGAATCTTAAGTACCCTCCAAATAGGAGCAACATGGAGACAACTTTCCACCATTATAGAAGCGATTTGCGTTATTTTTGCGGTTAATATTTTATATCAACACGCACAAAAGGTACGGAGATAAACTAAAATTGTTTAACCTGCTGGGTCCGAGTTCCTTTAAGACATTTGCATACGTCCCCAATTTTAAACACCTATTTTGACAGGAACGTGGGGGAGACATCTCACCTTTGTCGTAAAAACTTAGTCAGTAAATTCTTGGGCTAATTAAGAGTAGACATTTTTTTTATAGTGTCAATTAGGGGGTAAAGGTCGGCGGATGGGTAGGGCTCGGATATATCAAATATCTTACGTTCGCCGTAAAATCTTAAAAATATAATTTTTGTGGAATACAATTTTTTAAATATTTACAATATCTTTCCATATAATATGTTACTTCAACGACCACTAAAGGGGCGGGGCCCAAAAATAAAGTTTTCTGACTGTCTAGCTCCAAGTTTAATGCTTTGGGCCTTCTTTGACATAAAAATATATCATTTGTTTAACAAAATTACAAAAAAAACTTTAAACATGATGTTGTTTTTATTAGAGGTTGGTTTAGTTCTTCTTAGGGGAACTTTTTTTTCCTCAGACCCAACTCAGCCTATTTACAAACTTGGCCTGTGCTGTCCTTAAAAATTTATCTATACCAAATTTCAAGGGCCTGGCTCCTTTTGTTTTGACTCTATCGTAATTACCACAGACGGACGGACGGACATGGCTAGATTGTCTTAGATTTCATCACTTATCAAGAATATATTTCTTAGAGGAATATTTCGCTGCGTTACACACGGAATGACAAAGTGACTATAACTTCTAATTCTTTTTGGACGGAATAAAAAATGCTACAAAAAGTTGAAAATAATAATGTTGACAAATATTCACAAAAAATCTATGTAAAAATCTATATCGTGCTTCAGATCTCAGTATTTACCGCATACAATATAAAAGATCATTACGGAAGTAATTACAGAAACTAGTACTTTTTTCTGTCATTGCCTGCAGATAAAAAACTAATCAAACAAAAATATCAAACTTAGGTACTTCTCAAAAATAGTGAGTAAAGTTTCAGCTGTACACGGTGTGTGTTCAATTCTGATCTCAAAATGTAGGATGCTTGATCATAACGAGTGAAGTTTTTTCTAGCTCATCTCGTTTAAATTAAAAATCAATAATAATGTACTTTGTAATTATATTTATTAAGCCTAATTCATAAAAAATATTTTATGTTTAAAAACTGCTTATCTGAAATAATTTTTGTAGAAATTTGTCAAATATGTCAAGCGTGTTTTTTTAGAGTGTCACAACGCCAGAGCAACGCGTGCGAATTGTTGAAATTTTTAATCAAAATAATTGTTCCATTCGTCAAACTCATCGCGCACTTCTTCTGTTATATGGCGTACACAATCGTCCTTCAGAGCGGCTAATTCGAAGAACAATAGATCATTTTCGAATCACATTTACTGATACTGATAATGAACATTCCGTGACACGCCGAACAGCGCGCACTGAAGAAGCTGTAGGCGCTGTACAGGAAAACGTTGAAGATGATCCTAATCTAGCAATTCGTCGCCATTCTCAGCAACTCCAGTTGTGTCCTTCGAATTTATGGAAGATTTTTTTTAGTTCTTGAAAATTGTTGTTCCAGATTGCGCCTCCTGCGCACCAGCCGTGCAGCCACATGGCAGAAATCATACTTAAACATTAATTTCATAAAAATTTCTTTCTAATAAAGTCCCTTTCATTGACATTAAAAATATATTTTCTTGCTTTATTATGATTTAAACTTGTGTCACTCTATAAAAAATACCCTGTACATTCAGATAAATGTGAAATTAAAAAATGTTTCATATGAGTTTATTCGATAGCTACCAAACGTGGGATTGGAATAGTTAATCTGTGATTGTTGCATTGTTTTTTATTTTATTTTAAATATTTTGATTAGATTTATCGTTACGGAATATTATAATGCATTAAAACTTTTTACTTATTTTTTTAAACGTTTATACTATATTCTACAACTTTCTTTTGTTCTATATTAATTTTTAAGATTTTATTTAAACACCCTCTTTTTTACAGAAACATATTTTATATGCAATTCAAAAATTGTAATTTGCTTTTGCTACGCTCAGCAGGATATTGTTGTTATTTCCGCTGCGAAAATTATAAGAAAATTTAAGCTAAAGCTTTGGTGCCACCAGCTGTAATAAGGACAACAGGAAGAATATAAATTAAAGTTGAAAAATTATTTTATATATTATTCGTGCTCATTTTTCCCCCAAATTTACCAATCGAAAATTATTAAAGTTTTAATAAAATCACAATATAAAAATTTCAATTATTTAGTATTAATACGCACAACAAATATACTTTCTTTTCCTAATAATTTAAAAGATGTACATGAATACTAGAAATTAATAAAAGCATTTAAACTAAAATAGTCAGGCCAGGAGGAATGCAATTGAAAATTCATTATTATTATATGTAGAACTCGTCGGAGTAAAGAGATTACGATAACTTTCAGCTTCCCAATGCTTTATTTATTTAAATTTTTAATATTAAGAATATTTTAAAGGAAGTTCAGAAATTTTTCTAAGCTTAAAGAAAGAAAATCAGTTTGCTGCATCGAACCATACATTCTTTCTCATGAGATGTTCTTGTGACCGCAGTTATTTATAGACGCCGCAAGTGTTAGCAAAAATCTCCCACCAAGTCATAGCAAGCAGCTTCAAAAGATTTTTATTTAAATGTTTGTTATATACAACAAATACTAGTTATGCAAATATTTATAAACATATTCATTCCATTGGTGCTTTACCAAATCGTCAGTAGACTTTAACCATAGTTTTGAAAAGTTAAAAAGTTAAAGATTAGAGCACCAATGAAATGCATATAGGCATTGCTTAACCATCAACAAATAAATTTCATTTGAAATAAAATTATGACAACAAGTCAAATAGTAAATTTCATAACAATTTATATATAACATTTATAAACATACGCATGAAACCCTATCAAAACACAAACATTAAAAAAAATTAAATTAATGGTGATTTCTTTTCTGAAAAATGTAACATTTTATCTCTGTTTTCCTAAAAAAACTACAATTGAGCGCATTTTTAAAATAAAAAATTAATTTTTCGCAAGAGATGACACATTCATTTGCAGTAAATTCACTATTTCCAAATATCATATTTTCAATTTTTATTTAAAAGTGCAAAATATGTAGCATTCTTTTTTAGAAAAGAAATCAATATAAAGGGTGTCCGCTGGGAAGGTATACTACTTTGTTTAGTTTTTTTTGTTTTTTGATTAAATGAAAGAGAGTGGATCTTATATTGATAAATGTTTTATTTAATGACGGCAATTATGTATGGAATACATCAAGGGACAATATCAGATAAATGTCCGCCTCTGTTAGCCTCACAAATACGAGCCCTTTTGAGCACATTTTTAATTACATTCTCGCATATTTCACGAGGTATTTAATTAATTTCATCAAGTATATTTTGTTTGAGTTACTCAAGCGTTTCTGGTCTGTTTGCAGATATCCTCACAAAAAGAAGTCCACAGTAGTCAAATCAGGCGACCGTGGAGGCCAATCAACATCACCATTTCTTGAAATAAGTTTTTGTGGAAACAGGTCTCGCAGTAATTCCATTGTAATCCTGGCTGTATGCGATGTGGCATCGAATATTTTTCCATAATAAATTTGCCACGTGTCTACTTCACGACTGCCAAATATGAACTGTAAAGACTAATGCGTATCAAAATAGCGACAAAATAAATTAGTATACCTTCCCGGCGGACACCCTGTATTAACTGCCTGCACCGCGGTATTACTAGGAAACCTTATGTAGAACAATTATAATTTTAGAATTTGTTTTTGTTTTCAATGCCGTTGTTCTAGTGACATCAAGGGATAGGCATGTTACATAAATTCATATCTAATATTTTAAATACTTCTAAAGTTGATTTCGTTGTAAGAGTTTTGTATTTTTAATAAAAAAATTTCGTTTTATACATATTTTTAAAGAGCACAAAGAAAAGAATTGCTAATGAAAATTAATTTTAAAAAAAGCTCCACCCAATTCTATCCCTATTCATAAAATTTGAAAAGAAAACTAGACAAATAACCAAAATGTCTCTTTTCTTATTCAACACGTTTCATTAGCGGTAATAATAATATTTTGAAGTCGTATTTTTTTTAATATGATTTCATTATTATACTATGACCACCGTTTTCAAACACTTTATTACATTTAAATGCATTCACTAAATGCCACTAAATTGCTTCGTAACCCTCAACACGTAACAAGTGCAACAATTCTACGAGATTTAAGAATTATCTGAACACTAAAGTTAATGCTAATTATTACTATATAAGCAAAAAAATAAAAAATTAAACCATACTAAAGTTGTCAAAGTAGTAGAAATGTATGTTTCACATTAACAGAATTTGAAAAAATCAACTTTTGTTAGGAACTGCTGATATTGTGATGCCTAATTAAGTTTAGCCTTGCTAAGGTAAAATAAAAAAAATTCGATTACAACAACCAAATGAGTTTTTATTAATTACTTAATTACCCGACTTTTTTTATAATACATATAAATTTCTCGCCATGATGCGGTAAAAAAATTCTGAAAACGTGCAACAGAAAAATGATTTATTAGACTGGCTCAAGAGTGTGTGCGATAAGCAATTTTAATATATTGTTGTTTTCACCAGCCTGGGCCTAAGCAGTTGATAAAAAAATTTCCATTTCATTTGGTGTTACTCTTTCCGTATAAAGTTACACGCAATTTCTGTTTGGTTCATATAAGTAATAATTTGTGTAAGGCTGTTAGAAAATTACTGCTATATAATGAAGGATAAAAAGCAGTAGGAATGCCTTAGTCATCCTGCTATAGCTAATGGATAGCAATCAGTCAATGGTCTTGTGTTCGATTCCCGCCGTAGAAAAGTAAAAGGATACGCGGGCTGTGTTTCTTATAAAAAAATATCTGGAAAACCTTCCAGTATTGCCAAAGACAAGCAAATAACATTTGTATGCAAGGTTTAAATAAAGTTTGCGGTTGTATTAGAAAAGCTTAACATTATGAAATTGTATGGATGGCTTGCCTTCTCCATATGTCTGAGGCCATTATTCCCAATAAATTTAAAGCATTCCTCTTTGGAGATATTACAGCAACTACATAACTGCTCTCAAAAATAAATTTAAACAAGTAAAAACGTTAAATTCATGAGGGTCGAATCTTAAATACCCTCCAAATATTTAGTAAATAAAAACTATTTTTATTCTTATTAAATTAAAATTTTTATGGTATTTGGCTTAAGTATACAAAAAAAAAACTTTATTTTAATACGGTCGTTTCCAACGTGTTGGGATGAGCATGGCGGAGGAGATAACAAACTAACTGACACTATGCAAGCTGAAAATCGGAGCTGCATTGACGAGATAGATGAAATTTTTTTGCAAAATGTGGTTTAAAATTTTGTGAAAGAAGTGGATGTATTCCGACGTGCTAAAGATGTTGCCATATTTCTACTTTACATTAGTATCAATAAAATGAATTTGTGAAAAATAAAGTGTGTTTTTACGTCAATTTACTTCCTAACCTCAAATTTGTCCACCCTTTATAAATATTATTCATACGCTATGAAGAACCACCAACCAAAAGACGATTATTTAGAACGTTAATGTTTTGTGTTGCAGACACAAAAACAACAACAACACAAGTATTTCTATGCTCGTTGGATGGCAAAAGTCACATACATCTTAGACGTAAGTATGTATACATACATGTTACAAATTAATTTTCATCCCTGTGAAACGAAGAAGAAAGCAGTTACTGATTTAAGATTATTACTTAGTATTGCATACGGTCGCTATTGCAATGATGCTACAATAGCCATAAAGACTCCACTTAATCGCCAAATTTTGATTAAAAAACTTTAAATGTATTCTAATAAAAGCGCTGCTACAATGGGACTAAAGTAAGACTTACCTTCTTAAATTCGCAAAGGATATTTACACCTAAAACATTTCGAAAGTGGAAGCTGCCACGAAAATCTAAATGATAGATTTTTCTCTATGATTAAATTTTTTGTTTACATTTTACATCAATACGTGAAAATCATATATGTATATATTTCGAGCGACATATAAATATTGTCTGATTTGTCTGCAATTTTATATTTACATAATTAACTGTGTAATAATTATATTACAATTAACTCTATTATCGATTATTGAAATCTTCTACAGTTGAAAATTTCAATAAATTTGTATTTTGAGCAAGCCTAGTAATTTATATATCTTTGTTTGTAAGTAGCACACAGCAAAAGAGAAAAATCACAGCTATTCAAGCCAACAGCACTTTGAGCTCATATGAATAGCCATGAGTTAAAAAAAATTACATTCATTACTGAAAAATATACAAATGTCAGTTTAATGTACGGTTAACTACACAGTACGCTTTTTAGTTATACTAAAGATATTTGTTTGTATTCAGTTGTATATAAAGCAGTCAATTTGTATATTTTCCAGCAACTAAAAATCTCTGATTGCAGGAAAACTATGCACTCAGACTTATTTTGTCCATGAGCCAATAAAACAGCTATTGAAAGCAGCCATAAATTTGTTCATCATTCCAAAATGAAACTATACAGCAAATGTATGAATATTTGTATACTTTGTATTTAACACAACAATCTACAAAACAGAGCTATTAAGCCAGAATGTTAAAATTGGTTTTTGCTGCGATGGCCACATGTACAAGTATATAAGTTGATCTGCTTATTGGTAAGCCTATATGGAAAACATGCCAGCCATGCAAGATCAACATTTGTTTGTTAGCAAACAATATGACACAATTGCTTAAAAAGATTTCGATATATTTTATCTTTTAAAGCAATCGGATTAAATTTTTTCTTTTTTTGTAATGCTTAAGTTAATACGAATGTTCGTGCATTGTATCGTAGGAGACTATATTTAAATCAGGGACCGTATCGGTTACAATTTTTAATTTAAAAATAATTTAAAAATTACCTTTTAATCATTATATCTTGAGTTTTATTTCACGCTTACAAAATAAAAGTTAGTTTCTGAGTTTTATTTATTCCAGAGGAAATAAAAGCTGTTGTTTGGGTTCTATCTATTTTAGTGAAAATAAAATAACTCTTATTTGCTGTGCAATAAAGTTAATTACTTCTTAATTTCTATTTCTTCATCAGAAAATAAAAATTAATTTTTGGTTCTTATTTGTTGCTCAGAAAACAAAACACGGGTATTATAACAATAACATGTTAACATCAGCTTGATACAGTTCTCGTATTCCTTTTCCTTTCCTATTTACACAAAAAAATTTGTGTAAATAGGAACTGTTATCACATTCAACTAAGCCACCTAATAAGTGGTGACAAACACAATACACATGAGCACTGATGATGAAAGGGTTGCGTCTTTCGAAAACAGATATTCTGCTCTGCTGTGTAAGTTAAATAACAAAAACTGATGTTGACTTGCCTTTGTGCCTTGGAAAATTTATCATGTCTTTCTGAGATTTAAATTAAAAATTTCGAACAATTTGCCTATAGAATCTTAATTCAATTTAATATAAAAAAGTTTCCTTTTTCTTATTTATTCATTAGCAAATAAGAGTTGTTGATTGATTGTAAGGATTTAATAGCGTGAATTCGTACTGAGGGATATATCCAAATGAAGAAATAACTTTTATTTTTAGAAGAATATATAAAAAAGAAGAAGTAACTTTTATTTTGAGATGAATTAGAAATGAAAAAAATGTCTATATATGAGGAATAAATAAAATAAATAGCTCTTATTTTCTGAGGGATAATTAAAATTCCTGAGGAGGAAATAAGACCCAGGAAATAGTCATTAGTTTTGAATTTTTTACTACAACTTAAACAAATCAAAATTAATGTATCTAAGAGTAGTCCGTATAACAAATATCTCTTTTAGTTTGGAAAATAATCACTATTTGCGGTCCCTGATTTAAATAATCCGCTGTATGTGAAAAAAAATATTATGAATAATTTTTAAAGAAAGTTTTTTTCGCTATTAAAACGCAAATTTAATGGAAACGATTTAAAGAATTTTATTTTTAAAACTATGAAGATGTAACACTTAAAATGGAAAAATTCGCGTGCTGATTCTTTTCCCAATTTCCTGCAAAAAAGTTCAAAATTGATTATATTTGATATTGTTTTTGAATCTTATGGCGGAGTTTTATTTAGAAACATCAAACTTTAGTAAGATTTTCTGTATGTATAAATTTGTTTTCCTTATCCCCACATTGCAGATATCAACTCTACGTTGTATCAACGTATTGCTCATACGCACGTCTTGACACACACTGTTTTTCTTTTCAGACATATTTACGTATGAGTGACATAAGAGCAAACATAACAAAAATCACTCATACGACACGACTTCCTGCCATATTATGCGCTATGAATTTTAAAACTGTTGCATATTCTTAATTTCACCTCAGGTGTTAAAAAAGGCAATTTTTTTATTTTCTCCACATTGTTGCTGTGCAGACCGTGGGAGAGTGGAACATAGTCTTTCTGGACCAACACCTTTCGCTGGTTACCAATAAAATTCATGTGTTGCACACAAAATCTCTGATATAAGAAAGCAACGGAAGAAGCAATAAAAACGAAGTAGGCTCGCTAAAAATAATCTGGATAGAGCTCTGTTTTAGCAAAATTTGACATTCACCCTTTAAAATCATCTGTTACTGCCCAATCTCTGAAATAACAGAGCAACGGGAGTGCAGATAAGGATACCCAAAAAATTAATTGTCCGGTAAGGCGTACGGGCACCTAAGACTTAACCCACAGCCCAAGTCGGTGGAAAGTTATAAACGTATATTGGTTTCCATTCGAGAAATATCCAATAAGCTAATTGGGCTCTAAGAACTGAGAACTGTAGTAATGCAAAATCATGCTGTTATTGAAGTGAACAATATTTTCTAAACTGAATTGATCAGCAAAACAAAATTTGTTCTCAAAAATAAGTAATACTTTTCAAAATGCCAAATAAAAGCATTAACAAAGTAAAAATCTTTTTAAAATTAAATGTTATTTCGTTTGACGTTTACGGTGGAAAATTGCATACTTTATTTCTGTTTTTTTTACAATTGGGTATAATTTGCTAAAAACGGAAATTTTGTGATCGAAACGTTTTTTGAACTTGTTGTAAAAGACATTGTATTTTTATATTATTTTATTTTTCAAAAAAAAAGTGTAATAATAATAATAAATAAATAAATAAATAAATTAATTAATTAATACCATAATAATAATATATAAAATTTTAGCTAAAAAGACCCAATATTTTATAGCATTTAGAGGGTTATACCTGTATTTTTTATAGGAATCAGCAAATAAAATAAAACTAAAATTAAAAAAAATATTTTTTGGACCCCACCCCCTTTAGTGGGCGTTATTATATGCAAAAATATTGTAAAAATTTAACAAATTGTTTTACTTAAGCCTACATTCCTTAAAAATATCATTTTTAAGCTTTAATGACGAAGCTGAGACCCCTCTCCCCCTTAGCCACCTAAATGACCTTATAAAAAAATTAAATTTTGTATTTAATTATACCAGAAATATATTTTTAGAGTTTATGACAAAGGTGAAATGTCTCCCCAGAGCCCTTGCCAGAGCGACCCCACTAAAATACAATTTTTATACCCTCCAAAGAGAATTGGACCCCATAAAGTTTATATATTCTTAATCAGTGATGAAGTTTGAGACGATCTAGCAATGCCCATACGTTCGTCTGTGGAAAACATGATATTGTCTAATTTTGAACTCCGCCCCCCTTTAGCGGGCGTTGACATACGATATTATATAAAGCAACTCCCTCCTACCAAATTAAACATTTTAAATTTACTTACTAAATATTTGAAGGGTATTTAAGATTCGACCCGGTCGAATATAACTTTTGTACTTGTTTTAAATAAAGTAACGAAGATTTTTTTGTTTAATGTTATGCAAACAGCATCAATTTAATAATATTAATATGTTTTTATTATTTTTAACCAATATTGAATATCAATTCAATGTTAAGTATGTAACTTGTTTGGAGATTTATTTCAATGGAATTTATATAACTGCAAATAAGTGAGTGCACTTTGCTCTTCCAAAAACATCCAGAACATTTACTTTATGCTGTTGCACATTAAAATTAAAAACAACAAAACGAAAAGACAACGCTATGTACACCTTTGAAGATACGTGCTGAAGGATACAATAAATATGTGAATTTAAAAATAATATACGAACAGTATATACTTTTATTATATTTTCGATATACCTCCTATATAATATATAAATTATGCATTGTTTTCCTACTGACGCTCCATTTTATCCGCATACATGATTGTTATCATCGGCTTTATAAACATGAATGTTATTTAAATTTACAAGTACATACTCGTATATGAAAAAAAAAACATAATATTAATACAAGATATTAATACAGAATGCACTTCATTAACAGAATAAAAAAGTTGTACTAATTAGGAAACATTATACTGCAGCATACATATTTTGTATTCATTGGTATTGAATAAATTTAAGTACATGGATTTTATTAATGGTGCTTAAATTTTAGTTCTAAAATTTGAATAAACTACATAAAAAATAATATAATATGTGTATAGTAAATGTTGAGAAGGATTAGTGGAATAACTTCTAGATCGTCAGTAACATATTTAGTAGGATATAACAGGCAAAAATTGAACCAATTCCAATTGACTTCAAACAATTTCACATTAATATCAATGAAATGCAGGCGTGGAGATCTACTTAACCCAGAAACAGAAAACATTTGTCCAAATAATTACGAAAACAATGGTAGTGGTGATGTTAGTTGTGAGGGTGGATTAAATGAGAAGCATTAACATCAGTTAATAGTTTAACATAAGACTGCGTGGACAACGACTTAATACTTGCAATTTCTATAAGAGCACTGATTACACTCACATAATAAAATTTATGTCAATTGGTTGGAATAGAGGTCAATATTAAAATTACAAGTTAATTTCAAAGACTCGGTCTTCTAGCACGCACTTTCGCTCATTAGTAATAAGTGAAATTATGAAATTACTTCCAACTAATCTATTTGAGTATAAAAAGCTTTTAAGACGCTGATGTTCGCAAAGTTGTACTCGTACATAACACAAACTAGATATGACCAGAATTATTATAGATCTTTTTTAGCAAGAGCTTTATATCGAATCTTATCATCAATTGTTAGGTGGCTCCTTTCCATATTGATATAAGGGAAAAAAAATAGTTTTTTGAAGAATATATCCAGAATGGTAATATAATTTTTATGAAGAAAACATCAAATTCTAGAGGCAATAGCATTTGTAGTAATAATTTTAATGGAAGCACTACCTTCATCCTAACAAAATCGTAAGCAACAGTCCCCATATTCACAAAAGAAAAATGTATTTATTATAAGAAAATTTGGCATGAAAATTTTTCAAATAAAAACACTTCAAACTTACATTAAATGTTGTCAAAATATGTCTAAAAATTTTCTATTTGTCCCACAATGTCACTAGAAAAACAAAATTTTAGAATTTGTTTTTGTTTAAAGTGTAATTATGCAACAAAACGAAATGGAGTGACATGGTGCGACAAGCACTTGATATATTTGCAGATAATTTTGTTTTTAATCTAAATGAATCAGTTAATTTTATATTCAAAACTAAATACGAAACTTATTATACGCAGCGATTAGAAGAAATTTACTTTGTAAATTGTATCCTCTTTGAAAGCGAAAAGAAATTTTTTTTTAGATATCAATTCATTGGTTGAATAGGAAAAATTTTTTGTGCAAGACTATTAATGTCTTTGCAGTAGCAAAAAAATTTATGTTATTATATTAATTAAGCTCGAGCAGTTCCTTTTAAAAATTAGTAAAAATTTCTTTTATTAACATTTAATTTTTCGTTAACAGTTTGTTAACATCGTCAGGCATAAGTAATAGGAAACTTAATTTTAAAATATTAAATATTATGTTTTACAATTTTTTCCAGAATTTTTTTTTTTCAAAAATATATAATAATTAGCTTTTACCTTTGACTTTGTCCGCGAAGAGTATCTGCAACTTTAGCTAATGTGTATGCTATCTCAATGATGTATTCTATTTATACTGTATCAAAGTTTAAAACGTTCTTATTTATGAGTTTCATAATTTCATACATCCCTAGGAACTTTAGACAACCACTGACCCCTCATAAAGTCATTGCCAAAAACAAATTCATTGTTAAGTCAACTGTATCAAAATTATACATACTTCATATCTTCATACAAATATTCGACCATCCTTGACCACTTAATAGGGTCATTTCCAAAAACAAAAATTCTCTATGCGAAATTTCATCTAAAAATTTTAGAAGAAAATAATTTTCTTAAGTAGACTTAAGCATTTATTACATACTGCCACAACAAATCAAATCAATAAGAATATGGAAGACTATTTTAGTTCTCGTTTTAACTTTGCTAATTTTTATCTTGATCAGTTGACTAGAAGTGCAACATAATATCTCTAGTTTTTGAAAAAAAAATTTGGGTATATTCTTTGATGCAAATAAAAGTACATGAGAACTTCGATTTTTTTTAATAGTTAGCTTGAGAAAAATACAATAATAATTATATTATATAAAAGTTAGTGATTAAATATTATAATGTTGTGACAATTTTTACAAACTTTAGCAATAAGATCCCAACCAAATAAATATTTATCTGAGAACAGAAAGGGGAGTAGTTAGATTAGTAAACTCAAACAAAAAATATATGTATGTACATATATTTATTTTTTGATTTACAGTAGGTGGTAACAAGAATATTCCCCCTAATACTCTAAAGCTACACATGTATAGACGATTGTCAGATCTAACAATATTGGCAGAAAATTTGCCAGAAAATGTCTAGCAATCGTGTGAACTTACAATTTTTGCCTTGCAATGTTGTCACAAAAACCATTGTCACTATATTGTAAGATATCTGCCAATCGCCTGAACAATCTATTTTGCTATTGTCAGATAATTGCCAGACATTGTAAACTAATTTTTCATTGGCAGATGTGTTTATATTAATGATATGGCACCATTGTCAGAAAATTTGTTAATGTATTTTCATGCATATTGAAAGCAAAAGTTAAAAAGTGGGGTTAAGTGTGTCCATGTCGAAATTTTTGTCAGCAATTGTGACGTCTTTTTGGTGACACTGTCAACAAATTGTTTTTTTTTGCTTTTGTTTTTGATAGGTAGCTAGAGAAAATTGTGGACGGTTAAAACAAATCATCAAGCTGATGGAATCAAAATCGGTGGGCAGCCGATGGCAACTATTGTTACTGACATCGGTGATATCGTCAATAGTAAGTCAGTACAATCTTACTATTGAGATTTTCGTCATATGGTCCCATAAGAACTACCTAGTCAGTATTGACGTAGTCTACTAGTAGATATCGTAGGACAAGCCTGTGTTAAATGTCAAAAGTAGATAGCATTAGTTGGGGTATAATTTGTCAGTAGTACTGGTGACATCGTCAATAGATAATCAGTATAATTTTACTATTGACATTTCCTGCAGGGTATTTTATAACACATACATGTATATACATACATATATGAATGCAGATGCTTGTATATGTAAATAAAAAACTGAAATACATCAAACAATCAAAGTTTTTTTTTGACTTTCTATAAATATAAATAAAATTCTAAATAAATACAAAGTAATTTTTCAATTTCCTGATTGCAAAATAAATATTTGTATGAACTTTTTGCTGGGACTGAAGACAATATTGTGTGTCTGTGTTGGTATTTATTATTACGTAACATATGTACTTTTATCCATTCAAGTAAATTTTGTGGCTTAGATAAATAAAAAAAAGTGTCATAACTACAAATATAGCTCGTTTAAAGTTTTCTAAATCGTCTTGTTTACTATCACAGAGGGTGATGATGTTTTGTTAGTGTACTTTTATATATAATACGGGTGTACAAAGTTAAAGCGACGATTAAATAAAATACTTGTACTACTCTGTTTATAGATAAACAATATTTAACAGGAAATGAAAAACAATAAACGAATTTTGTATCCATTTCAAAAACATAAATAGATTTCTTTTCTATGTCATTTAATGTCATGTAAAAACAATTGCTAAGAACTGTGACGTGATAAGAAAATGGTTTAAATACTTCTAATTTAACTTTGAAAAGCGGAGATTTTCCCACTGCTTTTAGTGTAAATATTTAAGCATTAAAATATTTTTAGATTTATGACATTTTTATTGTGTAAGCATTCGTAATATAAGGTTTCTGATAATATATTTCATAAATCATGTGTTCGTTAAGCAAAATCATATTAATTTAAAGAAACTACCTGCCGTTTCCAACTTACTTTAAAAAAGCACAGGGTTTGATTTTTTTTGTGGAACTCCAGAGGTGGACATTTTGCGTACTGCAATATTATTTTGACCAAAAAATTGATTTTTTGCAAAGAGGTACCCCTTTGCTAAAAAATTGGCCCAAATTTTTTTTTGCTTATATGCATGCGACTTAAGCTTTTTCGGAAGCTTCTTGGCATTTGAAACTCCTTTCAATACTTAGTTATTAGAAATAAACGCCTTTTGGGCAAAATTGGGTAAAATTGTGTTTCGACCAAAAAATTGATTTTTTGCAAAGAATTGGCCAAACATTTTTTTTGCTTAAATACATGCGACTTAAGCTTTTTCGGAAGCTTCTTCGCATTTGAAACTCCTTTCAATACTTAGTTATTAGAAATAACGCCTTTTGGGCAAAATTGGGTAAAATTGTGTTTCGACCAAAAAATTGATTTTTTGCAAAGAGGTACCCCTTTGCTAAAAAATTGGCCAAAAATTTTTTTTTGCTTAAATTTATGCGACTTAAGCTTTTTCGGAAGCTTCTTGGCATTCGAAGCGTCTTCATTTTGGCTTTTTGATGCGATTTTTTTTTTTGGAGTAGGGGATGCCCCTTGCATATGCAATGTATTGCGATGGAACTGGAAAGGAGGGGATAGTATTAAGGGAACAGATGATGAACGATGAAAAGATGGAGCAATTGAACTTTCTCCTTCGCCGTCTAATTTTTTGCTACAAGGGCGATGAAGGAGAATGCTGTTCCTCTGCTCTCTAGTGCATGATTGTGTCAGTCGTTTCCAGCAATTGTTCAGTGATCAGTGCTATGCCTTCATCACTGAAACAGGGTGACAACAACCAACACAATCATACAATAATGCTGATCAGAAGAATTCGGCACAGTATTCACCTCTGAGCGCGGGGTTGAACTTAGGACCCTCCGCTTCATAGTCTCGTGTTAACTACTACAGCCAACAGCACCCTCAATTTGAAAAGATATCGCTTTAATATTATTATTGCTTAACTAAGACTGGCACGAAGGGTATGTATTGGACTCTTTATGTTACTCAAAACTCAAAGTCTCTTAAAGCACCTTAACATTTATAAATTATAATTTAATATTTAAAACTCCAAACAAATAGAAATAATAATTTAATTACTAAAAAGTTTTTAACAGGCCTTTTGAAAACCGACGCACGGGGATCGGTTTTAATGTGATTTGGTAAATCATTCCATAACTTCGCAGCACTAATAAAAACAATCTTGAGGACGGTAAGTAGTCAGGAACAACTAGGGTAAAAGTACGACTGGATCTAAAAAAGCAAAGTTTTTCATACATATAACAAAATTTAAACGAATAGATAACTTTATGTAGAAATATCAAATTTCGTACATTTAAGAACGAAGTCTTAAACTTTTTAGTGAATACTGAGATATTATATCATATTTTCTTTTATTAAATACGTATATTGACTGAAGATGATGGAGTTACGATATGTAGTGGGAAAATATTGAAGTGAGAATAATATTGTGGTTCGGTGTTAAGCTTAACTGCTCTACGGAAACTCTGGCGTATTGAAATCAAAAAGTCATGCACTACCATTTTCTAATGGTTTCAAAATAAATATATAAAAAGAATACGATTATTATTAAAGTTACAAATAGATTACTTTATCAACTAATAAAAATTAAAATTTCACTTTTGAGGATAATTTCATTGATATTCTGGTTGGCTGAAAGCGGTTTGTAGAATTATTTTCAATAGAATATAGAAAAAATACAATCGTTCTTTAAAAAGTCAACTATTTTTAAATTGCCAAGAGCTTGAAGGATATTAAATTAAGAGGATTTTATAAAGCCGCATGAAAAACAAAATTAAAAGTTTCAAAGGACCATTGCAGTGGATTGCTCAAAAAATTCAGCTGTAAAACAATAAAAGTATTTAAAAAATTAATATATTTTCAGACACTGGACATGATACTTTTTGCAGCGGATGTGCACACTTATGTTTACACACATTTTAAAATAAATTCCCTTTAACTTGATCACACTGCACTTATTATATATTAAATTCAAAGGATTAAATTTCCATATCTACTGTGGATGTGTAGTAGGAATGTGTGTTTCAGCTGTTCTTCACAAAAATTATATTTTTCTAAAAAAAAAAAATTTCCACATGCAAAAGTGTCGAAAGTATATAAGATGTACTTGCAGCAGGATATGAAAATTGCATGAATGTCTAAAGCCGCTTGAAGTAGCAACTCATGTTTGTTTTTGTTGGTGACGAAAAAAGTGTGAGTAACTTGGCTTTTGATCTCATAATCCTTTTTCGTATGCTTTACTTTTTTGTATATTTAAAAGTTTGTTCGTTGGTTCATATTTTTAATCTCTAAGAAGATTATCCTTCGGTGATTTTTTTATTCTCTCAGTAAAACACACAAAAAAAATTGCCAGGAATATATAAAATATACTGAATTTTCTTTTTGTGCGATACAAAACTAGTTTTAATTATTTTTTCCTCTTCACATGTTCAGTTTAACTTTTTCAATATTTCTGATTGTAAAGGATTATCTTTTAAGAACACTAAAACAAATATATATGAAAATATTAATTACAAAATGTTACAGACAAAAGCTTTTGGCTGCAATAAGACATAATCACTGCATATTTTAAACGTATTTTTTGGGTACTTTTAATAACATCCGCAGACTAAAAGTCAGCGTAAAGGCGTTGCAAATTTATAACAAAATCAATAGTATAGTAGTGCCAAGAAAGTTATTAAAAAGAGTCATTCGTTTTTGCTTTTCGGACTCTTGAAGTCTTTTTATATGAAAGAATATTCTGTGTATGTATTCTTAAAACTTATATGTGTGTGAACTTTTTTTTTTTGCTTTAGGTCTTGTATATGATGAGCAAAATGATCACCTGAGTTGTAATAAAACTAAATATAAAACGTTATATTGCATCAAATTTATGCTTGACCAAAAGATGGTATTATTTTGTTCTATTTTGTGAAAAATTCTTAGCAATATCAATTATTTAACATGAACATTTTTGATATGTGGTACCAATTTCACGATTTACATGATTTTTACGCTTTTATTTTGTTATAGTGTACAATATTATTATTATGAAAATGTAAGCAAAACCCACATGATCACAAAGAAGAATTGGAGGGTATATTCACTTTGACATTCCGTTTGTAACGCACCGAAACATTCATATGATATATGTATATTTGTGATCAGTTATGAAGTATGAGACAATCCAGTAGTGTCCACACGATCGTCTGTGGAAAACATGATATCGTCTATTTTTGGACCCCACCCGCTTTAGTGGGAGTTAACGTACTATTTTATATGCAAAGATACTGTACATATTGAACAATTTGTATTCCTTAAGCCTATAAGAAGCTGAGACGTTTTCTGATCTTGTAGAGGTGAAACGACTCCCCGGCTCTCCGGCAGTGCCTTCCCGGAATGACTCTGTTAAAAATAGAGATTTAAAATTGGGTACAGAAATGTCTTAAAGGAACTCTGTCCCACCAAGTTAAACATTTTAAATTTACTTACTAAATATATTTAGAGGATATTTAATATTCGACCTGGTCGAATGCAACGTTTTTACTTGTTTTTTTAACTGTTATTGAATTTTCAAACGAACAATTAAATTTCAATAAACAACATTTTTTAATCTATATATATAAAAGAAAGTCGTGTTAGTTACACTATTTATAACTCAAGAACGACTTAACCGATTTGGTTGCAAATTGGTGGGAATTTAGCTTAGGGTCAGGAGATCGATATAGGATACCAAAATGACGGATACCCCAAAGATGTGGGCCATTCCTTTTAATCCACCCCCATGATATGGGTATCAAATGAGAGCGATTTTTGAAAAGGAAATATAAAACATAATAAAATTATTTCAAAAACAATATGGTGGACGCTCCAAAATAGCGGAGCACTACTTTTTTCCATCCACGTGATATGGGTATAAAACGAAAGGGATTTTTGAGAACGAAGCGTAAAATACAATAAAACTCCTTACAAACAAAAGGGCGCACCACTCGCATGACATGGGTACCAAATTTAAGAAATTTTGGAGGTGGGAACACAAAATATAATGAAATATCTAGAAACACTTTTTGAGACACGCCCCAAAATGGTCATACGACTACTTTTTATACACCACACGATATGGGTATCAAATTAAAAGGATTATTGAGAAGGAAACTGAGACTAAAGTATAGTAACTCCAAAAAAATCTAACAGAGAGTTTTATTCTGACTTTATCGACCTGAAAAAAACTAAAAAACAATCGATTTTGTATTCTTTTTCGTTTCGCATTTTCTGTGACGATATATGACTTTCTATATATACACTTGAGCAGTCGGATCTTAAGCATTGTTTTTATAGTAAATTTTCATTTAAAATATTTTTATAATTAAGATTTATGCCTTTTTCTTTAAAGCAAAAAATATTATTTAACAGCAATCTCTATATTCATAAAAGAAAGTCGTGTTAGTTACACTTTTTATAACACAAGAACGACTTTACCGATTTGGTTGCAAATTGGTGGGAATTTAGCTTAGAGTCAGGAGACGGACATGGGATACCCCAAAGATGTGGACCATTCCTTTTTATTCATCCCCATGATATGGGTATCATATGAAAGCGATTTTTGAAAAGGAAAAAAAAACCTAATAAAATTATTTCAAAAACAATATGTGCGGACGTCTCAATATGGTGGACGCTTCAAAATAAAAGAGCGATTTTTTTTCCATCCACATGATATGAGTATAAAATAAAAGAAATTTTTGAGAACGAATGGTCAGCCAAAAGGGCGGACCACCCCCATGAAATGGGTACCAAATTTAAGGAGTTTTGGAAGTAGGAACGCAAAATTTAATGAAATATCTACAAACACTTCATGAGACACGGCCCAAAATGGTCATACGACTACTTTTTATACACCACACGATATGGGTATCAAATTAAAGGGATTATTGAGAAGGAAACTGAGACTAAAGTATCATATATGGTGTTCAGAAATGCATTATTAATTGAGTCAATAATAAGTTAATTAAAAAGTGTTCACACTATAGCTAACTCAATTAGCGTTTGACAGCAGCTGACAAAAGGTGTCGTTTACATTGCTGCTTCACTGGCGTCATTCCATAAAATGAGCTTTCTTTTTGCCTTTGGACCTGCTGCTGTACGAAATAAATTTTTTATTTTTCATTTGTTTTAGTTGTTAATTAAAACATTTTATTTTAAAAACTCACTCTCAACTTGACTTGCCATTTGTTCTTTGTGAATTTGTTTGCATATGAGTTGTCAAAGTTTGTTCAGTAGGCATTATGGTGCTCACTAAACAAACTTTTACAGTGCTGCATTTTAGACCTTGCTCAATTTTATAGACAATTAAGTGTTAATTGATCAATTAGCTAATTAAAATTTTGTATGGGTAATTGAGCTCAATTATGCTGTTAATTGCGATAAACTCAATTAAGGTGTATGTCTGAACAAAATAATAGAGATTTATTATGACTATATCGACCTGACAAAACTAAAATATTCGACTTTGTATTTTTTTCGTTTCACATTTTCTGTCACGATATATAACTTTCTTCACTTCTTGAGCATTCGGACCTTAAGCATTGATTTTATAGTAAATTTTCATTTCAATTAATATAAATATATGCCTTCATATTTAAAGCAAAAAATTTTATTTAACAGCAATGTAACTATATACTTAAGGCCTAATTCATAAAAAATATTTCATGCTTATAACATCGCTATTTGACATATTTCTATGGGATAATTGTCAAATAAGAAGGTTATAAGCATGAAATATTTTTTATGAATTAGGCCTTTAATATAAGAAGGTGTAAACGCAATTAAACCAATTTGTACCCAAAAAACTGGCCGAGCAATGCCGGACCGGCCTACTAGTAATTTTATAAAAGTACCTCAAGCTTATATTTACATTTATTAAAATAAACTTGAGCCACCCAAATTTAAGTAATTAATGCTTTTGTCAGTTATAACATAAAAAAATAATATGACAAGTGAAAAAAACTTAATTACACTCCAATGACGCCAACCCGCTCAGGTGGTGTAAAAGATAAACTGTTTGCATGAATTAATATCCACGTGTAGCAAACAAATGGCGTAATTAGAGTAATAAAACAGAAAAATTTTTATTAATTAATTTCGAAACTTTGGCTTTATTTCCTTTCTGGAAAACGTTGTAAGGAAGAAAATTTTACACTTCAATGACCCGCTTTTATTTGGTTTTTATTTTTATAATTTTTTCTTGTTTCTTTTTTTATATGTATTTTCATATTTCTGTAGTTGCCCCGCTAGAGAGATCATTAATCATTGTGCGTTTCTCTGTACGAATATTTTCATTCACATTTTGTTCTCTTGTGCCTTTTTTCAGTTTTTACGCCCATCCATTTGCAAGTAAATTTGAAATCGCTCATTTCGTACTTAGTTTTCAGCAGAGCAAAAAGATTAATGATGATTTTTGTGAAACGGGAAATAAAAAACCAACTGCATTGCTTTTGTAATGATTACAAAGCACACAATATATGTAAAATTAGTCTGTGATAATGTTAGTTTTGTTGGCCTAATTTGCTTTCTGTGCTTCCCTTTTTTTTCCCTTGTTTTTTCGGATTATGTACGAGCATCATTCAAAAGAATTAATTATGCATTAAGGCGCAAGTTTGGTAAAAACAGAAGAAAAACAAACATATTAGAATGTATTGTGTTCCTTTTTTTTCGAAAAGCACAGGGAAAATTGTGAAAAAATATTAAGGAAACTAACAAAGTAGAGCATGTTTTCCTTCTCAATGGATAATTGAAATATTGCATTGAATGTTCAAAGGTATAATCCCTGAAGTAGACAATCATAATAATTTTAGTTATTATTATTATTTTTTTTTTGTTAAAGGAAGAAAATGGGAAAATTTCGTTCAACATTTCTAATAACAAAGATTTCTTTTAAAACGAAGAATGATTACTATAAAAAATTATTCAATAATTTGGAAATAAAATAAAACTATACAACGAAAAAAATTTTTTTTTTTTTTTGGGAAATATTGCTCAGCACTGAAATTTTATTTATTTTATTTTTAGGCCAGTTCCTATGCATATTGCATCTTTGGAAAACTAGAGATATTATTTCAAATTGTTGATCAAATTACTAAGCAGCTTTAAAAATAGTAAAACACAACAACAGCTAAAATGATTACTCGCCTTCTTATTTTATAATATGCTGGCTTTTTTCCACCTCTAGTTGTAACTATAAGAAATAAGAAGTTACTACTTTTTATATAGCCTGTGAAAATGGTCAGAACACGATTCATCAGTAAATAATTAATCGTCATTATTAAAAACTTGTCAAGTTCGTAGTTGAAAGTTTTCAAACGAAACTCCGTGATTTTTAGAACTTCCCGGCTCTAAATAAAAATGGCAACAGTGCTGCTGTCAACAAGCAATTGCCAGTTGACTCCTGTCAAATATTTAAACAAAATGCATCATTTAGTTTGTGTTTGCCAGCCGTTAATAACTTACAGCTGCGCGTTTTGAAAAGAAAATGGAAAAAAGTGAATTTCGTGTGCTCATAAGGAATTATTTCCTGCGGAAAAATATTATCAACCAAACCAAGGATAAGCTTGATATATAAACGATACTCGTATATAAAACTTATAAGTCCTACACATATTTCTTTCAACGTAGTTATTAAATAATGCAAACAAATAGTTTCTTCTGCTAACGCACTTATTCTTACATGAAAAATATGGAACTTTGATGTAAATGATGTATTATATAATTGCATAAATGAATTTTAAACAAATTAATTAAAATAAATCTGTAAGGTATACAATAAGTACGGTGACCATTCGTCCTTTTTTTAAGAAGACAGTAATTTTATTTACTTAATAAATGCTTTTGCAAAGTCAAGTGGCAAAATATTGGTGCATAGATGCCGACGGTAACTAGACCATTGCCGTTACTATGACTGACATAATAGTAGAAACGTAGTTAACCACAGCAAAACTCTCGAAAGAGAGTAAACGATCAGTGATCTGGCTGCACTTAAAAAATTATTGCTAGCGAGTCTTGATGTTTACTGACTTTGCAACTGGGGAAGAAATTTTTTATATGATGCCCTCTTAAATTATAAAATATTAAAGTGTTCTTTTTTAAATGAATTGTCATTTATTGTCCTTTTTGCATTATTAATCTTCTTTTTATTTAAGCTCCAAAATATTAAAAATTTTATTTTCTCAAAACTCAATCAATACAATAAAATTTATAATCATCAATACAATATAAATTATAATCATTAGCTAAAGTGTGCAGAAATTAAAATGGTTTTATCAAATAATAATTATAAAGAGTGTTTTTTTAGAGTATCGCAACACCACAACAACGCATGCAAATTGTTGAAATTTTTAAGCAAAATAATTGTTCCATGCGTCAAAAAGTCATCGTGCACTTCTTTTATTTTATGGCGTACATAATCGTCCTTCCGAGCGGATGCGCATTACTGATGCGCATTACTGATAATGCGCATCCCTTAAGACGCCGAACAGCGCGCACTGAAGAAGCTGTAACCGCTGTACAGGAAATTATTGAAGATGTTCCTAATCAATCAATTCGTCACCGTTCTCAGCAACTTGGGGTTCCACTTTATGGGAGATTTTTTTTAGTTGTTCAAAATTGGTGTTCCAGATTACGCCTTCTACGCGCCAGCCGTGGTGGCCACATGGCAGAAATCATATTTAAACATTAATTTCATAAAATGTTCTTTCCAATAAAGCCCATTTCATTGATATTAAAAATATATATCCTTGTTTTATAATGATTTAAACTTGTGTTACTCTATAAAAAACACCCTTTATTATGGGAACTCTGCACCATACATTTACCTGTTAAATAAATGGCTTAATGAATTTCGATGTGGTCACACAAGCGCGGAAGATGCCACCTGGATGACCACTTAAGGTCTCTACATCCGAAACAATTGAAAAAACTCGTGACATGGTTATGGTGGATGGGAGAGTGAAAGTGGGAGAGATTGAGGAAGTCATAGGCATCTCACATGGCTCAGTGATTTGAATTTTAAATAATCATTTGGGTATGAGAAGGCTTTCCACAAGATGGGTGCATGTGCAGTTCCATGGCAAAAATCCATGGAGTGGGCTACAAGTTGCTCCCTCATCCATCCTATTCTCCAGATATAGGCCCGAGTGACGAAATTAAACGAAATGGGTCGCCGGAAAGAGTTTCCAACGATAGCAAATGCATAAAAAAATTTTGGAAAAATGTTGGACCAAGTGTATAGCCCTCAAAAGAGACTACGTTGAAAAATAAAATAAATATTTCTATAAAAAGCTGAATTTCATACAAAAATTCATGGAGTTATTGACCACCCACGTACTTGACTCTTAAATAGGTTTTATTTAAACAACTTTATATTTACATTAAATAAAGATAACTTCCATTCAATCCCTCTATTATATAATATAGTATGAGGCAGTCTTCATTGCTGTACACACAACTGAGGAAAGAAGTTACAAAATCAAAAAAAAATTGCTTGAAATATGTTCATAAATATTAAACAAATTTTAATTGCAAAACTTATATTTCATTGACTATATCTTGACATAATTACTTAATTGTTCTTTATCTGATCTAATTTAACTTTTCCCCTATTTCATACTGTAACTGGAACCTGATGGATATTATTCATTATACCATAATTACAAAAGTATCAAGTACTTGAAATATCATCCCTTCGTTTACTTAATCACCTGACTACTAATTTCGTAGCTGCTAATAAACATTAAGTTGTTCGTGAGAACAGAATGATATAATAAGTATCTCGAAGCATTTTATTTAATTAGCTGACGCCAGCATAAGGTGCTAGCTTATGTTAATGTATCCCCAAGATAGACTACGCAAATTTTATAATCGTGATAAAATGTTATTGGCTGGACACGTAAACAGAATAATAAACCAATTGTGTATAAAGTGAACAACACAAATCTCTTTGTACATTTTACATGAATAATGAAAACACTTTTGAATTAAATAATCCACAATTTAAATGATAGATTTTTTTAGAAAAGTAAAGTTATTCGCATAACACCACAGCTAAATTGCTTAAAATTAGCTCTTGCCTGTGTGACTGTTGCTGAGGAATTTCCAAATCCTTGCAATAATTTTTGTTATGCGTGATAATGATTTTGTGTTTTTCTCACTCCAGCAAAAATAAAATAAACAAATTAAAATAGAGACCACGTCAAATGTAAGAACGAATCAAATGCAGGAATATAGACATACTTGTCAGCACAACAACCACATCATTATGTGTAATTTTTATATTATGCAGAAATTTTTTTACTTGAAGAACCGCACTCAGAGTTTAAACCCAATTCATGTTACGCAATATGCCGGATCTAGAACGCAGTGTTGAGTAAACAGATAATGGAAGATGCGAACATGGAGAATTTCTTGTAGCTATTTGATTCTTTACTCCACCGGCGAATTTTTGCCTCAGAAAACTTCAATTCCATATTCATGATCAGTAAGTGCCGAATCAAAACCAGGATTTTTCTTAACATCCACTTTATATTGGGAGCATGTGATGTTTGTACCCACATGTTAAATTAGTTCCAACTATTAAAAACATATGATTAATGTTTTTTGAACATTTTGGAATTTCGCTTCAGAATTTTTTTCATAGTCCTTTAGAAACAAAAAAAAAACAATTATATAAATACTTTTTTTTTTGGCGCCCACGTTAATATGCTTTTCTTTATTGAAACGAACATTTATTGGCGCATAATTACGACTAATGGAAGTTTTTTAAAAAGCATTTCACTAATCCAGCTTAGTACTCTAGAGTGGCAGTTTAATATGAAATGAAATATTGCTAACATCTTGAATTTGGCAACACAATATAGTATCTTCTTTTGGGAGGGAATATAGCCCATGTCTTGTATCTGCTGCTTACAACAACAGACAATTAAGTGCTCCCGCCACATAAATATGTATTAAGTTTTCATTGCTTTATTTTGCTACAAATTTATTGTTTTTACTTATTTAAATAAAATAATTTTACCCAAAAAAGGCTAAGAGAACAAGAATAAACTGCTATGTTGAAAACATTTGAACACACACTGTTTAGAAACAGTTAAGCAGGGAGCAAAATTTATTTGTTTTGCAACCAGTCTAAATTACTTTGCTTTAGCAAACTTAACAAGAATTTAAAATTATTTATTAATTACGACACGTTTCACATTAGTTTCAAAGAATAAATAATTTATTATTCTAAATGTTTTATAGCATGAGGTAATTCAGTCGAACAGCAAGTAAATACATGAATACCAACAACTTTAGATTTTAGCATTTAGGGAACCAAGTACGTGTAAAAATTAAAACCCTTCCGGGAAACAGTTGTATAAAGTGATAGATTTTGTAATTTTCAATCAGAGTGTAAGCGCAAATAAAACTACAAGATTTAATTTTTATTTTTTGCGGATTTACAACACGTAATATTATCTTGAATTAAGGCTAATTGTTCGAAATTGTTTTGTTTTTAAAGTCAGAAAGACATGATAAATATTCCAAGGCACAAATGAAAGTCAACATCAGTTTTTAGTTATTCAACTTAATCAGCAGAACAGAACAGCTGTTTTCGAAAGCCGCAACGCTTTTATCATCAGTGCTCATGTATATTGTGTTTGCCACCACTTATTAGTCGTCTTAGTTGAATATGATAACAGTTCTTATTTAAAAAAATGTTATTTGGAAATTGCATACGAGAACTGTATCAACACATTTTTGTTTTAATAACCATGTTGCCGTTTGATTATTTTCGTTATGTCCTATTTTTCTGAATTTTTTGTTCCATTATACCTAAGCCAAATATTTTTGGTTTGAATTCTTCTATATTTAAGTACATGTGAAAGGCACAAAGGAAAGTCAACATCAAAAAAATCAGAAAAATGGTACATGAAGAAAATAATCAAACGGTAACACGGGTATTAAAAACAATAATGTGTTAACATCAAGTTTATACAGTTCTCGTATTCAATTTCCTAATAAAATTTGATATAAGAACTGTTATCATATTCAACTAAGCCACCAAATAAGTGGTGACACACACAATACACATGAGCACTGATGATGAAAGCGTTGCGGCTTTCGAAAACCGCTGTTCTGCTCTGCTGTGTAAGTTGAATAACTAAAAAAACTGATGTTTACTTTCCTTTGTGCCTTGGAATATTTATCATGTCTTTCTGAATTTAAAACAAAAACTTTCGAACAATTAGCCTATGAATCTTAATTCAATTATTTTATGTTTTTTTTTTTTATTTTTTCCACAATTTTGGTGCTAAATCTCGACTAACTTTGGTCAGTGAGTTACGTTTTGCTCACTAAACACACTTTTTAGCAGTGCCGCATTTGTAATTTAATCGACTTTATAGGAATTAAGTATTAATTGAGCAATTAGTTAATTGAAATTGCATATGGTTAATTGAGCTCAAAGATTGCACTAATTGCAATTAGTTCAATTATGGGTTATGTCAGAACACCGTGTTATTTAACATGTTTAGACAAAACACCACAGCCACTTTATTATGCATAGCTTAGACAGAATCTTATATAAATTTGTCTTACTTTTAAATTAAGCATTCTGACTCTGCTATTTTAGCATAACAAGGGTTAACTTGTCACTACTTGGTGTTTTGAGGGTTTTAGTTTCAGTTAATAGTATTATGGCGGATACATAGAATATAAAAACGACTGGAAGAATGAGTTTTAGTTTATAATTTATATTTCTTTCTCTCCTGATAATCCCCAGTGTTCGTGTGTTTCCTAATACGAACTTTAAACAAAAACAATTTGTATTAAATTAAAGCGACTTCATATTAGTGATGGAAATTATTATATAATTGTGAAATTTTTTGTCGCTGTCTTATGTTCGTGCATAGAATATTTTAACACTTTTTCATAAATTTTTCATCAGCATTTTTAAAGGTTTTTACTAGTATATAAGAGTTCGGTTTATACAGGGTGTTTTTTTTAAAGGTATAGAACTTCGAATTGAAATAAAACACAAGAAAAGCGTTTTAATGTCCATCAATTTGGCTTTATTGGAAGGATAATTTTATGCCATTAATGTTTAAATATGATTTCGGGCATGTGGTCGCCGCGGCTGGCTCGAATAAAGCCAAT
This sequence comes from Linnaemya tessellans, assembly GCA_951800035.1. Taxonomy (NCBI): domain Eukaryota; kingdom Metazoa; phylum Arthropoda; class Insecta; order Diptera; family Tachinidae; genus Linnaemya; species Linnaemya tessellans. The sequence goes on from OX637536.1 coordinate 29,794,953, forward strand.
TCTACAGGTCCAATTTTCAACCACTTTTTCGAGCATATGGGGCCGTATGTTGGCAATAGCGCCACGAATGTTGGCTTCCAAGTCCCCTAACGTTTCTGGTTTGTTGGCGTAGACGAGCGACTTCACATATCCCCAAAGAAAATAATCCAATGGTGTCAAATCACACGATCTTGGTGGCCAATTGACAGGTCCATTCCGCGAAATTATGCGCTCATCGAATGTTTCCTTCAATAAATCGATTGTGATGTGCGCTGTGTGGCATGTAGCGCCGTCTTGTTGGAACCACAACTCATCCACATTCATGCCATCCAATTCGGTTGATGGACAAAGCTCCAATTGCTGTGCACGGTGGCGAATCGATTCATTCGGGTCCTCTTCAACACTTTGCTCTACAGCGGCAATTGTTTCTTCGGTGCGCACTGTTCGACGTCTCTGCGGATGCGTATTATCACATAGAGTAAACGTAGTGCGAAAACGATCCATGGTTAACCGAATTAATTGCTCTGATGGACGATTATGTCGACCATAAAATGGACGGAGCTTGCGGTAAACTTCGCGAACTGAACCATTACTTTCGAAATAAATTTGCACGATTTGCAAGCGTTGTTCTTTTGTCAACCTGTTCATGATGAAATGGCAAACCAAACTAAATAGTAATCACTTGACAGCTGACAAAATGGCCGCCAGTTAAAAAAGTGATGCCAACTTAAAGTTCTATACCTCAATAAAAAACACCCAATATATAAAATTTAGTTTTGACAATAATTCGTCATTAGGGCTATTTTAGTCCTTTTGTTTCTTTTAAGTTGCAAAAATCATGGGACGTCAAGTATTCTAAATAATGTTATAGTTTTGTATTCGTATTATCTACTGTAACAGTTAAGAAAAAACTTCCATAAAATTTTCTTAATTTTATTTTTTAATTTTCTTAATTTGGAATGGAAAATATTAAATTTTCATTTGCAATATACCAATGAAAGAAGACACCAATCGAAGCCCAGGAAATTTAGTATTTAGCAGCTGCTTGCAATTGCAACTTTTTTTGTCGTCAATGATAAGGGCTTCCTCTTTCTTACTTTAAAAAACTTTATATGAAGTGGTACATGTGCATGCATGATGAACGTTCATATATATATTTACCTTAACGCTTATAAAGTATCTCGGACCAGCACTCAGGAGATGACCATTACTATGCATTGCATTGCGCCGAAACTGGAAAGGATGGAATAGTATTGAGGGAACAGCTGAAGAAAGATGAGGAGATAGAGAATTTTTTCTAGCTATGCCAACCTTATTCTTCGCCGGCAAATTTTTTGCTACAGGGCCGACGAAGGAGGGTGCTATTCCTCTGCTCTTTAATAAACGATGGTGTCAGTCGCTGCCAATTATGTTCAGTGACCAGTGCCTTCATCAATGAAACAGGCTGACAATATTCATGACTCAGCGCGGGGTTAAACTCAGGACCCTCTGCTTCATAGTCTCGTGTTAATTACTTCAGCCAGCAGCATCCTCATTTAAAGTTGTATGTCTATAAAAAACACCCCTTAAGTAGTTACATATGTCTGTAGGTGTTTCTGTGGCTGCTTCTAAATAACTTTAACTTTTAGTCAAAAGCTGATTAATTTTTTTTAATAAAAATTCGATACCGTAACGTGATCATGTCGAAAGCGATAAGAATCGATGAAGCAGCCTGCATGCAAACCGCATCAGACACAACATTTTAGTGTGTGGAATTGGTGACTCGTTATCGAATCTTTTAAAGATTAAAAGACTCCATCAATTGAAAATATCCTCATGGATTCTTATTAAATAGTTAATAAATCCTGTTACATAATTAATTATTTTACCGAACAATATGAAAGCTGCAATATTAAAATTTCAATATAAATTCTTCATCTCTTCTCTATTTTTAGGGAGTTTCCTTAGAGATTTTAAGGCTCCCTTTTCTAAGGATAAAGATGCTCGAGCATTTTCTACCCTATTATAGTTTGAAGTTTGCAAAAAATGCATCTACATCGTTATATGCATCCACATGTTAGTACTTTATAAATAGTTTCTTGGCTGCAGCATCTGTACGAAATTGCTATGGCATTCCGCTGCTACAGACAATAGAAATTTTCAAAAGAATAAATATCGTTAATAAATTAGATACCTTTCATTAAAACCTGACATCCTTGTTTGAGTAACTGTAACTATGGTAATATGTAACTTGTATGCATGTAGATGTATGCAAATTTTATTGAAATTTTTTTCTTAGAGTCGAGATGCGTTAATAATTTATTTTGCATACAAAGTCATTGGCAACAAACCGCTTGTAGTGTTGTAGTGCATCCGGTATTTCGTGTCTGTAGATTTACTAAGCCAAAGGGAGTGTGAATGAATTTATTAATATCCATACCTACACCTAGATATTAATATCATACAATATATTGTATTGTGTTTATTTCGATTTTCTACACTTTGGGCCTTTAAGAGCCATTACTGTTGAGTACCGGATCCTGTAGCAAGCTCTTGTTGCTGTTATTAGATTTAATGCCTTTTGATAATTTAGTTGTTTGAGAGTTTTTGTCTTTACATTGATGTTTCCGTCTTAACTTAAACACACACACACACACAAAATATATAGTATTTGCATGTATTTGGGGAATAGAAACCACTATTGTACTACACATAATTTTTTGGTCTTTCACTATTTTCATTGCATTTCGTTTCCTTATTTATCTAGACGCCTTTTATTGTCATGACACTTGAAGTATATCCCCAGAGTTAATATATCAACCGCACTGATTATGTTACGTGAACATAAATATTTGGTACGAAAAAAGAAGGATAAAAAGAGACATCGAATGTATAGTTGACTCAAGTACAGAAATATGTACGCTGATAAACAGCCTGCCTGCCTGTTTGCCTTTGCCTGTACGGCTACATTGAGTCATGTCTATAGCGAGGGCAATACAGTTTTTCTGGCAGCCTGTCTCTGTTTGTATGTACCAGTACTTCTTTTCCTGTTGCCTGGCATTTATCCAAAACGTTAAACGAAATGGCTTAAGCACTGGCAGTAACAAAAATACACGTATGCAAGATTATGTTTATGTCAGTTAAAATGCTGGTATAAGTTTGAAAACGTATCTGAAAAATAAAACGGACGGAGACAAGTGTCGTTTTTGCAATTACTCCCAACGATAATTCATATATAAGCGTGTTTTTTTTTAGAGTGTCACAACAACAGAGGCAAAGCGTGCAAATTGTTGAAATTTTTAATCACATAAATTATTCTATTCGTCAAACTTATCGTGCACTTCTTTCATTTTATGGCGTACATAATCGTCCTCAGAGCGGGTAATTCGAAGAACAATAGATCGTTTTCGGATCACATTTGATACTGATACTGATAATGAGCATTCCGTGAGACGCCGAACAGTGCGCACTGAAGAAGCTGTAGCCGCTGTACAGAAACGCATTGAAGATGATCCTAATCAATTAATTCGTCCCCAGTCTCAGCAAGTGGGGTTGTGTCCTTCCACTTTATAAAATCTTTTTTAGTTGTTGAAAATTGGTGTTCCAAATTACGCCTTGTACTCACTAGCCATGGCGGCCACATGGCAGAAATCATATTTAAACATTAGTTTCATAAAATTTTCTTTCCAATAAAGTCCATTTCATTGGTATTAAAAATATATTTCCTTGTTTTATTATGATTTAAACTTGTGTTACTCTATAAAAAAACACCCTTTACACACATATGTAGCTACTTGCCTGATTTTTTAGAGAAATCAATATGTAAAAAAATTTTTGCCAATATGAAATTTGCAAATATGCAAAATATTTGTCTATAAATATATGAGTGCTATTTTATAGAACAATAAAACAAATTTAGATCACACTTTTATCTGAAGCCAATGATAAATGTCTCTTAGGTAATTTAGGTTACTGATTCCTTGTATCCAAGTGTTGTATCACACCGAAAATATGAACGAGTTATAAAGTTGTGAAAATTACTTTAATAATGCCATATATAAAAAAAAATTTTATGAAAAATTTTCAACAATTTCCAAATCGTTTAATATATAAAATGAAAGCGGAACACCCTTGTTAACAATCAAATCACATACGAGTACTAGCGGCCGCAAATCAAAAGGCACTATATTGTTTCATTTATTTTTTATTTGGACCAGCATTCAAGGGATGACCCCTATATATGCAGTGCATTGCGCCCGAACTAAAATGGAAGGGACAGTATTGAGAAGACAGATGACGCAAGATGAGAAGATAGAGAATTTTTGTAAAGATTTTTGCTATAGGGCTGACGAAGGAGGGTGCTGTTACTGTGCTCTTTAGTATATGATAATGTCTTGGTCACTGAAACAGGCTGACAACCACTAACACAACCATGAACTAATGCTGATCAGAGGAAATCGATACAAAATTCATGACTGAGCGTGGGGTCGAACTTTGGACCCTCCGTTTCATAGTCTTGTGTTCACTAATACATCTAGCAGCACCCTGAGCTTTTTGTTTGTAAATTTGGGAAAAGAAGGAACTCAGTAAAGCTCTTCCTAACAATTGAAATTGCTGGTGCAGAGTTCCCGTACTACTTCTTTCATTTAAACATCGCTCACACTGTTATACACACAGTTTTGATAACCACGTATGGAGGGAAACAATTAATACGACCATTTTTATTAATAATTGGAAATCCTTCAAGCATGCGGACTTAATTTTTTACACTGGCTATAACAAAACCACACAAAAGATAAAATTTTATCATAAAATCTGTTCTTCATAGGTTCCAATTTCTATCCTTTATTTAAACAGTTTTGCATTTTTGTATTTGATCATTTTTTTCCTAATGTACGATTGTATTGAGGCCAGAAGCAAATATCCACAAAACAACAAATAAATATTGTACAAATATTGTCGTATTGTGGACATTTTATTTTTAATTTGTAATTTTGAGAAACAACTCCCTTTTATATTGTAGAAACATTTTCAACAACTGATAACTGACAGCAGACAATAAAATTTTATTAGCGATGAATATACGAGTATAAATATGCCCTCATATTCATGGTTAATAAATAATAAATTAAATAGTTCATTAAATTATTTACTTCAGTTGAAAATTCAAACTATTTTAATAAAAATTCTTTAGGGGGAAATCTTTTATGGCAATTCAACTTTTCACTTTGCTAATTTTTTGCTACAGATCCGACGAAAGATTGTGCTGTTCTGCCAGTTATTTTCAGTAAATACTTCCAATGCCTTCGACACTAAATGAGGCAGACAATAGCTAACACAACCCTGCAATAATCAGACATATTCCGAAAATCACTTGTTAACGAAATGATTTCAAATCACTAAGAACGTGTTCTGTTCACAAAAAAAAATTAAATCACGTGATTTTAAACCGGTTGATTAAGTGTCTACATTTTTAAAATCACTTGCTAGTTTTATTGTCTGTTTCTTTTAGAGATATTTAATAAATTGTTGTAATTATGTATGTTTTTTTATTAATTATTGTATTAAAATAATCAGTTTCATAAAAAAAATACATTTTAAAATTCAATTTTTCAGGGCACCCTTTTATTTTACAAGAAGTTTTTCGTTCTTTGGTAAACACTACAGTGATTTGTTATTTTTGTTTGCTTGTCAGCTGTTTAGGATCTTCGAAATTACACATGGAGTAGCCAGATTTTCAAAATATTTATGCTTGACAAAAAACATACTAATTTGTTTAAATAAAGAAACATAAAAGGCCAAAGTAAATTATTTAAAATTAAATCTTTCTTTCATGGATACTGAGCCGGAGCCGAACTCTGAACTTTCGGCTTCATAGTCTTGTGCTAACTACTTCAGCCAACAGCACCCTCAACTTACACATCTGTTTTCAAAGTTCTATACAATTTTGTCATCAGTACCCATGGTTATTTTGGTTCTATTTTACTTAAGCCAAATTTTTACAATTTTGTAAATCAGGTCAGAATCTTAATTTATTTTTAACCATTTCGCATCAAAATAAAATTCCTGTATCTAAATGAAATTATTAAATTGAATTAATATTTTCAATAACAAAATTGTAATAAAATGACGATATAAGAACATATTTCTGATGATAATCTCATATATATATATATATATATATATATATATATATATATATATTAATTTTTACGACAAATAATACGAACAATCTCCTGAATCGAATAAACGAACAAATATTTTAGTCGCTAAACCAAAACTTAACAAATATGGTTTTGTAAGTATATTATATCTTTCAGATCTTTGTCTGAGCTATTAAAAATATGCTTGTACAAAAGTTATTAGTTGTTTTTAGACAGTTTTCTCAAAACTATTATATTTCAAGGCCCTCTAGTAGCATTTTCACACTGAAAGTTAAAACTTGGTTTTAGCGTTGACACCATAAACAGCTGATTTTGCGTTCACACTGCAAATTGTGGTTATAATATACAGGTATAAGTTTTAAGGTTCGTACAACTTTAGCATAGAGTTGTAGAGATAGAATAGAGAACTCTGGTTTGGCTTACAGCAATCCTAATATTCATTTGCTCGCCCTATCGACGCCATACTAACTAATATGACGCCAACGGAAAATAAATCTGCAGCAGCTGTGTACATCCGCCAAGACTTGAATCCTGTTGAAAAAATTAAAATAAAAAGAGAAACGAAAAAACACAGAACATCCTGTTTTTGAGCGTACGTCTAAAACTAAAAAAAAAGATTGTCTTAAATAATATAGCAAAAACAATGTATCGTAAAGCTGGCGGATTTCACAGTTGTTCCATATTGACTGGCATTAACTATTTTCGTGGTTTATTGAAAGAAATACATTTATAAAAGAAAAAGAAAAGCAAGGAAGAAGAAAATGTACACACCAGCCAACAAACTTCTTATGAGTCTTTTGTTTTTTTTTTTTTATAAAAAACTGACTGAGTGAATCTTGTTTATAGTTTAATTCCTGCCTCTTTTATATGCTCTTGCTCTCCATATACTCGTAATACTGTTTTATATCTTAGATTTGTTAACGAACATTTTGGTGTTCTCACAAGTAAACAAAAAACAAAATGCTGAAAAACAAGCGCTTCGTTGGCGATGTGCCAATTCATCCTACAGAAGAGGGAAAACATGAAAGGAAAAACAATCTAATTTTAAGTTTATCTTTTAAATAATTCAAAAGCATTTATATTTTTATTTTAAAGTAAAACAGAAACTTGTTTTCGTTAGGTCTGTTTGTTATGTGTTTTATATTTAAAAGGCACTTGTCTTAAGCGGATATTTTCTGAGAAATAGATTTAACTTTTTACCATTGAAGCTTAAAATATGAAGAGGAGGTTGATTTAAATATATGAAAAATTTTTTAAAATTTATTTCAATAGAACTTTGATCATGCTTTCTTGAACAGTAACATATATATGTATTAATATACATACATATAGCAGGTGGGGAAATTTGAGGTTAGGAAGTAAATTGGCTGTCATATAATAAAATGTCAAAAACTTTAGCTGTCATTCTTTAACATTAATTTAGTAAAAAGTCGGGGAATTTTAGTCAAGGAAAAAAAGTTAGACTCTTAAACAAAGACTATTAATCTTGAAATTTTACTATTAATATGGTGAGAATTTTACTGCATTATTTCGTTAAATTCGAGTTACTTTTCCCTCAAATTAGATTTCTTCTGAGACAGCTGTGTGTGATTTAATCGCTAAATTCGAGGCTTACGGTACTATTGCTGACAATACACCAAAACAATATGCTCGCAGCGGCCGTAGTGATGCAAACATAGCCGCTGCACAGCAAAGTGTTCAGAATGAGCTTGGAACATTACCTCGTCGATGTTCGCAACAATTGGGCATCACCAGAGGCACTTTGCGCAATATTTTGCATAGGGATCTTCATCTTAACTCTTATAAAGGTTAACTCATTTAAGAATTAAAGATGGCCGGCCGACCATTGTTTGCGTCCAATGTTTGTGAATTGGCTGTTTGAATAAATTAACGAAAACAACGCATTTTTAAACAAAATCATCTTTGGTGAGGAGGCCTATTTTTAATTAGGCAGTTAAGAAAACAAACAAAAATGGCATATATGCAGCTCACAAAATCCACAAACAGTCCTAGGAAAACCATTACAGAAAATGACCGTATGGTGAGGTTTGTGGTCAGGCAGTATCTTCAGGGAGAATTTTTTCGAAAATCGCCAAGGAAACGCTTTCAGAGTGAACTTTCTGCGATAAACATGATTTTTTTATACCCTCCAAAAAAGAATTGTAACGCAGAAATATATCTCTCGGACACCCCAAAAAGTATATATATTTTTGATCAGTAATGTCCGTTAGTCCGTTGAAATCTAAGACGATCTAGCCATGTCCGTTAGTCCGTCCGTCCGTGGAAAACACGAATCAGGCTAAACGAAGAGAGCCAGACTTGGTACAAATATATCTTGAAGGGTAGCCGATCAAGTTCGTAAATGGGCCGAATCGGTATAAAGAGAAAAAAAGTTCACCTAAAAAGAACTAAACGAACATCTAAAAAACAACACAATTTTTAAAGTTTTTCTTGTAATTTTGTTAAGCAAATGATATATTTTTATACCAAAGAAGGTCGAACACTTTAAACTTGGAGCTATAAAATAAAAAAAAAATAAAAGAATTTTCGGACCTCGCCCTCTTTAGTGGGCGTTTTTATATGCAAACATAGCGTAAAAATTTAACAAAATGTATTACCTTAACGTACATTCCTTAAACATAACATTTTTAAGCTTTTATGACGAAGCTGAGACGTAACCTGATTCTCCTTTGCCCTACCCCCCACCCCCCCTCTACAGCTTTTGTTTCTATAAAAAAAATAACAATTTTTTACACTTAATTATCCCAGAAATTTATTTTTATTGGTTTATAGCAAAGGTGAAATGTTTCCTCCACGACCCTTGCCAGAGTAACCCCGACAAAATAGTTTTAATACCGTCCAAAAATAATTGGACCTCAAATAGTAAACATATACATATTGACGATCTGACAATGCCCATACGTCCGTCGGTGGAAATCTCTATATGGTCTATTTTTGGACCCGGTCCCCTTTAGTAAGCCTTAAAGTTACATATTATATGAAAAATTAGTGTAAAAACTTAGAAATTATATTAAAGTTTAATTTATAAGCTTTTAAGACGAAAGTAAGATGTTCTCTGATCTTCCCCTGCCCTACCCCTTCACCTCCCTTTACCACCTAAATGACCTTATGAAGAAGACATTTGTTTCTACACTTAACTACACCGAAAATTAAGTTTTTAATAATTTAGGTGAGATGTCTCCCCCACGGCCTTTCTCGGAGTGACCCTGTATAGGATTTTAAAATTGGGCGCTGAAATGTCTTAGAGAAACTGTGACCCAGCAGGTTAATAAGAGTAAAAAGAGAGTTTTGATTTACTAAATGTTGGGAGGGTATTAAAAATTCGACCCGGTCGAATATATCGTTTTTACTTGTTTGACCTCATTTGGCTAAAGTTGACATGAATGGTCTACGGCGGCTCGGGCCACACAGCGGGCCAAGCAATTCAGGATGCGATATTTCCCGGATGCGTGATTTCTCGTTCTTGTGATATAATGCCGTTAGATTATTTTCTGTTGGGCCATTAAAAAGGCCAGGTTTATGTAAATACAAACAACTGATGCTCTGAAATGTGCAGTTTCGACGTGCTAGAGGAGGACATTTGCCCGACATCAAATTTCATTATTAATTCTTATACTTATACTTTAGATGGGCATCAAATGAATTTGCTAAAAATTGTGTTTTTTTAGCCAATTTAATTCCTAACCTCAAATTTGCCCACCCAGTAAGTAAATTTGAATCCCATCATTGCAAATTAATTTTCCACCAAAATTTTAGTTTCCCATCGAAATCTAAGAGTTATTTTAAAATATAATTCTCTTAAATTGTGATCGTTTGTTTTAGCAAACTAAAACGAAAATTCTTGCTGTTAACTTTTAATCTATTTGTTTACTATAAACTTATTACTTATTTAGTATTGCCACTGTAATATTTCAAACTCAGGCAGTATTTTCTTCTTGCATTTCCTTACCTTGGTTAATAAGTAAGAAAATCTTGCATCTGTATAAAACACATAAAAATTTAATTGGATACCTTTTAAGACTTTTGCAGCTACAGAGCAATATAAACTCAATTACTGTGTCCTTTTGTTTAATTTGCATTTCTTGACATTACAACAAGACCATTCATGTACTTGATATTTCTGCCAGCTACGAGTATTGATTTTATTGCCAAGTCTTGCATGAAAGTAAATAAGACATTTCCTACAATTGCATTCCAAAGTGGGAGGGTACTCTTGTATGCGAAACATCATTATTATTAACGAAGTCAAAGTCAGCATCATCATCGCCATAGCGATTGCTATTATTATTGTTTGATGCATATTGAGAGCAACCTTAATTGCGTGTGATAGTAAGTTTGTGCTCTGATATTAGAACATTGAATTAAAGCCACTTACTCTCAATTTAAAAAAAAGCAGACTTACAAACACAATAATTAAATGTCTGTTGTAATAGACCTGCTCGCAGAATTAAATCATGTCTATATACATATATTTTCCTATCTCTGCTTGATCATTTATTCTGTGAATATTAGTTTACTTTTAGGCTGAAGTAAATGAAAATATTTCCTGTCTAAAACAAGTGATGGATGATGACAAATAGATGAAAGGCAAATTATATTCATATTGGTTGGTTAGACAAAACTCAGGGGATGACTCCTACATACACAGCGCATTGCGCGGGAGCTTAATAGGAGGAGATAGTATTCCGAGGACAGATGAAGATAGATGAGTAGATGGAGAATTTTTTGCTCTTTAGTATAGGGTAATTTTTTATAGAATGACACAAGTTTAAATCATAGTAAAACAAGGAAATATATTTTTAATATCAATGAAAAGCGGATTTATTGGAAAGAAAATTTTATTAAATTAATGTTTAAATATGACTTCTACCATCTCGCGCGTAGAAGACGCAATCGGGAACACCAATTTTCAACAACTAAAAAAATCTTCCATAAATTGCAGGGACACAACCCCAGTTGCTGACTACGGCGACGAATTCATTGATTAGGATCATCTCCAATGCTTTCCTGTACAGCGGCTTCAGTTTCTTCAGTGCGCACTGTTCGCCGTCTCACGGGATGCACATGATGAGTAACAGTAAATGTGGTCCGAAAAAGATCTATTGTTCTTTGAATTAGCCGCTCTGAAGGACGATTATGTACGCCATAAAATGAAAGAAGTGTACAATAAGTTTGACGAAGAGAAGAACTATTTAGGTTAGAAATTTCAACAATTTGCACGTGTTCCTCTGGTGTCGTGACACTCTAAAAAACGCCACTGTAAAGTCGCTACCAGAAAAAAATTTCCCGTCGAACTAAAATCTTGCAAAAATTCTCTAATTTCTTATTTTTCTTCACCTGTCTTCTCAATACTATTCCCTTCTATTTATTTCCGTCGTACTGCACTGCATATGTAAAGGTCATTCACTGAGTGCTGGTCCGAATTAGGAAAAAGCATGTTTCTAAGTAGAAGTTTTCCGTTTAAGAATATCGGGGATTCTTCGCTATTTCGGCAGGCTGTACATTAGTAACCTGCTTATAAATTTAAAAAATTTTACGCTCATGCAAGAAAATACGGATTAATAACATCGGAAGAAAATACGGATTAATAACATCGCCGACATATGGTCTACTCGTAAGTCACTCCGTCGGCATCTGTGCACCAAATACTTTGCAAAATTTACTTCGTAAAATATTTCAACAAATAAATAAATAATAAATATTTTCTTATGTACCGGTCTAATAACAGAACTAAGTATTCTGTCTTTGGCTTATAGCCATTACTGTACCAGCTTTTGTTATTGTACACATTTACTTAGGCCTTGATTAAAAGTTACAGAGGATGTTGTAATTTACATTAAACATAAATCAAATGTTTGTGTGTTTACAGAAATCAATGGCAACCTGTTATCAGTAAGGCAGTATTATAGGAACTGATTAATAGCAAGATAAAGCTAAAGTGATATTTTAATACAATTAATATAGAGTGCATATGGGATACAGAAATAGTGCTTACAATCTACTTGGTGAGAACCAACTGAAGCATTGATGAAAACTGCCTATTTCTCATTGCCGAATGAATTCTTTCTTTCGTATAAATACATTTGAAATAAAAACAATTTATAAAATTTTGTTCTTGTTTTAAATATATTTGTACGAAAGAAAGGATTCAGTCGACAATGAGAAATAGGCAGTAAGTCTTCACAGCACAAGTGCTAAGAATAAATTTTAACAGTTGCATTTCTTGTGAAAAACACGATTATCTCAATTTACAGGAAATAAGTTTGCTAACAAATTTTTATTAAAACTATATAAATAATTACTCAGCTTAATATTATATTAAGAACATTCGACATTTGAGTCAGCACAAGAGTTAACGTTGCAATGAAACTATGCACCATGTAAATATCTTTTAACTTTTATTTTTATTGTAGGGTGTTTGTGATTGTTTAGTCATGCCGCTACATGACTAAACAAGCGGATCTGTGTCTCTAAAAATTTCTTCTTAACTTCCTCTTGATCAAAACCATTTTTTATTTTTGTTAAGCAAAAATACAAAACAAAAAATTAATTTTTTTTTTAAATAATTCAAAAAAAAATAAATTATAAAGATAGTAAAATATCGCCTATAAATACCGTTACTTAATATATCGGTATGAGTATCGGTTATAACACGATCAGGCATGAATATCTACTCTCCCCTCTTTTCTAGTTCCCGCAAAATACACTGCATATGTGGGGGTCAAACCCTGAGTGCAGACTTAAAAAATATATTATATTTTCTGGGATAAAATTTTTATGCAAACTTATTTGAATAATATCAAAAATTGTGATGCGAAGTAAAAATTAAAAAATCTATAATCAATTCTCTCTCTCTCTCACACTCTCTCTCTCTCTCTCTCTTCACATAAACATTGCCCCCCATTTTCATAGTTGAATGGCAGTTGTGCTTTAAAAAAATAAATAAACGGATAGTCAAATATTCCTCTTTGCCTTCAGAGCCGGTAGATTGTTACGTGATGTTGCGCTCTGTCAAATGTGCAAAACGTATTCATCAATTTGTTTCTCCCAACAATGTATGTACTCGTAACTCACACTAATGCAGTTACTTAAATGGAAAATAGCCGTCTTAAAATTCCTAAAGGTCGAGACAGATAAAATCCATCATACGTTATACGTCACTTTTTTGAACAGACATGAGCGTACCGGCGGACAAAGTTGGTGGATATTAAATCAGTTGCTTGTTCTCCACTTCATTTATTTAACTTAAATTTATTTATTTTATAAATTTTTTTATATATATTAGTTAATTTTTCCTGAACACACAATACAAAAAAAATATAATCACAACAATGAAATTTATTTGTGGATGGTCAAACAATGTCCATATGCATTTCATTGGTACTTTACCAAATCTTAACCACCAACAAATAAATTTCATTTAAAATAGAATTGTGACAATATGTCAAATAAAAATTTGAATATTCTTATGTTAGGCTGCGAAACAATCTGCTGTTGTACCTATACGATAATAAATAATTTTTTTTATTGACAAATGCTTCGTATATTGCAACAAATAGTACCACCACTTTGTAACACTTCATACAAAAATATTATTCCCATAATCAGTTCAAGGACGATGAAGAAATCGACTAAATATAAGAAACTCTCAGAAGAAAACACATCTATATTCTACTTCTTCTGTTTTGAAATACATTGGCCTTAATAATACCAGAAATTATTTATGTATGTGCAACATCTCATAGTCATAAATTGAATAAAATTTCATCTATTGCAATTACATTCAATGGCTTACCCTTGCACTGTTTTCCATTATTTCGCCTCTCATTAATATATTCAAGTAATTAGTTTTTACACTTATCTATGACATACTGGTAGCGATAAATTAATTGGATAAAAATACGTAAAAAAACTCTTAGCAAAATCTACTAATTTAGTCAAGCATAGACAATATCTTTAGGCTTTTAATTAAAAAGTAATATAATAGAGATTTGCTCTTAATAGAAATAAGATTTTTTTCTTAAATTGGATTCTGAAAGGTACCAGGGGCAAGCAAATGAGGGTTTTCTACTTAAAATTCAAAGCAAACACAAACAGTAATAAATCAAGCATTGAAATACAAACACAGAGGGAAAATCAATAGGATTAAGCAAAGTTGTTGTTGTTGTTGTTGTTGTTGTTCTTGCTGTTATTGTTTTACTTGTTACAGTTCAATATGACTATACCCAGTCAGCATTTACTGGCATATTCGGATATGTTTTGCCAGAGTTTGCAAATTGTGGTACGTGGATTACTTGGCATCCACAACAATAATATTTTCTAGCATTCGCAAAGCAGTCTGAAATTGCTTGGTGATTTTCCGAACTACGTTTTAATACAATATTTAATTAGATTTTTGTTGGGCAGCCTATTATAATTATAATTTTTTTTATACACTCCAAAAAAGAATTGAGGTGTATATTCACTTTGTCATACCGCGTGTAAGGCAGCGAAATAACCCTCAAAGACCCCATATATTCTTGCTCATTGATAAAATCTAAGATGATCTAGCCACGTCCGTCCGTCTGTGGAAACCACGATACAGTTCAAAGGAATAGACCCAGGCTCTTGAAATTTGGTACAGATAGATTCTGAAAGATAGCACAGGTCAAGTTCGTAAATGGACCGAATCGGTGTAAAGAGAAAAAAGTTCTCCTAAGAAGAACTAAACCAACCTCTAAAAAACGACATAATTTTTGAAGTTTTTTTTTGGGAATTTTGTTAAGCAAATTACATATTTTTATATACAAGAAGGCCCAAAATGCTGAATTCGCAGCCAGAAAATCAGAATAATTCATTTTTGAATCCCGCCCCCTTTAATGAGCGTTGAAGCAACATATTACATGGAAAAATGGTGTAAACATTTAAAAAAAAATTTATTCCTTAAGCCTTCATTCCTTAAAAACTCAATTTTTCTCTGCTCTGGACCCTCCATTTACATTTGCCCCCTAAATGACCCTATCAAAAATTTTTTTTTCTATACTTAATTACCTCAATATTTTACTTGGAAAGTTTTTACGACAAAGGTGAGATGTCTCCCTCATGACCCTTCCCAGAGTGACCCTGTCAAAATAGATTTTATAATTGGGGACAGAAATGTCTTAAAGGAACTCGGACCCCGTAGGTTAGCATTTTTAATTTATCTCCGCCACTTTTTATGCGTGTTGGTATAAAATAATAACTGCAAAAATAATGTAAAGTGCTTTTAAGCTGAGCGAAAGGTGTCTCATCCAAGATGTTCCTATTTGAAGAGTACATAAGATTCGACTCGGTCGATTATATCATTCTTATTTGTTTTTGCTAAATTTGTGTTAAGATATTTTGAATTATTCATAACTTTTTTCTTAAACTTTCATTACTAAATAAATTTACATAATCCAGGTCTATGAGGAAAGTGATAATAAACAAGAGACCAAGAATGAAAAGTGGTTGCGGAAAGATCCAATAAAACCGATTACAATGACCATAAATTAACTTATTCCATGATCACTATTATTGTTAGAAGAACACGTCATTGTTGTAGTAGGTCAGTGAAAAAATTGGTAGTAATTTTTGAGGGACAACTTTTTCTTTATTTCCGGAGTATCAAAAGGGTGTATTTTCGTCTTATCGAGAAATTATTATAAACATACAGTTCTCGTATTCAATTTCCTAACAAAATTTGATGTAAGAACTGTTATCATATTTAACTAATCCAGCTAATAAGTGGTGACAAACACAATACACGTAAGCATTGATGATGAAAGCATTGTGGCTTTCGAAAACATCTGTTATGCTCTGCTGTGTAAGTTGAATAACTAAAAACTGATGTTGACTTTCCTTTGTGCCTTGGAATATTTATCATGTCTTTCTGAATATAAAAGAAAAGTTTCGAACAATTGGCCTATACATCTTAATTCAATTTGAAATTTCCAGATACTTCATTAATAATTTAACTTAAATAAACTTGGAAGTTCTTTATAGTTTTAGCAAGTATTATATTTTCATTTATATAAAATATAATTGTTTTAAAAAAAATTTGGTGAAGAAAATGATTTATAGAAAATAAATTAATACATATAAATTACTATTAACCATTTATATCGCCTTAAGCGATCCTTCCTAACTCCATTAAAGAAATGAGCTCACATTCAAAAATCCGATTTACTCAATACCAGGAACATGAATTCGGATTCAATGAAAAGTGCATCTAAAAAAAACTTGTTGCAATGACAGCCCCATGTATAAATCATTACAAAGGATCTAGATTTGCACTACTTCCGGATCATACGTTCAGGATTTGATTGACTTCCTCGGGGAGCTCTTTTACTAGGAACTTGTTATAAATACCAAATTGTTTTCTTATTCACTTTATAAAACAAACAAAAATTAAACTTGAAACTATTGAGTATTATTATTTTTTTAGTTTTATTTCTCAAGTGAAAATTAAATAAATATATATTTCAAATGTGAGGTGGGTATTAGTTTGCATTCTTGTGTGAGTATTTCTTAAGTACACAACTGCATTTGCACCCATGCAACATAAAAAAGTTCATAGTTTGTGATTTATTTTCTAAACCTAAAAGCAAATGACAAGGTCTCTTAGATATCCCTCGTACGTTAATATTAGACCTGAACAGCGTTAACATGCAGTTCTTGGATAGTACTTGCATAACATAAAATAAAATGTTTCTAATTTGTTTATTTTACAATATAGCAAGCCTTCGCATAGCTTTTGAATTGTTTAGAATAACATCGAACACAATTTTCAGTTAATCAGAAAAACAATCCATTTCAACTCCTTTATATTGCACAACGTCCCGTAGAACTGCTTGCATATAAAATATCTCACCTAGAATTTTATCACGCTACCATATCTATGTACTTCACGTACATACTCGTGTATGTAAAACAAATGTACCAAACCTATAAATTCATTCCAATAAGTAAATAAATACTTGTTAACACTGCTGCACTCTTGCAGATTACACACTTATGACTATAAATTCATGTAAGCAATTAAAAACTGAACATTTCATTAAAACTAAACTTAAATCATAAATATAATAGTTTAATCCCCAATCTATTTCGGGTAATTAATTAATAGAAAATACTATATAGATGAATATGAATTTTACGAGTAAAATTACTATTCTCAATGCAGCTTGAAATGAATAGAAACATTTGAATAAATTAGAAATAAATTATTTTGGCACCATATCCTAAGATGAGACTTTAGATGATTTGTATGAGAAACTTATTTTATTATAAAAATATATTATGTTCAGTGGATAAATAAAAAATGTAGGTCACACCTTGCAATCCACATGAATCGGTTTTCGTTAAATCAATCTTTGGATGAAAGGCTTTGTTTGGTTGTCAGTTAAATCAGAGAAAGCACTTTCTGAAACCCCATCTCTGCTATGTTCTAACAGGCTGCAGCTGTAACGTCAGAGTTCGCAACTCATTATTTTACAAAAACTCTGCTCTGATTGATCTATTATTTTCTTTATTTAAAAATGTTTTATCGGTGCGAATATTATTTCTAAAACCCTTCATTTGTTATTCTTTGATGAAATGTTTTCTGTTTCTATATTCTCTAATACGTTCAGTCCGCTTCCTTTATATATACACACACACATATATATATATATATATATATATATATATATATATATATATATATATATATATTTTTTTTTTTTTTGCCACGTTCACACTTAGTGTTACATTCATCGTGGTTCTTCGAATCAAATTTTCCTGTTGTCCCTGGTCACCCCAATTTCTTTTTGCAGTCTCCTATATTTTTGCCTGTATGTCTGTTTCAGTGAGACGCTTATTATACAAGCTGCAATCAATTAGTCTCTTTTATTTTATTTTCCTTATCATACGCGCTTGCATGAAACGATACTAATGAATTTTTTTCACATTTCCTTCCATCTTATTTTTTTTCAGAGATCTTTTATGGTCTTGGTTAACTCAACTTTTAATTTAGTTGCAAATTACAATAAGTGAAACAGCAAAACGTTATAAAGCAGAAACATGCATTTTAACCATAAATTGGTCAAAAGGCTAGTTGTTAAGAAAATATTTTTATTTTTATTATCTGTACAAAAAGCAAAGAATATTAAATTTTATCTCGTGTCTTTTATGCTGACTCTCACTTAGGCGAACAGTAGACTTTTGAAATTTGAAATATTACTACGAAATGTTGTTAAGTCGGATGTTGGCTTTTTTGCAGGAAACAACAAGATAAATGGGTGGCAAACATACAAAAAAAAAATGTCATTCTAAAATAAACGAATTTCGAAGTGTTATATTATGCATGGGAGCCCTATCTGGACGCGCGAGCAGTGAGAGCGACAATATAAAAATATAAAATTTTATTTTTTATCATAATGTTTATTTATAGCACATTTATTATTTATTAAAAATATTTGATTAGGAAGACTTACCTATGAATTGATTCTTGTTGTCAAGGCATTGTACCTGCAAAGAAAAATATTTTTTATTAGTTACTGGAATATTATATGTACTATTTGTAAGTATTTATTTAACATCTTGTATTTAAAATTATTGATAAAATATTCTGTAGGCTAGTTAGTCGGTCCTCCCTTTGAGGCAAATATAAATACACAACAATATTCCCAGGAACACAACTGAAGGAGCATAACTGAAGCTAACAACGAATTTTTTCTAACACAACAAATTCTAAGGTATAAGTGTTATACAGTGTTTCTTCCGACGAACGTACAGAAGGAACTGCCAGTTGTGTTCAGTGACCAGTGCTATGCCTTCATCACTGAAAAACAACTGCGGCTGAAAACAACTAGCATAACCATGCATTAATGCTGATCGGAAAGATTCGACACAATATTTATATCTGAAATCGAAGTCAAACTCTGGTCCCTCCACTTCACAGTCTCGTGTGAACTACTTCAGCCAACATCACCTTCAAACAACGATTCTAGGATATTGTTAAATGTATACAGAAAATAAGATATATTTAGTGTTGCTGGCAACATTGAACTCCCATAATTATTATAATGCAAAGTATATCAATATCAAGTAGTCGCAAGAGTACAAAAACAAAATCCACCGTACATTTTGTTTGTGTAAAATTAATATCTTATGTCAGAAATTTTCTTTTATTTTATTTTGTTTTGTTCACAATTATTTTCAAAAATTTAAATACTTTTCGCATAGAACTTTTTTAAAACAATTTCTTTTTGTTACTTTTCTTAAACAATACACTTTTTCACAAAAATCTTTTCCACAACAATTCTTTTTTGCTACTTTTCTTGAATTAATAATGTTTTTCACAATTTTACAAAATTATTTTTTCAACGAATAAACAAATATGGCTCACTAAAAAAGTAAACAAATTTTGACATACGTTCATGTAAAAACTGAAAAAAATTTTAGTCAGCTGGGCTCTTGCATATACTTGATATAGATATACTTTGTTATAATGTATATTAGAAAATGTAATTATAATTCAGTAGGCGGAGATAGACAAATTCTTTAAAAGTAAAACAAAATGACTCAGTGTTACTTATAAAGCAAATTTAATTTTCAATTTATTTTAATTCCTGAAAAACAATTTTAATGACCTTCCTTTGTTATGTTTATAGAATATTTAGTGTGAAAAGACTACATACATCTGCCTCTGTATGGTTTTTGCTAAATATTTCCTTTTCGTCTTAAATGGGTCTTTCTTTAAATTTAAATCTTTATTTGAAATTTGCATAATAAAAGTACTTAACTGCTTAAATCGTGGGAACAATACTTGCTTAACAAAGACTTCAGCAATGAAAAAAAAATTAAATTAAAATAAAATAAAATGAAATAAGAAATAAATACATTGCTAATACTATAGAAAAGGAAAACACTCAAATATTCGTTTTGTTTTAAAGGATAATTTTAAAAGAAATTATATACGCAGGAAAAGCAAATTGAAAAGTAAACAAACAAAAACAAATATTTGCTTCATATACAATCATATTATGATCTTAGGATTATTCAGCCTCTGCTTTAGGCAGATGTCAGAATAGATGCTACAAGCGGGAATAAAATAGCCGCTAACGATTGGTTGTATATTTTTATGTGATCACTCAAAAGATGTCAGAGCGAAAGCGAAGCGAGATGCAAGTGTATTTTGTATAGTAAATATGATTTTCAGGAGGAATTTTTTTTAATCAATCAGGAATATACAAACGGCAGTCATAAAACACTGAAAACTATTTGGGGGATTCACACTGTAGTCATAAAGTCATAAGTTATAAAATAATAGCACGAAAAATATGACTAGTGTGAACAACCCGTCATAACTTAGTAAGTTATTTCAAACATCGATCAGATGATAAGAAAACAACACATTTGTAATTAGATGTCATCAAAGCAAAAGATAATTAAGATAATTGTAATAAAGTTGTTTGAATATGAGAAAAGCTCCATTTCTTTTCAAAATTATGAAATTTTTCTTCTCGTGCACAAGAATATATAAATGAATTTGTATGTATAAACTAAAACAGCTGCTGCTTTGATATGAGCAGAATAAATTTTTTTGCGGCGGCATACGGAAAAGCGTTCAGTAGCTGTCAGCTACGTAAGTTAAAGCAGAAAATTTTTTCACATGTATGTATGTATTTGCGATTTATTTCTCTTTTAATTTATTTTTTTTTTGTTATAAAAATGCGATTTTATGTGCAGACATATAGGTATGAATAATTTTTTAGACCTTTTTTAGTCGTGAATCATATATAAGTAACGACGGCAAACATATACTTTCGCCGTCTCGCCTAAAGATTTTCACCCGTTCGGCTCAGATCTCTAGAGCTATTTTATGATAAAACAAAAACATACCTGAAAGGGTGCTATTATTTTATGACTTTTTGTATGCAGCACAACAACAAGTTTTTAAAACTGGTTTAAAATATTATGACTTTATGACAATATGAATAAATAGCACGAAGTGTGAATACCCCAATTATAAATAAGAGAACGTGATTTGCTCATTGTGGCATTCTATATCGTTAGTATAAAAACACAAAATTTTTAAATCATAACATTGTCGTATGTCCAATTCAGTGCTGCCAATTTTAGCATGCATCGGATACCCAATTTGATATAAAATAGTTAGAAGTCTCTTTAAATAAACGACTTTGAAACTTAAATTGAAATGCATTATACATAGAGTTTCTTCGAACAGGGACTTTTGAACTTGCACAGGTCATGCTAACTAGCCCTAATTTCCATCGAAAGTTGCCGAATTTGGGACGATATCAATAAGATCCAAGAGCGTTCAATGATTCAGTCTTCCATGTGGATTTTGCGGTGGCGACATCCAAAACAGGGACTTATTTTTTTCATCGGTCTATATATATATATATATATATATATATATATATATATATATATCATTACAGAAACAGACTGATAACAAATACGACAACCAGGCACTAATACTGGTCAAAAGAGTTCGACACTATTTTCAGTACTGAGGGCAAACTTGAACTCTGAACCTTCCGTTTTATAGTATCGTGTTAACTGCTGCAGCTAACAGAACCCTGACATATCTTTGAGATCAAGTTTGGCTAGGCTATCACTGTCAACGGCGACCGCTATAGCAGACTGAACTCAATGATGTGGCCACCAAAGGAATGTGGTTTCAACAGGATGGCGCTAGGTGCTACATTGGATTGCCACACGAGCGATTAGAGGACATGGTGATCTCACGTGTAGGTGATATGAACTGACCATCGAGACTGAACGCTTTGGCTCCCTTAGATTCTTACTCTTGGGTTCTTCTTAAGACGATGTTGTATGCAACAAAACACAGAAGTACTTAAAGCCAAAATAAACCATGCTATCTGTCAAATTCAGCCTCATATGCGACCCATAGTCATGGAAAATTTTACATTTCCTTGGGTGGAAGGCCTCTTCCACCCAATGTATGCCGTGGCATACATTTTAACGATGTTATATTCTACACATAATGTCATAAGTACGTCTTTTAAATGAATAAGAAATGTGGATCTCACACACACACTTCTTTTTATTTAAATTTAAAGATAGAAAGCGCTTTTTGAAAGACCCTATATATTTATTATCTGGAAGAGAACACTTCCTAGTGTTAGCTTCACATTAAAAAAAAATGATATTAATGAACCTGTGAATAGAATTCAATTAAAAATTAGTTAAACCAGCAACAAATACAAGATAGTGTAAATTTATACGATTAGACAACACGATTAGATCTTGCGAACTGAACAATTGACTTCTTGGCAAGGCTTTCTAAGCAATATTATGAAACTTATATCAACAGTCATAAATTATATAAAAAAGTGACTTTATTAGGGTAATAAAGTCACTAGATAATTTATTATTATTGATACAAGTTTCAATCTCACATATTTGTCTACGAAAAACATGTTTGCCTTATCCTTATCTGGCTAATCGCATGAGGTTCAAAACCGTGCCGTAATAAATTTCTCATATAAAATTCCTTAACAAGATTAACAATAAGCAACTGGTGTGTAAAGCAACATGCTGATTATCGAAAGAGTAAGTTCCTTACACTCACACCTGTTTGCTTTAATCCACTCCTTATTTTTGTAGTTCATTCTTGAAGAGTTCCTCTTTAACATTGTTAACGAAATAATCTCCTGTGGTGTACATCTTGTTTTATTTTTCAAGGTTTAAAACACATTATTCTTTTTAGTACAACTTAATGTTGCATCAATAAACAATGATGACTTTTCAATTGCGATAAAATCACACAAAGTTATTTAGTAAAGGAAATCGAAAGAAGAATATTAGGGCCGCTCCGCCAATTGAAATCTTTGTTTTCGATTATATGTAACGACAATTTATGACTCTAAATTTGAGAGAACTTGGAATTTGTGTTGTAATTTGTTGCTGACGCCCCGAAGGCGTTTTTCTCTTCTTAAGTAAACATGTTTTTGTTTATTATAAGACAAAGTGTTGAAAATTACAAATTGATTGATTTTTTTTATGTTCTCAACTTTTCAACATTGCGAAATAAGTACAGTTACTACTTGTATATATTTTATTATGTTTCAAATTAAATATGTCAAATTATTTATGTACATATGTGAATTACTGCCATGTGTATCTTACCGATTCCAAAAAAATAAAATATAACACTCAAAACCGTTAGAATCGACCGGGTCGAATCTTAAATACCTGAAATATATATAGTAAATAAACTACAAATTTTTAAACTGCAAGTCAGAGTTTCTTTAAGAGATTTCTGTGGCCAATTTTAAAATAGTTGATATTCCTACTAACTAGCACCACTTGCAAAAGTGGAAAAATTGAACAAAGAACGCTAATGAGATGGCGTAGCGGCCTCGAAATCGGTACAGATCCGTTCTGCTGGTTTGATGATTATTGAAAAATATTCTTAATATTCCAATCTTAATATAAATTAATAAAAATAGAATTGGAACAAATTCATTTATTAAAAAAATAATAAAAAATGGTTTGCAGTCTTGCAGATTCGAAATTAAGCCCGTTGATAAAATTAACAATTTAAAACTTTATTTTGACAGGGAATGGCTGTTGGGAAGACATCGCAGTTTTGTCGTAAAAACTTAAAAGTATTTGGGCTACTTAAGTGTAGGAATAAATTTTGTTGATTAGGTCATGTAAGGGACAAATGTGAGTAAAGAGATAGGGCAGGGGAAGATCAGAGAATATCTTATCTTTGTCGTAAAAAAAATTAATTTTCAAAGAATGTAGGCTCAAGTTATACAATTTGTTAAATATTTGCTATATTTTTGCATATAATATCTTATGTTAAGGCCCACTTAAGAGGCAGGGTCCAGAAATGGATTTTTCTGATTTTCTGGCTCCAAGATCAACGCTTTGAACCTTTTTTGACATAAAAATATATCATTTGCTTAGCAAAATTGCAAACAAAAAAATCATTAAAAATTATGTTGCTTTTTAGAGATTGGTTTAGCTCTTCTTAGGGGAAATTTTTTCCTGCTGGCCCTTGACCTATGCTATCCTTCAAAATTTGTCCTTACCGTGATTTCCACAGACGGCCACCTAATAAGTGGTGAGACACAAAAGCATGAGTACTGATAATGAAAGTGTAGCGGCCTTCGAAAACAGCTGTTCAGGTCAGCTGTGTAAGTTGAATGATTAAAAACTGATGTTGGCTTTCCTTGGTGCCCTGGAATATTTGCTTTGCCTTGTCTTTCTGATGTTATAACAAATTTACGAGCAATTATCCTATTAATCTGAACGGAGTTTATAACAACATTTCATTATATAAAAATGTGATACTTTTAGATCGGATAGAACTGCTGCTATACTAATTTTAATTTATGACTTATATGGAAGGTATACTCTGGCATTATTGATTTCATTTTTGTTTCCATCAATCACGGTTAACTAGTAGCTTATTTAATGCATCAAAGATCAATTGGAAATGCGTGTTTCATCACGCTGCTTAACCCTAGATATATAATCATGTTCTGACATACGTTAAAGATAATCATGCGTAAAATTGACACATTGTTTTCAAAGAGCATATTTTCATTATTTTTAAATTAATTTGTAATCGACTTATGTAAATTCTATTTCTGCATATAAATAAATCAAAAATATCAACAGCTTAAATATATTTATAAACGGTTATTATGAGAAAAATCAAGAACATTAAAACTTCATAAGTAGTCAACTAAACAAAGAAATCATATTTGTTTGAAAACTTATGTGTAATCACACGTCATTTTGACTCATACAGAGCGTATATTTCAAAATGTGCAGCGTTGTATGTGCCTCACGAAAGATCTGCACAACGACTGGGATGTCCAAAGGTCGCAGCGATGAATTCGCGATATTTAAAAAGAAATAAGGGAATGCTTAAATTTTACGCAGATTATCTTTCCAGGGTTAAAGACTCTTTCGTGAATTGTTTGAAGCAAATTATTACTGAAATAAAAATTCGTTTATTGGACTCAAGTAGTGCAATCTGCTTTTTCATGAATTTTTATTAAATTGAAGTTATTTTTATTAAGAGTATAATATCAGAATATTTAATAATCATCAAGCTAGCTGAACGAATCAGTACTGATCTCGTTAGCATTCTTTGTGCGTCGTTTTAAACTTTCCATGTTGGTTCCTAATGATTAGGAATATCAACCATTTAGTTTTCAACGAAATAGAATATGAGAACTTCTTATATTCATTTTAAGTCAAATCAGTTTTGGTTAGCACGAAAATTCCCTAACCATGACGATTATTATTCCAAATATTTAATTTTTCTCTTTACGTTTTCCATTGCTGCTGAGATCAACTCAAAATTTTACTTAGTTAACAACAACAATGATGCATATGCTCCTTATGTTAAATATAAATGTAAATTTTATTTGTCGAATTTATTAATTTTATTAGTGGGATAAGAACTCCATTATTGGTCTCAAGTTCAAATCTGCAAATTATTTTTTTTATGAATTTTTATTATTATTTCAAATTATTTTTATTAAGAGTAGAGTAGTAATAAGTTCGACAAATAAAATTAACAATCATGTTTAGCAAATTTGTTACAGTTCTGTCAACTTTCTACTAAGAATATTAACAAAGACTTGAAAGGCCTTGATATATGATGAATTGTTACATGAGAATAATGATAATATATTGCCAAAATGAGAAACTATTTCGGTGAAGAGTTTTTTTCGAACACAAAATTATACAATATTTATACCATAAAAGTAATTCGCAAGGATGTTTTGAGCTCCCTAATGTGGCCAAAGTATCAAGAGCGACCATAATACACGTATTTTTGTAATACATTCCCACTGACAAATGAAGCGTAGTTTAACTAACGTGATATAACGAATAAAAAAAAACAGTCCACATAAATTCAGTTTTTTCTGCTGATGTTAAACTTTTCAAAAAAAAAAAAAAAACAGCCAGAGGGTGAACAGCAAACACAAATAGAAAATAGAAACAATAAAGTCCTGAAGATATCCGCATGAAAGGTTCATATGAGTAGCAAAACAAATCATTGAAAGCACGTAGAGTACAGCAGAATTTTGCTAAATTTCAAATACATAAATTTGTGTGTGTGTTGCATTTATAGAATTAACTTCTCTGATAATCTGCTGTGACAGTATAATTTCATATAAATGTTACAATAAAACATTTAAAGGACCAGAAATTAATTTTCTAATCCTGTCATGCCAGGGAAAGTCTATATTTCATTATACAATTTTATTAATTGCAATTACAGTGTTTATTTGTAGGACAGAGAAAACTTATAAAATGTCCTTGAAAGAAAAATTGACTCCAATTGGACCATATCTTTACGAAGATATCTAAGCATTTACTCGTCATCAATTATTACTCCTTTCAAAAATGTTTTTCAATAAAAACACTACGAGCTACAAACCCAGTCCATCAGACCAGTTCTATTAAAGGAAATGTCACACTACAAATGACTTTTTTTTTTGTGTCTAGTGAAGACAACTGGCTAACACATTTTTATAGCCTTCAAAAAAGAATTGGAGGGTATATTCACTTTGTCATTCCGTGTGTGTATCGCCATGAAATATCCCTCTAAGACACCTCGAAGTATATATATTCTTGATCAGTGACGAAATCTAAGACGATCCACGTCCGTCCGTCCGTCCATCTGTGGAAATCCCGATACAGTCCAAAAAAAAGCCAGACTCTTGAAATTTGGTACAGATAAATTCTGAAAGATAGCGCAGGTCAAGTTCGTAAATGGGCTAATATCTAAAAAAGAACAAATTTTTAAATTT
This sequence comes from Linnaemya tessellans, assembly GCA_951800035.1. Taxonomy (NCBI): domain Eukaryota; kingdom Metazoa; phylum Arthropoda; class Insecta; order Diptera; family Tachinidae; genus Linnaemya; species Linnaemya tessellans. The sequence goes on from OX637536.1 coordinate 29,821,915, forward strand.
TTTTTGTAAACTTGTTAAGCAAGACATCCTTCCTTTTGAAAACATTGGAGAGGGTTTTAGATGTTCACATAAGAACGTACATAGACCACTATCTCCTCTCCGCGTCTTATATGTCTACTGGCTCATGGGGCACATAGAGACGTCTCTCGAGCATAAAAAAATACACTATGGCGACCTTCATGGACAATGAAAGAGCCTTTAATAATATTGAACCGAAGGCAATCATTCATGCTCTAAGCGAGCGAGCTGAAAGTTGACCAAACGACTATTGGAAAATAAACATTTCCTTTCACATAGAATTAAAACTTCTACCTTAGTTAGCTCACAGGGGAAAGCCGCAGAGGGAGTGCTATCACTTTTATGTGGAATGTTACTATAAATCTTCTGCTTAAAAATAGGAAATTTAGGTTTTGTTTGGCAGAAGGGCTCTCCCTATTGCACGGATCCACACGAATTTTTACAGACGGCTGTAAACGGGGAGGGAAGTTCGGTGGGGGTGTCTATATTCCAGATTTCGGAATCAAGATGTCCTTCAGACTCCCGGAAGAATGTAGCGTATTACAGGCGTAAATATTTGCCATCAAAAGAGCAGCGCTGTAGCTAAAGTTCTATCGGATATCAAACCGCGACATCCACATCATTACCGACAGTCAAGCGGCAAATAGGTGCCTTAGGGGAGACCTAAATGCCGCAAAGCCCTTGACGGCATTCACGCATCACCTTAAACTGGGTGCGAGGGCATGTACCCACTATAGGTAACGTTACAGCTGATGAACTAGGTAAGAGAGGAACCTCACTGCAGGAGGCCGACATTGACCAACTCAATGGGACTCCGCTCTAATTTTGCTGGAGACGTTTTGACGCTGCAGTACTTGAATTAGCTCAGGACAGGTCGCTCGGAAAATCCACTTGCGAGATAGCGAGGTTTTTATGGCCTTGCCTAGACTCTAATAGAACAAAGGATCTTTTGAATTCTAAGCAGTATCACGGGACACCGCATTTTTGTTGTGCATGCCAAGCGCATAGGCCTCCCTTATAATAAATACTGGTCCAAGTGCAATGACGAGGAGGAGGAGGAGGAGGAAAGAATTGCACACTTCCTCTGCCTCTGTCCTACTCTGGAGGAGGAACGTGTACAGTAGATGGGTAGAGCACAATTCAGTGGCGTATCTGCGATCAGGTATTGGACTGAAAAACGTGTCTCTTTATCAGCGGTAGCGGCTGGTTTGGCTGCCGACTCCCTTGAGGCATGCATGCACGACCAAAATTCTTCTTCAAATACTTTTTTCCTTCTGACCCATTCTTTCCTTCTATCCTTCTTCACTTATACTATCCTCCGCTTTCAATACAGGAAGCACAAAGGGATCAAATTGGACCCAACTGGGCTGGACTATTTCTTTCCTTTACCAGCAGTCTATTAACCTTACCTAAACTAACATATTACATGGAAACATAGTGCAAATATGTAACAAGTTGTATTCCTTAAAAATTAAATTTTTAAGCTTTTACGATGGAGTTAAGATGTTCTCTGATTTTCCTCTGCCCTACCCATCCACAAAGCTTTGACTTCTAAAAGACCTTATAATTTTGTCTACACTTATTTACCTCGAAAATTAACCTTTTAAGTTTTTACGACAAAGATGAGATGTCTCCCCAACGGCGCTTCCCGGAGTGACCCTGTCAAAATAGAGTTTTTAAAGTGGGAACAGAAATGTCTTAAAGGAACTCTGACCCAGCAGGTCAAACATTTTTAATTTACTTACGAAATATTTTTGGGGTATTTAAGATTCGATGCGGTCCAATATAACGTAGTTACTTGTTTTTATCTTTGTTGAGTTCACTGAAAATACTGTAGGCAGACATAGTGTAGAATCGGCCATGTCCTATTTTGATAAGTGAATGTGGGACCTTATCGTAAACCAAGAGCATGAAGTCTTTGTTAAACTGAACCATATTTTTTGTTTTAAATTTACGCATTTAATTAAAGTTAGTTTTTAACACATAATTCTTTATAAAAAATAATAAATGAATTTAATTTATTCACATTAATTTGGCACATTTCCTCTAAGGACCTGTAAAACTCAAATCACTTCACAGTCTCAGTACTCTAACAGCAATATAAACCAGCCTTTTGTAACTTTTGCTTGTTTTACTATTAAAAGCTTCAAAAAAGGTCTCAACTCCCGTGTTTTCTGTAATAGCAAATTAAATTCGAATATAATATCGCATCCATTGTTAAGAGTTGTATGGTAAGACCAAGTTTTCTGTTCGCATTTGTTATTGGCGTTGTTCTACAGATTCATATTACAAAAAAGAAGAAAAAAAAAACAAAGAAGCCTACCAACAATTTAGTTTATATTAAATGTAACTGGAAAGGGAATGTTGAAGGGATGAACGTTTTTGGGGTGTTTCCTTGTAGTTGAGCTTAACAAAGAAATTTTTTCCCATAAACTTTAAAAATAGAAAATGATGTTTGAAATTAAGTCAGCCAGTTTTTCATCATAACACTTTGGCAGTTGTTGTTTTTTGTTTGTTTGTATGCGTGAAGTTTTGTATGCCTGACGGTTCGAGTGTATTTGTTGCCATGATATGGAAAACAAAAAATGTATTGCGTTAAAAGTTTTTACGTGATTTGTTTACAAAACTTCGTTAAAAAAGTTGATGAAAAATGGAGAGGGAAATCAGAAGAAAAAAAAATCTACTTTGAGGAACTGTTTGTTATTGAGTAGTGATGCCAGGATGAACAGTGTGCCCACGGCGGGATCATTTTCTGTTAACAAATTTTTATATAATGTGAATATATTGTGTTACAGATTGAAAAGTATAAATAAAACGACTCATCAAAAAAAAATTTTTTTATTTGTCCTAATGATTATATTTGATTTTCGGTTAATTAAGCACAAAAACGAAAAGAAATAATGAAGTTTGCCTTTGTGATAGTTATAGTAATAATTTATAAATTTAAAATAATTTTAATTCATTCACAAATTCCGCGGAATTAGATTGGGGTTCTATCAAGCACACGGTGCCGCCAGGTCTCACAAGTCTCTAAAAACTTAAAATTCCATCGCGAAATTGTTAACAAGTAAGAACGTTATATTCGATGGGATAATATATGCCGTAGGATAACCATCTCACCTAAATCGTAAAAACTTAGAACAAAATTTTTGGGGTAATTTAAGTGTAGAAAATTTAGTATATATTTTTTTTGATAAGGACATTTAGCTGGCAAAGGAGGGGTAAAAGCTTTATAAACAAAAATGTTTAAGGTATGTGGGCTTAAGGAGTACAATTTGTTAAATATTTATAACCATTTTTTCATATAATACGTAACCTCAACGCCCACTAAAGGGGGCTGGGTAGAAAACCAGACGGACGGCTGGGCATTGCTACATCGTTTGAGACTTAATCACTGATCAAGAGTATATATACTTCAATATATACTCCAATTCGTTTTGGAGGGTATTAAAACTGCATCTTGTCGGGGCCTCTGTGTCAACGGCCGTAGGGGAGAAATTTTACTTTTGTCATAAAACACTAAAAATAAATTTATGGCGTAATTAAATGTAAAAAATTTTAATTTTTTTTTATAGGATCATTTAAGGAGCAATAGGAGGAGGGGGTAGAGCAGCGGAGGCCCAGGTTAAGGGGCGGGATCCAAAAACACATTTTTTTTTATTTTGGATCTTTTTTTTGACAAATATATCAGTTGCTTAAAAAAATTACAAACAAATTATGTTGTTTTTCAGACGTTGCTTTAGTTCTTTTTAGAGGAACTTTTTTCCATTTGGCTTGATTCAGCCCATTTACGAACTTGATCTGTGCTACCCTTCAAGATATATTTATACCAAGTTTCAAGGATTTGGCTCTTATCGTTCGGACTGAATCGTGATTACCACAGACGGACGAACGGACGGACGGACGGACGTGACTAGATCGTCTTAGATTTCATTACTTATCAAAAATATATATATTTCACGGGGTCTCAGAGGAATATTTCGCTGCGTTGCACACGGAATGACGAGGTTAATATACCCTCCAATTCTTTTTTAGAGGGTATAACAATTTATTTAAAATGCGATCTAGACATTTCACATTATCCCTTAAAAGATCTGTCATATTCTACGACAGCACTTTAAACATATTTTGGAAATAATAATACTGAAAATTTAATGTTAGTTGGGGATATGCCAAACAATTTTAAGACTAAGGGATGCAGGATGTCCTTAAAGGTACATATACTGCATGCTCATTTAGATAAATTAAAAGTTGCAAATGTATTAATGTAAAAATGAATTTATCAAAAATTTTTTTAATTAATAAAAATACCCACTCAAAGCAAACTTTCAACCCCACAGTTCGATCCTATTGTTGAGGTAGTGTTTATGTATTTAGATGCCTGCGTGACCTCGTTTCGATGGTAACACATTTAAAGTTCGTGCCTTTTTCCTTATACTAAGTTAACTAAATGTTTACTAAACTTGTTGTATGTAGTAGTAAATTAACAAGTTGCAAAAGGCACGATAACAACAACAACAGCAAACAAATTACACATCTTATCACCTTTCCTAGCTAGAATGCTTATTTTTTCGCAATTGGCTTGAGCTTCTACATTTCAAACTTTATTTTAATAACAAATACAATTTGAACTTCAAAGAAAGGCAAAGAAATTTCAAAAGCGTAAGCTCTTTTGAAGCTCTGTGAAAACAAAGGGAACACAACAGTTTACAAATTACTTTTTAAAACACCATATAGCAAACGCATACAAAACAATAATATTCAGAATATTTTCACAAAATTACAAAAAAAAAACTCACATTTTCTAAACAACAACAACAACATTTGTTTTTTCTATTTTATATAAAGGTTGACATTTAGGAATCGAATAATAAATGATCAGCTGTGCTAATGGGTTTACTTTCTTTAAGTGCACCCTATTTCATATTGGTTGTGCGATGTTTTTGCTCTAGTTTTTATTCTTTATTTTTTTTTTATTTTCGTAGAAGCTATTTTTACCAGGAACACCAGACAAACAGGAAAGTCACAATGTCAAATGTTCAGTCGTTTATTCATTTATATATTCAGCCAAACAGTCGCCAATGTGGCTGGCTCCAGCTCTTATTGCAGACTTCGCGATATATGCGCATTTTTTGATACTTCATGTCGGAAGTTTAACATTCATCACGAGCACAATCAGTTAATGGACTGTATCTATGACAACATGAGTTTGTAAAGCTATATTTTGTAAGGACGTATATTTTTACTTAACAACTGGAATGAAAACAACAGCAAACATGGTACAGACTTACATATTGTAATTACTATCGCACAATCGAAAGAATAATAGGCTCAAATGAGGGTATAACACAAACAATAAAATTCGTTACATATAATGAGAAAAAGCTCGTCGATATTATGTAACAAAATACGAGGGTGGAATCAAGAAGTCAGTAGCTTTTCGATTAAAACGCAGCTTTTTGGAGAATATATTATTTTATTTATCAATATAGTCATCTTTCTGCTTAACAATTCTTAAATTTTTTATGACTTCTGTTCAAATATAAAAATATATATTTGCTTGATTTCATTGGTAGAATCAGTGTTTTCACACTGAAAGTTAAATCCTGGTTTTAGTGTTAAAACCATAAACAGCTGATTTTTGCAAATAATGGCTTTAACATATAGGCTGTATAATTAGTTTATTCAAAATAAATTAAATTTCTCATGGAAATGTGTGAATTTGTTGCTGTAATTGTTTTCAATTTTTACAACACTTAATTGACAACCTGTACAACAGAAGTTTTTGTTTGAAGGAAACAAAATTTAACAATGAGTTCTAAAATAGATATTATTTTACATTTTGTGAATGAATATTTTAAAATTATGGAACTACTTGTACAAAGTAAAGAACTTCTTGGAAATCAAGTTGTTATATATAAAAAACGTATATCAGGCGTCAGTATATATTTTTATTAACGTAAACAATACCAGCTGTTTCCAGTGTATAACTTGGCAGCACTCAACTTAGCACAGCCAAAAATAAGCAAAAACAAGGTTGCATATCATAAAATCTACTTAAAACCAATTCGATAGTGGTTTTAAGTTGGTTTTAACAAAATCATGTCGTATGGTGAAACCAGGTTTTAGCAGTTGGTTTTAACGTTAAAATAAGAATTTATTAAAACCACGTCAGTGTGAAAACACTAAAATAAAAGCTAAATAACAAAGCTTATTAAAAGTGTGACAAGAGTCAACTCACAGCTGTCTGTTGTTAGTAGGCAGGGAAATTTCAAATGTCACGGAGTCATTGATCTGCCCTCGTACTTACAAATGGACAATCATAAATGTTAGTTATGGCACTTTTGCAAACACAAGTACAACATGTGAAGTACGAATATTAAAATTATTCCTGAAAAATCAATTTTTTATTCATTTAAAAAAGTTGTATACTTTGAAATGTTTAATGACGATTAAAGTCATAATTCCTCTTTAATACAGAATGATTTTTAAAGCTTGCTTTTAAATACATTCAAATGATTAAAATATAATTAAGCCAATTTATTTCACACACCAACATTAACTTTAATCCTTTGTCGGTATTGTGGAAAAACATTTTGCTGGTGTAGTGGGAATTAAAATAGCTACAACAAATTTCATCGGTTCTCTCAACACTATATCCTCCTTTTATAGCTCCTCGTGCACAATGTCTTAAATATGTCGGGTTCATATCGTGAGTGCCGATTTAATTTAAAAAAATTAAAACACTTAAAAAACACTGTTCTAAGTAAAAAGCGTCAAGAGTAGAAATCTGAAGCTGATGATCCAGAAAGTGTTTTTATTCTTTTAATTTTCTTATTTAGTAGCTATAAGTTTTGTTTCTGTTTTGCTGTTCACAGTTCTAAGACTTAGTTTCAGCTACAACTATGGATTGTCCATTCCAGAGTAGCCTGAATAACATAATACAGTGAAATTTCGATATAACGAATTCCAAGGGGATCCGAAAATACTTCGTTATAGTCGAAAATACTTCGTAATAAATATAATCAGCAAACCATTGATATAACGAAATTTGAAGAAATACGAAAACAATTCGTTATAACAATAGGTTTCTTTATTCAAACTCTATTTAACATGAGAATGGTAATATAAACTTTTCCACACATATAAGAATTCATTCTTTTGATAACGGAACTTTACCATTTTGCTATAATTTTATTACTTACTTCTTACGGGAACGTCGTTGTATAGAGGCTTTACAAATGCCGGGACTTTGCTATTTAGAATTTATTCTGGTTTCATTATATTGAGACATTTGAAGGAATATCTCGCCACATAGACTCTTTTTTGCTCAGAATTTGTTCGTTATAGGTATAATTTTTTGTATATGAAAAACGTTGCAATAAATACGGTTTCTCAAGAGACTCAATAAAACATACGTTATATTAAATTTTTCGATATAACGAAGTTCGTTATATCTCTATTGTGACACAGTCTACGCACATATGCGCACTTAAATTATGGTGTTTTCTTTTCTACAAGTCTAGTATAACAAATTTTTGATATTTTTACTTAAAATTTCCAATTAAACTCCCTTTTAAACCAAACATTTATTTTCCTAAGGGATGGTAGGAAAACTGCTAGTACAATCCTTTTGTTTTGTCTTATACCAGACTTCAGGGAGTGACCCTTACATATGCGATGCATTGTGCCAGAACTAGGAAAGTTGGTTACGGGAAGAAAGATAGAGGGAGTAGTATTTTTGGACGTTGTGGTTTACTGGCAATTCTACCACAAAAGAATGCAAGCTGTCTGAAGATCGGGTAGCTCGCAAAATAAACGGTTTTTGAACACAAGGTCCCTTATGTCTGCAGAGCACATTCCGTTGTAGTATCGCCAAAACAGTTAAACACACCGGACGTTGCGTCGATGCTCCAGTGAGTCAATAGAGTTGGCTACCCTACTGTCACCGATGAGCTTATTCGCTATGTCTTGTACGCGGTTGATCAACTTCCAAATATACCTTGAAGCACCGGCTCATACATGGCAGTGGTATACCATTTTCGGTCGGATGATATAGTGAGGATATCAGATATGGTGAAATATGCCTTACATCGTCTTGAATTCTTATTTTGAGACAAGAAAAATGTTGTCTGTCTATCGTGCGGTATTCGAAAGACTGGCCACATTTTTCATGCAAATCTTCTTTTTTCAAAAAGAAGCATACAATATTTTCCTCTCATGTGATTAGAGCCAAATAAGTAACTTTAAAAAAATTGCATTATAATTAAAAAATTTGTGTATAGAAGATATTGTATACGCATTAATAATCGCGACTAAAAACACTAATAACTTTTGAACTCGAGATTTATTTTAGAGCACAGGGGCACAATTTATACATAAAAATATTCATGAAATTGTCTTTTATTTTATAAATTAAGAATGTCATATTTTAGTTAGTCTTCCTCCATTTCTTTTAATACTATCACAAAAGAAATAGAGTGTCATTGCATATCATATCGTCCATAGTTCATAGTGACAAATGCTCCCAACCATTATTGTGGCATTTATGTTCACTGTGCTCTATCATCCTTGTCATGTCCTACTCTGTACTCTATTTTTATAAGTCCTGCACAGCAGAAGCAATACTATTTAGTAAATAGCGGAACAGTTCATTTTTCCGTTGTTGTAAAAGTGTATGCGCATGCATTTGGTTTTGTGCTTATCTGGAATACTGCAGTATTTTAACACTTCAACGCTTATGAATTGCTTGTAATACATCACTAATAAGAGAAAAGAAAACAAAGTATGTTGCATTAAGTTGCGTTTGTCTTAAGCCTGAAAAATGAACAACTTCCATGGTGTACGTTTGATTATCTTTTTCATTTTATATGTGTATGCATGTGGTATTTATATTTTAATATATTTCTTCTTCACTGTCTTATTTTTATAACGTCAAAACTTCATTTACAAAAATAGCACCTGCTCTTTATCACAATAACCGTAGAGTGAGTATTAAATTTACAAAATATTTGTAAAATAGTTGGAAAAACTTTTTTTAGCGCAGAAAATTTACAAGTTGGAATATAGTTTTATACTCTATACAGAAAGCCAAAAAAACATGTTTTTAATGATATTGCTTTTTTATAAGAAGACAGAAACTGTTTTAAACAATTTTAAAACTCTATATTGAGAGCGTCACTCCGGGAAGGGGCGTGCGGGGGAAAGACATCTCACTTTTGCCGTAAAAACTTAAAAGTAAATTTTTGGGCTAATTAAGAGTAGAAAAAAAATTGTTTATTGGTCATTTAAGGCGAATAGATGGGCGGAGGGAGAGGGAAGAAGAAGCTCAAAAATTTTATTTTTAAAGAATGTAGATTTCAGTAATACAATTTGTTAAGGGGCGGGGTAAAAAAGAAATGAATTTTTCTGATTTTTTGGCTTCAAGTTCAACGCTTTGAAACTTTTTTGACATAAAAATTTATCATTTTCTTAACAAAATTACAAAAAATAACTTATAAAATTATATTGTTTTTTTATAGGTTGATTTAGTTATTCTCTGGGGAAGTTTTTTCCCTCTGGCTCGATTTAACATATTAACAAATTTGACTTTTGCCATGCTTCAAAATTTATCTATACCACATTTAAAGCGTTTGGCTCGTTTCGTTTGGACTGTACCGTGATTTCCTCAGACGGACGGACTTGGCTAGATCGTCTTAGATTTCATCAGTGCTCAAGATGGGGTCTTAGAGAGATATTTCGCTGCGTTGCATACGTAATGACAAAGTGCATACATCCTTCAACTATTTTTGGGAGGGTATAAAAACAGATTTGCACTATTGGCTTCACCATCTTCTTCGGCGGAAATTTCCTTTGAGAAATCATGATATTTCTACAAATTTTAATAAGGTAAGCAATTTTCAACATGAATGTAATCTTAAAACTGATATTACAGAATTGTTGCTGAAATATCGTCTAACAAAAAATTGCACAAATTTTTTACTATATACATATATATATATATATATATATATATATATATATATATATATATATATATATACATATATATATATATATATATATATATATATATATATATTATTTTTTTATCTTGGACCAGCACTCAGGGGATGGCCCCTACGTATGCAGTGCATTACGCCGGAACTGGAAAGGAGGGGATAGTATTGAGGGAACAGATGAAGAAAGATGGAGAAGATAGAAAATTTTTTTGTAGCTATTTGAACCTTTTTACTACCGCCAGCTAAGGAGGGTGCTGTTACTCTGCTTTTAGTACATGATAGTGTCAGTCGCTGCCAATTATGTCCAGTGACCAGTGCAATGCCTTCATCATTGAAAACAGGCTGGCAACAACTAACCCAACCACCCACTAATGCTGATCAGAAAAATTTAACACAATATATCATGCCTTAGCGCGGAGTTGAACTCAGGACCCTCCGCTTCCTAGTCTCGTGTTCTACTACTTCAGCCAACAGCACAGAATAAACTCAGCAATGCCTCTAAGTGCATAAAATAGTATAGGAAAATATAACCAAGTTTCGAAAAAAAAACTCTTACTCTGGGGACATATTTCCATAAGGGGATGGAAAATTCTTAAAAAAAGAATTATTGAAATTATCAAAAGTGAAAAGTGTAACAAAATAATTTTAAACATTGGAATCGATGGTCTTCCTCTATTCAAGAGCAGTGGTAATAAATATTCCAATGAGGAATTTTTTTTTTAATTAGAACGTATGTTGGAAAAAAGAAACCGACTAACACGGATTGGTTTTTCCATGATTTAATATATGAAATTATTTTTTATTTGTGCATTTCTATATGATGCCTCAGCCTGATCATATGTTTTTGGAGTAAAAGGTCATAACGGATGCGGTAAATATTATCTAAGGGGAGTGTATATGACAATTGGTATAATTCATTTACGAAACTTAAAAAAAATAACTGAGCAGACAAATAGAACCATAGCAAATAATCCAACTATTAAAGGTTCAGAATATTGGTTGTCATAAAGCAGCATAAGATCTGGAAATTTGAATTATTTTTAATGTATGAATTTCTATTTTAATAGAGAACCTTTGTTTATGTAAATTGTATTACAGGATGTTAATTTTCCCAACAGGCTATAGGTTCAAATCTGCGAAACTGCAAATTATTTTTTATTTTAATAAATGAACGTGATTACATTCTATTTATTATTTTTGAGAGTGGAATGTTAAGAATATTTTTCATAGTCATTAAAACAGCAGAACGGATCAGTACTGATTTCGAGGCCGCTACGCCATCTCATCAGCGTTCTTTGTTCAATTTTTCCACTGTTTCAAGTGGTGCTAGTAAGTAGGAATATCAACTACTTAACCAATGTTTTTAACGAAAATTGAATTATTTTTATTCGTCCAGATATTCCCATTTTCTTGAAATTCATGATTTAGGAAAATTCCAAACACCAAATTTCACTGAAAACTCATATTTTTTATCTGTTCTGATTATTCGGCACAAAACCTATAAGCTTTAATGATTTTTATTCGCCAACAGATTTCCATTTTCATAAAATGTATGCCTTAGAACAATTCTATATATGAAATTTCTTTAAAAATTAACTGTTCGGCGTATAATAGGGAGCAAACCTACAATCTTCAATAATACTTATTCAGCCAACTGTTCCCATTTTCCTCAAATGTATGTCTTAACCTACGTTCACATACATCAAATATTGCACGAAATAAGCGTAACAAATAATTTCGGGTTTAATTCTTTTTAATTTTGGAAAAATATTTTTGCATTGGCCATGTGTCTATCTGGTAGAAAATACAAACTCCAATAATTTTTAATCGCCCATGAATTTTTTCGCTCGAGAATTTTAAAGTTTTTTTATAAAATGAATTCTTAGCTACTTCATTATTGCTTTTTTTCTAGTTTGGTCTAGAAGTTATGGTCATTATTCCATTAACGTTTCTGTTAACGTACTTGATTTGTGTTCAGGGTTATAAATTTCGGAATTTTTCTTTGTACACGTAATAGAGCAACGCAATTTCCATTCCACGTTATGCATTTAATAGATTCGCCGGTGATAAAAGGAACAATTTTATTTCTAATGAAATCAAAAACAAAAGGAACGAACATCGTTGATGTCTACCTTATCTCCTTTTATATCACCCGAGTTAAACAAAAAATATAGCTCATTTGTCGACGTAAGAAAATATATTTTCATTAAGAGACAAATGTTGTACACATACATATAAAAGTATAAATTTTCATGAAAAAGTTAACCGATGGTTGACGAAATATTGAGAATATTAATTTAAATGAAATTTATTTGAAATTAATAGAAATTTATATTTAAAATAAAAAGACCTAAAGCTAGTCTAATTTAAGAATATATGTAAAATTATTATTTTTTAAATAAGTATGTACATATGCACATATTTATGTGTGTATGTATGTGTATTATATGTCCTACAATTTCTCTTGAGAATATGACATCCTTACTGGCTCCATCACCAAATTGTTTGTGTAAACAATCTTTATGTTCTGTTTTAGATAAATGAAAATCTTTTATTTATTACATCTTCTACTTAATATGCAAGAAATTTTCAAGAATTAATAAAAATTATTATGATTTTTTAACACACAAATATCTTTGGTTTTAGTGCTCATTAATATCAGATTGCAAAATCTTTCATCAAAAGACATTTTATATCCCATTCAAGTTTAATAATAAATTTTCGTTATTTTGTCCATTAGTAATTTATTGATTCTACATTCTTAAAATCTATAAAATATTTATCCTTGCCCATACATCTCCAATTATAAAAATATCTATATAGAATATATTGTGGCTTGTATCTAAAAATTTTGGGTTAACGCATAATTTATGCATATTTTGTTGTAAACAAGAGAAACATCACATAAATGCTATAAAATATTAACAACATAAATTGTTCGACATCAGCAACAGTAGTGATGTTGATGTCTTTTATATGCTTTAAAATTGTTGGCCAACAACAGATTTTTCATACACAACTGTTTTTGTTGTATTCGTTTATTGGCATTTGATGTTAATGGAAAAAATGCTCTGAACTAAATATCCACATGCTGTTTTTATAACTACAAATTTTTTCTCTACTAAATATTTGGTTTATATATTGAGTTTTTATGTTGTGCACCATAACCACTCACCACTATCATTACTCCAACTGTTTTCAGTTTCAAGGACTGAGGTTAGTTAGACTAGTGTATGTATACTAGTGTTGTGCAGTGTGAGAATTTTTTAAATTCGCGCATGCGAATAGGTGTATTATATATATATATATATATATATATATATATATATATATATGTATATATATATATATATATATATATATATATATATATATATAAAATTTAGAGACAATTAATTTCATAATTCCTTTTTGGCGTTCATTGAAGTTAATAAAAATTTCCAAATTATTAAAGGTGCCTATACACTACATGTTTTTTACATTGTACCTGTCAAATTTTAGATAATTCGGTAAAAACATGCAGTTGGTGACCTCAAAAACTTTGCTTGTGTAAAATACACAAGCAAAAACATAAGACAAATTTTCAATTAGAGCATGTTCTATTTTCTTATGTTCAAACATGTGTTTTCAAATGTCTATGCCATGTGAAAACATTTATCGACGGTTGAATGTCTCCGATATCATTAGCCGTCCGTTTAAAGTATTTGCATTAGTGAAAAATTAATTATTTTTTATCGAATTTTAAAATTTTAATAACAATGATTTAAAGTATATAACAAGTGTTGATACAAGCTCCATATTTTGCAGATTAAAAAGAAAAAAACTTAAATAAATATTTGTGACGCCGGCACTTCAGTGACGTCGGCACTTCAGCAACGCTACCAAAGAAATTTCCAGCGGCTTTAATGTTATAATAAAAATAAAACAATTTATTTTGATTCGATTGACGGTAAGAAATTTATATTCTAAAAATTTTTGAATTGTGCATCAGAATTTTTATTATTTTAATTTTATTTTTCACAAACACTTCCGCCAAAAAACTAAATTTTAATATTTGAACATATCAGCTGTTGTAAACAATCATGGCCGATGTCGCGTGTAATTGTACATACAAGTTGGTGACCAAAAATTAAAAACCGTATGTAAATTAATCAAGTTTGACAAACACAACAAAAAACATGTGAATTGCACATTTGAAAAAACACAAGCAAAAACACGTAGTGTATTGGCACCTTAAATGATAAAAACACAAAATTTCGATAACAGATGGACTAAACCCCCAGTACATGAGAGGGTCAGTCGCTGCCGGTTATGTTCAGTGAACAGTGGTATGCCTTCATCACTGAAACAGGCTGAGAACAACTAAAACAATCATGCATTAATGCTGATCAGAACAACTCGCCACTTTATTCATGACTGAGCGCGAAGTCGAACTCTTTATCCTCTGTCCGTCTGTGGAAATCACGATTTAGTCTAAACGAAAAGAGCCAGACCATTGAAATTTACTAGAGATAATTCTTCAATTCAGAGACCAAGGTCGTAAATGGAATGAATCGGGCCAGAGGGAAAAAGTAATAATTCCTAAGAAGAAGTAATCCAAACTCTAAAAAAAAACAAGTGGAATTTTTGTTCAGGTGAAATTTTTATTCCGCTCGAAGGGAAATATGGTATCGTGAATCTCCTGTGAGAAATTATTCCCGCTATCAGTTCTCAGTGAAAGTAAAAAAGAGTAGAACCTGAAAACAACATGAAAAATCAAAGAAATTTGTATTGAAAAATATACATTTATGTAATAATTTAAAAAAATTTAAAAACTAGCAAAATAAGTAGTATTAAAATAGTTTGGATACATTTTGGAAACCGAACAAAACAAATTTAAACTTTTCTTAATATTTAGAATTCGAGTAACAAGTTTTACAAAGACTTAGGCAATTGATTTATTGCAAAAAAATCAGTTTGTGTTTATTAAAATTTGTAAGCTCTAATATTCGAATTATAATTGAAACTACTTACATTTTCTAATCTATTCCCCATCAAAAATTAAGTGAATAAATTAAAGGGAAAAGTGAAAAAATTCGTGAGGAAATATCATTCTCGATAAGGGGAATTTAATTTTAGCATGAAATCATTGACTGGGAATTTTTTCATAATTGTAATTTTAGGGAAGAGGGAAAAATTATTCATGATAGGGGTGAATATAATTTTCAAACTAGTTTTGTAATTTTTTTTGCTTAGCAAAATATATTCTAATGCCAAACAAGGTCTAAAGCGTAGAACTTGAAGCCAGAAAATTAGGAAAATACCGCCTTTGCCTTCTAAGTGACCATATAAAAAAATTTTATTCTACACTTAATTACCGCAAAAACTTTCGTTTTAAGATTTTACGACAAATGTGAGATTTCTCCCTTGCGGGCCTTCCCAGATTGACCCTGTCAAAATATAGTTTAGGCACAGAATTGTCTTAAAGGAGCTCGAACCCAAACATTTCTAAGATATTTACTAAATACTTTGAGTGTACTTAAGGTATGACCCGGTCGAATATAACGTTCTTACTAGTGAATATGAGTCTGTTTGCAATTCTTTGTGGAAGCTGTTCGCAATCTTCAGTTATATTTATTTTAAAGTAAATGATTCCAGTTGAATCGTCTGACAGTGGGATTTTCCTACTTATTACATTAAGGGCCATTATTACAACTTAAAAATAGTTAACAATAGGATGCTATTTGGCAGATAAACTTTATTTGATTATTACAAGTTAAACCTTAATGGTAACTGATAAGCTAGCAGGATATTTATCCTCATGATAACTTTCAAAGTTAACTTTAAGCAAATGAAGCTGCCATATTTTCTTCTGAAAATATGGTAACTTTAACAAAATTTTTATGTCGAATTAAACAATTCAAACTTTTAAACCAAAAAATGGACAATAGACAACGTTTATTTTATTTAAATGACGGAAGATATTTTTTGCTCTCTTTCTTGCTGATTCGGTCGCACTATTTAGCTTCGACATTATTTTCAATAACACAATTTACGCAAATAACAAAAGCACTTAACACAAGCTACAAAATAATTAAACACATAGAATATATAATAACTTTTTCAATTTAAGAAATAAACAAAAGTAAATCGTTGCCACTACGCTTTTTTAAAACCACTAATAGTAGTCGGTATCCACCGCAATGTTGCCACAATATAAAAATTAAATTTTTTATTTTATCTGACAGTTGTATTAATGGAAAAACTTTAAAAATCACTTTCGTTCACGTTAGCCAATGTTAAGGTTAACTATTGGTAACTTTATCGTTAAGTTGTTATAGTGGCCTTAAAATAAATAACTTTGCATTTATCAAATAAACATACTTGTAGTTTCCTTTTGTTTTTTTTTTTTTGTTAATAAAAGCGTCGTTTTTTTATCTCAGAAGTGTAAAATTTTGTCAAAATATCACAATCATAAATATTGAATCGAAGACTCGATTTTGAATTTTTTTCTAGTTGCGCCTTTTTGCACTTTAGCTAACGATATATCAAAGAAAAGTTACGCCTTATTAATAAGTTGCATACAGTTACTTGTGCGTTTTGTAATTCGATCTGAATTGTCGCTGTTTCATTTCATTATAATGTTGATGGCGATTATGATAGCAACATCGACATATTAACTGTAAAGATTTGCATACTAATAACGCATACACAAACACACACGCATGCATACGTGCGTTTATGTATGACATTTAGACAGGTGCGTGTATTCAGTGGGAGGTAAACACTTTCATAATATCTGAGATTATTTCACTCTATTTAAATTTTCTTTCTTAGCAAATTACAAGATGTAAACGTCCCTGGCTGCTTTAGCTGAAAAACACAATTTAGAAATTGTGATACCATCTAGTCAGCAGTAATAACAGTTTGAAGTTTATTGTTGTGTGTGTGTTTTTGATTAGTGATTTAGTAACAATTTGCATTGATTTGCTATTTGGCGTATTTTTTCCATGTTTTCAATAACACCCAACGTGTTTATAAAATTCAATATTGATAATGATACCAGTGATTCTGTCTCTGTAAAGGATTATGTTTAAAATAGTCTTTAGGTCTGCTAGAGAAAATGTGTTTCTGGGAAAAAAAATTATATACATAAAATGTTTTTTTGGTTACAAAAAAGGTATCAAATATCAAAATAATACATGTTGAGGTTTTATATTTCATTTGCTACGAGCCTGATAAGACTTAAATCTTTTTTGTATTTATTATGTCTCTGTATCAAAAAAGTGTTAATATCAAAGAATTGGTGTTTTGTTCGGTGTATTATCCATCAACGGAAATTAAATCCAATTTAAGGTTTTTTATATGACGTCAAAATTGTTTTTTATTTCATTTGACATTAATTCAAAACGTTCGACATTTGACACATTATTTATATGGACTTATAGATATATAAGAGTATGTATGCAAAGGGTTTTTCAACAAGAACTATGTTTTTCAATTGTGGCAACACCAACAACATAAGAGTTTTGACATCATGTACTCGTAGTAGATGCGATTTCCCTGGAAAGTCGCATTAAAATAATTAAAATCCACTATGAAAATGGTGGTTCTGTTAAAGTTACATTTTGTAAAACTCGTGGTATTTTCAAACAGAAAAATTGCCGCATTTGGGCTTCTGAAAACTCTAACGCTATTATTGAGAAGCTTTATTTTTTATCTTGGACCAGCACTCAGGGGATGACCCCTACATAGGCAATGTATTGCGCCGGAACCGAAAAGGAGGGGATAGTATTGAGAGGACAGATGAGGAAAGATGAAAAGACAGAGATTTTTTTTGTAGTAATTTCAACCTCTTTTTACTCCGCCTGCTAATTTTTTGCTACAAGACCGAAGAAGGAGGGTGCTGTTCCTCGGCTTTTACTACATGAGGGTCTCAGTCGCTGACAATTATGTTCAGTGACCAGTGCTATGCCTTCATCATTGAAAATAGGCTGGCAACAACTAACACAACCATGCACAAATGCTGATCAGAAGAATTCATCGCAATATTTCGTGACTCAGAGCGAGAAGGCCTTCTTTGCATGCTCAAGGTGTCACTGTATGGTGCGCTATGTGGTCTGTATGCGTGATTGGGCCGTTTTATTCGAAGATGAGGCTGGAAATACGGTAACGATCAATATATCACGCTACCGCGTTCACAGCTCAATTTTGGCCTATTATTGATGACGTGGGTATCATCGACATGGTGGACATTTGCTAGATATAATTTTTCATTCATAATTGCCGAACTTTTCTCGTCGAAATTTTTATCATATTCATGTAATTTTTGTATCTTTATTTAGTTTTAGACTTATTTTAGTTTTATTTTATTTAGTTGTGGTCAAGGATATCTTTTGTTGCTTTATTTAAATAAATATACATATAATGACTCATCTGAATGAAGTACATTTTAAACTGTTGCAGGTAAACACACTTTTCTCTTATATCGTTCAATACATTCATGCTACTGACCGGCAATGCTACTCGTCATTTGTTTTCCATATAAATTTCACTTTTTTGACGTGATTTATACAATTATATTATTTAATGCAGTATTAGTAACTATAAGCAATACAAGGAGCATTTAAAAAGGATTATTAAATAATTAAGTATTTCACATTTCTTCTCATAGCAGATATTAATACAAGGCTTATGAGCTACAGAGAAAATAAGTGTTATATATTGAAGTTCGGTAACATCGAATTTTAATGCTTGAAAGTCTTTTGAACAAAAAGCATTAGCAGTAGAAAATTTTTCATGTTTTATAAGTTTCAATTGCTGCTGCTACATAAATTTTTTTATTTCATGTTGCATCCCCGATGTATGTTTATAGTTTTAAAAACTTTGTATAGCACAATTTGAATGGTTGGCACTCACATACATTCAACAAATCCCAGTCACACACAAACTATACAAGTTTATGCGTAACTATTTTTATAAAATACTAAATTGGTACAGCGACAGTGGCAGGCATATAATTTTGATGTAGAATTTAGTTCAACGTACTAAAAGAATTTGTAATCCTTTTATTATATTATATTTGATATTGTTTTTAAACAAATATGTTTTCTATTTACTTAGAGTAGATCATCGTAGAAAATTATTATTCCATTAGTATTTTTTATATCCTACAAAAAATAATTGGGGTCATATTTACTTTGTCGGAATGAAATATCCCTCTAAGATGCTATTTATCAGTGATAAAGTCTAACACGATCCTGACCTGTCCATCCGTCCGTATGTGAAAATAACGACGCAGGCCAAATGAAAGGAGCCAGACCTTTGAAGTCTGGTTCAGATAAATGTTTAAGGTTATCACAGGTCAAGCTCGTAAATGGGCTCAAGCGAACAAAATTAAAAAAATGTCCCTAAGAAGAACTAAACCAATCTCTAAAAATCTAAATAATTTAAGCATTTTTTTTTTGTAATTTTTTTTAAGCAAATGATATATTTTTTGAAAGTCCAAAGCGTTTAACTTAGAGCCTGAAAATCAGGAAAACCCATTTTTGGACGCCACCACCTTTAGTAGTCTTTGACGCAAGAAGTTATATGCAAGATTAATTTAAATATCAAACAAATTGCCTTACTGAAGCTTATATTCTTTAGCAATTAATATTTTAAGCTTTTATGACAAAGCTGAGATGTTCTCTGATCTTTCTCTGCCCTACCCTGCTTCCTTTGCCCTCTAAATGACCATATAAAAATTATTTCTTACACTTAATAATAAGATAAAAAATTTACTTTTTGAGTTTTTACGAGAAAGGTGAGATATCTCTACCATGGTCCTTCCCGGGGTGACCCTGTCAAAATAGAGTTATAGAATTGGGCACAGAAATGTTTTAAGCGAACTCTGACATGGCAGTTTAAAAATTTTAAATTTATTTACTAAATATTTATAGGCTATTTAGGATGCCACCCGGTCGAATATAACATTCTTCCTTGCTATGTTTTCAATTTGCAACTGCAAAAGAACACATTCTGACTAGATAGAGATAAAGAATACTTCGTTTGAATTCATATAAAAGTTGCTTAATCATGTTGTTTAGTTTAAGAAAAAACTATTTCAAAATTGTACTTTGCACAATGTTTACAGAAGGTTTAATAGTCACTGTATTTCCCATTTCTAGTTGATTTATACAGCAGCAATGAAAAGTTCGTGACTCGTAGTTGTAGTTTTATGAGATATAGTTATAGCTTTATAAAATATTATATTGTTCCACCATTACGCATGTTTGCTAACGCTCGACGAAAGTACCATAAATCATTTTATATGTGACTTATTTCTTCAGCTGTTTTGTGCATATAAAGTAAAGATGATATGCCAACAAAAAACACAATATTTATGTATTCATTTACTAGTATAAAACTTTTGCGTTTTTAGGGAGTAGTAGAGAATGAAATAGTGATAGGAATTTAGCCAAACATTATTGTTTATCAAAAATGTTATTTTACTTGCTTTAGAACGATATTTCTCAATTTTCTGCACTCCTCCAATCCAGTATATTGTCTTGCTGATGGCAGCAGCATTTCCAATTCATACGCAATTAAATCCTCAATCTAAATACATTTAGCCCAAAGTTTCTCCAATTTGTTATTCCTTCCGAAAAATATGATTTGTCTAAGCCATTTGTTTTTAAGTTTGGAAACAAGAAATATCCACACGGCGCTAAATTTGTAGAATAGGCCGAATGAGGGAGTAATTCCTAGGTCAAAACACTGCGCCTATCCAAGTAGACGTTTAATATATAAATCACGGAGCCATGTTAGATGCCTATAGCTTCCACAAACTCTCTGATCTTGAATCTCCGATCTGCTAAAACTATAGCTCAAATGGGCGTCCAGAAGGTTCGGCGTCTTCTGTGCATATACGCCCATGCCAAAATTCATTAAATCTCTTCTTTCCCATGGAAATGGATGGTCTCCATAATATTTATTAAGCTTAGGCTTGCTTGAGTGATGATTTTTGATGATGCTACACCTTGCTGAAATTTTGAGAGAAGTCAACTGACAATTAGTTGCCTGTTGACAAAAGCGAGAAGTTCAAAATCTCACGGACTTATTGATTAGAACTGATTTTTAATAATTATTTGTATCACAGTAAAATACTTTTCTTAGTTCCATGTGTGTAATGAAAGGCTGTGTTTTGCGCTTATTTAAATGCTTTAAAAAATTAGATTTAACAGCATGAAGATGTGCTACTTTCATATTTATTATATTACTCATCATAAACAGTGCAAGTCATTATAAAAAGTGCATGTCATCATAAAAAGTGCAAGTTATTGTAAAAAGTGAAAATCATTATAAAAAGTGCAAGTCTTTATAAAAAATGCAAGTTATTGTAAACAGTGCAAGTCATCATAAAAAGTGCGAGTCATTATGAAAATTGCATGACATTGTTTGCAAGTCATTATGCAAAATGCAAGTCATTATAAAGAACGCAAGTAATTATGAAAAGTGCGGGTCATTATAAAAAGTACAAGTCATTATGAAAAGGGCAAGTCATTGTAAAAAGTGCAAATCATTACAAAAAGTGCAAGTCATTATGCAAAGTGCAAGTCATTATAAAAAATGCAAGTAATTATGAAAAGTACGCGTCATTATAAAAAGTGCATGTCATTATGAAAAGTGCAAGTGATTGTAAAAAGTGCAAGTCATTATAAAAAGTGCAAGTCATTTTAAAAAGTGCAAGTCATTATGAAAAGTTCAAATCATTATGAAAAGTACAAGTCTTTATAAAAAATGCAAGTTATTGTAAACAGTGCGAGTCATTATAAAAAGTGCAAGTCATTATAAAAAGTGCAAGTCATTATAAAAAGTGTAAGTCATTATAAAAAGTGCAAGTCATTATAAAAATTACAAGTCATTATGAAAAGTGCACGAAATCTGACAGAAGTCTTCTGAAAAATCATGGAAAGTTTTTTTGCGTTAAGCGACATTCGTATTACTGTCTGCTAAATATGAGAAAGAATGCCTTACGGAAATCTTAGAGACTCTTTAGTCTTACAGAAATATGATGAAAGGCTTAATGAGACTTTTTTTAAGCTCTTTTGTATAACTTATTTTATATAAGTGTACAAGCGTAAATCATAAACATACGTTTATATTTTATATATTTGAATTTTCTGTAGTTTGTTTTTCATTGTACTAAAAATCAAATCAAAAATTTGCAAGACTTGACTGATGCAGACAATGACTTTGAACTCATTGATATATACTTTACATAATAATACATTTTGTAGGTTGTAAACTGCAACTGACAAAAACACGTACCTGTATGAAGACAAACGCATTTCTTGAAACATTCATGATTCCATTGTATTGACTCGACTGTTTTGATATCAATCGAGTAATATTTTTCCACAATAAATAATTAAAATGTTTTTCTTAACAAAACTATCTTGACGGCTGCAGTTGTGTTAATGTTTTTTATTTAAGTTAATAATAAAATGTAAAAACATCACTCATTTTGAATTATTTAGGAAGCGGTGTCAGAGGGCCTATCGTTCATCACGTAGGTGCTAAAACACCAAATACTGCATGTCAATGGTTCAGAAAATGGTGTCTTGTGAATTCCTCATATTTACATATACATATGTACACACATGTACACATTTATAATAAAAAATTAGGGTATATTCTTGCCATAAAAGGGAAAAGACAGGAAATAATAATCGTATTATTAACCGTATTTTTTTCAGGATTAACAAGAATCCTTTTTAAACATTTTCATTATTACATGCCAAAACATTTTGACCATTTTAAATGAATAGATTTTTGTTAGCTATTCAGAACCTTTTTGAACGAAAAAAAGACAGGAAATAAATAAATAGGAATATAAAGTTACTATAAAAAAATAATTTAAGCCACAAAGGAAAAAATGTTTGGCAAAAATGTGGGCAAACCCGACATTTAATTAAATATTTATCAAGTCATAAGTAGCAATAAAATGAATTTTACATTGATTCAATGCCTGTACTCCGGCAAACACTTTGTATACTGGATATACAAAATAGTCAAGTTTACTTAAGCTTTTTCTCATGGCTAAAATAATCTTCCAGTCGAGACCAAAATACTAAGAGGAATGGTTTGGGTTTTTTTTTAGAAATTTTTTTGAATTACGTATTTCTTGTTTATATTTTTGGAGTATAAGGTACGTGCGTATTTTTTTTTAGAAATTGTTTCCAATGGCAGGCATAGACATATTTTTCAATCAGTATTTCCTAAGATATTTTCCTTTTATTGAATTATACATATGGATATACATATAAATATATGTGATGTATGTCCTTATGTTTGCTAGCCTTTGTATAAGACCCTCTTTAAGTATTTATGATGTTTAATATGCATACGTGTTGTATGTAGGTGTACTTTCGGGCACTATGATAAAATAAATTATAATCAAACTTAAGAAAACTTGTTTTCATGTTGTTACATTTTATTATCCCAATCAAATATTGTATAGCAGTTCCATTTTGATTTATACGCAAGAAACAAACTACCGCTGGCATATTGGAAAATATGTTATGTAAGAAATTACGGTTGCACTCTTAACAGTACAAATTCCTTTAAAAAAATTCAGGATTTTAGACCCACACAATAGAATTTCAGTAATCTAGAAATGTTTTAAGGGCAATAAACGCCGAAAATGAGACTATAGCACAGTCTCATTTTCAGTTTTTGGTCATACGTATCATTGAAGTCGTACAAGGCCCCAACTCACTTAATTGTAACTTTACAAGAGAAGGTAGTCACCAGAATTGAAATTGTAATTATCAATTGCTTATAAAACAGCTACTTTTAGTAGGATTGCAATACACTTTGGTGAGAATAGGAAGGGTGTGTAGCCAGTTGAACCAACTGCTGCTCCTATTATAGAGACTCAGGATATTCAGAGTAACTTCTGAGAACTCTAGTACACTTCTGAAGGATGTATTCAAAAATAATTGCAGACGACGACCATCCAGACAAATCAGATGTAAATGCATCCCTGTTCTTCCTCATCATTGTAACTAAGACAATAATCATTTTCAGGAAAGTCCATACATTTGGTATATACCGAAAAGTGTAGTAGCAAGTTAGTGTGGCTCTTAGGCTGCGTAAATGCTTTTTTCTGAAGTTCATAAAATTCTAGGTTCTATTAAGATTTATGTTATTTAGGCTATAAATACCTTAATATATTATACACCAATACCTCGCTTTGCGTCTTTTCGTTTTGCATTTTTTCGAAGTTCAGTCGCTGCTGAATTAGTAGGCATTTTCAATGTGTGTCGTTAGATTTTCGTAGTTGCGTTGTTTCGGGTTTGAGTTTTAATTTTGCTTTTTTAACGTTATTTTTTATCTTCTAAAAGCTGGCAACGACGTTTTTTCTGTTTAATTGCGCCATGCCATTAAAATTCGGGGATTCCCTATCTAACTGAAAATCAACACGATTTTAATACAGCTTTATTTTCACTTTGTTTTTAAAAAACCGATCCTGGAAGTTGGAGGAGTTTTAAAGTGTCCCAGGCGGTAGCTATGAATATCAATCGATACAAGGAAATTTATTTGACATTGGACCAATTTCTTATGAAAGACTCATGAGACAGTGATTAATTTGTATCTTGTTTTTTTATAAATTAATTGAATATATTGTTTTAATTGAATTTGTATTTTTTTTGTTTGTTTTTTTTATGTATGTAAATGAGAATATTAAGCTAAATAAAATATTACCTTTGATATTGCATTTTCTTGTTGTACTTGATTTCAGCGTATTCCTTTATTACTCATTCATACACAATTTTCCAATTTTATTTGCTATGGAATTTTGCATTTTAAGTATTTACTCTTAATTATTATTGATATACTCTTATTATATTAATTTTTATTTAACACTACCGATATTAACTGCTCTCATTATATTTATTTACTATTCATTTTTTTCACTTATTATCTTTACATTTTTGACGTGCTCTATTTTCATACCACGTAAACCACAAAACGCATCAAATACAATGCGTGCGAGAGCATCGTTGCTCTTCACAGCCATATTAAGCCAACAGTGGCTGCACTGTCCACAGTTTTTTATAGTCTTTCTTATACACATTTCTTGGCCGAAATTTTATTAAGTTGTTATATATACATTAATTAATAATTATTCACAAATTATATATTTTCCAGCACTCTCTATATACTATTTGCTTAATTATTTTAGTGGGAGTTAATGTTTACAAACACGTCAGCGCAGCACAAGCATTTCAGAGAAACTAATGCTAAGAGTGAAGAAAAGAAGTCAAAGTAAAGATCATATTTTGAGACGAGATTTATTGGCAAAAGAGTAAAAATACTTGTCATAATATGTATATGTATGTACATATTTGCGCTGCAATTATATGCACATATCCTTCAATTTTAAACAAAACGAATATATATTTTTTTTTTTTTGTTAAATTGAAAAAGTATAATTAAAAATAATTTTTTGTAGATAAATATATTTTCTTCTTATTAAAGAACATTTGTAAAAGTGTGGTCAGACTTGTAAAATATTTGCCCAAAAATCGTAACCACTAAATGCTAATGAAAAATATTTTGATTCAGATGACGTGCTTACTAAGTAAAACTGTTTCACATAAAAATAACACACAGAGTACTACAATTATTTAACCCAATAAGCACTTATCTGATATAAAAGGGTTGTCATTAATATTTAGTGTTTACGCATTTTTGGGCAAACATTGGTCATGCGTTACCGTATCTTAAAAAGCGAGCTTTAATTTTCACAAGCGTATTGTATAATTTTGTAAATGGTGTTATTTGAATTTTGTTGACTCATAATTTTATATATACATATGTATTTAAAACGAAATACACATATACACATACATACCTACATGTACAATTTTCCAGCTTCTATCCTACCCCGTCCTATGCAAAAATTAATGGAGATGTATTCTTGAGATTTAATTGTAAATATATATTTCATAATCTAATGATATTCAAAACTAATTATTTCTTTTTATTGAAAAAATATATTTGTAAATTTTGTTATATTTAACACTTTTTTATCACTGCAAAATTACAATCTAAATAGGTATTTGCTCCTGTTTTAAATTAATAAACACCGTAAATGTTCTTTTATAAAACACGCAAAATATTCTCTTATTAAGCTTTACAAAATTTGCTTTTCCACTCCTATTGCATTTGTACGAAACAAACAAACCAAGCAAATACACTAATTCGTAGGCAGAACAATGCATGTCTTGTATTCTCTTTAAATTACATGTTTCTGCAATAACAACTTCTCTGCTCTCACAAACATGTTAAACTAAAAGTGGCTGCGCTGTCGACGGAACAATTTATTTATATTATTTCAACACTAAAAACCAAACTATTTGCGAAGATATTTGTTTTTAATTATTAAATATGCACTAATTGGCAATTATTTATACAAACTATATATTATTTTATATTTATTTTATTTTATTTCATTATTATAATGGGAGTTGACACTGAAACGTCCACGCAGAAGAAAAATTTACGATATACTAAATATTATAGGAATTGGAAGAGGCACAGCAACAAAATACAAAACAGTGTTGCCGCTATGGTGAATTTTTTATATATTTCTTTAGAATTTGAAGCGAATGCTAGTTCAAGGAGCCCCTTATGAGACAACAGCTTGCACACGCCATCAAGTGTGTTGGTGTCAGCATTTATGTCGTGTGACGCTAATGAAATACCTTATTACACATTTTATAATAATAAATATATGTATATGTTATTAAAAACATAGGAATTTTTCTTAATTTATATTTTTTAATAATATAACCATGAAATGCAGTGCGCACTAGTTACGAAATAAACATTAGTATAGAAATAAACTTCCAATATATCCCAACGTTGATCAAGCATAAAGCGATTCATTTCGTTCAGTGTAGATGAAATACTGAATTTTGTGACAGAATGGAAGGACATAAGTATTTCCAGTTTCAAAATAACCGATGGTTCAAATTTAAACCGATAGATGGCCCATACCTACAATGAATAGCATGAGAATACTTTTTATAGATTTTTTTCCAAGTGAAAACATCTCTTATATAAATAATAGAATAAAAAGAAATTAATACAGTTGTACAGAACAATTAGGCGTGGACAATTAGGCGTTGGTACATGGAATTATTAGACCAAAATTTTTATGATTCTGCAAATAGTTTATTTTCATGTTCATACCCTCAACAGAAACAAAGAACTATTTTAATAAAAATATTTTGTATCAAACTGCCTTTTTCTATATTAAATTTAATTACGTTATATAGGCTATTGCGAGCAACGTGTATTTTTTAATCGCCAAGATTCCAAGGTGCTAGAAAATTCAACATTAATATAATTATCCACTTTAACCAGCGGAGCAGAACAGCTGTTTTCGAATGTAGCCACACTTTCGTCAGCAGTACTTTTGTGAATTTTTGTTTTGCACCATTTCTTAGTTACAGCTTTCAATATGAAACACAATCCTGGAGCTGTAAAGAACCGACCCCCTCTAAGTCCCTGTGTTGCAGTTTGAAAATTTGCTTTACTTCCCAATTTCTGAATTTTTTTTCTATATGAATTTTTCGAAATAATGGTACAGTCAGTAAAATTATAAAATATCAAATTTTTTATCAACTTCTTAAAAGCACATTTATTAAAGTTAAATCAATTTATAGCATGTTTTCTCCTATAAACTCCTCATTTATCTCAAATCAAATATATTGTTAAGCCTTTAAAGTTTATATAGCTCTCCCTTCTTCTATTGTAAAAATAACAAAAACTTTTTATTTGGCTTTTTGAACTTTACTGGACATTAAAGTAAATATTTAATATCACTCTTTTTATCTTCATGGTTGGCAGGGATTCATTTGTACACAAAAACCCTTTTGCCAGGCATTCCATTTCACACAAATACCAATCTCTTGCTAAGAAAAAAAAAATACAACATCAAAAAACAATGGATTATTTGCTTGAAAACTTCAACAAAATTACATTATAATTAAATTTCACTAAAACACAAAGCACAATTTGAGAACAAAGTAACTCAAAGAAAAAAAGGATGCCGAAAATGAGAACGTACGTAAACAAAACTGACATTAAAATGTGATATAAGTTTAAAACAATTTGTAGCAGTGTGTATTGTAAAATTTCAATTACCACAAAGGGAGTGTTAGTATGGCTGAAATGTAAGTTTGTAGAAAACGGCCATCTGGATGAATTCCCATGATTATACAGAATTTTTTTTTGGCAATCACATTACATACAGTGATTATAGTAAAGAAGAAAAAAGGACGTAATTAAATAATGGCGATCAAAGGAATCATTAGTTTTAATAATTATTTTGTGTTATCAGTAAGCCACATAACTTCTATACAAAATCCTTGCTTACGGCTTTCATTACCTGACAATATTCTCTTTTAACCATATTATGCTAGAAAAATATGCTATGAATTTTTGTGTTAATGTTTTAAATTAATTTTAATTTAGTTTGTAAAGGAGACATATACATTAGTCCATATAAAGGACTATTTAAATTACACTAACTCAACGGTGGGTGGCACACAAGTGACTTGTGAACAAGGATTATGGCGAAATGTTAAAATATTGTTACGTAGCCTTGTTTTTAAACCTCGTTCGCGTACGCAGCACACTGTTTTTTTACCATCCTCAAACAAGAAAAGCTGTAGTAGATGTTATAAATTTTAGAAATATTTATTTAAAAAACGAGCACAAATTAAAGCAACTGCTACGTCTTTTTGCACCCTGAATAATCTTGTTGTATTAAATGTCACACATATATTTTCATGATGTCATTTGTTATTTTGTCGGTTCTTTGTGGTTGACGATAAGATATTTTAATATTACGCACTTTATAAAACTTTAAATTAATTATATAAATTTTTTAACACAGTTCCTAAATTATTGTAGAATTTTCCTATAAATTTTCCCAGCAAAAAAAATGATAATAATAATAATAATGATAATTTGTATGTTTGCTGCTTATAGGAAGAAAATCAGTGGCATTAAAAATTTGGGAGTT
Source organism: Linnaemya tessellans (assembly GCA_951800035.1). Lineage (NCBI taxonomy): Eukaryota > Metazoa > Arthropoda > Insecta > Diptera > Tachinidae > Linnaemya > Linnaemya tessellans. The sequence continues at coordinate 29,851,000 of OX637536.1, forward strand.
ATCTTATTTACAACCGGAAATATAATAAGCCAGTCTATGCAGAATGATAAACTAAAGCTACGTTCATATCTACCAAATATTTGACGAAATAAGAGTAACCACTGTTTTTTAACAAAAGTTTCTTTAATATTTCTTTCGAATGACCAACAATGAAATGATAAGAGATAAGACATATTTATATTTTAAAAATATTTTTTTAAAGTTATAAAAACTATTTAACCAGAAATTATTGGCTACGATTATTTCGTCAAATATTTGATAGACGTGAATATAGGTTAAGAAAGTTTGATGATTATAAAAAAATATTATAAATATAAAAAAAAACAATTTGCAGATTGCAGATTTTGAAAATGCTAATCTTAATAATAAGACTAATAAGTTTGGAAGATAAAAATAGTATTTCATGTGTAGCAAAAAGAGGACACGGCTCCTGTTTACTTGTTCATTGTTAATCCTTACAAATATAATATATATAAAAGTAACTCTGTGTGTAGGTTTTTTAACTTTCCACGCTTAAGCCGCTGAACCGATCTAAATGAAATTTGGTATAGAGATATTTTGAGATCCGACGAATAACAAAGGGAGGCTTTTGTTTTTGGATATTATCCTATTAAGTAGTCAAGGGTGGTCGAAAATTTTTATGGACATATAAAATCATTTAACTGATAACTATAAAGATTTCAAATTTTGATACAGTTGACTTAACAATGTATTTGTTTTCGCCAATGACTTTATGAGAGGTCAAGGGTGGTCTAAAGTTTCTAGGGACATATGATATTATGAATTTTATAACTAAGAACGTTTAAAACTTTGATCCAGTAAAAATACATCACATCATTGACATAACATACAACTTTAATACTTCATACACGCTGTTATGAGCGCATAAGCTTCCGATTTTTATAATGACTTGCACTTTTCATAATGACTTGCACTTTTTATGATGACCTGCACTTTTTATAATGACTTGCACATTTTATAATGACTTGCACTTTTTATAATGACTTGCTCTTTTCATAATGACTTGCACTTTTTATAATGACTTGCAGATTTTATAATGACTTGCACTTTTTATAATGACTTGCACTTTTTATGATGACTTGCACTTTTTATAATGACTTGCATTTTATATGATGACTTGCACTTTTTATAATGACTTGCACTTTTTATAATGCCTTGAACTTTTTATGATGACTTGCACTTTTTATATGACTTGCACATTTCATTATGACCTGCATTTTTTATGATGACTTGCATTTTTCATAACGACCTGCATTTTTTATAATGACTTGAATTTTTCATGATGACTTGCACTTTTTATATGAGTTGAACATTTCATCATCACTTGCGTTTTTTATGATGACTTGCATTTTTCATAATGACTTGCACTTTTGATGATGACTTGAACTTTTTATGAGGACTTGTACTTTTTATAATGACCTGCACTTTTTATGGTAACCTGCACTTTTTATAATAACTTGAACTTTTTATAATGACTTGCACTTTTATGATGCCTTGCACTTTTCATAATGACTTGCATTTTTATGATGACTTGCACTTGTTATACGACATACACTTTTCGTTATTACTTGCATTTTTTTAAAATGACTTCCACTTTTTATGATGACTTGCACTATTTATAATAACTTTTCATAATGAGTTGAACTTTTTATATAATTACTTGCACTTTTTATAATAACTTGCACTTTTTATAATTACTTTTTTCCTTACTAATACAATATATGTGGAAGTAACTCTGTCTGTTAACTTTTCATGCTCATACCGCTAAACCTATTTAGATGAAATTTGGCATAGAGATAATTTAAGATCCGGGGTGGTTTTTGGAAGTGACGTATTGAGTGGTCAGGGGTGGTCGAATATTTGTATAAACATAACGTTTTAAACTTTGATCTAGTAAAAATACAACACATCATTGATATAACATACAAATTAGCTGAAATTTCACATATTCTTCGCGGCCAATGCTGCGGGGAAAAGCTAGTTATTAACTAAAGTAAAAATTTCAATTGATTGGCCATAAATAAAACAAGTTTTTGATCACAACATCCGATTAATCTCGAAAAAGCATTTTAAAATAAAAAATTAAAAAATTCTTATCTTAATAATTAAACTATTTTTATTTATAAATTGCAGTTTTTTTCTAAACGAAAAAATTTTATAATTGCACAACTAAAGGGTGTTTTTTATAGAGGTATGCAACTTTAAGTTGGTAGCACTTTTTAATTAGAAGCCATTTTGTTTACTTTGTCATTTCAACGTGAATAGATAAACATTACATGAGTACTGAAAATATACATGAGTACTGAAGTACTGATGATGAAAGTGTAGCGGCTTTCGAAAATAGCGCTGTTCTTTCCTGTTGTGTGTCTTGAAAAATTAATGTTGTTTTCTTCAGTGCTCTTTGCATAGACCATCAATAATAATTATATTTAAATTAGTGTATTTTAATTAGTGAAGTCAAAATTTGCTATGTGTTGCTCAGAGCCTTAAGTGCATAATCTGGTCAGAATTTAGTGGCTTATAAAGAGAATGAAAGTAATTATTATATTCTATACATCCGCGTGGTTCGTAATACCCTTTAAATTTAATGTAATTTTTTTTTAGAACAGAGAGAATTTACAAGCAAAGTATTGTGGTATAGGACGGGAATTTGGGCCGAGACCAAAATATATGTTAATTTCAACATTTCTATATACTCGTACAGCTATAAATAAAATAGACAGACAATTATTCTTCAATTCTTCTCAATTGATTGTGGAATAAAGAAAATTTTCTACAAAAGTCATGGGGCTAAACGTGCGTCGAAATGTGTGTCGAAGAGTGTGGCTACCAATAAATAAGTAAAAAATAGATTCAAAGCTTTTTCAGCAATAAAGCAATTGTTGTAAAAAAATTAAAGATTTCATGAGATATATAATAAATGAAATAAGTAATACACTAATCGATAGAAATAATTTTTTAAAATTAATATATAAACACAAAGTAATTTCCTAAAACTGTGTGAGTGCAAAGTTATTAAATTAAACACCTTTAAGATGCATTCAAGCATGCTTGACTAAAAATTGTGTAATCAATTAGATTTCATTAATGTTTGCCAGCAATCAAGTTAAGATTTCCTTCCATTGCCACCATTCCAATTATGTACTTAAATATTTATTTTGGAAACACTTGGAACTGGGCCATTAAAACACACTTGACTTAATGTTATTATTTTATATTTAATAACGAATTGTCAGTGATATGAAGGGCTGGGTAGCCCAGCTTAACATGATGAGCACATAAAAAGAATCATTAAAAACATTATTTTTTTAATTTAGATATCCAAAGAAAAAAGAAGGAAAGAAAATAAAAGACTAACAGGCAGATTGTGTGAATATAATTTGCTGAAAGCATTAAAAATGAAAGAATAAAATATGCAGCGCGATTAACGCACGAGTCACACAAGGAAACTTAATTAATATTTTATTGTTTTCACTTGGCAAGTAGTCAACATTTGCTCCTTTCTTTTTCTTTTCGTGCTTTGTTCATCTTATTATTATTATTTCTTTTCTTTTTTGCAATTTTAGTTGGTTTTCATGTTGTTATTTAGTTGTGCAACAATTTATAGGGAGGCACATCCTGTAGTGCTGGGGGTACAATTTTCTTATTTCGTTATTCGCTGCCTGTAACAAAATGACTCTTTGCACTTCACATATAAAATGTTAACTTCCTTTCCGTACAAAAGCGGAATTGCTCAACATGAAATTATGTTTAACCGGAAACAACACATAGACGTAGAAGCAACAAAACTTATGAGATGTGCGATTATATATAAACTATAGGCAAAATATTGTCATCACTAGAACGAAGAAAATTTAAAACAAGAAAATGAAAACTTTTCGAATTGAAAAGAAAGAATACGACCTATTTCCTGTATTAAAGTTTTAAAACCTTCAAACAATACCATGTTTTAATATTTTTAAATTCCTCACAGTTCTTATATTAAAATTTTAACACTCAGTCTGAAATAGCAAAATATTTCCATGTGTTTTTCATTAAATTATTTCACAAATGTTCGTTTTGATTCGAAAGAATGTTATTTGCCGCATATATTTATTTTATTTTTTAAATGTTATTCAAGTTAGTAAACACTGATTTTTATTTATGTATTAGTTGTCTTGTTTACACGGTACATCAAAATCTATTTATTCTGTACACACGAGTACAATTTATGTGGAAATATTAACATCTGTTTTATTCAAAATTACGTCCTAAATACTGTACAAAAAACGATTTCAGGTTATAAGTATCGTGTGCTTTTTAACTGCGTCCGAATAGTCGCTAGTTAAGACAATATCCAAAATAGGACGCTGACAAATTGTTACAGAATAAGGTGGACTTTTTACGAACAAATATTTTAGGCCAATAACACTGTACAACACAAAAAAATTACAAGGTCCGACCAAAAAATTTTGATAGAGGAGACAAAAAAAAGTTTTGAAAGTTTACATCCCATTTGAGGGTGCATTAAAGTTTCCCAGCTCTGGCACATTTTTATTGTTAATCGGCATAAGAATCCATATGAGCCTTACATTTTAGGTACAAAATGTGTTCAGAAAATTTATGTAAAATGTTACGGAGAACATTTTTGTGGAATAAGTTAACCCTTTAACTCTTCAAGGTATGGGTCTTTTTTGTCCTTCTTTTAAAAAAGAGCTAATTTAACCAAAAATCACTAATATCTCTATAATTTTACCTTCGATAGCAAATTTGAATAGGAAGTATTCATTAATTAAATTTTTTTTAGGATTTTCAAAGGATAAGTTGAATTTTTCACACAGATAAATACACGTTTTAACCCAAAACAGAAATCATACGGTTCCCATATAAAATTGTACAGAAAAAGAACATCAAATTTTAAAAATCAAAAACATATATCATTAAAAAATTGGTTTGATGGCGAAAAACTATATGATTTGATTTTCAATGCCTCTGCGTACACGTATATGCCATTTGAAAGGTCTTGTTCTTGTCTTTCCAAATTCACCGAGAAATTAAAGTTTGGTTGACACTAGACTAAGATACAGGCTAATAACTAAACTAAGGTGGAAAAACCGGTTTTTACACGTAACTCCCGATTTTGGAGGTGTTTGGAAAATTTAAAAAACTGGGTCGGATTCTACTTGATAAGGATAACAGAAAAGTAGTATAACAACCCAGGTATTTTTTTTTTGTGACGTAGTGTTATCTATTTTTCCATCTTTCCTCATCTGTTCGCTCAATATATCGACTAATTTCTAGCTCCGGCGCAATGCAAAGCATATGTACGGTGCTGAGTGCTGGTCCGAATAAAAAAAATTTGAATTCATAGCTGACTTTGGAAATAAATCCTAATACTTTTCTAGTGTTGTTCCAATGACAATAATAATTTGTCAAAGGCTACTAGTAATAAGCGCCAAAAAGCCCTTCATAAATTCAATCAGGCTTAATGAAAATACCATTCATATGGACCGTGTTTTAGTGCGCATCCCAATAAAAATCAAATAACAGTTGAAATTTTCATAAAATTTTGGCGAATTTCTTGACAAGTGAGTAATTTATTTTACAGAATGAAATTTACTAAAATGTAAAGGCGTTCGCTACAGAAGGAAGAAAGAACACAATATGTGTTTTAAAAAAAACCAATCAAAAATTTCTACATATAATCTTATTAACCCGAATATATATGTAATATTTACGAAAAAAAAAAATCTTTACTATTTATACACTGAGTGTTTTTTTTGTATGTGTTTGCTTTAGGGAATGTTTAAAAGTTTCACCTGCAACATCCGTTTTAGATTTCCTTGCATTAACAAAAGAGAAAAAGAACTGGGAAGAAAAAAGAAATCAGCCAACGGAAACTTGTACCAAAGAATACTTGGGTTAGTTGGTTGGGTTGTAAGGCATAAACTTTTTGCTAACAACATCTACTTACACACTCGCCCACAGAACTACCTACACAAATACTAAATATGTAGTTCGAATCCATGTACTACTGTATGCATGTATGTGTATGTTGAGTTAGCTTGTAACTGCAATGTTATGAATGTTAGAGCGTGATATGTTGTTTGTGTGCATGTGCTCGTATACAAATTCAATGATGATTATTACTACGATTATCAAAAAGTGTAGTTGGAAAGTAACCAACATTAAATTCCCATTAAAACTTAAGGGTTTTGGTTTCTAGTTGAGCTTTTTTTATTCCATTCAGCTGTTAGTGCTTTTGCCATTCCATTCATTTTGCTAACAAATAAATATTCAAACTTTAAATGCACTAAGGATGTGGATTTGGTCTTGTTATAACGGAAGTTGCTGTTGTCAGAGTTGCGTTGGGTAGTGGCAAAAATTCGGAAAGCTTAATAACAAAGTTTTAGATTTTTTTTATTTGTGTCTATATATAATATGTATGTATGTATGTATGTATTTGCAAAATTCACAGGAATGTTTGTCAGTTTGAAATTTTCGAAGAGAATTTATTTAGTCTGTGTACCACAAATAGTTGAAATTAATCCAAGTTTACCGTTGCCATGATGTTCGATATCTTTTGAATTTCGTTGGTATTTGTTTTCATGCTCTTGCTGGAATGTGAAAAAAGTTTTATTTTTTAGGAAAATTTAATGTCTTTTATAGTGCTGATATTTATATGACATATTTGGAAAAGTGTTTTATAAGTTTTAATGAAAACTCTTGTTTAATCAATGATTTATTATCTCAAGAAAATTGCTTTAGTTTTCGTTATAACAATTTCTTATAGGGTAATTCTTTTTTTGTTGTTTTACAATTAAGCAGCAGAATTAATGCACTACGAAGTTCGTGTAAAGTTTTACCACGATTTAAGTGGCTAATTTTTGTTTTGAAAATATTTTCATTCCATACCACTGTAAATTGTATAGGTTTTCGTGTTTAGGAACAACATCTTTACCAACACTACAATTTGTATGCAAGATTGTTATGTTTGACACAAATGCGTTATATTACAGTAGATATTTGAAATTTGCTGCTAATGCCTTGAAACTAGAGATGATTGCTGATTTTGTAAAAAACCGCCATTCGAAATTTGTATAAATTTAGAAATGTGTGTATGCAGGAAAAACTAATAGCAACATTGTGCTTGTATGAGAGTAGCAAATTTTTTAAAACAACACCATTAAATGTAAGAAGTAAAATTCAGGATTTTTTGTATTCTATTTCATGTTCTATCTATTGAATTTTTTTTTATATTGCACTGAATCATGTTACAGCAGTTTTTTGAGCTTAAGCAACTTGAATGCCAAGTTTTAAGCTGTTTAAAAGAGGAAAACATATATTTTAGTTTAAAAAGATTTTGTTAATACCATCAACGATTGAATGTCTGTTTATACGCATAATCCCTAAAAGTTACCAGGTGAGACTCAGCGGCAGTCTAGGTTGCCATGAGGAGAAAATGGTGGTCCACGGTTAGCGGGGGTCCAGGAAAATGTATCTGCTGTCTTAGGTATCAAATATTGTGGCTGCAGAAATATCCTAGACTATGGGAATTTCAAGACAACAACAAAAAAAAAAGGAGCTAATTAAATATCATGGAATAGAGAGATTTGATATTATTTGTAAAACTAAAGCCAAATATTGATAAATTGTTGTCACTCTATCAAGTACATTTCTCCCAGTAGAATCATTAATAAATGTTTTGTGATTGCTATTGTAGAAGTCACGTTACGTCTTTAACATTTGATATTAATTATATTAATACTGTTGTATTATAACCATGTAATATGGCTTCAACATTTTTCTCGACCTTTTTATACCCTCCAAAAAAGGATTGGAGGAAATATACAGTTTGTCATTCCGTTTGTAACACAGCGAAATATCCATCTGAGACCCCATAAAGTATATATATTCTTGATCAGGGGGCAAAAGACGGCATTCGATATAGATCGAAATTTGTATTAAAATTGTATGGAAATTTGGCCCCAGAGATGATATCTAAGACGATCTGAGCATGTCCGTCCGTCCGTCGGTGGAAATCACGATTCAGTCCAAACGAAAAGATCCACTCTTGAAATTTGGATAAATATATCTTGAAGGATATCACAGGTCAATTTCGGAAATGGGCTAAATCGGGCAAGAGGGAAAAAGGTTCCCCGTAAGAAGAAATAAACCAACCTCTAAAAAACAACATAATTTTAAAAGTTTAAAAAAATTAATTTTTGGACCCCGCCCTTTTTAGTGGGCGATATTATATGCAGAAATAGTGTATTTAACAAATTGTTTTACTTAAGCCTACATTCCTTAAAAATATAATTTTTAAGCTTTAATTACGAAGCTGAGATGTAACCTGCTACTCCTCTGCCCTACGCCCTCCTCCCCCCTTTGCTCCCTATATAACCCTTTAAAAAAAACTTATAATAAATTTTACATTTAATTATCCCAAACATTTGAAGATTGAAAAATTTTTATTCCTTAAGCCTATAAGAAGCTGAGATGTAAAGGTGAAACGTCTCCCCCACGGACCTTCCCGGAATGACCCTGTCAAAATAGAGATTTAAAATTGGGTACAGAGATGTCTTAAAGGAACTCTGTCCCACCAAGTGAAACATTTTAAATTTACTTACTAAATATTTGGAGGGTATTTAAAATTCGACTCGGTCGAATATAACGCTTTTACTTGTTTCTTTTTCAAGATTGCTGAATTAACTCGTCTGAAACAGTGAATAATGAAAAAAGTATTCTTATGCACCGGTGATCACGCTGGCCCCCAGGAAGTAAAATAACTTCCTGGGGCCGCGTGTTCACTCGGGAATTGCGTGCACACTCGGAAAATTGCTGACAAACCATGGAAAAAGTGAAAATATTCACCTTTTTGTTTTCAAATATGCAATAAGTAGACCTAAATAGAATGTTTTCCGGAAAAAACAATTGTTGGCCCGAATGAGTGAATTGCGGCTTTGGGGCTTGGTGCCAGATGTGTTAATCTTAGACTAAGAAGCCAAAGATCCCGGGTTCGTCTTGGCACTCGGCCATATATGTATATGTTTTCGACTTTTTCTAATCTGCATTAGTGCATAGTTGTGCTCGATTTTGCCGGCTTTTTTCAATGAGCAGATCATATTACTGGCCATTGAATATTGCGGATAGCTGGTGAGGCTATTGCGTACTAAGAAGCGAAATAGAACACACGTTTTTCGGAAGTATGAATTTTAAAAATAGCTAGACAGCTATTGTATAAATTCAGAACTATTTAACATTTTATTGCACACAATAAATGAAGAATCCCTGAAAACTTAAGTTTGTTTTAGCACTGATTAATGATTATGAGAATGCATTAATAATAAACATTTCCAACAATCATCGCACTCAAGCTGTGAAAATTTAAGTTTAACCTACTTTAAGTTTAATGATTTTATTGCTGTTGCTTTTGTATTGATTGGAAACAACGTTATGCTGTGAATGAGTATGAACTGGCTCCAAACTGTTCTTAACGTATAAATACAATTGCATTTTCGTATTCCAAAGATGTAGTAGTTATGGCTCACCTACAGAAATATATAGTATAGCAAATTGTGCAAGCTGCTTTTGTTAGAGCAATCCACAGGGATTACGAATTGCGAAGCGAAGTCGAATTGTTGTTTTGTTAGTAGATTTCTTGAACAGCATTCACACGAAATGCAAAGCGCATTATTCAAATGTTTATGAGAACACTTTGCTACAAAATAATAGAAAACGGCGTTGCAAAAGGATTATAAGAAAAACCGGCAGATTTAAATTTTATTTTATAGGTTTTAAAATATAAATGATAAATTTACAAGCCTCGTTGTATGATTAATCTAGAATTTGAAAAGACAATTGTAATCAAAACTTCTCATAACAAAACAAAAACAATTCGCAAAATATTTTTATTTTGAGAGACTTTATTTGATATCATCTTTTCAAATACAACGATACAACCCTGATTGTAAATTGAGCAAATATATTAAAGTATTTTAAAACAATATCTTGCATTATTTGATTTTATTTTATTTTTTGTTCCATGGTGTAGTCTATAATATTGTTTATATGTACATATATTGGCAAATAATTGTTAAAGAATTTAAGAAGAAGCATAAAAGTGTTACCAATTCGTATAAATCATGTGTTCTTTTCCAATTCGAATGAATCATTTGTTCAACACGTAGAGTAAATCGGATTATATTTTGAGTAAATTCAAGGAATAAGCTAAAAGTATAATTCTCGCATGTTATATAGCAGAAGACGGCAATACAGTTTTCGAAAGTCACTACTTTCCCATCGTCAGTACTCAATGGTGTCCTTGTTTATCACCATTTGTTAAATAGGTTAGTAAGGTAACAGTTGTTATTTAGAAATTTTGTGAGAAAACTGTATACCTCAATGGTAACAATTTTAAAATAAAGTTAGCGCATATTAAATTCCAGTATTATGCTATAAACACAACTGGGATGAACGACGAATTTTTCGTACTGAATATTCGTCGTTGGAAATAAAACACATTTAAGTAAAATGAAAATACACACAATATGTACGTTGTACGAAATCTATGAGTTTTCTCTGGGTTTCACACACTAGTAGCGATATGGACAACTACTTCGACTTCTCTATTCAAAAGGTCCGGAATATATGCACTTTAAGGGGTCGTATTATAATATAGTGAAAGTTACATTCTGAATGACCTACTTATATACCAGTAGCAACATTTTGTTGAAATTTTTCATATATCAAATAAATGCCCTGGGATATTTTATTCAAAATTATTGGACCAAGCATTTCTACAAAAATAAAAAACCTATATTAAAAAAATTAAAATAATATTTTTTTTATTTACTCTTTTTATTTCATCAAAATCTAAATTTTTAATACCATTAATCGTTTGTTAAAAGCTCTCAATAAAACCATCTAGTAACATTATGTTACCTTGGAGGCATATAGAAATACAATAAAGTTTTTTTTTTTTAATTTTAACACTTATTTATAACTTTTTTCTTGCAACAACAATTAATAGAAACCACAGAAAGAAAAATGTTATATTGTTCAACAAACTCTACAAATGAACGAAGTGTGAAAACCACAACTCTCATATAAAAATATGAAATTTTTTCTATGCGTTATACAGCAAAACTTCCAAATGAACAAATAATATATAAAATAATTTAAATCCCAGTGACCAATTTTAGAAATTTTCTAAACAAAGGAAAATCTTTTCAAACAAAGTGCTTTAACTTGTGCGAAAGACGTTGGCTTGTTTAGACCTGCAAGTCGACAAGAAAAAATTATGAGATCATAGTCCTACAAAGAGAAACTTCCCCATACGGCTATCAGGACTATGACGTGCAGATTTATGAAACTCAGCAGCCGATAGTTCTAGAAAAAGCAAATATATAATAGAAAATTAGAAATAATAGTAATCAGAATTGGGAATATCCATTTTAATGAAATGGGAGTTGTTTTAATTCTTAGTTTAATTATTAAAAAAGGGACACCGGATAGGAACGAAATTCCTTATCATAAAAATAATATTTTTGAGTTCTTTTCGAGGTATAAAGAAAGTAATTATTCGGGTACACACTTTTTATGATTTCTTTTTTTTCACCGACCAACGAAAATACAGAATCAATTTTCCCAAACGAAATTGAATTCTGTCACGGCACGGCTGCGTATGATTAATATTTGTTTGTATAGAGAATCGTAATACTCATACGGCTTAAGCATTGATATGGAAACAAAAAAATCTTACGTTACGGACGTTTTTCCCGGTTAGTGTAAAAAATTTTAAAAATTAATCTAATATATAGAATAATTTTAAATATTTAAAAAATGTATAACACTCAATCATGCTTAATAATTAGACGATTGCGTTCGACGACTTTAATTCGATCGTCTGAATTTAAGAAATATTTGGAAATTTAATAGTTGCTTTTAATCGTTCTTGTCATCTCATCAGTCGATATATAACCATCCGTCATATTCAGAAAGCTTTCGACGAACATCTGTAACTTTATATCCTTCACTAAAAATGTTATAGGTTTCTCATTCCATTGGAAATTTCCATAATATTAATATGCGACTTACTTTTGCTATATAAAAGGAACTAACTAAAATTAAGTTGGTTTTTTTATTGTGAATTAATCAATAAGAATTAGGAAATATCCCAGCTTCGTCCTAAATTTTTAACAATTTTATTTTTAAGGAATTTAGGTTTAAGTAAAACAATTCACATTATTTTTGCATATATCTTACGTCAACGCGCCCTAAGCCAGGCGGGGTCCAAAAATAGTTTTTTCTGGTTCCTAGTTCAATGCTTTAGATCTTCTTTGACTTAAAAATATATCATTTGCCAAATAAAATTTCAAAATAAAATTTTAAAATTATGTTTTTTTTTCTGGAGGTTGGTTTAGTTGTTCTTAGGGGAAATTTCTCTCTGAGCCGATTCAGTCCATTTAGTAACCTGATCTGTGCTATACTTAAAAATTTATCTTTAACAAATTTCAAGGGTCTGGCTCTTTTCATTTGGACTGGATATTAAAATAGAAATAAATACATTAATTTAAACTATATCATGTTTATGTTATCACGGACGAACGTATGGGCATTGCTAGGTCGTCTCAGACTTCATCACTGATCAAAAATGTATACATACTTTATGGAGCTCAATTATTTTTGGAGGGTATTAAAACTGTATTTTGTCGGAATCTCACTGGAAAGGGCCATGGGGGAGACATTTCACCTTTGCCATAAAACTTCAAAAATAAATGTTCGGAATAATTAAATGTAAAATCAATTAATTTTTTTTTAGATAGGGTCATTTAGGGTGCAAAGAGGGAGGACGGGGTAGGGCAGAGGAGTACTAGGTTACGTCTCAGCTTCGACATTTAATTTTAAAAATGTTATTTATAAGGGATGTAGGCTTAAATAATACAATTTGTTAAATTTCTTAAAAATTTTCGCATATATTAACGATCACTAAAGAGGGCGGGGTCTAAAAATTTATTTTTTTTTATTTTATGGGTCCAAGTTTAAGGTGTTGAACCTTCTTTGACATAAAAATATATCATTTGCTTAACAAAATTGCAAAAAAACTATTATTAAAAAATTATGTTGTTTTTAGAGATTGGTTTAGTTCTTCTTAGGGGAACTTTTTTCCCTCCAGCCCGATTTGTCAAATTTCTGAATTAACCTGTTCTATCCTTCCAGATATATTTATACCAAATTTCAATCATGATTTCCACAGACGGTCGGACGAACATGCTCAAATCGTCTTAGATTTCATCACTAATCAAGAATATATATACTTTATGATGTCTCAGATGGATATTTCGCTGCGTTACAAACGGAAGGGCAAAGTGAATATACCCTCCAATTCTTTTTGGGGGGTATAAAAACAAAATAAAAGCAAAAAAACTCAGAGACCCTAAGATATAGTGCTTTCAGCATGACTGCAGCCTGAATTTTCAAAAGTATTCATTAACAAAAATATCAGCAGCACATAAAACTATGAATACATTTTCAGACATAACTTCCCCCTTCATAAAATGTATATAAAAACTGCATATTATCAAAAAAATCTTTAGTTAACCATTTGGCATTTTTGCCCTCTTTTCCACTTCATTTGTACATGTAAATATTGTTATAAGCTTAAAAATATATAAATAAATAAAACTATCTAATATGTGTTTGAGTGTCTTCTCCGAGTGTTAGAAACTTTTTGTAGATGAATGGATGACTTTAGAAATGTTGTATGTATTTGTTTGACACTTGTTGACTTTCTCTTCCATTATGTCGCAATGGAAAATAGCAACAAGCAACAACAAAAAAAAAAATGAGTGAAAACCACAGTTAGCGCAAGTACACAAACAACTTGCCAACACACACTTGAAATACTTATACGAATATGGAAGTCGAACTGAGTAACCTTTTCCTAAGTGCAAGTGTGGCACAACAGGCAGGGCAGGGGAATAGGTAAGAGATTGAATAACAAACACAATTGTGCAATTTTCTACGAGAGGGTCATCAACATTGTTGTTTCTTTTTTCTCCTCATCTTTTTTTTTCTTTACTCTTTATCTGTCATGTAGTTATCAACACTTTGGAACAATAGACCACTCATACAAGTATAGAAGAATAATTATCTCAGAGGCAGAAAGAAAAAAATTAAATAAACTGTATCATTTGGGTTTTGTAGCCATAAGAATAAGGATCGCAATAGCAAAGAAAAATGTATGAAAAGAAATCATTTCTTCTTGTTGTCAAAACATAATCTTAATTAAAATCAAAAATCCATATAACAATCCTTCAACGGAAATAATAATCTTTCAAGGTACGCACGTCCACCTTTCTTTTCAATGTAATCATTACTGGTGTAATCAAGCAGAAATTGGATGCATGACGTGTCTGCTGGGGTGTTGTTAAATATAATAAAGCAAATGATATTGTGACATACGGGCAAAGAAATTAATAAAATACAAAAATAGAAAAGCGAATTTATTATTTGTGGAATAAATCCTTAAGATTGACATAAGATGACTTAAAGCTCTGTTGAATACACGTCGATAACAATAGAAGGCGTTTCTAAGAAGTATGCTGAATACAAAAAAAAAAAAAAAAAATTATAAATAAAGGCGGAGCAAGAAATCGAAGAAATTATGTTTTGCCCGATTTTTGTGTGTTGTTTCTCGTGTAGTATACAATGAAAAACGTTCAAATTATTAGTGGGATCAGTTAGAAAAGTTGTTTAAAAGATACCAAGGAGTATTAATATAAATGAAATTTATTTGTTGGTGGTTAAGCAATGTCTATATGCATTTCATTGGTGCTTTACCAAATCGTCAGTAGACTTTAGCCACAGTTTTGAAAAGTTAAAAACCTCTTATCTTATGCATATACTTCCGAAAATCATCTGAGAATTCATAACTTGTAAATTACAAATTATTTTCAAAAATAACAACAGAACAAGAATAGTAGGCCTTGAAACTCAACAAAACTAAACCAACAAATAAAGTATATTTGATATGAATCTATTTTATTTTTCTACAATCAGAAATCCATTGGATAACAAGAAAGAAAGAAAGGTGTAGAAAAATAAAATAGATTCATATCAAATATACTTTATTTGTTGGTTTAGTTTTGTAATGCATATATACATTGCTTAACCACCAACAAATAAATTTCATTTATATATAATAGTATTGTGACAACAATGTGTCAAATAAAAAAATTTCATAAAAGGAGTATTAATTTTTTTGTGTACTTGTAGGTCGTAAGGGGCTGATTGATAATAAAGCTACCTAACGCTAGATGGCAGCACACACACAAAAACTTTTTTTTTTAGAAATTGCGATCTGTCAACGTCAGTTGTTAAAATGTCACCCAAATTCATCGATTACTTTATTTGTTGTAGTCGTTTGAAGTAACAACTTTTGTGTTTCTTGAAAAATGGAAAAAAGTGAATTTCGTGCAGTGATTAAACGCTATTATTTGAAAGCGAAAACGGCGAAAGAGACAAACATTACGGTTAGTCTGCTCCATCAGATTACATGGTAAAATATTGGATTGCTGAATATAAACGCGGCCGAACAAGCACTGCAACAATACCAGCAACAGGAAGGCCAAAAGAGGTGGTTACTGAAGAAAATATCCAGAAAATCCTCGATATCGTTATGAATGATCGCCGAGTCAAGTTACGTGAGATTAATATATCATATGAACGTGTTCAACATTTTCCATGAACATTTGCATATGAAAATGTTATCGGCAAGATGGGTGCCGCGTTTGCTCAGTGTCGAACAAAAAGGCGTTCGACAGACCACTTCACATCGGTGTTTGGACATGAAAAAGCGTAATCCTGTTGATTTTTGACGTCGATTAATAACTGTTGATGGAACGTGGGCCCACTACTGCACACCTGAAAACAAAAATCAATCGAAACAATTGGAGGGAGCTGGTGGAAGTGCTCCGAAGAAGGCGAAGGCAGTGAAATCGGCTGACAAGGTAATGGCCAATATATTTTGGGATGCACACGGAATGCTGCACATCGATTATCTTGAAAAAGAATCCACAATCACAGCAAAGTATTATAGTGCATTATTGGATCAATTGATTGATGCAATCAAGAAAAAACGACCAAATTTAAAGAAGAAAAAAGTGCGCATTTTTCAAGACAACGCACCGGTTCACACAGCATTAGATACGACGCTAAAATTACGTGGAATACACTTCGAATTGGTTGATCATCCATCTTGTAGTACAGATTTAGCTCCTAGTGACTTTTTCCTGTTTCAAAACTTGAAAAAATGGCTCGCAGGAAAAAGATTCCTTTCAAACGAAGAAGTGATTACCGAAACTAACGCGTATTTTGAGGGGTTCCCAAAATCGTATTATTCAGATGGTATAAAAAACTTGGAATATCGTCTTACTAAATGTATTTTTTTATTTTATTTTTTTATTTTGGACCAGCACTCAGGGGATAACCCCTATATATGCAATGCACTGCTCTGGAACTGAAAACGAGTGGATAGTATTGAGGGGACCGACTAGGAAAGATGAGAAGATAGACAGCTTTTTTGTTGAGAAATAAATGGTTTTTGAAAGAATAAAAATTTTTTTTCCTACTTAGGCAGCTTCAATATCAGCTTCAATCCGCACTCTTGCTCATTTTTTGTTTAAGTTAAATTCGTGCTTTTGATATTTTAGACTTAATTGATCAAAATTTTGAAGAATGAAATCGGTTTTACATTAAACATACAGGGTGGATAAATTTTATATTAGGAAGTAAAAATCCATGCTACACTCTCGAACCAAGAATTCTAATTTTGAAAATTTACTATCAAAATAGTGAAAGTTTTACGGTATCATTTCATAAAATTCGAGCAGCTTTCCTTGTAATCTGGCAACTTGTGAGATCGCTATGCGTAATTTTATCGCTAAATTCGAAACTCACGCTGACAATAAGCCAAAACAATATGTTCATGGTGGCCGTAGGGATGCAAACGCAGTCGCTGTATAGCAGGGTGTTGAGAATGAGTCTGGAACATCAACTCGTCAACGTTCGCAACAACTGGGCATCACCAGAAACACTTTGCGCATTTATGCAAAATAGAGACTTTCATCTACACGATTATAAAGTTCAACTCGTTCAAGCATTAAAGTCGGCCGATGATTGTTTGCGTCGACCGTTTGAGAATTGGCAGTTTGAAAAACTGAACGAGAACTATCCGTTTTTCCACAAAATCATCTTTAGTGATGAGGTCCATTTTCAAGTAGGCGGTCCACAACAGTCCTCGAAAAATTATTAAATTCAAAGAAACTGACCGTATGGTGCGGTTTGGGATCAGTCGGCATCATGGGCCCGTTTTTTTCGAAAATGAGCAAGAAAATGACGTCACAGTCTCTAAGAAAAGGCAGTCTGTTTTTATTTTTTAAATTTTAAAAGTACGAGTATATATACATATTTGCATAGATATTATTTTATATATCCAAATAGCAATTTGTTTAAGCCCTTCCTTAACTGCTCTCGCAACAACATCATCATTACTTTTTATTTCACAGTATTTATTTTTATCAGAAAATATTATTTCTGTATCCCCATGTTACTTACGTATTGTTGTTTAAGTGCTGAAAACAGCATGAAGTGAATGAAAAATATTAAAAACCATTGAAATAATTGCATTAAATTTGTAATTTTTGCTTGTTATTTTATCATGTAATTTTTACGGTGAATTTCCTTGTTTGTATATTTGAATTTTCTCACTTGATTTAAAAGTATTGCTGTACATTCTTCTGTTTCACATTTCGATCCCCTTTTTAATGTTGCTTCATTATTTTTTATGTTGAAAATTTGTAACCCTTAAATGTCATACAGAAAAAACAAACACTGAAGGATAAATATTAAATCGGAGAATTTGTTTTTATTTGTAAGCAATTATTTTTAGATGTTTACCCGACCAGAAAGGGCGTATAAAAGCAAATGCGTTAACAGTTTTGTGTGTGTGTGTGTGTTTGATATACATAAAGGAAACTAAGAAAACTAATTTTCTATTAAATAACTAAAATGAAGCTTAAATTTCATCTTAAAATTGAGTGCAAAATTTTATAAAGAAATAGGATGCACTAGAGCATATTAATTTTGCAGTATTTTTTCTGAATTGCAATGAACGGAGAATATATCAAGGAAGTGTAAAATTGGGGATTCTTACCAATAAGAACGTGAGACGATCGAAAGACATGACGCTATAGCAAAAATTGTTCACTAGAAAATTGGATGAAAATTTAGTTTTACCCATAAAAGAGAACCCTGTAGATGTTAGAAACTTTACAAAGTCTCAAGACTCGAAACATTGCGACTGCTTGGAGATAGAACAATACCAACAAACGAAAGTATCTAAAGGACCAGTAAAACGATGAGGCGAGGTAAAAAAGGTTAGAATAATATCATTAGTTACTGCAAGTCCTGGAGTCATAACTGCCTCACTGTTTATATTTTATATGGACTTCAGTAAGGAGAATTAGACCCTGACCCTTGTAAGGATACCCAATTAAAATTATTCGCTACTTCGTGGATGCAAAGTGATGACAGGATAAAACTAAAAGTATCGAAGTGTTTTGATGTCGTCTTCTGGGATAATTGATTTTCCGGCAGTCAAGGTAAATGTTTTAATTCAATAATAATAATAATGCCCTGAAAGTGGTGCAGCGTACGGCGGCACTTAGGGTTAGCGATTTTCGTAATAAGTGGAATAAGGAAAAGACCTGTCGATCTTTTGGTGTGTGAGCGGAAGGACCCATGGGACTCGAAGAGGAGAGGTTAAATAATCGCCCCTATTATGAATGACGACATCGACGCGTTGCCAAGACGACAGCAAAAGATTGCCGCTTGTCCACTCTTTTGCGACAGCAACTGACTACTATTGACATGTTCTATCGATATTATATGCCCTAGAGAATGATAAGAAATCGTCAAGAGTAATTAATTGTTATCGACAACTTGCAGACAAGTGATCATTTTTTGCTGTTGAGTTGATGTGACGTCGACGTCGCCATTCTTAATAGGGGCTAATTAGTGCCGCAGAGCGAAGATCCAGAACAATTCAGCGATGGCAAAACAGATGGAAAACAAAGAGCACTGGTAAATGGACTCGGAGGACTATTCCCAGCATTGAGGCTTGGGCTCAAAGAAAATTTGGGGAAGTAAACTACTTCCGGATATAGTTTCTGTCAGGGTCCCGTGAAGGCAAACAAACCAGAAAAAGAAGGGGGACTGTTTTACGGGAAACACCACTCGACGCATTTGGCGACAGTCACTGCAAATGCGAGGGCACCAAAAAAAAAATTAAAATAATAATAAAGGGTGGGAAAATTTGATGTTAAGAAGTAAATTGGCTTAAAAATAATTTTTTTTTGACAAATTCAGTTTTATTAATACCAATGGAAAGCAGAAATACGGGAATTAATAATGGAATATGATGTCAGATAAATGCCAAACTCCAGCGCGTCGACAGACATCCGCTCTTTTTACAAAATTTTGAACCACATTTTGCAAAAAAGATTCGCTTATCTCTTCAATGCAGCGCCGATTTTCATCTTTCAGAGCTTCAGTCACCTTTCAAATGGCTAGAGAAAATAATCAAAAGAACGAGGCTGCCAATTGACATCTCTAAGTCGAGAAATTATGCGACCGGATATGGTGTCATGCAATAACTGAATTCTTTGGCCGACTGTGTGTCTTGTAGCACCGTGTTGCTGAAACTAAAGGTCAGTGATGGCAACATTAGCCAATTGTGGATGATAGAAATCGGTTATCATTGCTTTGTAGTGCAGAGAAATTAAGGTGACGGCGTTTCCTCAGTTCGCAAAAAATACGGGTCGATGATGCCACCTAACCACAAACACCACTGTACGGTCAGTTTCTTTAGATGTAATGGTTTTTCTAGGATTTAAGTTAATACCCATGTTTGTGGATTCTTTTATTTTCTAAATAAATGTCGAAAGATTCTTGATGCTAGGAACACAACTGCGACGAACGACGAATTTTTGGTCGCGAATATTCGTCGCCAAAAATTGTTGTGAATCAAAGTGAACAACCCTCCTACCTACACATTGCACTAATTTGCTAACGTAGCATTAGTCAGTTCATTAACTTGACTAATGTTACATTCTTAATAAATTGTGCAATGCTGATGTTGCAATTGGGCAAGACAACTAAAATATTAGTCTAGATAGCATTAATAATAATAATATCAATATGTAAATTCGTTACAAAGGAAAACTGTCTAGGTAGCAATAATATAATATGTAAGTTATAATTATTTAGTATAAATAGCTAGTTGTAAGACAAAACCAGGCAGAGTGATTTTTGTAAGCTGATAGCAAACAAGAAAATAAAGAAGAAAATAAACAACACCTGCGATTCCTAAGGGACCCTCCAGGTTAATAAAAAATAATAAGAAAGGACGCTCTCAATTCAAACCCAAAGTACCCCACGAACCCACAATCAAAACACATTGGTGTATATGAAAATGCACACAATCGTGGCGTTGGACGAAATTCGTCATACTCAGCGAAAGTTGAAATAGGTTTGTTTCTAATTGTTTCGTCAGCGAGCGACGAACAAAACAGTATCAGGTGCCCAGGTTTCAAATACTCAAACTGGGTTTTTATAGAAAAACATAGTTCATTACAGTAATGTTGCATGTAGCACGAAAATTTTTAGTGCATACTAAAAATGCATTCACCAATTCACAAAAATTTATCCTTCGGACGACTTTTTATTAATTTTGAACACTTTTTATAATATATTCTTTCTTCCTATTTCCTACTTTTTCATATGGTCACCCCATCAGCTGTTAAATGAAAAGAATAATTTATTTACAGAAAAAATTTTTAGAAACCAATTACAAAAAGGAATTTGTTCTGGAAAAAAATGGACACCACCGGGTTAATTATTAAATGTCTAAAGAATCTGGCATCAGAGGATTACAAAGTTTTTTAACAAAATTTACAATTTTTTTGTTTATTATTTTAATTTATTCGTCGTTATTGTATTTCATACGACGAATTTTTACGAACGAATTCGTCGTACTGAACGAAATTCGTTGTTCGTCTCAGTTGTGTTCCTACCATGATATTGTATAATCTGATATACAATTTACTTTCTAACCTTAAACTTGACCACGTCGTGTAATAGTAATGAAAATAGCAATACATTGCTGGACATCTGATTTATCTCTGTACCACTCGACAAAATAGAGTTTTGGAATTGGGCACAGAAATATTTTACAGGCACTCTGGCCCAGCAGGTGAAATTTTTAATACAACTCCATTCCTTTTTATGCGCGTAGGTATAAAATACTAACTGAAAAAATAACGTAAAGTGTTTTTGTGCTGATGGAAAGTTGTCTCAGCCATGCTGCTTCTATTTGCAGGATATATTGCAGATTCAACCCGGTCGAATATAACGATCTTACTTGTTACATTTAAAATTATTCATTATATTATGAAAACTGGTAGGCTACACAATCCAGTTTTTTAATGGGAGACCAAAGTGACACCATTTCGTCCTTTAAGTTAAAAACTAAACTTTATACTTTAAGGTTTATATAGGTTTTTGTAT
This sequence comes from Linnaemya tessellans, assembly GCA_951800035.1. NCBI lineage: Eukaryota > Metazoa > Arthropoda > Insecta > Diptera > Tachinidae > Linnaemya > Linnaemya tessellans. The sequence goes on from OX637536.1 coordinate 29,872,630, forward strand.
GGGTTAAATTTATGGGTGCTGTTGGCTAAAGTGGTAGAACACGAGACTATGAAGCGGATGGTCCTGTGGTCAACCCCGCGCTAAGTCATGAAATATTGTGTTGAATTCGTCTGATCTGCATTAGTGCATGGTTGTGTTAGTTCTTGCCAGTCTGTTTTCAATGATGAAGGCAATGACTGGTCACTGAACATAATTGGCAGCGACTGAGGCTCTCATGTAGTAAAAGCCGAGTAACAGCACCCTCCTTAGTCGGTCTTGTAGCAAAAAATTAGCCGACGAAGTAAGAACGATTGAAATAGCTACATGAAATTCTCTATCTTCTCATCTTTCTTCGTCTGTCCCCTCAATAGTATCTAGTTCCGGCGCAATGCACTGCATATGTAGGAGCCATCCTCTGAGTGCTGGTCCAAGATATAAAAGAAAACAAAATTATATAACAAAGACATCATGTGACAAGTAACCACTCATATTGATAAATAAATATTTGTATACATTTCTTGAACAGTGTTTTATGTTCCCGGAAAAAATTGTTCATTAAATAACGTTGTCAATAAATAAATACGAGAAAATTACAGGATGATATTTTTTATGGAAAACTCGATTGCTGTCAAATGAAACGTAATCATTGATTGATGAGGGTAGTGTGTATGTCAATGATTATTTAATGAGTATTAACTTAAATAGCATTTTCTTTCACCGATCACAATGCGCTTCCATTGTCAATAGTAGTGGCAGTAGTACGTCCGAGGGACACCATTTTCAATTTATTTAAAAACAGCTTTGAATTTTTCAAGAATGTTGCTTCTTTCATGTTTTTATATATATATTTTTTTTTGTGTTTCAGCAATTTTAGTTGTTGCATCAACTATAAAACTTTTACAATTCTAATGTTTTTTTTTTGTATGCAAACAAAATATATTTTGTTGTGTACCTTGTAGTTGCTAGTGTTTCTATTGTTAAAGATGAATATTGAATGCATGTTAGCGGTTGTTTAAAATAGAAACTTTAACTTACTTTTTTTATTGTGGAATAGAACAAAAGAAATTGGTAAGACCAGATTTTGGTTTAGATATATGTTTTTTTAACAGACTTCTGTACATTTTGATATTAATAGTAAAGACTGCAACAATTTAATTTAAAAAAAATAAAAAAGTGAAACAAAACTTAAGTATTTTAGTATTCAAAGTTTGGTATTGCTTTAATTATTAAGCTAATAAAGAATATTCAGGCTCAAGTTCAAGTCATCACACTTACAATTTAAATTTTTATTATAAAATTCATTTGAATTTTTATCAATAATGAAATTTTTAGAATATTGGTTTTAATTAGGGATGTAACGATACGCCGTTTTGACCATCCGATACCGATACCGATACTCAAAAAGAAATATCGCCGATACCGATTCCGATACCGATACGCATATTGAAATTGAACTCAAGTTAAAATTCAAATCTCAAGTAGAGTAATTCTTTTATTATACAAAATTACAGTGTAAGAGATTATTAATATTTAAAATTTATATTTGAAATCATTCTGAAATTAACAAAAACAAATTATTTTTTTTTAACAAAACGTGTAAGCGATTATTAACGAGTACAAACTGAATGTCATACTGTTTATTTTCTAAAATCATCCAAATTTTCAATACAACGGTTAGTAAAAAGCGTTGAAAATTGAATTGTTTGCTCAAAACAGCTCTAAAAAAATTTAAGAAGTATCGTCGTATCGACATTAAAATATCGCCGATATCGATATATCGGCAAATCAGAAGTATCGGTATCGGTTACATCCCTAGTTTTAATCCTTAAAGGTGCAGGATGGATCAGCAGTGATTACGAGACCGTTAGTACATCTTATCAGCGTTTTTTTATTCAGTTTTTGCATTTTTCATGGTGCTACTATTCAATAGGCATATCAGCTATTTAACCAATTCAACACAAATTCTTACATAAACTACTAATTTTTATATTTGCGGATTTGAACTTGAGTCTGAGTAACCGTTCCTGGTATAATAATTAAAGAAAAAGTATTTTATTTTTAATCATAAACTTAAATTTTCAAGAAAGAGGTTAAAAAATGTTTTATATTTCCACATTGTACGACCACGTCGAAGAGTTAAATGCCGTTCGGTCACGTAATTGATTTCGTATTTGAATTCCTCTAGAAACGATGATATACAAAAATTTTTCGAAAATAATTCATTTGTAATATCCTGAACAGAATTAGTTAATGATATTAAAAATATTTCATTACGAAAAAATTCTTACTTTGTTATATTACTTTCAATTCAGATTTATAGGCTTATGGAATTAATTCCGTTTCTGATCGGAACCTGATACGTAAGTTATATTAATAAAACTGTTTAATATGGTCACCTCAAAAGTTTTGCGTATACATTTTCCGCTTCACATTTGTTTTTGTGCGGTAAAAGAATAAAACTTTTCAACAGCTTGCTTCTTAACTACTATTTAGTACAAATGTATACATATATATACATTTAGGGTGACCAGGTGAATAATACTAAATTGCTTCGAAGTAACTAAATAGAAGTTAAATATGTAGTAAGAATTTTAACGAACATTTTATATTGCTATATTAAATTGAATTAAGATTCTATAGGCTAATTGTTCGAAATTTTTTTTTTTTTTAATTTAAATCTCAGAAAGACATGATAAATATTCCAAGGCACAAAGGAAAGTCAAGGCACAAAGGAAATTTCGAACAATTAGCCTATAGAATTTTAATTCAATTTAATATAGAAGTTAAATATGTTTGTTTGCAATAAAAGACTAGCAAGCTTAAATGATATTTTTTTCGGTAAGACCAGCACTCAGGAGATGATTCCTACATATGCCGCGCATTGCGCCGGAACTCGAAAGGAGGGCATAGTATCGAGTAGATAGATTAAGAGAGAGAGCATTTACTTCCCAGACAAATTTTTATTATAGAGCCGACTCTGCTCGTAGTATATGATGGTGCCAATTCCATCTAATTCCTGCTAGTGTTAACAGCATAGCTACAATGCTGAAGAATTGGACACCATCGACCTCGAGACTATCTGCTTCTTGTCTTGTTTTAACCAAGGCGAATCAGTACCATTAAAATACCATTTCGCCGCTACAACTTTATAGTACGTTTCCATATACTACGTAATTTGGGATAAATTATGTCATCTGCGACATGATTTCCGATACATTTTTCATATGACCAAATTTTCCCAAATTACTTAATTTGCTTCAAATTAAGTCGAAATTAGTCAGTGCAACACTGAGCGGTTGCTGGTCTTACAAATGCAACCTTGGGGCATCCATTATTGGTGAGTTACAAATCCGAACAAGTGACATTTAAGAATGAATGAAATGACGCTGATTTCATTTCTTGAATGTAATTTACAAAAAATGATTTCATTTCTTGAATGTAATTTACAAAAAAACTGAATTTTTTTGCATATTTAAAACTTATCTTCATTTATAATAACTTATCTTAATTTATAATTTCCTTAAGTTGCTCATAGTGGAAATGTACTGTTCAAATGCATCATTATAGTTTATAAACAATATACATAAGTTTTTTTTTTTGAAGTGAAGAAATTGGGTTAATTATTATATAGTTTATTGAAAAAAAAAATTAAAAATAAATAAGTAAAAATGTTATACTCGACCGGGTCGAATCTTAAATACCCACCAAATATTTAATAAGTAAATTGAAAATGTTTAACTTGGTGGGACAGAGTTCCTTTATATAATATCGTACGTCAACGCCCACTAAAGGGGACGGGGTTAAAAATAGACAATATCATGTTTTCCACAGATGGACGTATGGGCATTGCTAGACCGTCTTAGACTTCATCACTGATCAAGAATATATCTACTTTATGGGGTCCAATTCCCTTTGGAGGCTATTAAAACTGTATTTTAGAGGGATCGCTCTGGCAAGGGCTGTGGGGGAGACATTTCACCTTTGTCATAAAACTCTAAAAATAAATATTTGGGATAATTATGTCAAAAATAGATTTTTTTTATGGGTCATTTAGGGGGCAAAGGGAGAGGAGGAGGTAGGGCAGAGTAGTACCAGGTTACGTCTCAGCTTCGTCATTAAAACTTAAAAATTGTATTTTTAAGGAATGTAGGCTTAAGTAAAACACTTTGTTAAACTTTTACACTATTTTTACAAATAATAACGCCCACTAAAGGTGGTGGAGTCCAAAAATTTATTTTTTTTATTTTGTGGCTCCAAGTTTAAAACTTCCTTGACATAAAAATATATAATTTGCTTAACAAAATTTCAAAAAAAAAACTTTAAAAATTATGTTGTTTTTTAGAGGTTGGTTTAGTTCTTCCTAGGGGAACTTTTTTCCCTCTTTCCCGATTTAGCCCATTTCCGACCTTGACCTGTGCTATCCTTCAAGGTATATTTATACCAAATTTCAAGAGTCTAGCTTTTGTAGTTTGGATTGAATCGTGATTTCCACAGACGGACAGACGGACGGACATGCTCAGATTGTCTGAGATTTATCACTGGTCAAGAATATATATACTTTATGGGGTCTCAGATGGAAATTTCGCTGTGTTACAAACGGAATGACAAAGTGAATATACCCTCCATATTCTTTTTTGAAGGGTATAAACATGCTACGGAAACAAATAAAAAATTCTTTAAAAAGCGGAAAAAGCTAGAATAAAAACAATCAATGAGTGTTCGAACTCACGGGCGATGTGTTAACACCTTTTTGTTTATTTGTTTATTTATTTTATATTAACCCCACAAAAAACAAAGAGAATGCAAAGCAACAGACAAATGTACATACATACATTGTTATGTTTGTACATAAGCTACATACGTTGTTGTCTTGCTATCTCATTTTTATATATGTACGTATAACCACGTCACTATTCTCTTTGCTATGCATAAGACAAAACCGAAGATCAACATAAAACACTTTTTTAATATCACTCCAAATTAATACTCCGAATTAAAACACTTAAATCTCCGCTCGCCGATATCGGATCGCCTTAATTTTTGGCTTAAACTCTTCGTCGAAACCCGCACTAGCCTTTTAATTCAAAAATTAATAAAATCGGCTATGAATTTCCGGAGAAAATCGCGTGGGAAAATTATATGAAAATCGCCCAATAATTACTTTCAATACCGACTGCCAAGCAACGAACAAACAAACTCTTACACCTTACACTTGTGTATGTATTGAAACTGATAGTTTACTGCCCTAGAGGCGCGCGTATAGATGTTCACACATCAAAAAATTCGTAGCTTTTTGCACAAAAACGATATTAATAAGATTACATATAAATCAATAAAACAGTTTTTGATAATTGAGGTTTGAATAGTCTTAGTACAGCTGATGATTCCGTAGGATAATGAGGCTACCTGATATTGATTTGCCTTGGTTTTAACCACTTCAGGCAACGGCATCCTCAATTTTAAAATATACAGAGATACAATTTTGACAGAGGACGTGGTCGTGGTGTAGAATCTATTTTATTTTGCCAGTGTTTTTTCTTACACTCTCACTTTTCATTAATAGTTCTTACAAATATGTTATCATACTTTAAATTAATTTCACACATATTGTAAACAGAGCTATAAGAACAAAAGAAAATACAAAAGCCTTTAAAGTTCTTACCATGGATTTAATTACGCACTTTTTTTATCGCACAGCATTTTTACTTGAAGTCGGTGTCGTTATTCTGTTGCATCATTTAGTGACAAATAATTTGATCATGAAGCTTCTATAACTATTTTCTTTAATAATACACACTTTTAAATATTTTATAGCAATTTCGTAAACATAGACCCAGCGGCTTCGGGCGTGAACGTTCTCATTAGAAACATTTATCCATTGAGCCGAATAATTCCCTGAACGCCTCGAACTTAATAAAATCTTTACTTTGAATGCTAAAATTATTTAAAAATTTCCTCCTTTGCAATAGAAATGTTTCTCGAATTTTCCTTTGACTAAAATTATAATTTAACAACTGATATCAAGATTTTTGGTATAAGAATTAATCATTCTATCCTTAGATAGAATCTAGAAAATTTTAACTTTATAGGCTAAGCATAAGATGTAAGTTAAAATGAATCTATAAATGAAAAAATATATCAAAATGTCTGCTTCGAATATTTGTTTAATCAAACAATTGAAAATGTAAATTAAGAATCGTGTTTTAAATTAGGAATTTTGTTTTTAACAGATTCCCAAATAAATAAAATTGATCATGTAACTGAAAAGTGTCCCCTAATGTGTGTGCATGTTCCCCGCAATATACGTTTTTGTTTAGGAAACTTTGTTGAAAGTTTCCTTGATATTTTATATAACAAAATCTCTATGTAATACACAGACTTGTATTAACTTGTATACATCCATATAAAGGGTCCGCCAAATAACTTTTTTTTTGAAAATGCTATAAAAAAACCATTGAATATTTTCTCAAATTTCATTTTTATTTGAAAGTACAATCCTTTCGGTTAATAATGGAAAATAATTTCATTCAAATGGCTGCATGGACCGATACCGATCGCCATTGACTGTAACGGCCATTCCTTGCTCATTTTCGAAGAAAAATGGCCAAATTATGCCTCTGGACCAAAATCCGCACCAAACAGTGTTTCGTTTTGGGTGCGTCGGCTTCTCAATGTATGCGTGAGAGTTTTCTGTGCCCCAAATGCGACAATTTTGCTTGTTTACATACCCGCCAAGATCAAAATGAGCTTCATCTGAAAAGATGAGTTTTTTGGCAAAATCGACATCTTCTGTAAGTCGATGGCAGGCACACTTTGCGAAGCGAAAACGCATTGGATGGTCAAGTATATTCATTCAGCGGAAGGATAAAACTAATTATCTGTTAAATGAGACATGAGCTAAGTGTTAGCATTCACGAAATAAGCACTAGTTGAAAAAAAACCGTTAGATTGCGGACCCTATATGAATGCAGCCAGGTATTGTGCGACTAAAATACAAAGTTTTTTTTTAGGAATAAATAAACATATACATACATAATTACATAAGACCGAGTCACAACAAAATATATTTCTAAATTTATTGCTATTTTTGGATTTTTTTTTTAGGAGTAGGACCAGCACTCAGGGGACGACCCCCTTTATATGCAATGCATTGCGCCGGAACTGAAAACGAGTGGATAGTATTGAGAGGACAGATTAGGAAAGATGAGAAGATAGACAGTTTTTTTTTTTTTTTTTTTTGTAGCTATTTCAACCTTTTACTTCGCCGGTTTGCTACAGGGCCGACGAAGGTGGGTGCTGTTACTCTGCTTTTAGTACATGATACTGTCAGTCGCTGCCAATTGTTATGATTCTTATGATATGTACTTCATAAGCTGGACGGTGTATAACAAATAGTGATATTGTTGCCCAAGTTAAACATATACCCTTCTCCCTGTGTCTACGAGTATATGTATTGCGAATATAAGAAAAGCACAAAACATCACAGATAATTTTTTGTTAGTTTTCCGAAATTGTCATAAAACAAAATTGTATATAACATTTTAGTAAAATATAAACAAGATTTTCAACTCCAATGAAGATAAGTCAGTCTACTGTACGTACACACATATAATTGGAAAACACCACTACCTTAAAGATTGTATGTGTGTATATGTCAAATTCACATCCCAATAAATAGTTCTAAAAAAGAAAACATTTCTAATGAAATGCCATAACGTTCTTGTTGAACATGAGCTCATTTTGCAAATATTATTTAGGTATGATTCTTCAGAAGATGAACTTATTGTAAAACAAGTAGCAGCTGCCAAAGCCGTGCATATAAGTATTTAAAATTGCACAAAACTCCTTTTGAAAAGGAGTTGTTGTGTGGTAATGGTGATGGGAATATATAAACATATATCCCACTATTTTTAAAATCTATTTGACATATTTCTCAATTAATCTATTAAACATCAGAACTTTTATTAAATTGAATTTATAGGCTAATTGTTCGAAATTTGTTTTAAATCTTAGAGAGACATGTGCTTTTAGTTTTTTATGTGGTCAAGTATGCCCATTTTGGAATTCGGTTGAACCAGTGAAATGCAGGGATATAGACATATTTGACCATATAGCAATTTGACAAACAAAAGGCACTTATAAAGTTTGCTTAAATTGTAAGGGCCGATGTTGAATGTGAACCACACCTAAACATAAAGTTTTGATGTGTTAACATCTATACGCGCGCCTCTACGGCAGTAAACTATCAGTTTCAATACATACGCAAGTGTAAGTGTAAGACTTTGTTTGTTCGTTGCTTGGCAGTCGGTATTGAAAGTAATTATTGGGCGATTTTCATATAATTTTCCCACGCGATTTCCTCCGGAAATTCATAGCCGATTTTATTAATTTTTGGATTAAAACGCTATTGCGGGTTTCGACGAATAGTTTAGGCCAAAAATTAAGGCGATCCGATATCGGCGAGCGGAGATTTAAGTGTTCTAATTCGGAGTATTAATTTGGAGTAATATTAAAAAAGTGTTTTATGTTGATCTTCGGTTTTGTCTTATGCATAGCAAAGAGAATAGTGACGTGGTTATACGTACATATATAAAAATGAGATAGCAAGACAACAACGTATGTAGCTTATGTACAAACATAACAATGTATGTATGTACATTTGTCTGTTGCTTTGCATTCTCTTTGTTTTTTGTGGGTTTAATATAAAATAAATAAACAAAAAGGTGTTAACACATCGCCCGTGAGTTCGAACACTCATTGATTTTTTTTTCTGCATTTCATTTGACATTTTTCAATTTCACAATCGACCAACGCGTTAAAGTTATTCAGTATGAATAAAAATCACATTCAACTAAGACAAAAGACGGGTCTTTACCTTGAGGTTTTCAGTTCGGATGACATATGACGAGCATCTTTAAAGAATCTGTTGATACTCATCAGAAGCGTCACGCAATCGGTTTTGCCTCTCTATTTATCATATATTTCTTCTTTTATACATGAGTAGTGGCAAATAAAAATACGTATGAGTACTGATAATGGATCTGTAGGGACTGCCGAAAATTGCACTATTCTGCTCTGATGTACAAGTTTGAAAATTAAAGTGATATTCATTGAAATATCGATCACGATTTGAAAGGTGAATCCAAAATATGTACATTTAAATAAAAATTTCCTCTTAAATGAAAGATATAAATATGTTTATTGGTCTCCATTAATATTTAATCGCAGTGTGTGCATTAAAGATTGTATGTACGGATGGGGTTGAGCATTAGTTGCGGTTTAAAGTTATGAAAACAATCTAAACTAATATTAGAAAAAAACCTGTCGAGAAGTTTACGCCATAGTAACGGCCACATATGCAAGTGCAAGTACATACGAGAACATTCTCTTAAATAAATTTGCATACTTACGCAAATCAAACACATAAACACCGATGCTTGGTTACATTGCATTCAGCAAAGATTTAATAGAAGTTGAATATTTGTTTTATATACCGTTGTTGTTTTTATTGTTTCCTTTGTTGTAGTAGGAGGTAAGCCAAAAAAGTTTTGATTGCAGGGAAACACTACAATGGCACTTTATTATGTTCTCTTTATATGGTTAGAGTGTGTGCATGGTTGGCATGCAGTTTTCAAGTTGTGGGTGTAAATGTATGCGGATGTTTGTTAGAATCTTGTTTACTTAGAAAAGTTTATATGTTATTTCTTTAGGAGTTATTTTTTTTTTTCTCTATTGCAGAAAATTAATTTGCCGTAATGGAAATTTTCGATTTTTAGGAAGATGCACATACGGAAGGAAGAAACATTAAAAACACTGCTGAAATTGAATTGAAGACATTCATTATGTTGACTATAATGAAATAGTTTAAACAATTACATAAATGGAAAAGATATGATAAAAGTTATTTTAATGATCAGACAAAGAAAGTCAAAAGTTTTTTTGTATAGACAAATAAAGACAAATAAAAGATTTATCTCTGTAATAATAATTTCATAAAAATTTTCTATTAAAAGAGTACGTATAGAAAATTTAATTTTAATATTTTTAGGATATTAATTATCATAATCTTATCTACGTAAAAAAAATTCAGAAATTACTAGTAAATGTATAGGCCTAAACAGAAGAAGCCTGACCACATCAGTAATTTTCAAAATTTTCTCAAAGAACATAACAACATAGGCGGCAAAGGTGGGTGGAGGAGGTAGAAAAGAGAAAGATCATAGAACATCTTATCTTCGTCGAAAAAGTATTAATATTTAACTTATGTATGAATTTCTATTTTAATAGTGAACTTTTTTATTTATGTAAATTGTATTACAGGCACAGTTGCCATAGTTGGTAACATTCTACCAAAATTGGTAATTTTTTTAGGGTTGGTTACTTGGTAACTTTGTTTTTAAGGCTTGACAAACTATCAAATTATTGCTTTTCTTTTATCATTTTTCCGCATTACTCAACACTGAGAAAAAAAATCATTAAAAACAACTGTGTGAATGTGCGCCAAATTGTTCAACGGCGTAATATGAAAATGTCATTATGTTTGGTCAGCAAAAGATTATTTTAAATGACTGCAATGTTAAATAATTTATTTAAATTAAATACGGAATTCGTAGGCATAATGAATTGAAATATTTATTTATGTTCTAAAATAAATTAAAACGTTTTATGTTATGTTTTTAATTAATAAAAGTTGTTGTTTTTATTATAATAAAAATAGAAATTTTTGTTTTTATAAAAAAAATTTTTTGGTAACTTTTTGGTAACATTTTCGAAAAATTTTGGTAGAAATTTTTTTTACTCAGTGGCAACCGTGATTACAGGATGTTAATTTTCTCAACAGGCTATAAGTTCAAATCTGCGAAACTGCAAATTATTTTTTATTTTTATTTAATAAATGAATGTGATTACATTCTATTTATTTCTCAGAGTGGAATATTAAGAATATTTTTTAAATGAAATTTATTTGTTTGTGGTCAAGCAATGTCTATATGCATTTCATTGGTGCTTTAGAAAATCATCAGTAGACTTTAACCACAGTTTTGAAAAGTTACAAACCTCTTATCTTATGCATATACTTCCGAAAACCATCTGAGAATTCATAATTTGTAAATTACAAACTATTTTAAAAAATCACAGCAGAATAAGCATAAACTCATACAAAACTAAACCAACAAACAAATTATATTCGATATGAATCTATTTTATTTTTCTAACTTTTCAAAACTGTGGTTAAAGTCTACTGATGAAATAAAAATTTCATAAGAATACTTTTTCATAGTCATTAAACCAGCAGAACGGATCAGTACTGATTTCGAGGCCGATCTTTGTTCAATTTTTCTACTGTTTCAAGTGGTGCCAGTTAGTAGGAATATCAACTATTTAACCAATGTTTTTTTTAACGAAAATTAAATATAAGAAGTTCTTAATCCATTTTTACAAGTTATTACTTTTTGGTTAGTACGAAATTCCCCATCCCTGACGATTAATTTGCAGTTTCGTAGATTTGAATTTATAGCCTGTTGAGAAAATTAACATCCATTAAAATAAAATTTTTAAGAAATATAGGCTTAAGAAATACAAATTGTTAAATATTTAAGTACACTATTTTTCCTTGTAATATGTTACTTCAACACCCACTAAAGGCAGCCGGGTTCAAAAATTGATTTTTCTAATTATTTAGCTTTAAGCTCAATGATTTCGACTTGCTTTGATTTCTATTTCTGGTGCAATGCACTACATATTTAGGGGGCATCCACTGAGTGCTGGTCCGATATAAAAAAATGTTTAAAAGTGTTATTTTCAGCTCAAGATAGTCTACTAAAATAAATATAATAAATATGTATGTAAGTATTTTTATTTTTGAAAGTGTATTTAATTGCTAAGTTTCTTTTGCAAAACTTCCTTTCCTTAATGGCAATCTGTTTTTAAAACTTAATAATAATCAATAAATGGTATATAAATAATTTAATTATTTTATGCTGTATAATATTGTATACTGATACACGGTAGTGCACATTTATTATATTAATTCCTATGTTTCAATGAGACAATATCCTAAACTCTTTTTCCAACTAAAGGTTTAAGGGAAACGAGTGTTAATTCGATAACGCTACACCACTGAGTTGAATATCATCATTACTGACATCATCGACAAGAGTCAATGACAATACAATGAATTGAAGAATTTATAGCAGTCATTAACAGCACAGCAGCTACTTGTTAAATAACGCAGTGTCCTGTCGTTTTGCTATTTGCGCTAAAATGAGAAGTGGAAATGTATGGAAATAACTTTTTTTTTACCTTTTTGTATAACAGCGAACATGAACACTCTGGCTACTCGTGGTAGTGTTTGTTGTCGTTGTTGTCCGGCAGCAGAAACAAAACTCGTTTCATATAACACACTTAAGCCTGACAAGCCCATTTTTTTTCACGTCCTCTTTCATTCAAAGAAGCACAATTTAACAGTGTTTTCCTGTTTTACATCTATTTCTTTTTGCCTGGAATTTTTCAGTTGGCCGTTCTACAAGAACTGCTATACAGTAACAGCCACATTTGCTGTGTTATCTGCAGATTGCATTGGAGCAAAAAATGGATTTACGATATTGTCTGAGTGGCATGGCATGTACGAGTATGTGTTAAGTTAAGTTGTTCACAGTAGATTGCATTCGATAGTTTGTTACCAAGTACAATTTTGTAAGGCAAACAGTTAATAGTTAACGGAAGTAGCTTGCTAACAGGATATGTCCCATTCCATATTCAGCTCAAAGTCACACATTATTAATGTTTTATATGATTTTACTAATTTTAACTCTGGTGGCAAATTTGAAATTTTATAAAATTAATCGGCATTTTCAGCTTTAAGGTCTCCCCTGGTAATAATTAATTAAAAGTTTTTAAAAATACAAGGTAAGCCAAAAGAAGTCATCCGATGTTGTTTGGCTCTAATTTTTTTGAAAAACTTCGATTCTGTTTTTGATTATGTTTATTTGAACATTTAGAAATTTATTGTTCAAGTCGAGAAGATGATATCGGCCAAATGGGCGCCGTCACAGTTGATTGCTATACGGGCTCGTTTTATGGCATTTTTCATTACTTCCGCGAGAACTTCGGGCGATAGATTCTCGCAATCGTGTCTAATGTTGTCCTTGAGGGCTTCTAGGGGTCTCGGGCTTGTTCACGTAAACACGGGACTTCAAAACACCCCACCAAAAAATCTTGAATGGTTAAATCGGGCGATCTTGCGGGCCAGTATAAATCGTCAAAACGAGAGATGAGTCGACCCGGGAACGCCGCCTTCAGAATATCGGTTGTGGCTAGCGCAGTGTATGCCGTTGCTCCGTCCTGTTGGAACCACATGTCCTCCAGTCCTAATTCGTTCAATTGCGGCAGAAAAAACTCGGTTAACATGACCGTATAGCATACACCGTCAACTGTTGTCGTTTCACCAGCGGCATCCTCGAAAAAAATGGCTCGATGACTTCTCCAGCGTGAGCAGCGCACCATGCAGTCACTTTAAGCGGATCTAATGGCTCCTCGTGCATCACACATGGATTTTCGGTGCCCCAAAAGCGATAGTTTTGCTTGTTCACCTAACCGCTGAGGTGGAAATGAGCCTCATCGCTCATTATGATTTTGGTCGAAAAATCGTCCACTTCGTCCTTGAGATTGTGGATGGCTTCGGCGTAGGTTACACGCGTTTGGTGGTCGAAAGGAAGCAGCTGATGCACGGACTGGACTTTCGTACGGAAATATGCGCAGGTCTTTGACCAAAATTCGCATGAGGGACGTGCGGTTGATGGCTAATTGCGAGGCACGGCGTCTGCTCGATGTTTCTGGCAACAAATTGAATTTATTTATTTTTTTTTTTTTTTAGGAGTAGGACCAGCACTCAGGGGATGACCCCTACATATGCAATTCATTGTGCCGGAACTGAAAACGAGGGGATAGTATTGAGGGGACAGGTTAGGAAAGATGAGACGATACAGTTTTTTTTTTTGTAGCAATTTCAACCTTTATTACTTCGCCGGCTAAATTTAGCTACAAGGCTGACGAAGGTATTACTCTGCTTCTAGTACAGGATAGTGTCAGTCGCTGCCAATTATGTTCAGTGACCAGTGACTATGCCTTCATCATTGCAACATGCTGCCAACAACTAACACAACCACGCACTAATGCTGATCAGAAGAATTCAACACAATATTTTCATGACTCAGCGCGTGCTCGAACTCAGGACCCTCCGCTTCATAGTCTCGTGTTCTACTACTTCAGCCAACAGCATACTCGGCAACAGTGGCGATATTCTCGGCAGAACGGGCGTTTCGGGGCAGGCTACTGTTGGCAGCGTCTCGTGTGGTCCCATACTCTTCAAGGTTGGTGGCCAAACGGCGCATTGTTTGCGCAGTCGGTGCCAGACGACCGGGGAATCGGCGACGGAATTGGCACTGCGCCAACACCACAGACGAACTGTTAAGCAAAAAAATAGACACGATTATTCCGCGTTCTTGGGGAGTGTATCGCTCCATGGCTTGTCCACTTGTATTCTACAGATTTGACATTGGCCGCCATTTGCAAAAATAAGAGCAACTTCTAATATCGTGATTTCCTTTTGGTCCACCTTGCATTTGTAATTTTCATGTACTTTTGCACTAACTTCCCCAATGGAAGGCAATGGAGTGAACGTTTACCCAAGCCCAAACCACCAAGCAGTCTCATATTTTTACAATCGGTTAGAATTGTTTGTATTATCATTGATTTTCCTACCGCAATCAATACGTTAAGTTTGCAGGATAAATTGAAGATATCAATATGTATTACACGACATAGATACAGCAAATTAGAAAATAATTAAAGGATTCAAACAACAATAGAAACAGAGTTTTTATTTACTAACACCCTTATTCATAAAAATTATGAGAGGCTTATAAGAGTGTAATAGAGCAAATTTCATATGAAATTTTGTTTTATTACGCTGTTATTAGACTCTCATAATTGTTATGAATAAGAGGGTAAATATTTAAGATTCGACCTGATCGAATATAACATTCTTACTTGTTTCTTCTCAAATACAACTTTAAACGATTCATAAAGGCTTTTCAATTGAGTAATTATAATTAAAATCAACAAAAAATGTTGTTATACAAAATATATTTCAATTCTTTTTAAGCATGTATTTAATATGAAATAAACGTTTCGCGCCATATGTGTTGAGATGCGAAGTGATGTGTAGTTTAACATCTCCATGGGGAAATCATCTTTTATTGAAATGCATTTTCTAACAATTTACATCAGTTCATGGCGTTATTGGCGTGTTAGTGCTGTTCTCATAACTGTTCTTGTAGTTTTACGAGGTGTAGTTGTCGGTGTATTTTATAGTCATGACTTGGCTTCCTACTGCGAATCGGACGCAAATACATGCACTCACATATACACACACACACAATCTTATTGAAGAACACGTAGCCTACGTTGCTTTAGTGTAAATTGAATAAATTCTCACTTTGCACTAAAACTCCACTTTATTTCACTTTTGTCCATTTTGCTATTCACTCATTTACCTTAATTTTTTTATTTTTATTTTTTTGCCATTTTCTCTGCTTACATATACATATATCAATCCCAGTGCCCAGCCCTCATCTCAGTTTAACACCTTTTTGGTCTAGTTATCGTCTTTTTTAAAGCACTCGTCTGTATGACATGCATTTGTGTCGAAAAGTAGCATCAGTAGCATGAGACGTAAAATTGGCAAAGTACAGCCAGCAATTTGAAAATCAGTATCTTGCTAGACATGTCTTGACTTAAAATGTCTTTAATATCTATTTTTTTATTAGACAGAGGGGACAGAGAGCAGACAAGCAGATCTAAGTAAAATGGAAAAACTTAAGGAAACGGCCGGAGACGAATAAATTATTCATTTGTCTATGATAGCACTGTGATATGCAACAGTGACTTAAGCACATGAAAGACATTAAACAGTTTGGGGCAGTAAAAATGTTTATATTCCCATGAGGAATCAGGCGGTTGGTTGTTGCAAAAATTTTATGTATTTTCAAGAGATTTTAAGAATGCAAAAATTTTTATATTGCAGCTGTTGCAGTGGCTGACGCTCTCGCTGTATATTGGTAAAGCTTTAATTGCATAGATGTAGATTTTTAAGTGTTTTAGTCAAATTGCATTTCATTAGCATAAATTATCAACATGACAAATTTCCAAGGCTGCAATAACACAAACTACATTTAAACTTTAACATTTTATAATGGAACAAAAACTTTAGATAATGAATACATGAAAAATAAACAACATTGAAATTTAAAGCAAATATATTATATATGTATGTATGTGTGTGCCGCCAATATAATTTTGGCATTAAATTATTTCACAAATTCAGCTTTTTTTGTTAATAATGCATTATGTTTATTTAAGCGAAAGGAAAAATATTTAAACAAATTTTTTTTGTGAGTTTAAAAATAAATAAATTTTTTCAAATTCAGAATTATTTAATACATCGCTAGAGAAACACAACGAAATTGACAAAAGAGCCGCTATTTACGCCCATTTCTTGCCATAGACTTCTGAAAATGATTGTTCCGAAGACTTTAAATAATTTTTAATACATTCACAACTATTTTGTTCAAATATGAATATAAAATGGCGTAATATTTAAAAGTTTTTGAAAAACATCTTGCTGTTTGGCTTAAATAATGTACTTCGATTAGAAAACGTAAAACGCAGTGTGCCTCCATTAAATCGAAACCTGGACGACCGCAAATACCTTTTTTTCAAAAATCTGAGAGCACAAAAAAACTTTGTAGAAAATTCTCAAACAGACGAAGAAAATCCCGAAAGTGAAGATGAAGAAATGGAGGGTGGTGGGATTTTAAACCCATGTATATTACATTTAGTTGACGGTTTGGTACTCGAAAATCAAATTTTTGAATAAAATACTTATTAAACATGACTTTGTTATTTCATAAAAAAACCAGATTATCTATCAAAGATCTAAAAAAATCTTGGATGCGGGTACCTATAACCCGTAACCCTTTCTTAGAACTAATTATTTGTTAATTTTCAAGTTAAATTTACTTATATTTTTTTCTGAGTGTATGAAAAAGTTTTTCGTTCACTTTCTTTCTCTTATCTGTTCACCAAAAGTCAAATCCAAAAAAATCGTTCAAATCGGTCCACCCGTTTGGCTGTAATTAATTTTGGCCTAAAAAAGGGGGACAATTTCCTATAGTGCGTAGTCTAGTATTTTAAGGTGGTACGCCACTTGAGAATGTCAGTTGATATAGGCAAATGCTTCCCGGTCTTTCGAACCGAGATTTAGGTAATCAATACATGCACTCTCTTAAATCTTCGGAAGGGAGTGTCAAGTAGTCAGGCTGCTCCGAAGGCTCTTCTCTCTTGGGGTTTAATTAAAATTTTATATATTTTCGTGTTGTGGATGTAAAAACAGTAGTTTTAGCAGTTGTGGATTGATTATTTTATTTATTTTATTGCTAACTGCTGAGTTCAAGTGACAAGTGCTCCGTGCTCGAACATCCACTGACAAGTACTCCGTGCTCGAACATCCACTGACAAGTGCTCCGTGCTCAAACATCCACTGACAAGTGCTGCTTGCTCGAGCATCAACTGGCAAGTGCTGCTTGATCGAACATCCACTGAGAAGTGCTCCGTGCTCGAACATCCACTGACAAGTGCTGCTTGCTCGAACATCAACTGACAAGTGCTGCTTGATCGAACATTCACTGACAAGTGCTCCGTGCTCGAACATTAACTGACAAGTGCTGCTTGCTCGAACATCAGCTGACAAGTGCTGCCTGCTCGAAGATCTAATGAGAAGTGATCCGTGCTCGAACATCCACTGACAAGTACTCCATGCTCGAACATCCACTGACAAGTGCTCCGTGCTCAAACATCCACTGACAAGTGCTGCTTGCTCGATCATCAACTGGCAAGTGCTGCTTGATCGAACATCCACTGACAAGTGCTCCGTGCTCGAACATCCCCTGACAAGTGCTGCTTGCTCGAACATCAACTGACAAGTGCTGCTTGATCGAACATCCACTAACAAGTGCTCCGTGCTCGAACATCCACTGACAAATGCTGCTTGTTCGAACATCAGCTGAAAAGTGCTGCCTGCTCGAAGATCTAATGAGAAGTGATCCGTGCTCGAACATCCACTGACAAGTACTCCATGCTCGAACATCCACTGACAAGTGCTGCTTGCTCGATCATCAACTGGCAAGTGCTGCTTGATCGAACATCCACTGACAAGTGCTGCTTGCTCGAACATCCACTGACAAGTGCTGCTTGATCGAACATCCACTGACAAGTGCTCCGTGCTCGAACATCCACTGACAAGTGCTGCTTGCTCGAACATCAACTGACAAGTGCTGCTTGATCGAACATCCACTAACAAGTGCTCCGTGCTCGAACATCCACTGACAAATGCTGCTTGTTCGAACATCCTCTGACAAGTACTGGCATTAAGTTAGGTTTGGCATGTTTCTCCAATTTTGAGAAAATCCAAGCCGTTTGTGGAATCTCCTTCGTTCCTGGGGTCCTGGAGAGTCCACTGGTTTCCGTATTGGTTATTTTGGCCCGAGGGTATCTTTTGCAAAAGTGTGAACTTTTGCACTCACCTCTATGCTGCTTGTGTACGGAGAATGTATTTTTTTGCGACGTTGTAGTAGGCGTGCTTTTCAGTTTGAACTTTTGGTATCGGCTGACTTCATAGGAACCTCTCTAAAGTATGATACTCATTCGGAGTGTCATGCAATTCTTCAATTAAGATTCATTTCGTGTAGTAAAGCCGGGATCTGGATCAGATATTTTATGTCTTCTCTATCTACCTGCCTATCTTACTCTTGATGCAACAGTATTTTAATATCATATGTAATATAATTCAGGTCCTGCAAGAAACTGGTTGAATATTTCACTGATTGTATTCCATTACTTCTCCCTGCATAAACTTATTAAAACTAGATTATGATTATTTGAATAAATAGTTTTAATTTAGATTACTCGTTCTAAAACTTTAATGACGAGTAAAGTCTTTGGCCCTATTTGTGTGTGAGGGTTAGTGATGGACATCATTTCTAGACTTTTTATTATAAAACATTAATTTCATAAAACAAAATCTCCATGTGAAGTTATAGCCTGTTGGAAGTGTAATCAAGCCATTTTAGTTGTCCCACCACGTTTTCTTTCTTTTTTCTGACCAACATACATACATTGATACAACAAAACTGTTATGGAAGTTATACGAAAGGGATTATTTTCAAACTCTAGTTTTTATGTTCTTTTCCAATGGTGGAGTATGCAACTAATATTTCTTATGTTGTTTAAGTTTCTAGTTAGCGAATCACAAAAATTACATTTTATTATATTCCCTATTAATTTTAATATTCATTTTTACAATTCTTGTAAATAACGGAACTGAAAAGGAAAAAAATTTTAAACCACTTAAAAGCCATTAAGTAAATTCCTCCACTCCATTTCTTAAAAGGTTTTATATTTGTTGCAGCGTGTGGAGAACATTAAGCCTGTTTGCAGAAAACTTGATCAATATACAACCGTTTTTATTTGTTCTTCAAATGTCTGGCATATTTAACAAGTATAAATAAAAAGCCATTATTAACACTATTTTATTTATTTAATTATTTGCTTTACGTATTTCGTTTTATTGCTCTTTACAGCTGCAAAGAAACTTACTTCTTCTCTGCTAGTCCTAAATGTAAATATTTCCTTTTATTTCGCGAAAATTCTACAAGTAATTGGTGGTAGATGTTTAAAATTCTTCTAACTGAACTGGAAATGCAGCATTAGAAGTGGGAAAAATGGGCTGGCTGAAGCATTTAACAAACACAAACGCAAAGAATATAAATATACTAAATATTTACACTCATAGCACTCGTATTTAAGCTGTTAAGAGCGACAAGAAAAAAAAACGGGCAACGAAAAGTCTGTAGAAATATTAAGAATGAATGAATAATTAGAGCAATTGTAAACTTTTATGGCTTTTTAGTTGGGCACCCTACGATTGTTGTCACAGACAATTCAAACATGGATTTAATGAATAATTAAGAAGAGTAAAATAATTAAAATTAACTTAATTACATGTTGACATAATTTAAAATAAATTTCAGAGTGGCCTACTTAGCGGATAATTAAATTTGTTATTTAAAACTGAACTTGATGTTTGGTTTTCAAGTCATATTTAACTTCCGGTAAGAATCACCAAGCGGTTAACTGTAAAGAAGTAGTAATTAATGTAATTTAAAGTATATTCCATAACAATATTTAGAGGAAAATCTATAAAAAAAATAAAAACAAAATATATGTATATCTTAATTATTATAAATATTTTATATTTTGCAGAAAAATTGAAAACAGAAGCACGGACAACAACCTGACGTGTAGCCGTGAAAGTAATCATTCCCATATCAACACATGTATTCTATTTATGGAATCGAGTAGTCTGTAGCCTGCTGTCATGTATGTGTTTAGTGAGTAATACATAATTAATAACCTCAAGATCTTTTATTCAAGAACTTCCAGCTTTTGAATTAAAACAAAAGTGTTTGTGAGGTATTATTGAAGTTTTTACACGTTCGAAAGACCTATGATTCCATTATGTGTAGAGTATATTATATTATATTATATATAGAATATATTATATTCTACACATAATGGAATCAACTGTCTTTCGAACGTATAAACAATTTCGATAATACCTCACAAATACTTTGTTTTCTTTGAACTTAAAGGCAGGAAGTTCTTGAATAAAGAATCTTTACTTTAAACTTGGCCGAAGGTTCACGTTATGGAGATGATTATTATTCGTTGAAAACTAGTGTCAAAAGTCTATTAAGCGAACATACACATCGTTTCTATGGTCGTTTACCTTCATTTCCTGACTCAGTTCAAGTTCATACGCATGCAAGCACCAGTCATGAAGCAAAATTTATCAAGTTGTGAACTGAGGAATGCCAAGTTCTTGCGAGCGACTCGAATTTGACTGCCTCAGGATCTCATTCACACTCTACCGGACAGCGGCGATATTTTCTAAAGATCTTGCATTTCGTCCCAGGCTGAGTAAGATGATTTGCACTTTTTACAATGACTTGCACTTTTTATAATGACATTCATTTTTTATGAGGACATGCATTTTTCATAATGGCTTGCATTTTGAGGTGACTTGCATTTTTTATGATTACTTGCACTTTTCGTGATGACATTCACTTTTTGTGATGACTTGCACTTTTTATGATTACTTGCACTTTTTATGATTACTTGCACTTTTTGTAATGACTTGCACGTGGTATAATGACTTGCACTTTTTGTAATGACTTATATTTTTCATAAGGACTTGTACTTTTTGTAATGACTTGCAATTTTTACGATGTCTTACACTTTTCATAATAACTTGCACTTTTTATAATGACATGCACTTTTTATAGTAACTTGCACTTTTTATAATGACTTGCACTTTTCAAAATTACTTGCACTTTCTTGACTTGGGCTTTTTATATTGATTTGCACTTTTCATAATGACTTGCACTTTCTTGACTTGGGGTTTTCATAATGACATGCACTTTTTATAATGACATGCACTTTTTATAACGACTTGCACTTTTTACGATGACTTGCACTTTTCATAATAACTTGCACTTTCCTGACTTGGGCTTTTCATAATGACTTGCAATTTTTATAATCACTTGCACTTTTTATAATGACTTGCACTTTTTATAATGACTTGCATTTTTCATAATGACTTGCACTTTTTATAATAACTTTTACTTTATTTAATGATTTGCACTTTTTGTAAATGACTTGCACTTTTCAGAATGACTTGCACTTTTCATTATGACTTGCATTTTTCATAATGACTTGCACATTTTTCCTTACTATTACTAATATAATAAATATAAAAGTAACTCGGTCTGTCTCCCTGTTACCTTTTCACACTCAAACCGCTGAACCAATTTAGATGAAATTTGGCACAGAGATATTTTGAGATTCGAGGAATAACATAAGGTGGTTTTTGTTTTTGGAAATTATTATATTAACTGGTCAAGGGTGGTCGAATATTTGTATGGATATATGAAATCATGAAACTGATAACTATGGACATTTTAAACTTTGATAATGTAAAAATTCAATTCATATTAATTGCGGATAAAGTCTTGGGTAAAAGCTAATATAAAATAAATTGGTATAAATATAAACTCTGAATTATTCTTTTTATCGCAGTAACGACGCTTTCCAACTCTTTTTTTTGCAGTGTAGGACATTTTCTTAAAGCTTTGATGACTTTCCTACTATCCTATATATACGGATTGGTAGGTAGTAGCTAATTCGTCATGAAATCAAAAAAGAATGATTAATTTACAACTCTGTTTGAAATAAACCATTCTGTAATATAGAATAAATTAAGCTCCAAAGTATACATATTTTCGAAAGAGAATTAATTGGTAATAAGCATTAAACAATAGTAAATTATACAGAATATAATCATGAATAGTCGAATATAGAAACCGAAAGCTTCAGTGATTAAAATATTTTCTGTAGAACACATAGTATTTCGGTGACAGCTTTTGTTTCCCCAAGTTAATAATAATTCATAATTGAGACAAAAATGTAAATCTCTCAAGAACTTTATTATTTATTTACTTAAGTATTTCTTTATTTAAGTATTTGGCAGCTGTCTAATGATAGACAGCAAATACAAGGACAGACATAAGTTCAACGAAATATTTTTTCAATGGAATTGTGTATGTATGTATTTATATGAGTATGATTATAAGCGTATATGTGTGTGCGTATGTATTTAATAGCCTAATGATATGTATATATGTCTTTGCTGAGGCCTTACAATTAGTATCGCATACTAATTATAAGCCTCTCAAAAGCATCTGCAAACTTGTATTATTAATTATATGAAATTAAGTTTGTATTGTCTGAAACAAAAATAAAAAAGAAAAGAGAAAAAACATGTACATCAACCATACGAATACAAATGTTACAAGAATTAAATTTATTCACTATAAATAAGGAATAATAAGAAAACAAATGGCAGAATTAATAATTTTAATGACTTGCATTTCTTTTCGTTTATACAAACCATTCATGTTTTAAGCTTAATTAATGACAAAAAAAATATTCACATATACACACGCATACATATTTAACTATAGTAAAATATAAGTTCGCCCATTCTATTTCCTTTTGTTTCCTAACGGTTACATTTGTTTCTTTTCTTTTATTTATAATTTTTTTTATATTATCAAGAGCATGATTATATGAAGACGAATAAGAATCACATCTAGGATTTCGAATTATTTTTTCCCCCTTGAATTGCTTTGTTTTTACTTTACTTCTTAATGGACTGCAACAGCTTTAATATTTTCTACAAAAATATAATACAAAAATTCTTAGAAAAATTTCAAATGATGAATTATGATGGATACATCCCATTAGGTTATACACTTCATTGGATTTCCTTCTAAAAAGTTTATTTTTTTGAATCATTAACTGAATCTGTGATTTGAATGGTTAGTAGTTTTTTAATTTTATATTAAGCAGCCAAGCGCTTAATTACAATAATTAAATAAATGTTTTGTGGAGTCAAAATTTTTTACTTAATAGCAACACAATAATTTATTCTTGAATTAATTATGCATGTCATTCTAATATTCTATAATCCTTTTCGTTAACAAACTTTGAAATTAAAATATGATTTTTAAATGTTAAAGAGAAAAATTAACTGATGTGAAAGTTCCCATTACTTGTATATAGCAGTTTCTCCCAGCGCACAGAGGGGTATTTGGCCAATCTAGGCGGCCAAAATTATTTTGATTGAATTTTGTATGCAAAATATTTAGAAAAGACATGTTGTGGCATTTAAAATTGTAAATTTATATGAACAAGCAAAAATACGTATTTCATGTTTTTCGGCAGCAGCTATATTAGCAATTATTGATGAAATATTGCAGATTTCGGAAATTCGTAAAACGTCTTCACGAACTATGAAATTGACCTTTGAAGAACCTAGATTTGGAAACAAAAAATATTGTAAATGCTAAATTTTAAAATGAAATGTGTAAAAGAAGTGTGCAATAAAGCAGCATGTACAGTAAAGCATCAGAATTTTTGGTACATTTTTCAGCAGTAGCATACTTCAAAGGGCTATAAAATAGTCATCCGCACATATCCGCAGCCAATTTTTTTTTCCAAACCATGAAATATCAATTAACACACCCGAGCGAGAATCTGAGTTGCGTTAAGTGGTGTTATACAACTTTATGACTATAGTTAATTTTTTTAATCAATTAAAATTAACAAAAATACCATCATTTTCAATGTAGCTCTGCCGGTACCAGAATATATTATATTCCTATTAAACTATGTGAATTATATCATATTTACCTGCATTACAATTATCCATTTTAATAAAATTCATAAACTGAAAACACGCTTTTACTCAAGTTTTTTTACGTTGACTTGTCTCAAACACAGCAAAAAAGCATATGCCCAATTAGCAACACGAAACTTTGACTGCGTGGCGAGAGCGAACGAAAGCAAAAAGGAATAAAAAAATAACGGGATCTAGTCCAGCATTCTATTCTCTTCACCCTACGGTGGGTAGTTAAAGAAAAAGTGAGTTTTGAAAATTCGAATTTTGGCCGCTTAAATTGGACAAATACCCCTCTGTGCAGCGGTCAAAATTTGACTACTTGACATTTACAGTTAAAAATATATTTATATGTAATTGTGTATATATATGTTTTTTTTATCTATGTAAATATTAATGCTTTTGATATTTCCTTTTAATCGTTCTGCAGCCCAGTTTAAGAAACCAACAAAAGCACTTGTCCTCATTTCGCCAACTTAAACATATT
Organism: Linnaemya tessellans; assembly: GCA_951800035.1. Classification (NCBI taxonomy): domain Eukaryota; kingdom Metazoa; phylum Arthropoda; class Insecta; order Diptera; family Tachinidae; genus Linnaemya; species Linnaemya tessellans. The sequence goes on from OX637536.1 coordinate 29,897,511, forward strand.
ACAAACTCAATTGAAGTTTTACATTTGTTTTCAAGTGCTTCAGCAAATAAAAAAAATGAAATTACACTATTTGTGTAAACTTTGGAGGTCTTATTCATAAAAACAACACATTTGTTTTATAAAAGGTTTATAAAACAGATTTTCGTATAAAATTTGTTTTATAAACAGTTTATAAAACAGAAATATATTTATAAATAAGTTATTAATATATTGTAGTCATTTTTCTTTCCAATATTTCGTTAACGTTTAAAAAGAAAATTGAATACAATAAATATATAAAATAAAACACTAAAACTTCAAATAATAATTTAATTACACAAACACGATATGCAAGCATATTTAAAATGCCAGAAAATATACAAATATTTATATTGTGCTTATGTAAGCTGAAACATATATTAAATCAGGTATGTTATACTAATACTAATTACACTGTTCAACAAAAAATCATTTTTTGTCTCTCCTTTAAATAAAACTATGTGGACTATATGGATTTTGATACGCTAAACTCAAATCCGTTTTCGATTTTTTTCCATCAGGTCGGAATTTTTTTTTATAGGCGTAGCAAATTTTTCCCCTATATTAGCCAAGTACGGGGACATATTTAACCCTAACTGGAGAAGGAGTCATCCGATTTTCAAAAGTAAAACACCAGAAGATGTGTAAAAAAATTGTATTTATTTTAGTCGAATATAATATTTCTCAAGCTCTTATCGTTTTGGCATTATCCAGAAACCACAGCACATACTGCAGGTGCCTCAATGGCTTTGTTAAGGGACACATTCGGCGAAGACATTATTTCCCGCACAAGTGATTTTAACTGGCCTGCATGTTCACCAGATATAACAGCTTCTTTCAGTTTTCTTTGGGGATATTTGAAAGAAAGAGTGTACGTTAATAAACAAAGAACCATATTCCAACTAAAAATCAACATTCGAAATGAAATCATGGCTATTACATATGAAATTTTGCGAAAAGTTATGGAAAATATGCTAAAAAGAGCACGTATGTGCGAAGCAGAAAATGGACATTACTTACAGGATATCATTCTCCAAAGCTAATTGCAAAAAATTTCCCAATAATATACTGTATTAAAAAAAATTAATTAAAAATAAACTATAATAATCGCATAAATAAAAAAGTTATAAACCATTTAAACCCTATAGCTCATTCTGCCCCACCCTGTATAAAAAGGAATAGCCGATCATTGCAAGAGGCCTGATTTTTTGGGTTGCGAAAATCGAGTACCACAAGTATAAACCTTGTGTAAAATCTTTAAAAATGATTCGCTGTGTGCCAGTGCCGTATTACAAGTTCCTTTTGAAAATTATGCGTTTTTTATAAACTTAAAAGTTTGTACAGCAACACTTCTTAAAATGTATCACGATCTATTCAAAATAGTACACTGAAAATATAAATGAGTCCAAACGTACTTAAATCAGTAAGAAGCGGGGTCTAAACTAAGGAAAGTGTGATTTTTTTTTAAATCTAGTATAGAAAAATTAATTCAAGTACGGTTCATTTAAGTATACGGACCATTAAGTATTATTATTTATCTTTACTGAGGAGTCAGTTCCAGGCTTTTTCTGCTTGTTTTTAACTAGGGCCGGCACTCAGGGGATGACCCCTAGTTATGCATACGTTGTGCGGGAACTAGGAAAATTGGTTGTTGGAAGGAGGATAAAGGTCTATGAGCATACGATTTGAATTTCTCCATGCTATATACGGCAGGAAAGGTCTCAGCAGGGAGTTTATTCCACATACGGGCAATGAATGAATTTTCCCTGTAATTCGTAGTGCGGTTCACTGGTGAATCCAATACATATGGGTGTGATCGCACTGTAGTGCGCGTTTCGGGAAAGAGATCCCTGACTTCGTTCGAACAAAACCCATTATAGTAACGATAAAACAAAGAAAGGCACCCCACATTGCGTCGATGCTCAAGTGAGTCAATAGAGTTGGCTACCCTATCGTTCCCTATGAGTTTCTTCACTCTCTCCTGTACACGGTCGATTAACTTCAAAATATACTTTAAAGCACCGGCCCATACATGAGAGTTGTATTCCATCTTCGGTCGGAGTAAGTGGTGTAAATAGTAAGGAAATCAGATGAGGCTGAATTTTGTCTTATATCGCCTTAAACAGCCGAGGCACTTGAATGCTTCTTTTGAAATATGAAAAATGTGTTCTGTCCATCGAACGTCACACTGGATTTTTATGCCAAGAACATCAAGAGCTTCTGATTGCTCAATATCTATACCACCCATTTCTACAGATGAAGCAGGGTGATCGGAATTGCGGCGGTGTGTAAGCAAGCAGCATTGAGTCTTACAGGCATTGAAATTTATCCTGTTTCTGTGACCCCATTCAATTTCGATTGATTTTCTTATGTAATTCTATTTTAACTTGTTTTGAATATATATTAAATGATATTCGTAGTTAAATTTTTTTAATACAACTTTTTCTCAAAACAAAAAAAGTGGCATGCCTAGATCTATGTTCTTCGTATTATATTTATATATCATGGCTTCCTTAAAGTACACAAATAACAATAAAAGATACGTCACAATAAGTCATCTCTTGGAATTGCTTACATTCGCATAGCCGTGAAAGGATATTGAGTTATGAAATTCAAGAAACTGAATGCTTAAAAATACATTTCAGCTCTACACAATTACAAAACCAATGACGAAAGCACACACACGTATCTCTCATGTTTTGAAGAATAAAAGCACATTTACAATGAAAAATATTACAAAGCACTTTTCTATTATTTAAACCAGGTTAGTTGTTCTTATTTTTGCAAAATTCTATTATTTGTTTACTCATATTTACTTCAAGTATTTGATAAACACATATTTAACCATAGACGAGTATGTGTTGAGCTTTATTATACAATATGTTACACGTTTCTAACAAGCTTATGTAAAAAAGATTGCACATGACATGTTTGCCATAAGACATAACTATTCGTGTGTATTTAGTTTGAAAAACACCCACACATCCTTACGTTCACAAACTGAACAAATGCCAAATTGTCTATGACTCCCTCCGCCCAACTGCTTGGCTTTAAGCTCATATACCAGCGTACAGTAACATTTGCCAACACATGACAGTCATGTCGCCAACACTTGTTTCGTTCCCATTGTAAGAAGTGTTTTATTATAATTTGTGTTTCCTGCCATTCACATTCCTCTTTTGAAGTTGCGATTATCTGTTTCTTTAATATAAATAAAAAGATGTATACATTAAGTATATAAAGGGTAGCCCAAAATTAAAGCAAGATTTGAATTTGTCACCACTTGTATAATAAAGTATTGGCGACCCTAAAAATAGTTTGACAGTTGACACTTGCAGGTTAGTAAAAGTGGAATATTACATGATAAGAAAATATGTTTTTATTATTGAACAATATTTTAAATATATTAACAACTTGGGAGTGGCAGTTCGAAAATTTCACAAAAAAACAAGTAAGAACGTTATATTTGACAAGATCGAAATATTCAAATCTTTTATATATAAAAATCATTTTCTATCGGTGTCGCTTCAGGAAAGGTCGTGAGGAAGACTTCCCTCATTTGCTATAAAACACTAAGAAGTAAATGTTTTTTGGTAGAAACAAAATTTTTTTGATAGAGTAATTTTAGGGGCAAAGGTGGATGGGGGGCTAGAGCAGAGGAAGGTCAGAGAACATCTTAGCTCCGTCGTAAAAGCTTAAAAATTTAATTTTTAAGAAATGTAGGGCTGAAGGAATACAATTTGTTTACTATTTACACAATTTTTCCGTTGACTATTTACACAATTTTCCGTGATTTCCACAGACGGAGTGATGTACGTGACTAGATCACCTTAGATTCTTTCACTGATCAAGAATATATATTCTTTATTGGGATTATCAGAAAGAATACAAAATCTAATTCTTTTTTGGAGGAGGACAATAATTGCAAAATTCAGGGAGACTGAAGACGGCAAAAGTAGGCCGTTGAAATGTCGAAGCAGTTCGTGACAGTGTCGGTGATAATGCTGGAACCTCAATTTGGTGTGGGGAAAAATAATGCACACTTCCAGAAGCTCTCTAATCGCCCAAATTGCCGCATTGAACCGGAACTAGAAAGAAGGGGGCAGTATTGAGAGGATAGATGAGAGGATAGATAACTTTTTTGTACCTTTACTTCGTCGGCTTATTTTTGCTACAGGGCCAATGAAGGCGGGTGTTTTGTTATTTTCTCCTAGTACAACATGTACTATCAATCGCAGTCGGTTGTGGATTCTGGGAATCTATATCGAAAATTGCATTTCTCGAAAAACGAATGCATTCACAATGTGTCACAATTTGGTGTGGATTCTGGGCTGATTTTTGGTGAATGATTTCGCTACATGAAAACACAGATCTTTCTGACGAAATTAGATGATATAAAGGGTGTTTTTTTATGAAGTTTTTTTTTTATACGAATCACTCTGTTGTCTGACAGCTGTTTTGACAGTTTAAAGTGACGTCTCTACTCAGTATTGTTTGGCAAATCATCATGAACAGGTTAACTCCAGAACAACGCTTCCAAATCGCGGAAATTTATTTTCAAAAACAGTGTTCAATTAAAAATGTTTATCCGCTTTTTTACCGCATTCTCTTCAGTGATGAGGTGCATTTTTGGTTGAATGCATATGTTAACAAGCAAAATTGCCGTATTTGGAGCAAAGATAATCCACACGCCGTTCAAGAATTACCAATGCATCCCGATAAATGTACTGTTTGGTGCGGTCTATGGGCTGGTGGAATCATCGGTCCTTATTTCTTTAAAAATGAGGAAGGACGACGCGTTACCGTGAATGGAAATCGATACAGAATCATGAGCAATGAATTTTTGCTGCCAAAACTTCAAGATATGGATGTAAACGAAATATGGTTTCAACAAGATGGTGCCATTTGTCATACTGCGAGCGAAACAATGGACTTATTGAAAAAACATTTCAACGACAACATTATTTCGAGAAATGTACCGGTGAATTGGCCTCCGCGTTCGTGTGATTCGACACCACTCGATTATTTTTTGTGGGGATACCTGAAATCATTGGTTTACGTGGATAAACCAGCAACGATTGACGCTTTGGAAACCAGTATTCAACGTGTCATTGCTGAAATACGCCCTCAAATGCTTGAAAAGGTGGTCGAAAATTGGACCTCCAGAATGACCTTTGTGCAAAATAGTCGTGGTGGCCATATGCCCGAAATTATATTTAAATGTTAAATGACAAGAAATTATCTACCAAATAAAAATTTTATTTTGGCCATTTCATAATTTGGCATGTGTTTTATTTAAATTTCAAATCAGCCAGCTTACAGCCGATGAAATAATTCAACTACTGCATGAGACCTTTGCAGGTTAAGTAATCTCTTGTTTCGGTGATCAGGGGGCAAGTTACGATGTTCTATATCGATCGAAATTTCTTTATATTTAAAAAAATTGTATAGAAATTTAGATCGATATCGAAAGCGGTAATTTTGGCCTAGAATTGGCTGCCAAAGTCGTATGATTTCAGCTTAAAACCGCCCGTGCGAAGGAGAAGGAGATTCGACGCTGCATCAATGAAATTCAGTCACATTCATGTAAAATGGTCAAGGAAATTTCTGACAAACGGGCGTGTATGCACATGCAAACATACGGAGGCCATTTGCCCGTTATTCCATAAATAATAGTGTCCTATATAATTTATGATTCAATAAAAATATAAATTAAAGCATTAAAAATTTTATTTTTTATTTAATCTACAGCTTGCATTAATTTTGTCACAGCCTTTATTACAGAAATAAAATGTTTAAAATAATTGTTTTATTTGTACTAGAATTTAAATTAACAGACAGCTTAAACGCAGTTTGTAGCAAACAAACAAAGCGCTGGGTAAACAAATATATTAAAAAAAAAATAGTTTATAAAAATAAATTGCTGACCACGAAAAATTGCATTGAAATAAATTTGGTCAACATTTTTCACACATATTTATTAATTACTGGATTTAAGCAAATTTTGCGGTTTTCTCTAATTGAAATCGGATTGCAATTCCTTTTCGGTTGTACCAGTAGAAAAGCAGACTATTTAAACTTGCAATAATTTCCAATAACAATTTATACAACAGGCAAAATATTTTAAGAGAAGGTATGAATACCTCTTCAAGTTTCTTAATATTTGCGAAACATGTTTCGGTTATAAATACATGGGATATATTAGATTTCCAAAAGATTTTGGAATTTATTTTTTTTTAGTTTACAAATCCTCTACGGCATCGAACCAATCAGATATGTGCATGTTATTTACAATCTATTTTAAAATTCATATGTACTTTTGGTAAATTAAATAAATTACACCGGTCAACACTAAAAATTTTCCAGACTTCTGTTAACCGTTACTGATTAAATTTAAGGTGGTGAATACGAATATAGCCCAACTTGCTAGCAGTTCTTATTTTTAATCACCCATTGTTTTTTAAAATTAACAAATAAATGCACTTTAACAGTTTTTACTTTAGTAAAGTTAATTATAATTTGTACAAAATTATAAAACTATAAAACTTTCTCGAATGAGATGCCTGTTTAAGTTTTCGATAAAGGTTCCAACAGTAATCTGCCATCATATGGCTGTCCCATCTTCTTTTATATCCTTCTTCTATTATCCGTGTGCCTGGGTGTCTTTCACCCTGCTCCTCTCTAAGATTTTTTGGAAATCGGTCCCAATGAAAGTGTGAATAATGATCCTTAATGATCATGTTATACCCGAGATTTTTCAAGTTTAATACCATGTCTTGATGTCCTTTAGTAATTGCAAACGATTCTCCCATTTACGGTTACCAAGAAAATGTTGAATTATCAAAATGAACGATTTGCAAGTTCTGTCTGCGAGCTCATTCATAGATTCGAGGAAATTATTGTCTTTGATCAATCGTGTGATCTGTGGGCCATCAAAAGTATATGATTTCAATTTTTCTGCACCGAGATCTGGAAATTTGTTTGATAGGTAAGCAAAATATTCGCCATCTTTGTTAAGAGTCTCAAAAAATTGCTGCATAAAACAGAGTTTAATATGAAGTGGTGGCAATTTAATTCGATCTCGACTTACCAAAGTGCATTTATCACATTTTACTTATTAACATCTAGTGATTCTCTTCTTTGTGGGCAGACTTTTCGAGACTAATGATTTTTGTTTTTATCGCGGCTATGAAAAGTTGAAATATTTCAAAAACTAGAGCTGCTATGAAATAATAAATATTGTTAATGGATTCACCACAACAAATTACATTATAATCGATATGAATAACTCAGGAAAATTTAAGAAAACGGTCAATTGTTGGCCTGTGTTATCAATTGCATACTAAAAGGATTAAACTTTTTACTTTTACAACAAACGAGCAAATCAAATTGGAGAATAGTGTAGAAGGGAAGGCATTTTTGTTACGGACTTACTGATTTTCTCCTCATAAATCGTCACAAACACCTGGGGGCAAATTACGGCATTCGGTATCGATCGAAATTTGTATTTGAATTGTATGGAAATTTCGTTCGATATCGAATGCGGTAATTCGGCCCCTGGGATTATTCTAATGAAATGCATCGTATATTCAAACTTTCTTTTCTTTGCACCCTTCAAAATAGCATTGGAATTCACGTTATTATTTCGTGCTTAATGCAGCGAAATATCCCTGACCCCATGATCAGTGATGAAATCTAAAACGATCAAGTCATGTCCGTCCGTCCGTCAGTGGAAATCTAGATTCAGTCCAAAAGAAAAGAGATACAGATCCTTTAAATTTGGTATAAATACATTTTAAGGCATTGCACAGGTCGGTAGGTTCGTAAATGGGTTTGATCGGGTCAGAGGGAAAAAAGTTCCCCTAAGATGAACTAAACCAACCTCTAAAAAACAATATAATTTCAAAAGTTTTTTTTGTAATTTTGTTAAGCAAATGATATATTTTTATATTAAATTGAATTAAGATTCTATAGGCTAATTGTTTGAAATTTTAATTTAAATCTCAGAAAGACATGATAAATATTCCAAGGCACAAAGGCAAGTCAACATCAGTTTTTGTTATTCAACTTACACAGCAGAGCAGAACAGCTGTTTTCGAAAGACGCAACCTTGCCTTGGAATATTTATCATGTCTTTCTGAGATTTAAATTAAAATTTCGAACAATTAGCCTATAGAATTTTAATTCAATTTTATATAGTCTATTTTTTGGACCCTGTGCCCTTTAGTGGGCGTTAACGTACGATATTATAAGCAAAACTCGCGTAAATATTGAAAAAATGTTATTTCTGAAGCATATAAGAAGCATCTGCAGTAATGAAACGTCTCCCCCACGGTCCCTCCCGGAATGGTTCTGTCAAAATAGAGATTTTAAAATGGGTACAGAGATGCCTTAAAGGAACTTTGTCCCACCAAGTTAAACATTTTAAATTTACTTACTAAATATTTGGATTGTATTTTAGATTCGACCCGGTCGAATATAACGTTTTTACTTGTTTACTCTTAATAACACTAAAAATTTAATTTTTAGTGTTTTATGGCAAAGATGAAAAGTCTCCTCCACCTGCCCTACTGGAATGACCTCTATAATATAGAGTTTTTTTCATAAATATTTGAAAGGTATTTCATATTCGACAGGGTCGAATATACGTTCTTACTTGTTTTATTTTGGGAAATTTTGTTAGAAATTATTTTCCCAAATATAACAATACAACAAGGCTTGTGAACAATTATTTAATTTCTAAAGTAAATTTCCAAATAAGCTGTGGCAAAGTTATAAGCAATCTATTCTTCAAACTAATATGTTTCAACATGACGCCAGGCAGTGCATGGTAATAGGGACAGACCACAACAACAACAACAGTTTATGTTAACTAGTCGTAGGAAAAACAAGTTGTAAAGTAGGCATTTATCAGCACAACACAGCACAACACAGCAGCAACAAAGTTGTCTTCTTGCCACTATTTATTGATTACAGTTTTGTCAGTTGTTTCAGCAGTTGTGTCTTGTGTCTACCTGTCGGTTGGTTTCCTTTTATTGAGTTTAGTTTTATCATTTGTCAACTTATTAAAAGTGTCATAAATGTCAAAATATAAATTGCACTTTGCTACTTAATCAACAAAAGTATTGTAGTAAAATTGTAAGTAGACAAAAAAAAAGCAATCATTTACAGTATCACATGTAGTGACTTGGGAACAGGTGCGGTTTCAAGCAGAGGAGAATGAAGAATTTCTCTTATATATCTTTAAAAATAGATATTATTTATGAAAGAGTTTCCAGAAGTCAAAGAACTTTAATATATATAAAAAATATTCAAAACATTTTCATTTATTTCTGTGGGTTTTCCAAAGTTAATAATATAAATAAGAAATATTATAGCACGTTTCCATATAATTGATTTCGACCAAATCATTTCATTTGACCAAATTAAGTAATTTGCGACATGATTTCCCATGTACAAATTCGAAAAACTGATATTTAATTACGAATACAAACGGCTCCGATTTTATCACTTTAAATACTCAATGTTATTTTGCATTTTTATAGGGTTTTCCTTTAATTTTTCTACATCAACTCATTATTGAAAAACAAATATTTTTTAAGTAATCAAAAACAAAAATTAAAAACGTTATATTAAATACCCTCCAAATATCTAGTAAGTAAATTTAAATGTTTAACTTGGTGAAACGGAGTTCCTTTATATAATATCGTACGTCAACGCCCACTTCAGGGGGAGGGGTCCAAAAATAGACTATATCATGTTTTCTACAGACGATCATTAGTGATCCAGAATATATGTACTTTATAGGGTCCAATACATTTTGGAGGGCACTAAAATTGTATTTTGTCGGGGTCGCTTAGGCAAGGGCTGTGGGGGAGACATTTCACATTTGTCCTAAAACTGTAAAAATAAATGTTTGGGATAATTAAAAACAAAATTTAAATTTTTTTATTTTATAGGGTCATTTAGGCGGCAAAGGGGGCGGAGGGGTAGACAGAGTAGTACCAGGTTACGTCTCAGCTTCGTCATGAAAGCTTAAAAATTTTATTTTTAAGGAATGTAGGCTTAAGTAAAACAATTTGTTAAATTTTTACATTATTTTTACATATAATAACGCCCACCAAAGGGGCGGGGTCCAAAAACTAATTTTTTTGATTTGATGGCTCCAATTTTAACGCGTTAGACACTCTTTGACATAAAAATATATTATTTGCTTAACAAAATTACAAAAAAACTTTTAAAATTATGTTGTTTTTTAGAGGTTGGTTTAGTTCTTCTTAGGGGAACTTTTTTCCCTCTTGCCCGACTGAGTCCATTACGAGCTTAACCTGTGCTATCCTTTTATACCAAATTTCAAGATCTACAATCAGTTTGTAGATATTACGATTTAACTTCCAGTTTTTATAAATAAAATAAAAAGTTTTTCCTTGTTGTTTCAATATAAATTCCTGGGCGAAAGTTTGTATTTTATTTACAAAAATAGGCACCACATTAATAACAGGGTTCTAGTTGTGCTCAGTGACATCCCCTGAGCGCTGATCCGAGATAAAAAAATTATATTATATTAAACTAGAACAATTAACTCCTATCCCACCATGTCACTCGGTATCGTTCTATCACACAATTCTAAAACAAAAACAAATATATTTTATATAAATAAAATTGTTATATAAAACAGAGCATAAAAAAATCTTACTAAAGCAGAATAATCAAAAACATGTTTAGATTAAAGACAATGCACTTTGACTAAAAATTTAGTTAAACATCTCTTAAGATAGTTTTTTCATTACAATAATATATTATCTTCCTCCCCTCTGTTAAAGGAAACCCCATACCATATCCGCGCCTGCTTGGAAAATAATCCTGAAAACATTTCACTCTTTGAACAAAAAAGTATTTTAGCTAAATCTTCTTTTATATGCATTTAAAATTGGAATACAAAGGAAAACAGTCGAACTTTAATTCATAAGGCTTGTGTACTTTTCTATTTTAAATAAATTTTTTTCTACTAAAATCAAAGTTAGAAATTCCATATATAATTTAAAACCTACACATACACATCCTATGTATTTATGTATTTGCACATGTGTGGGGCATCAGTTGAATAATCTCATTGCATACTGTGTACCGATTCCATTTAAATGTTGAACTTTGAAAAATTGTTAAAATAGAATTATTTGTTTTTCATTCTCTGCATGAATAACTTTAAATATTTTGGAGTGTGTTTTCGTTTAACAATTATATATGTGTATCCTTTTGCAAAGGCCTATTTGAAAGATAAATAAATGATTGAAACACACATTGAAATTTGAAATACAGAAGATACAAACTGATATGTGAATTAAATGCTTCAATTCGTCTACACATTTGAGTGTTCAGTTAGTCTTCCACAAAACAAAATGTACATTTAAAGTGAAACTCAATCTAGTTTCTAAGCAGTATATTTAGATATATTTCATATTAAATTTATATAAAAGATATATTAAATATTTACAAAGAAGGAAACTTGGGAACGAATGCCACTACTTCTGTCCACTATTTTGGTGACTGAAGACATTGTCAATAAAAAAGAGTACACATTTGATAGAGAAAAAAAATTAGTAACATATTTTTGCTTTAATATTGAAAGAAACAATTTCGAATTAGTGTCTTGTAGTCTTTAATTTTTTTTTAATAAAAATCTAAAAGCTAACAGGCATTCCATTATTGACATCTATTTTAGAAAATAATCAAAAATATTGACTAGAATTACTAAAATGTACTAGTAAATCACTAGTATAAATATCAAGAAAGGATTTTCAGTAACGCACATGTTGAATGTCTATATTAAATAGCACTGGTGCCAGTACCGGCAGTTGTGTCAATGTACTAGTTGTCAATAGTAAGTCAGTACACTTTCAATATTGACCTATCCTGCAGGGTTCTATCAAATTTTATATCAGAATCGGTTATATAATATTATTAAAAGCTATTATTTTTAACGATATTTGGTCTAAATCTTACCATTTACTTTTTGAAATTAATTTTTTGTTAAAATTTGTATAATAAATAATAAGTTTTTATTAAGAATGATATGTTAGGATATCTAGTCATCTTGATAGCAAAACAAAATATCAATGCGCATTTTATTTTGCGAAATGCATAACATTTTGTGTTGGTCGCAGATTGCAGCAAAGTTTGTCTGGTTTTGTTAAGCTGCTTATTGGCTTCTACAATATGCTTTTTTCACGAATTTCTGCATGTTTGCTGGATTACAAAAACAGACAAAACTGAGCCATCAGCAAAATATCTTGGATACCTGTAACGCTGGCAATTGAGTCTTTATTTTTAGCAAAAATATTCATTGTAACATATTCCGATCTAAAATTACGATATTTAAAAGTTAATTGCGTGTTGAGATACTCGTATGTTAAAGAACTGCAAGATATATCCAGGCTTTGCGAAGCCAGGCCACAAGTCGCGAAGGCTACAAAATTAATACATAAATTTAGAGGATAATACACAAAAAAAGAGATGCCCACTTTAATACGAAAATATTAAGGCGCTAATGTTGATCTAAAAACAATATGAATAACTTTTTTAGTTACTTGTGGCTGAATTGGGAATGGAGTGCGTATGAGCAATAAAATTAGTGCATTAAATCATCATACGTGATGATGTGCAAACGCAAGCATCCGGAGCCAAAAATGTAGCATACTTTTGGCATATTTTGTATGGGCGAATAATACAGGTTGAATATAAAGGGTGTTTTTATAAGAGCTTGCTGATTTGAAATTTAAATAAAACACATGCCAAATTATGAAATGGCAAAAAAAAAATGTTTATTTAGTAGATAATTTCTTGTCATTTAACATTTAAATATAAATTCGGGCATATGGCCACCACGACTATTTTGCACAAAGGTCATTCTGGAGGTCCAATTTTCAAGCATTTGAGAGCGTATTTCAGCAATGACACGTTGAATACTGGTTTCCAAAGCGTCAATCGTTGCTGGTTTATCCACGTAAACCAATGATTTCAGGTATCCCCACAAAAAATAATCGAGTGGCGTCAAATCACACGAACGCGGAGGCCAATTCATCGGTCCATTTCTCGAAATAATGTTGTCGTTGAAATGTTCTTTCAATAAGTCCATTGTTTCGCCCGCAGTATGACAAGTGGCACCATCCTAATGAAACCACATTTCGTTTACATCCATATCTTGAAGTTTTGGCACCAAAAATTCATTGATCATGATTCTGTATCGATTTCCATTCACGGTAACGCGTCGTCCTTCCTCATTTTTAAAGAAATAAGGACCGATGATTCCACCAGCACATAGACCGCACCAAACAGTACATTTATCGGGATGCATTGATGATTCTTGAACGGCGTGTGGATTATCTTTGCTCCAAATACGGCAATTTTGCTTGTTAACATATCCATTCAACCAAAAATGCGCCTCATCACTGAAGAGAATTTTGGGGTAAAAAAGCGGATAAACATTTTTAATTGAACACTGTTTTTGAAAATAAATTTCCACGATTTGGAAGCGTTGTTCAGGAGTTAACCTGTTTATGATGATTTGCCAAACAATACTGAGTAGAGACGTCACTTTAAACTGTCAAAACAGCTGTCAGACAACAGAGTGATTCGTATAAAAAAAAACTTCATAAAAAAACACCCTTTATTAATTATTTTAATTCTTCGTTGGTTTTTTTTTTATTAAATGTAGAAATTGCGGTAATAAAGTTTCGATTCGTATATTTTTATACCCTCCAAAACAGAATTGGAGGGTATATTCACTTTGTCATTCCGTTTGTAACGCAGCGAAATATCCATCTGAGACCCCCCTTGCAATATAAATGAGCCTATCAAAAAAAAAAAATTATAATAATAATTAAAAATAAATTTTACATATAATTATTCCAAATATTGATTTTTTTACGACAAAGGTGAAATATCTACCCCATAGCCCTTGCCAGAGCGACACCGACAATATAGAGTTTTAAAACTCTTCAAAAAGAATTTTAAATATTCTTGATCGGTGATGAAGTCTAAGACGCTATAGCCCATACGTTGATCTGCGGAAAATATGATATATTCTATTTTTCAAAGTTCATTAATTAATTCTGTCTTACTTAACGTTGTGGTTTTATTCCACTAATGAGAAGCTCTGGACTATTTAAATAATTGCCTTGTAAAAATTTACGCAAAACCTATTTCTTTACTTACAATTATGCTTATATCTCTAGATCCGTCATTATATCGGCGATACTTCAGTTTTGCCCTTATATCGAAATGTACAATATTAGCCACCGGATTTTACTATTTTCTTAAACTTTTTATTAATTAATTTTTTTTAACAAACAATTAAATTTTCAATGTTAACCTTTTCCAAAAGAACTAAGAGAAAAAACGCATTAAAAACTAGAGAACCAGAGAAAGAAAAAAGTTCCAGATATTTAATTTTTTTTTGTCAAGAAAATTACAAAAATTACAAAAGAAACTCAATAGGAAAATAAACCACGAAAACTTAAAACTCGTATTTGAAAGGTAAACCTTTATCTTAAAGGTGCCTTTAGAAAGTCAAAAGAAAAACCTCATCAGACTAATCGAAAAAGTTATTGCGTGCGATTGTTCTATTTACATAACAAATTTTTTAAGGCAAATTTAGCAAATTAGTGTAGAAAAGTTTTCATGCAATTCTTAAAAATTAAATTCCGGGAGCAAAAATATTAACAGTTTTCACAGATAGCAAATACTTTAAAGTGATTCCATGAGGGCCTGTAATATAGTTTGGGTAGAGTCACTTTGTCAAAGAAAAAATACACATACAAACGATTTGGTGTGTGTACTTAAAGATTTTTGCATATCCTTTAGTTTAAAACATTTTGTTCAGAAATATTTAAATACAAGACAATAATATCATTCGTAAAGTAAATTAAAGCGGATTTAGTATTTGATGTGTTCCCGCACTCCTCTGCTAGATTCGATTTTATGTGTGATGTTCAAATGGTCAAATGAATTAAGAAATTAAGAGGCTAATTATGTCTTTTTCTCGAAATTTAAATAATATAACCAGCTCACACATATAATAAAACTTCATAATGTTGACCTCTTTAAATTCTTGCCAGCTGTTTCGGTAATTACCGGCTGCTGTAATCATTATCACTATTTCTGTTATACCATTTTATGTACTCTGTATGAATTACATTATCCGTATGCTTGTGTTTTACTCTGCCATTCAAACAAAAAGAAAATGAATTCCTTGCCACTGATATCATTGCAAGAGTTTTGTTCCTTAAAACAATGTGTACTTCTGGCATAAGACTTGCAGGAAAGTTGTGTCGTAAACTCCAAGATTGCAAAACAATTTAAAAGTCAAAGTTTACATTAAATTTTATTACAAGGATTGACTTTATGTTATTATCATTAAGGATTTGCCTAGATTAGCCTAACTTGCTGCTTGGCAAAAGCTCAAAAATAGGAAATGACATTTAATTTTATTGAAGACAGATGCTATCAATTAAACCCTTTTCACTTTTTAATTAATAATATATATTTTTTAGAACGCTATTAAGTACACAACATCAAAGGTGTTGTTTTACGAAACACAATTCAACTTCAGTTTGTACTTCTATACAGATTCTCACTTAGAGCAAATTGTGGCAGAGTTTTAATACATTTTGTCGTAATTCATTAAACATTAATTAGACGTTTTAAAAATATTTTTTGAATTTTCATTGTAAACGGACTGCTTTAACACAATAAAAAGAAGATAATACATTAAATTATTATAGTCCTATTGTGGAAAAATATAATAAATTAAATACATCTTCCATTTTTCTTTATAACTAGTCTGACAAACTCAAAGAAAATAATTATAATTATATTTGATCATGCCCAGAAAAACTAAAGCTCACATTGATAAGCAGTAAAATAATTTCCCGCCTTACAGAATTGCTTGCCGGGAGCGCATTTCTGGATACTATTGATAGAAACCAAAACTGTCATATAAGTCAACATTTTTTTAAAGGCATAGTGCTTTCTCTTTGCGCTTACGAGGACGCAATTATTTCAGCGGGTGAATTTTTTGGCGATATTAAAATTTTGTATTTACTTTAACTGGACCGAAATACATAATTGTTTTTATTTCTAAATTTAAATCTAGTGGTTTTCGAAAACAGCTATTCTGCTCTGCTCTGTAAGTTGAATAATTAAAGGCTAATTTTGATTTTCCTTCGTGCCTTGAAATATTTATCATGTCCTTCCGCATTTAAAAAAATTTTCGTACAATTAGCCTGTCAATATGAATTGATTTTAATATAAAAAAAAATGTGTAGTTTCTTTAAAAGTATCTGATTTTGCAGTATTTCCAATTTGTAATTCCTGGATTTCTTGCACTTATGCAGTTTATTTAAAAGCTCTCAATAAAACTATTTTATTTGCTGTGGGTTAAGTGTGCCTTTTTATTGGCTCTTAAACTGAATCATCAGTGGACTTCAACAAAAATTTCAATAAAAAGCCGGGATTTATATGTACACTTCACCATATTTGTGCTCGATTATAAAAATTCTATAAATAGACTTTTTAAAGTTGTATTTTACATCAATTATAAGCTAGTGAGTCTTAAGCACTTTATGTAATTTTGGCTGCTCTTGTAATTTGTTATATAAATGTGAACAAGTGTAGTTTACTATAGAAAGTAATATGATGGCAACGTATTTGGTCTTTCATTAATAAAAAGAAATAAGGTTTTTCAAGTTATGTATTTTTCTGGACACTGCCAGCAGTATTTAACATATAAAAAGAAACTATATAATTGCAGTAAATAAATATATATCCAAAATAATTTCTTCTTCAAATTAATTCCAATTAAATTCTAACAATAAGCAATTCAATGCTACTGAAAGAAAAAAAATTCAAATATCCCCAGTGATTTTAACTGTGCCAATTAACCAATCATTAATTAATTCAGAACCTTTTTCAACTTTATTCCTGAAAAAAGTGTCTCTTTTATGTTTAGTAAAAGTAATTTACCCCAGTTAATGATCAAGTCAAAATGTTTCAGCATCAAAAATAAAAAACCCAATAAAAAGCAAAACACCCACCTCTATAATCATTGCTAGAGACAAAAGCAAAAAAAAATATATATATATATATATATATATATATATATATATATATATATATATATATATTTATATTGTAAATTAGTACATTTAGCCCCTAACAAGGATTTATTTCCATCCACAATTACAAATGAAGCTAAATGTGAAATTTGTACCAAAAAAATCTCTTGCTTTATATTATTTGAAAGCATTTTGCACAACACCCTCAAATTGAAAATAATAAAATTTTGCAAAACAACAGCAACAAATAAATTTATGTTCATATTAAACGTGAAATTTACTGCAATGAATAAATGAATGAATTTTTGTTTGTTAGATGTTGGTTTTTTCTTATTAAAGATTTATATTGCTGGCAACACCCAACATTAAATCAAACAAATTTATGTTTGACTGTATTTGTGCCCAAAGCGAGCTAAAACAACAATGAAAAGAAAATAACAAAAGGTATTTTAAATGAGGATGGTAAAATAATAAATGTTGGCATTTATAAGATTCAGGCTTATTAGCATTTTATTTTCTTTAATTTAAAGATGATACTGTGTGTAGTCACTGACACAGAGGCGTTTTCGTGTAACACAAACACTTGTTTAACAAATGAAAGGAAGCGCACACACACAGGCACACGCACACACTCATACTGACAACTTCAAGTAGATATCTTCTTTACAATGGCAATGACATGACCACAACAATACCATTAACAAGTCTATGCTTCTCTTTAATATCCTTCAAGTATTTTATTTCATTTCATTTCACTTACCTTTTTTAAGGTGTGCTAATAGTTCCACAAACAAGGTTGCTAAAAAATGTAAATTACCTCTGTTTGACATTTAAATGTACACAAAAGCCCATAAAGGCGAGCAAACGATATGAAATGAATAAATGGAAAGCAGAAGGACTTAGAGCAAAGAACAAAAAAAAAAAAAAATTAAAAAGCGAGTGACAAAAAATTTCGGTGGTTAGAGTGTGAGAAAAACATTTCACACTAACGGAATTTCTTATAAATAATGAGTTGGTATGCTGCCAGGTTGGCTGATTGCACGGTTGACTGCTGACATTAACAATGATGGCTGCTAAAATTTAATTTCATTATTTAAAATTTCATATCTATTTAGAAATTCATTGTGGGCTTTTGGCAAAAGGTACAGTTTAAATAATTAAATCTGTACCCAAGGATTTAGACCGTAAATCTTCCCTTATATGAATATAATAAAGATTTATAAACAAAATGTTCTGAAAATATATTAATGCAGTATTTTAGAAATAACGACAGAAGGTTCGTTTGCTTAAAATATCATTTGTATCCTCAAATAATGCCTTTTTTAATGAGGTCAAACTGGAAAGGTGGAGGGATGGGATACCATATGGGTTTTTATGGTGATCAGGGAGTTTAAGTCCGGAATAGCGAATAAAGCAGGAAGTGAAATCCTTCACTTGAATAATTAACATAAGAGCTGATATATAGTTTATCCTAATAAACAGAGTTAATAATTCAATGCAATTTTAACATTCACTTTGTCATTCCATGGGTAACGCAGTGAAGTATCCCTCTGAGACCCCATAAAGTATATATAAGACGATCTAACCATGTCCGGCCATCTGTGGAAATCACGGTTGAGTTCAAACGAAAAGAGCCAGACCTTTGAAACTAGGTAAAACTAATGAGCTGAATCAGACCAGAGGGAAAAAAGTTCCCCTAAGAAGAACTAACCCAACCTCTAAAAAGCCACATAATTTTTCAAGTTTTTTGTTAAGCAAACGATATATTTTTATGTCAAAGAAAGTCCAACGCGTTAAATTTGGAGCCATAAAATTAAAAAAAATAAGTTTTGGACCCCGTCCCTTTTAATGGGAGTTATTATATGCAAAAACAATGTAACAATTTAACAAATTGTATTATTCAAGCCTACATTCCTTAAAAATAAAATTTTTATGACGAAGCTGTACCCCCTCCTCCCCCTTGCCACATAAATAACTCTTTGACACAAAAATATATCAACAATTAAGAAAAATTTTCATAAGTTGGAGGGACACAACCCCATTTGCTGAGAACGGCTACGAATTGATTGATTAAGATCATCTCCAATGCTTTCCTGTACAGCGGTTACGGCTTCTTTAGTCTGAGTGAGAAACAATAGGTAAGGGCACCTGAGTTTGGGTAAAACAGAAACTGAAGTCAATAGAAAGTTTATATAACCTACACTGGTTTGGCTTTCGAGGCTTAACCAGTAGTCTAAACTGGTACCACGGGATCCAGTACAAGCCCAGCAGTTTACTGCGACTGGATATTGGTGAGGTCTGCTTCGGGAATTCATGTGGTGGATTGTGGTTGACAGCAATTGGTGGGCGGTTTGTCAGACAAGGACTGATGACCGATCTTTACGTTTGAGCTTCGGGCCGGCTGATAGTAGCAAAATCTATATGTTGTTGTGATTCAACAAATGAGTTTCTATTGGGGTACTTTCGTGACTCATAGAACTAAGATCTTCTAGATAGGAGCGACGCTCTAGCAAGGTGTTAAGGCATGGACATTACACTATCATGTTCTATAAATTGCCCCCCGGATGACTCAAGGGCCGCTTAGGTGTGGCCCCTGAGTTTCACGGGGTGGTGGTGAACACTCAATTTCACACTATGTTGAGAACATCGTCAGATAAGGTCCTTGTGTTAGGTGCTGACGCTAAACTTTATCATAGTTGTTCTTCCAATTAGCCGCGCCGAAGGACGTTCATGTGCACCATAACATGAAAGAAGTGCACGACGAGTTTGACGAATACAACAATTATTTTGATTAAAAATTTCAACAAATTTCAACGCTCTAAAAACACACTTTACAGTTTTCTCATAAGAAAAAAATAATAATAATACTAAATGAGTACCGATGATGAAAGTGTAGCGGTTTGCCAAAATAGCCCTGTTCTGAATTATTCACCATGTCTTATGAACACAATCCTGTTAACAATAATTGAATTTGAAAATATTTAATTTTAGTTATTTCGCATATATTTTTGCTTGCGTATTATTCTGATCACTCCAGCTATTCCCAAAGATGTCCTGCTTTCATGGCTTTATTCATTAAAACAAAACGAAAAAGGGTAAATTCAGTTCCGCCCTACTTGAAGTCAGACTGAAGCTTTTAAAACATTAATAAACATGTACGAGAATGTAAATACAGTTTATATTTTTTTGTCAACTCTGGCAGAAAAAGTCGATAAACCTTGGATTTTGTTGTTGTCGTTTTTGAATTACACTCGTACTGCTTATTAAATTCGTTTGTGGAAATTACTCGAGCTGAAGTTTTTGTTAATTGTTCTTTTTATGTGTTCCTTATATCTGTAGAATTAAAATACAAATATTACATACACCATACAGCCACCAGAGACTTTTTATACACTTGTTACATTTCTTTTTGAAGGTACTTTTTTAAATTAAACCACAAAATGAAACAAAAATAAATGAACAAAAATTTCAAGGAAACCAGAAAAAAAATGTATAAAATAAAAATGGAATTTTTCACAGACGCCATGCATGCATACATCCACACACACACACACACACACACGAATAAAAACATAATTAAAAATGTATAAAATTACTAAAAACAAAACAAGCACACACAGACATAGAATAAAAGTTCAGTGTGGTATTAATTACATTTTATAACAAATTCAAACTTTTTCCAAAAGAACAACTCTCTAACGACTGATTCGTTAAAAGGGAGAGTTTTATATTCATAAATTATTTTTGGGAAGACAGGAAATTCGCGTAATTTAAATTATTATGAAAAGAATTGTCATAGAAAAGCTTGAACTTACATATTATGTAAAATGGAATGAAAAATTTTAACCCGCTAAGTCTTTAAGATGTCGGCTGTTTTTGGGAGAGGACAAAATGTTGGTTGACATAAACACGAAATTCAATTTTAGGAATACTTCAACTCTGCTGTAGGATAGCAATTTCTGGGGAAAATTTTAAATGTATTCAAAGGACAACAAAATTTAATGAAATAAATCATAAATATAATTTTTTAGTTTTCAACTTCTATTTAATATTTAAATTATTTTTGACAAGCTTGATGCCTTTTTTTATTTTTAAACAAACATTTTTTTATTGTTTTTTATCAATAGCTATTACGTTAACAACCGCTTAACTTCTTCAGCAAATTTTTTTATTTTCGTAAATAAAATATTTTTTCCAGTAGAAATATTTTTCGAAAAAAATTGAAATCGAAAAAATTGATTTATACAATAACAATTTTGTGACTAACTGTCACTGTGACAACGCCATTTTGAAGTAATTCTTTTAAAGCCAATCAGACTTTTGCAAGATTTTCCTGTGGATGAATCGCCAGACAGCCTGTTTAAATATATTCCTTTAAACTATTAACTTTCGAAAGTGTTTGTTAACAAAAAAATTTTTAAATATATATTAAACATATTTATACCCTCCAAGAAAGAATATGGAGGGTATATTCATTTTGTCATTCCGTTTGTAACGCAGCGAAATATCCATCTGAGACTCCATAAAGTATATATATTCTTGATCAGTGATGAAATCTAATACGATCTGACCATGTACGTCCGTCCGCCCGTCTGTGGAAATCACTATTCAGTTCAAGCGAAAAGAGCTAAACTCTTAAAATTTGGTATAAATACTATATATCTCGAAGGATAGCACAGGTTAAGTTTGGAGGTGAGCTATATCGGGCAAGAGAGCAAAAAGTTCCCCTAAGAAGAACTAAACAAAACCTCTAACAAACAACATAATTTTTAATGATTTTTTGTTAAGCAAATGATATATTTTTATATTAAAGAAGGTCGAACGCTCTAAACTTGGAGCCATAAAATAAAAAAAATTATATGCGGACCCCGCCCCCTTTAGTGGGCGTTATTATATGCAAAAATAGTGTAAAAATTTGACATATTGTTTTACTTAAGTCTACATTCCATGAAAATATCATTTTAAAGCTTTAATGACGAAGCTGGGACATAACCTGGTACTACTCTGCCCTACCCCCTACTCACCATTTGCCCCCTAAATGACCCTATAATTTTTTTTTTATTTTTTATATAATTATCCTAAACATTTGTTTTTAGAGTTTTATCACAAAGGTGAAATGTCTCCCCCACAGCCTTTGACAGAGCGACCCCGCCAAAATACAGCTTTAATACCCTCCAAAGAGAATTGGACCCCATAGAGTATACATATATATTATTCATCAGTGATGAAGTCTAAGACGATCTAGCAATGTCCACACGTCCATCTGTGGAAAACATGATATGGTCTATTTTTGGACCCCGCCCCCTTTAGTGGGCGTGGACGTACGATATTATATACAAAAATCGTGTATATATTGAAAAAATTTTATTTCCTAAGGCTATAAGAAGCTGAGATGCTCTCTGATCATGCAGTGATGAAACGTCTCCCCCACGGGCCTTCCCGGAATGGCTCTGTCAAAATAGAAATTTAAAATTGGGTGCAGAGGTGTCTTAAAGAAACTCTTGGGACAGAGTTAAACATTTAAATTTACTTACTAAATATTTGGAGGGTATTTAAGATTCGACCCGGTCGAATATAACATTTTTACTTGTTCTTTTAGCAAAACTTTCCAACGATTTTCGGTGCCACGTGAAATTGAGCCAGAAGTTCGTATGTGTGCCAGAAGTTTCCACTATGGGGATTTTGAAGCCGTTTTAAATGACCTATAAATTATAGCCCTTCTATTGTGAGTAATATAATAATCGCAATTACTAGTTGTAAATTTTTTTTTTTTGGACTCTAAGATATTAGAGTTCTGAAAATTTGGCCGCCATAGATCCGTGATACCCGGGCATAGGACATAAATTCGCCACTGAGTTTAGTAGACACCACATGTCAGCCACGTTCAGCTCTTTAATTTTGGGAAAACATTGTAATCATCCTAAGTAGCGCTCGTTACATTCCTGAACTCGTCGTTGAAAAATTTTGGCACCGGCCCTTAGTTGCTTTTTCGGAATGCATTGACAGTTCTTAACTGCACTTCACACAAAATAAGGAAATTTTATTTTTTCACGATTCCATTCCAGAAATGAGCTCCGTCGCTGAGCACAAAAAGTGCACGATGTACTTTCTTAACGAGTATGAATTTTTATACTAAAATTCAATTATCAGCAGGCATTGTTCGTTTGTAACTCCATACAGGTTTAAATTATAAACCAAACTGAACGTGTTTAACAGTAACATATTGAAGGAAATCAGCTGCTAAAACGCAGTCAGCTACAGAAAATAATTAAGTT
The DNA here is from genome assembly GCA_951800035.1 of Linnaemya tessellans. NCBI lineage: Eukaryota > Metazoa > Arthropoda > Insecta > Diptera > Tachinidae > Linnaemya > Linnaemya tessellans. Next base: position 29,920,918 of record OX637536.1, read on the forward strand.
GAATAAAATAGATTAAGTTAATCAAGTGGTGGGTAATTTTTAGCACACACATTTCACAACATCAATTTGGGATGTTTTTATGCTCCTTTCTAAGAAGAATTCATATTTGTCTTTTTCATAAAAATTATGTAATTCTTTCCAATTCTCATAAATTTCAATATAAGCGTTTGTGTTGGTAACTAAAATATTACATCATATTTATACCAGCACGTAGGTAAAATTCCGACACTGATACTAATACATACATCTGCATGTGTGTATGTACGTATCTATATATGTATATACACATATACTCTCACACCATCACAATATACCCGGACTGTGATACAACAAATTTTATGATGGTTAACTGCCTTTGTTGCTGCTATTTCGTTTGTTCAGCTTCGGAGTGTGTATTTTATGTTTTGCATTTGAATTAGATTTGTGCTGTTATTGGTTTTGCACGTGTTATTCCGAATCTGTATACATTAAAGATACAACTGCATAAATTTCTGTGAAAAATTGCAATCGATTTAATTGGAATTACAAATTACAACAGCACACAAGCAAAACATACATATAGAGTATCTTCCCTATATACCAGCAGAACAGTTGACTACACTTGTCCACTATATATGACTGACTACTTACAAAAACATGCCAAGTCTGAATATTGCAAAGTTTCCATTTATAGTAAAAAGTGATCTAGTAAGATATAATATATAATACAAAACTAGGCATCGTAGAAATATTCAAAGGTGCTACAACATTTGGTGTCAGACAAGCTTAAAGCATTTAAATCTGAATTTCAAAAAAATTTACTAATTTTTGTATCTTTGAAAATGATTAAATCTGCTTTACGAATCCTAGTTATAGAAATATGTTGATCTACACCAAATATACACTAAAATATGTTTTCCAGATTTTTGTAATAATCAAATAACGGAAAGAGCAGTCACACTTTGGATCGTTGAAAAATTAACCGCCCGAACATGACCATATGAAGTCCATATTTCACATACGTTGAATTCAGAAAAATAACTTTGGAACGGCATCTGACAGCCACACAACAGAGAAAACAGATAAAGGTGCGGGTGCTGTTGGCTGAAGTAGTAGAACACGAGACTATGAAGCGGAGGGTCGTGAGTTCGAGCCCGCGCTGAGTCATGAAATATTGTGTTGAATTCTTCTGATCAGCATTAGTGCGTGGTTGTGTTAGTTGTTGCCAGCCTGTTTCAATGATGAAGGCATAGTCACTGGTCACTGAACATAATTGGCAGCGACTGACACTATCATGTACTAAAAAGCAGAGTAACATCACCCACCTTCGTCCTTCCTGTAGCAAAAGTTAGCCGGCGAAGTAAAAGGTTAAAATAGCTACAAAAACAACTGTCTATCTTCTCATCTTTCCTAATCTGTCCCCTCAATACTATCCCCTCGTTTTCAGTTCCAGCGCAATGCATTGCATATATAGGGGTCATCCCTTGAGTGCTGGTCCAAGATAAAATATAATAAAAAAAAGGGTTTTTCAACAAAAACTTTGTTTTCTAAAACAAAACACTTAGATGAAGAATTTAAAATTTTCATTATATTACGAAGAAAAAAGTTCGGTAATAATGAATGAAAAATAATATCTGGGAAAAGACGCCTCCAGATCACACAGCGAACCATACAGTGACACGTTGAGTATTCAAAGGCTTCTCAACAATCGCTCTAGGATTTTTCGAACCCCATATGCGGCAATTTCGCTTGTTGACAGGAAATCTCAGAAGGACGATTATGTTGTCACGAAATGTAACTTTAACAGTACCACAATTTTCATAGTGGATTTTAATTATTTCAATGCGACTTTCAAGCAAAGCTGAATTCACTGCAACAATTGCCAATGCATCTACTACGAATACTTCAGAAAACTATATGTCAAAACTATCACATTGTTGTTGTTGTCACAATTAAAAAACAAAGTTCTTTTTGGAAAACCCTTTACAATATACATTTTTAATTTTCTTCAATAGTTTTGATTTTTTTACTAATGTCCATTTGATCTCCTTCAAAATTCAAAATTAGTTCTGATCTTCACTTTTTGATATGTCCTTGAAGTCTCTCAGGGATTTTGTTTTGATTGTTGTAAAATTTCCTTTCATAAGTGTCATGAATCCTGGGAACAATTGAAAGTCGCAGTGGATCAAATCTTGTGAATTTGATTTCATGATTGCGGTGTGATTTTGCCCGTCATTCCAATTTTTTTTTTATTGTAAAAATCCAGCTTTTTGGGACTGAACTTCACCGGGACACACTTCATGCCCAAAATTTACAAAACAATTCCAGGCAAAACAAAGTCCATATGTCGGCATCCTTAGCGATTTCTCTAATAGTGATTCGAAGATCCTGCATAGCAATTTTCTTTTTCTTTACTTTCCCAACATTTTCATCGGTTGTTAATGTGTTGGGTCGTTCAAAATGAATTTGATGCATCATACAATCACAGCCTTCTTTGATAATCTTATACAATTAGCAGACATTTTTGTAACTCAAATCAAATCAGAGAAAGCCACTGTCTATTGCGTTTCTGCACTTAGTTCCACTTTTTACGCTAAATTAGGAGCGAATTCCTTGATCCATTTTTTACACCAGATAACTCGCAAAATACTGCCTCTCACAAACGAACATAGCATACTAAACAGCTGAAACTGCGAACAAAATTTCGAGGCAAGAGCACCAACATAAAAAAACTCTAGCCGAATGTATGTACATACACATATTTCCCAAGAGATTTGAAAGTTAACGTCATTTACTTAAACATACCTCGTGTACGAGTATTATCCCATATTTAGAAGATTTTTGCAGACTACCCTAAGAAATATAATGTTTCCATATCAGATATGAATACATGGGTTTGAAATTCAATCATGTAATAGATTAAAATTTTATTGAAAATAGTCAACAAGAAACATACAATGTCGTATAATTAGACGGATAGACAATTCATATGACTTTAAGACAATCATGTGAATTAAAAAGTTATAGAACAAAAATTTCCAATAGATGCAAATTCCGTCGTACAAATATTTGATCAATTTAATATCACTTCAGAAATTATTTTAATTTTATTTTAATTAAAAAATATTTTTATTTTATTTAATAATAATAGTAGGAAAATAAAATTTTGCATGACTCACCCCAGAATCTTTTATACGTATAGTGGCCAGCTGAAACAAGAAGGAAAAATTAAGATTAGTTATTATTGAATTATATACATTTTTAATTTTCAAAATTTTCTTTTTTAAATAGGACCGGTAATGACTCCCCCAGGTAATGACTCATACATATGCGATGTATTGAGCAGGAATATTAAAAATAGGGGATAGTGTTGAGTCCAAAGATAGGGAAGGGTGAGGAGATACACACATTAAATTTATAAATTTTCTCTTCGTGGGATTAACACTATGAAGCGGAGGGTCCTGAGTTCAACCCCGCGGTGAGTCATGAAATATTCTGTTGAATTCTTCTCGTCAGCATTAGTTCATGGTTATGTTAGTTCTGACCAACCTGTTTCAGTGATGAAGGCATAGCGGTGGTCACTGAACATAATTGGCAGCGACTAACACGATTATGTACTAAATAGCAGAGTAACAGCAGCACGCTCCTTCGTCGACCTTGTAGGAAAAAATTAGCCGACGAAGCAAAGGCTTGAAATAGCTACAAAAAAATTCTCTATCTTCTTATCTTTCTTCATCTGTCCTCTCAATATTATCCCCTACTTTCTAGTTCCGGCGCAATGCACTGCATATGTAGGGGTAGTCCCCTGAGTGCTGTTCCGAGTTACTAAACTCTTTTACAGCCACTTCTATTAGTTTTACAGAATCCAGAATTGTTTAGTTGATATGTTGAACCGTTCCGATATCAATGAGAAAAGAAATTGAAACTATAGCAACACTTTTTTAAATATATGGAATTTAGAGCCAGAAATATATACCAATTCAACTAACTGCACTTACAATAATTTAGTAGAAAGGCACTCTGTATAAACGGAAGTGTACAGAACAATTGCATTTGGGTAATTGTATATATTTGTTTTCATATGGGCAATCAAAAATGTATCAACAGAAAATCTATGAATTCTAAGATGAGAAAAAAAATGTATTCTATCAGTTCAATATTACAATTCTTAGTTTAATAATATTTAAATATATGGCTACAGATGCATGTGTGTCAGTAAGTATGCATATTTTAGTGTGAAGATTTGTTCAGTACCGGCTATCAAATGTAGGAAGCTGCTGTCAATGCCTAAGCAGAATATGCATAAATATCAAGAAGTTACAAAATATGTTATTGCATCAAAATTGCTGTAATTAATTTGAAAATATTAAAACACAGACATATATCGCTGTCCATATGTATGCAGTAATATGAGTTAGTCTGAATATATTTTTTAGTACCGGTTATTAAAAGTAGGAAGCTTCTTACTGCCTGCACTATCCTGGCTCTGTATACTAAGGGGTGTGCAACTCTTTACAACTAATATTTTATTCTTGTGATATTTTCTCAGTATGAGGTGAAATGCTTTAATATTTTTGTCATGACTAGATGACATTTAATTCAAGATATAAAAAGCCATCACATATATAAACGTTAAAAATATATAAAATCAATAAAACATGAAGGAGAAAATATATCATTAACACAAGGATTTAATTGTCTTTGTAGAAGCAAATCTTTTGTTTAAATTTATCCTTAAATGTGTATAAATAACAACTACTAATATATTCAAGCAAGCCAACAACACAAGAGTTGTTAAGATGGGGAGTGGAGCAGACCCACGTTACATACAACAACTATTACACTATCTAAGACCTCCATATTGAAGTGGGAGTGTTAGTAAGAATTCACTTGTTCATTTTCAAACAAAGAAAAAAAAAGAATTTTTGATGTGTAAACATCTATACGCTGGGGGGGGGGGGGGGGGGCTGGCTAAAAATATTTTTCACAATACAATCACAAATTTAGAGTAAGATCAAATCGGTGTGAGCTATGTATGAGTGTATTAGTGTAATCATACGGATAACAAGAAGTACAGAAAAACTTAACAGATGTATAGAAATACACTCAGCACCATCTAGTGTGCAATAAACTTGTGTCCAACTAGTAGACTTGTGTCCAACTAGCTCATTCGCTCAGTTTTGACAAAAACCTTTAATCAAACCTATGTAATTTAAATGGCTTTGATTAAAGGTTGTTGTCAAAACTTAGCGAATGAGCTAGTTGGGCATAAGTCTACCAACTAGCTCATTCACTTAGTTTTGATAAGAACCTCTGATCAAACCCATTTAAATTACATAGGTTTGATTATAGGTTCTTGTCAAAACTAAGCGGATGAGCTAGTTGGACACAAGTCTAGTGTGCAATAGTTGCAGTCGTACATTATGTTATCGTAGGCAAATAAAAACAAATAAAAAAAATGAGTACAAAAACATTTAATTTTAATAACTTTCAAAAAGATTTTTTGTACTTTAAAAAGAAGTCATTTGCAGAAAAAAATATATATATTTCAAAAATTTACACTAAAGTTGAAAAGTGCATTCTTGCTGAGATACCCTTTATATAAGTTAGCAGTTTTTATAACACTTGCTATTAATTAGAATCTGTTTTATTTCCTCTCTACAAAAAACCTCACATCTTGCAGTATTTTTTTATCATATAAAATTTGTCGTAAAAATATAAACTAAAATACGTTTGCGGCGGACTCCTTGAATTGTCCATTTCTATCCTCTTTCTACTAGTCTGCTTCTTAAGAAAAGATATATAAAAAAAATACTAAAAGCATTAAAAAAATAAAAGAAAACAAACCAATTTCGCAAACATTTAAAAAGTCTCCTCAGCATATTTTTTTTATCAACAAGAGTCCAGTTTAAGAACTTTTTGTTGTCGCTAATGGCAACAAAAATAAACATTTTTCGGTTGACAGAAGGGGCGGAATAATAAAAGTTTGCTAGAAAATTTTTCAATTTTTTCTATGCTCACGCATAAATGATTTTTGATTTGGCAAGCAAAAAGACCTGAGAAAGACGACAACAAAACTACAATAAAATTATATTCAGTTGACCATCCTTGGAATAATATTAAACAATAAAAAACTTTTCGAAAGTCAATAAATCCATGTTAGACTGTGTGTTTTTGTTTTTGGTTTTGTATTTATAAATGTATTTATTCATAATTCACTTTTGTGTTCATAGAAACGAAAGTATTTTTCAGCATTTTCCCATTTTTAGTGTACAAAAAAAAATACATAAAAAATAAAGAAGCCAGAGTTTAATAAAAGCAATAAAGTTTTAATGCACATCCCATAAAATATCAATTTCCATAAATACGAGTGTGTGTAGAGAGTTTTCAATGAAAATCAATAAAATATAATTTTATCTAACTGGCAGTCATGACAACTAGTTTTAATGAAATTTCATGATTTTAGCTCTAATCAAATTATGGATGATTTGGCATTTATACACACGTAGACTCACACACATACATTCACATATAAATACAAATGTATGTGCATATTTCATAACTCATTTAGGGGCCTTTTTAACAAGTACTTGAGACTTTAACATGAGTTTATTTTGATTCTAATTAATTTTAGAATTGATTATAAATATTAGGATATTTATGATACACTGCGCTGCCAGTTAGTGAAGAATCCAGATTTTCAATCATATGTTTCAGCATAATTTTTCCAGTAGTCACAATCGCAAAATAGCTTGATTCTCTTATCGTAAGCTTCTCGTTAAGTGATTAAGAAGCTTAACCAAATATCAGATTTAAAACAAGATCTATAATAATCACTACTCTTTTCATTTTGTTATTTTTTCATTTTAGCTCTTGTTTTATCTTAGATTTTTGTTAAGATTCTTAATCATTTGAGTTGATAAGAAACCAACAGAATATTGTTTAAAAATATCCCTGATGATCGGCATTAGCCACAGACGCCTAAAATTATACTATTTTATTTTATAAGTGCTTTTTGTTTGCTGTGTGGTCATGTATTAATTGAGACAATATGTCGAATAAAAAATTTTAAAAACATTTTATTTCATATTTTAAATTTTTAAAGTTTTGCAAACAGCACAATTAAATGAAAATTTAGTGGTAAAAAATATCTCTCAATAACGAATTTTATTTCTAAAATTAGTTTCCCATTGGTAAACAATAGAAATATTTAATAAAAACAAAATAAAAACCCAAAACACAGATACTGCAAAACTTAATTTAAATTATTTGTTTCATAAATTGAATTAAATGCTGTATTAAAAATTTTATATTTCGTTTTGCATATAACAAATAAATTACAAAAGTTATCGGCTGAGTCTGCTGCTACAAAACTCTCCATCTTACATTTTTATTAATTAAGACTATATAATTTGTAGTTACATTTAAAAAATTTATTAAATAACAAACGAAATAAATAAGTAAATTACTAGCTATTTTTGTAAAAATAATAAACATTTTCTTTTGGGTATTTATATTGAGGCAACAATAAAAAAACTCGAAATTTTGTTTTTGTTTCAAACGAAAAATGTTGTTCTTTTTACAAAAAGTTAAATAACTCATATTAGTTATTGTTTTCTTCGGAATATAAGGAAACTGTTTGATAAAAGTTTTTTAATTTCGAATTTGTATGTTAATGACAGAAATGCAAAATATAAACTTTCAAGAATTCATACGAAAAGAAAGTACTTACGGTGCTCCAAAGAAATTTAGTACTTTGCATTTCTTTAATATTCCAGGTTAATTTGTTAAATAAGGTTATCATGTTCACTATAAAATACTTAGTTAGTGTTCTTTCCTTTTCATGCTTAAAATAAAAAAACGAAGAGCTACAAAAAAAATGTGATAAAGTTTGCTTTTAATACTTTCGTCAACTTACAAGAAACTATGAAGTAGAAACAAAGAGGATTAAAGCAAAAGGTAACAGTGTGCACAATAGGGGAATATTTTCGAAAAACAATTACATATATAGAAATGACTTGAAGTAGTATAAAAATATTGCACGTTAACATTTTTTTGTACCTATTTCACATCCGGCTAAACTTATTTCGTTATTGCATTCAAATCTTAAATTTCTTACCAAAAATTAAAAAATAATTTTCTCACGTTTTCATTGTTTCATCATGTTATAAAAAATACAATATTTTTAATCTAGACTATCCTAAAATTTCATATACTTCAATATTGTCATATATTATTCATTCACATATTCACATATGTGACCTGCTCCACGAAAAGGGACCTCTGCGCCGAAAAATTTTTTTTTACTTTTTGAGTGATTCTTATAGGAAAAAAACGCTCTTTCAAATGCCGTAAACCGCAAGTTTCTGTCTCTTAGTTTTTTTTTTTACAAATCACCAAAACATTGATAATTTGATAAGGAATAAAACAACTCTAGTAATTTTGAAAACAAAATTACCAAAAACAGGTTTTTAACTGCTAGAAATAATTTTCATACAGACAACACTGCATAGTGAACATCGTACAAAGTACCAGAGAGTCGAAATACATCGCCAGATGATCAGGTTGAAGGAAGAGTTGCATAACCATGCGCAAAACACGGAAAAAACGAAGCGCTTTTTTTAAACGCGTTTTTCTCAATAACTTCTTTTCGGCGCAGAGGTCACATATAATAGTAAAATTCCAAGTATAAATTCAGGAATTTTTTTAGAAAAGCGAAAAACATAAAAGGATAACATTGTTACTAATATAATTTTATCATTTAGCTAAGTATAATACGAGAAAACACATATGTAAATATTTTGTAATGAACTTTTTTATTCCTATATTAAATTAAATTATGATTGATCGACAATTGTTCGAAAAATTGTTTTTGAATTCACAAAGACATGATATTGCAAGACACAAAATAAAGTCAAACATCAATTTTAATTATCCAACGAACAGAGCAGAGCAGAACAGCTGTTTTCGGAAGACGCTACTTATAGTCTACTAAGCTAAATACAATTGGGTCATTTCATAATTTTAAATTTATAAAATTATCAACGTTAACCCCCAGAGGTATAACCAGGTCTGTGCAGACCTTTTGCATATGCAACTTTGTATAACTTTATTGTTTTTCATGTTAGAAACAAATCCTTCCATGACTTCCGGGAGCAACATTCTACAGACATAATAAATAAAAAATCAGTGCGATTGCAAGTCCGGATTCGCGTTAATCCAGGTTTTAAAATTTTTTGGTTTAAACATCATAACCAGGTCTGTGCAGACCTATGAGTAATTTGTACGGGATGAATGGGGGGCAGGTGATTTAAACCGTTTTTGAAAAGTATTTGGAAAAGAACATATAAATGTGTATATAAAATGTAAATATTGAATATAACGCAAGTAAAATATTGATATATCAGCAGATAATTTGAGGAGTACTCATTTGAAATTGTCAAGAAAAATAAAAAGTAAAGAAGTATAACTGTATTAATTCTATAAAAGTCTAAATATTCAGTATTTTTAGTGAATAACATTTATTTGGATTCTTTCTACAAAATCAAACGGTAAATATTTTTCGTTTTCTTATAAATAAATGCTTAGAATAAATTTATCTTTGAGTATAGAAAAATGACATCAGCATTTGCTACCGATGATATGATGGACGTTGTGAACAGTACCGCAAGATTTTTATGTTTACCAGAAGAAGAGTGAAGCCAAATGGAAGTAAAGTTAGGATTGTGATTCGCCGCTGATGATGAACATCCCGATAAAAGTACTCCTTTCGAGGGTGATGATGAAACAGACTTAGCCACTGAGATAGAGAGTATTTATGACGATGATGACGACTTGGAAAAATTTTATGAAGCCACGGCATGAACTATGGGTCGTCAAGGTCCAGTTTCAGGAACCGTGAGAATTTGATTTGATAATAGCAGCACAAGATCATATTCATTCACTGAATTCAAATTTTAAATTAATTTTCCAACTTTGTTGGTAACTGGTAGCTGTAAGCCTTCGGATAGATGACCGTATCTTCTTCCAGTCGACCATCTTGTTCTCTTTGTTATAAATTTTTTTTTTTTTTTTTTTTTAGGAGTAGGACCAGCACTCAGGGGATGACCCTTATATATGCAATGCATTGCGCCGGAACTGAAAACGAGGGGATAGTATTGAGGGGACAGATTAGGAAAGATGAGAAGATAGAAAGTTGTTTTTTTTTTGTTTGTAGCTATTTCAACCTTTTTCTTCGCCGGCTAATTTTTGCTACAAAGCCGACGAAGGTGGGTGCTGTTACTCTGCTTTTTAGTACATGATAGTGTCAGTCGCCGCCAATTATGTTCAGCGACCAGTGACTATGCCTTCATCATTGAAACAGGCTGGCAACAACTAACACAACCACGCACTAATGCTGATCAGAAGAATTCAACACAATATTTCATGACTCAGCGCGGGCTCGAACTCACGACTCTCCGCTTCATAGTCTCGTGTTCTACTACTTCAGCCAACAGCAGCTACAAATTGGACAAAAAGCAACGAAAAACACGGTTTCATTGCATGTATTGCAGAAAGCCGGTATGTTTACGGCATTTACGAATATATACCAGCATTTACGTACCAGGTATTGAATAACGTGTATAAAATTTATTTGATTACTTTTAGCTAATAAAATTGCGTATATAGATAACTAAGATGCATGTAAATATGTTTTTATTATGCCGTCATAAAACTCATTTATACACACTTTTAGAACACCTGTATATGTATTTCCATACAATTGGTTTTAAAATTTAAAAAATCAAAATTTCGATTCCAAGGTTGGGCAACTGCAATATTTTGTAGTACGTGATGGTGACCAAAATGATTTAAAATTTTAAGTTTTTCCTAAATCAAACTACTTTATACCTCACTAGGAGTTGAATTGGTAAAAAAAAAAAATATTTAAATTGTTAATTTTGGGCTTAAGTTCGAATCTGCATGACTGCAAATGATTTTTTATTATTTTATTAATAAATGAATTAAGAATATTTTTCAATAATATTCCAATCTTAATATAAAAAAAAAATAATAATAAATAGAATTTGAACAAATTCATTTATTAATAAAATAATAAAAAATCATTTGCAGTCATGCAGATTCGAACTTAAGCCCAAAATTAACAATTTACATTACAAAGTTCGACTAATAAAAATTCATACATAATTTAAAAAAATATTTAATATAGAATGTAATCACGTTCATTTATTAAAAAAAAATTAAAATAAAAAATAATTTGCAGTTTCGCAGATTTGAACTTATAGCCTGTTGAGAAAATTAACATCCTGTAATACAATTTACATAAATAAAAGTTCACTATTAAAATAGAAATTCATACATAATTAAAAAAACATTTAAATTTCGGGAAACTGAAATTTTTCTATACATGAACGTAATCAAAAAGGAAACTGGCGTTGTTTATTTATTTTTTTTTGCTAATTAAAACTGTTTCATAGTTCAGGAAGAACAAAATTGGTATCCAAAAAGTGAAAAAGAATCAAAATTACGATACCAGGGTTGCATAACTGTAATGTAAATCGGAGCCCAATAATCGTCTTAATATGGAACTTTCAGAAAGGACTATTCACAAAATACCTTCTTACTGCCTATTTCACAAAGTCGGGAAAACTACTTATCGGCTGCAACTACAGTTCAAACTAAAATAAAACAATGAGTTGTGTTTGTTTTAAATATAATTATATAATATAAGGAATTCTTTCCACATCGCGAAACAGTCAGTAAGAATTTTTTCTTCAATAATCCATTTTGAAAGTTCAATACTTGAACGATATTTCTAGTCAATAGTACCACTGTAAAAATAAAATTATTTCTGTATACAAAACACTACCGCAACGTATCTGTACTTTCTTGTACATTTAAGTAAGTGTGACTCTATTTTCTACCAAATTCAATAGTGTAATAATGTAACTAGTTATAGCGGTGGTACTAGTTGTTGCAATTGTTTTGTGGCTTGTATATAAATTGCACAGCACCAAACTCTTTTGGTGCTCTACAGACTTTGCTTTAAGAATGATATGAAGCAAAACAACAATATTTCATAGAAATTGCTTAAATTAGAAACAAACTTTATTATGGGGCAACAAAAGCTATTCAACTAACCAGCCAGGCAGCCAGCCAGCCAGCCAACATAACGAAAATACTAACGGCAATGGAAATTTTTTTTAAGTAAAGGAAGTGGGAAAGAATTCCATAGAAATTTATGAAACAAGAAATTTTATAACGAAAATAATTTGAATAGTTGGAAAGGAAGTTCAGTGGGTTGTGGAAATTGTTACGAAGCGACATTCGTTGTAGGAAAAGCGACATTCGTTGTTGTAACTGTATAGTTTGTATTACTCTTAAGCATTCTTATCAAGTCAAACACAATAGTGAAGAAAAAATTTATATTTTCTTTCAGCTATTAAGAGAATTTCCTTGCAAACACCTTCTGCTGGTATTGCGTCTGATAATTAATCTGCCTTATTACCGTTCTCGAATCGACTCGAGTGTTTGTAATAGATTAAAGAAAAATCTTATATATTTCTTTAGTCTATTACATTCTCTCGAGTCGAATCGAGAACCGTAATAAGGCCCAATAGAATTGATCTGGTGGAATTTAATCAAAGACGCAAACCTTACCTTAATGTTGTAGTGCAAAAACATATTCACTGGCCGCGGGAACATATTCAGGACTCTAATTTATTGGTGCTGTCAAGCTCTGCATGAAATAGCCATAATTGGCATGTCAACAGTGCCACAGATTTTCAGCAATTTAGTATTCATTGGATATTTACAGCAAACTGACCTCAATCAATTCACATTCATAAGGTTACCTTCTTATATTCATTTTCTCTATGGCTCAAGGAAAAAAAAAACTTATACAAAATATTTTTTCCTAACTTCGCATCCACACGATTTTTGCTATTAAATGCATTTGTGGAATGCTGTGTAGTACAAGTAAAAAATAATATACATATAACTTTATTTTCCCAGCTTAACTCTTAAAACAAATTCAGCAACTACAACAACCACATTGTAGCTGTTGACCCAGTTTTATTGCATACAAACGGAAAAAAAGATGAACATCCGTTTAAAATTTCTTTTTACAATGACTGTAACTACACATTTTTTTAAGAGTATATTTTTGTAGCCACTGTCGTTCTTTATAGGCGATTTTTTAATTTTTTTTCTTAGGATGTAGAAAGTATAACAATAAATAAAGACAAAGGAAAACAAGAGAAAATGTTGCGACACATGTATGAACCGAATCTCAAAGGCCTTAATAGCTAAAGCAAAGAGAGACACTTTTTAAAATTTAATTTTTTAGCTGAATTATAAACATGAGATTTTTATAATTCAAGCAAAAAAATAAAAAAATATTTAAAAAAAAAATGATTAAAACAGCTTATTTATTTATATCTAAACTTTAAATAAATCGATTTGTATCAGTCATTTTCTTTGTTGCATTGCTTTTAAAAAATTTATTGCCAGTTTATTATTATATACTTATTATAAATATTAGAAAATTATTTTTAATTTATTATATTTGTAGTAAGACAAATTTTCTCTTTACGAGCTTTTAAAAACGGGTGGGCAAATTTGAGGTTCGTAAGTAAATTGGCTATGAAATGATGAAATGTCAGGATTTGAGCTGTCATCCTTCGATATTTATTTATCAAAAAGTTGGGAAATTTTAACCATGGAACTAGTAAATTCTTGAACAAAACATTTTAATTGTGAAAATTTTCTATCAAAATGGTGACAATTTCAAGCAGCTTTTGCTCGTAATCAGGCTTCTGCAGAGACCGCTGTACATAATCTAATCGCTAAATACAAGTCTCACTACACTGTTACAGACAATATATATAAAAAAAATACGCTGGTAGTGGCCGCAGTGACGCAAACACAGCCGATCTACAGCATAGTGTTGGGAATGAGTCTAGAACATCATCTCAACGACGTCTGCAACCATTCGGCATTACAAGAGGTACTTTGCGCAAGATTTTGCATAAAAATCTTCATCTTCACACTTATAAAGATCAACTCGTTTAAGAATTAAAAACGGCGGGCCGATCATTGTTTGCGTCGATCCTTCGCAAACTGGTTTTTTGAAAAACTGAACGAGAACAGCATATTTTTCAACAAAATCGTCTGTAGTGACGAGGTCCATTTTAAAATAGGCGGTTATATAGACAAACAAAATTTTCATATAAGGGGATCACAACATCCACTAAAAATTCTCGAGAAAACGTTTCATTCGAAGAAAGTGGGCATATGATGCGGGTTGTAGCCAGGTGGCATCATTGGCCTGTACCTTTTCGAAAATTAGAGAAGTAACGTCGCCACCGTGAATTCTCTGCGCTACCAAACCATGTTAAGCGACTTTTTGTGGCCACTATTGACTTTAGTCTGATAATTTCTCGATTTGGCCATATCAATTGACCGCCTCGTTCTTATGATTATTTTCTCTTAACACCCATACCTAAATACGGGCGGAAAGCGGAACGTTTTTTTCCGCTGAGCGTTAACGCTGAAATGCCATACCTAAACAAAAGCGGCAGCGTTATGTAAAAAAACAATAAAAACAGGGTTATCAAACAAACAAATTAAACAACCCTGATTATTTTAACAGCTGGACGGACGACATTTGTGATTTTGTTATTGAAATTTTGTACAAATTACATACGTGCATACATATTTATGTATATAATCATATTGTAAATATTTTCTTACCACCATTTTCTAATACGAAGTGCACAAATTTTTTCTTTTATTATATATTTCACTTTTGTAAATCTTTGCTCTTTTTCTCTGGTTACAATTCTCTTCTTTTGCAACCAACTTCATTAGAAAACGCTCTGTCAAAATCGGATTTTCCAATAGCAAAGCGTTGCCGCCGCGTTATTTCGGTATGCTCCATACAAAATGTATGGACATGAGAACTTTTGACAGCTAAAAAACGCTTGCCGCCCGTATTTAGGTATGGGAGTAAGCCATTTGAAAGACTGGGTATGAAGTGAGTAAACCACAAACAACTGCAATGACGATATAAGCGAAGCTTTGTAGCAAAATGTGGCTCAAAATTTTATGAAAAGAGCGGACATTTGGCGATGTGCTAGAGCTGAGCATTTGCTCCACATTATATTCTATTATTGATTCAACTATTTCTGCTTTACATTGGTATCGATAAAAGTGAGTTTGTCAAAAAAAGGAGTATTTTCAATCGAAGTTACTTTCTAACCTCAAATTTACCCATCCTTTATTCGTTCAGTGAACAGTGCCATTTACCTCCAAAATTTAAAAATTTTCATGAAAAATGGAAGAAAGGGAATTTCGTGCAGTAATTAATATTATTATTTAAAAGGGAAAACGGCGAAAAAGACAAAAGAAAAGCTCGATAAACATTACGGTTAGTCTGCTCCATCAGATTACATGGTAAATCATTGGATTGCTGAATTTAAACGCGGCCGAACAAGCACTGCAACAATACCAGCAACAGGAAGGCCAAAAGAGGTGGTTACTGAAGAAAATATCCAGGAAATCCTCGATATCGTTATGAATGATCGCCGAGTCAAGTTACGTGAGATTGTTGAAATGGTAATCATATCATATGAACGTGTGTTCAACATTTTTCAAGAACATTTGCATATGAAAAGGCTATCGGCAAGATGGGAGCCGCTTCTGCTCAGTGTCGAACAAGAAGGAGTTCGACAGACCACTTCATAGCGGTGTTTGGACATGATAAAGCGTAATCCCGTTGATTTTTGGCGTCGATTAATAACTGTTGATGAAACGTGGGCCCACTACTGCACACCTGAAACCAAAAATCAGTCGAAACAATGGGTGGAAGCTGTATTTTGAGATGCACGCGGAATATTGCTCATCGATTATTTTGAAAAAGGATCCACAATCACAGGAAAGTATTATCGTGCATTATTGGATCAATTGATTGATGCACAGCATTAGATTCGATGCTAAAATTACGTGAAATACACTTCGAATTGGTTGATCATCCACCTTATAGTCCAGATTTAGCTCCTAGTTACTTTTTCCAGTTTCCAAAATTGAAAAAATGGCTCGCAGGAAAAAGATTCATCTCAAACGAAGAAGTGATTACCGAAACTAACGCGTATTTTGAGGGGTTCCCAAAATCGTATTATTCAGATGGTATAAAAAAGTTGAAATATCGTCATAGTAAGTGTATTGAGCTAAAAGGAGGTTTTTAAAAATAATGAAATTTTTTTCTACTTAGGTAGCTTCAATATCAATCCGCCCTATAAATTAGATAGTTAACAAACATGAGTATACATTTTAATTTTTCGAACTTGATCATTTTATTAAGATACGAAATTTTTTATTCAGACTCAAGTTCAAATCTACAATCTGTATATGCAAACTAATTCAAAGCTACAAAAATATATATTTCTCATTTCTCATATTAAGCCCCATTGTCCACTTCAAGTTTTATACCATCAAAGAAGTACATTTTATATCAAAAGAAATTTTTGTCAAGTGGCATCAATACATTGAATGTCTTCTGTAGAGTGCTAAATTGGTATAAAAAATCGCTACACTTATTTTTCTGTAACAGTGTGGTTGGTCAAATGTTACTGTTTTATTTCGCTTAACATTGAGTTAAGTTTTTCTTTATATATTTTCTCCTTGAGTGTTGATTAAAAAAAATAAATTTTTTTTCATATATTTCATTGTTAAAAATGTATAAACGAAGGTCTTGTATATAATTTTAACCCCAAAATTTGGGAAAGAAACAAACCCAAGAGAAAGAGAAAAATCATACAAAAACGGAACTTTCATTTTTCAACTAAAAACGTTTCATTGTCGTTTGTTTCATTTAGTCGTATACAGTGAATGAGTGTCATTAATATCCATAGCCATTTCTAATATATTCGCATGTCTGTTGGAATGCAGTCAGCATATGATTTTTGTTTTCTCTACGTGTATGCCTGTCGTTAAATTTCATTGCATTTTGTATTGTTTGTGGTTATTTACTTATTGCTTTAGAATATAAAAATTGTGTTATTTACTTGCCTTTTGTAAAAACTATGTAAAGATGCATATTTCATATTGGTCATACAAGGGAAAAAAGAATGAACAAATAGGATTCCATAAAATCTCATTACATACTCGTATTAAACATTTCTGAATACTTATCGCTGAATCTTCGTATCTTTAAAAGTTATAAGAATTGCTAAGCAATGGAATACATTTCATTTCATAAATTTAAATGTGAGAATTTCAATCCGTTTTTTTGTATTGCAGTCATGTTATACCAGTTTCCTTAAATTGTTACTAATGATCATCTACTACAGTGAAAGAAATCAATATGGTATATATTTTGACTAACTGCGGACTCGAACTTCGGATTTTCGTCTTCATAGTCTCTTAGTAGTTTTTGTTGAAATAGACCGTGGAGCGTTAAAAAAATGCTATCTTTATTAAAAGAAATCTATTCAGAAGGAGTGAGTTAAAGAGTTTTAAGCGGTATTAATAATATTTTATTCCATATTACGCAGAGTTAAAAGAGTAAAAATTTAAAAAATGACACTTTATACACCTGCATAATGCCGGGCTAAACATTTTATTCTTATTTTGAAAAGCATCAGAATTAATTTTCGAATTAATCCCATTTTCTCTTGTTTTAATCAAATTCGTACTTACAGTTTTGAGTATAACTCGTTTTTAAAATAACTAGAAGAACTCAGTACGAGATTTCTTTTCCTATGAAATTGATTAACATACTTCATACAATCTGTTATCCTTGGCAAAGAAGTTTTCCAAAAGAAATAATGTTTCGTATGTAAAATTAATTGTTAATTAGAGTAATAAAAAAGTATAATTTATTATGACCAGAAAAATAATATTTTTATTACTTTTTCTACAATTTTAGCTATTGTTCTTCAACGAATTTTCGACCACTTTTGATCACTTAATAGGATCATTTCCAAAAACAAAAACCACCATATGTTATTCGTCGAAGCTCAAGATATCTCTACCAAATTTCCTCTAAATCGGTTAACCGGTCATCATAAAAAGTGCAAGTCGTTATAAAAAGTGCAAGTCATAATAAAAAGTGCAAGTCATCATAAAAAGTGCAAGACATTATGAAAAGTGCAAGTCATTATAAAAAGTGCAAGTTATAATAAAAAGTGCAAGTCGTTATAAAAAGTGCAAGTCATTATAAAAAGTGCAAGTCATCATAAAAAGTGCAAGTCATCATAAAAAGTGCAAGTCGTTATAAAAAGTGCAAGTCGTTATAAAAAGTGCAAGTCATTATAAAAGTCATCATTAAAAGTGCAAGTCGTTATAAAAAGTGCAGGTCACTATATAAAAATTGCAAGTCATCATAAAAAGTGCAAGTCATTATAAAAAGTGCAAGTCTTCATAAAAAGTGCAAGTCGTTATAAAAACTTAAAGTCAATATAAAAAGTGCAAGTCATCATAAAAAGTGCAAGTCGTTATAAAAAGTGCAAGTGATTATAAAAAGTGCAAGTACCATTATAAAAAGTGCAAGTACCATTATAAAAAGTGCAAGTCATTATAAAAAGTGCAAGTCATCATAAAAAGTGCAAGTCGTTATAAAAAGTGCAACTCCTTATAAAAAGTGCAAGTCATCTTAAAAAGTGCAACTCATTATAAAAACCGAAACCTTACGCTAGCCATGCTAGCATGCATGAAGTATTAAATTATTTCTTTTATTACACTACTACCCCGACTTTGTCCGCGAAGAATATGTGCAACTTCATCTAATGTGTATGTTATGTCAATGAAGTGCTGAATTTTTACTGCATGAAAATTTACAACGTCCTTAGGTACCAGTTTCATAACATTATATAGCCCCACAAACCTTAAATCACCCTTGACCCCTCATAAAATAATTGCCAAAAACAGTTATTAGTTTCATAATTTCATATGTCCAAGCAAATTTTCCACCACTATTGATCACTTAGTATGATGATTTTCAAAACCAAAAATTACCCTTTGGTATTCCTCGGATCTCATAATATCTCTATGCCAAATTTCATCTAAATCTGTTAAGCGGTTTGAGCGTGAAGAGGTAACAGACAGAGTTACATCCGTATTTATTATATTAAGTAATGATATATATATATATATATATATATATATATATATATGTGTGTGTATAAATTTATATATATATATATATATATATATATATATATATATGTGTATAAATTTATATATATACATTTTATATTTAATATTAAAAACAAAGTATTTGCAAATGTCGGAGTCAGTTTTTGATATTTATTGCTGCTATTAAATGCATGCAATTCTTTCGTCTTCTCTCATATTATCGTTCTGCTAGAATTGCATTTTTCTTGCAGTTTTATTTTTATTGATACCGAGTGTATAATTGAGCAAAGTCATTTTGTTCTCTGCCACGTAACTAAAATGCTTCATATGGTGACTGTGGTGGCATATAAAGTGGAATAAACAGAGGAAATGGTCAAGGAAATTCAATTTCATTTTTCTCTTTATTGTGGACAAAAAGAAAAGTGCTTCTAAAAAGAGGAAAGAACTAAATATTTATATCCGAGAATCTGAAATAAATATTGATATAGAATTTAAGTGCTTGATTTTACTTGCTATAGAAAACATTGACATAAAAACTGCTTTCTTGATACGATTTTGTAATGGATGTAAATATTCGTATGTTCCCATGTTATCATGTTGAGCCATTGGAGTCAAAAAATTTTAAGTGGCATGCTGTTTTTAAATTATTTTTTTTCCAAAATCGATAATTTACTTTAAATTGGACCACCTGCCGAATTACCGAATGGAGGATGCTGTTGGCTGAAGTAGTTAACACAATGGTATGAACCGACTCCGCCCTCAGTCCTTAATATGGTGTGATTGTGTTAGTTGCCATCAACCTGTTTCAGTGATGAAAGCTTCTCATTGGTGACTTTACAATTACTGGCAACGATTGCAGCAATCATGTACTAAAGAGCAGGGCCTCCGTCGGCCCTGTACCAAAAAAATAGTCGACGAAGTAAAAAGGTTGAAACAGCTGCACTGTATATGTAGGATTCACCCCCAGGGGGCTGGTCCGAGTTACACAGAAAAAAAACAAGCCGGAGACCATGTCCAAATTAAGGGTGTTTTTTTTATAGAGTGACAAGTGTACATCATAAAAAAACAAGGAGCTATATTTTTAATATCAATGAAATGGGCTTCATTGGAAAGAAAATTCTATGAAATTAATGTTTAAATACGATTTCTGTCATATGGCCGCCACGGCTGGTGCGTAGAAGGCGCAATCTGGAACACCAATTTTCAACAACTAAAATAATGTTCCATAAAGTTGAAGGACACAAACCCAGTTGCTGAGAACGGCGACGAATTGATTGATAAGGATCATCTTCAAAGATTTCCTGTACAGCGGCTACAAGTTCTTCAGTGTGCACTGTTCGGCGTCTCACGAGATGCACATTATCAGTAACAATAAATGTGGCCCGAAAACAATATATTGTACATCAAATTACCCAATCTGAAGGGCGCTTATGTACGCCATAAAATGGATGAAGTGGTCCAAGGATTTAACGAATAGAACAATTATTTTGATTCAAAATTTCATCATTTTGAACGCGATGCTCTGGTGTTGTGACACTCGAAAAAAAACACGCTATACATGGTTTCAAATCGGTACTCAAGTGTAATAGTCTATTGCATGTGGAAGCGTTAGTAGACACATTGTATCCACCCGGTGTTAGGACCGCAGTAGTGTTAAGCCATAACCTGTGATTAGTGTTTGATAAGTAGTTGCTATATGCCTTCCATCTTAATTATAATTTTTTTATGAATATGACCGCATATTTTTAAACAATTCGGGAAAAATATTTAAGAAGTGTATATAAATAGGGGTCATTGTAAACTCCATGACGCAAAGGGTTAAATAAAAATCATAAAAAATTCTACTTAAAATCCATCCGGATCTTTGGGAAAATCCGAAGTTGAATTTTTCTCATATAATCCACTGTCCACTTTAATATACAACTTACGTAATTTTAGAAGGATTAGCACAACATTGTTTAAACATTGTCAATGAGAAATGGGTACACTTAATTGGGTCTACTCAATTTTTTTTTTTTTAGGAGTAGGACCTGCACTCAGGGGATGACCCCTACATATGCAATGCATTGCGCCGGAACTGAAAACGAGGGGATAGTATTAAGGGGACAGATGAGGAAAGATGAGAAGATAGACATTTTTTTTGTAGCTATTTCAACCTTTCACTTCGCCAGATAATTTTTGCTACAGGGCCGACGAAGGTGGGTGCTGTTACTCTGCTTTTTAGTACATGATAGTGTCAGTCGCCGCCAATTATGTTCAGTGACCAGTGACTATGCCTTCATCATTGAAACAGGCTGGCAACAACTAACACAACCACGCACTAATGCTGATCAGAAGAATTCAACACAATATTTCATGACTCAGCGCGGGCTCGAACTCACGACCCTCCGCTTCATAGTCTCGTGTTCTACTACTTCAGCCAACAGCACCCACAAATTGGAATTTTAATGCTATTCTGCCTGATTAAGGAGATAATAGTTATTTTTGATAAAATACGTGATACGAATAGTTTTCAGAAAATATATTTTAAACAATTTGAAACGAAACTGAGCTTAAACCCTGCACGTATGAGTCTCATCTATGCATATGAGAAAGTGCATTTTAGTAAATGTAAAATTTTTTATCCGAAAACTTGTTTCGCATTGTAGAAACTACTCTCTAACAATTCGAAAAATTTCATTGTAAATTACTTATTAAATTTAAAGTATTCAAATCGATTCGCAGGTATTTGCTTATGAGTTTATTTCTCAAACGCAGTCTGCCACGTGTCACGTATTTTGCTGGCTGACTCTGAAGAATACAGAATAGTTTCTGCTTCTAACATTTTTGTTAAGCGAATATTATTTAAATTTAAAAATGTGTTGTTGAAATACTACAACTAAAATAACATGTAGTTTTATTTATAATGATTTGTTATCTGTGCAATGAAAGCAAACACAAAAATTTATAAAATAAAATCTATGTGAGAGTTCTTATGTTATTTTAAAATGAAATAATTCAATAAAAATATAAAATATTTGTATTCATGCAAAGTAAATATATAAAATACATTGAATGAGATACTTTTTTTTATATCTATCTATAAAATTTGTGTATATGTTTTTGTTTTCAGGGAGTAGAAATATTTCGGATACCTCAACACGCAGTTGTAGAAATAACAAAATAGAAATACAAACACACAATCGTTACAACAACATGAATTGGCAGTGGCGTTTAAGAGGAGAATTGTTTGCATTAAAGGTCAATAAATTTCAAAAATACATACTATTTTTGCTAGCAAAAGAAAATGCCACAGTTCTTTCTACTTGTGCCTGTGCGAATGCAACATACGTTGTTATTGTTGTTATTTTATGGTGCATGTATATTTTTGTTATTATTTAGTGTGGGAGGTTTGAAAAGCTTACATACCATAAATTTTATTATAGTTTGTTTAATGTAATGGAAGTGATAACAGCAGCAGCATCATCATGCTCATCCACATCACGATACGCTTACCAACACATGTGTAACAACAACACAAATGTACACATTTATTTACTTATGCCAATACCAACACATAAACGCAAACAGCTTATGTGGGAATACAAAAAGAAATGTATCTAAAATATTGAACTTTGAAAATAACTTTTTATAAATAAATAAAAGTATATAAAAAGTACATTTTTTAAACTCATTCTTATGGGGAATGAGATGAAAGTGATTTTAAGTAGTTTGCAGTAGGAACAAGAGTACGTACAGTGATATTCAGTTTTATAGGTGTATATACATATATGAATAAAGGGTGATTTTTTAGGAACTTACTGGCAGTTCAGCTGTTTTCGTGTCACATGCAATGCATTAAACACAATCGCGACAGCAGGCTACTGACTACACGACTACATAAATAAAATACTTGTGTTTAAATGGGAATGATTATTTCCACGGCTGCACGGCAGGTTGTTGCCCGTGCTACTTTTACCGAATAAACATATCGCACCCTAAATACAAAAGGGGCACAACTCAAAATATTCCAAAACTGACTTTTTTCCATAAATTAATTCAGAATACACATCTCTAACTACTGCAAAAATTTCTTTCACATCACTATCTTCTTTAACTGGAAAAATACAGTTATGTCTGTTTTTGTTCAGTGTGTTGCTTCTGCACAATGAACATTTTTTTGTCTCTCCTGAAAATTTTAGTATTTTGAGTTGTGCCCCTTTTGTAATTAGGGTGCGATATGTATTGTATTTCTTTAGTCGTGTAGTCGGTTGCCTTTAGGCGTGAATCTGTTCAATGCATTACTGTTAAACATGTTCAGTTTGGTCAATAACTTAAGCATGCATCGACTTGCAAACGAACACTGCTTGCAGACTGTTGAATTTTATGATCAAAATTCGAGGTCGTGCTTAAGAAAGTTCATCGTGTTCAGGAATGAAATTCATTTCTGGCTAAATCGATACGTGAATAAGCAAAGTTGCCATATTTGCTGTGAAGAACAGCCAGAAGTTTTGCAAAAACTGCCAATGCATCTCGAAAAAATCATTGTTTGGTATGGATTATGATGTGGTGCCATCATCTTTCGAAGACGATGAAGGCAGGAACGTTGCTGTGAACGGCGAGCGCTACCATGCGATTGTAAAAAAGTTTTTCCCCCAAAATGGAAGAGCTGGACTTGGCTGAAATGTGGTGTCAACACGAGTGTGCCACATGGCACACAGTACGCGAAACAATCGCCTAATTGACAGCAGAGTTCGGTAAACAATATATTGTATAAATCATTTCACAATTTTTTTAAGCGTCTTTTATTTAAAAATAATTATATATTAAATCATAATGTCCAAAATCAACTTAATACTTCATATTTTGATACACGCAAGTCTTACTTTTTATGTGTCAGTGCAAGTCCTCAAATAATATTTTTGAAAAAGTATTTCAATTTAAATTACAATTTAATACCATTTTTCATTAATAACAAATCAAATATTGTGGAAGAACAGCACCCTGTAGCAAAACTTCAGCTACAAAACAAATTTTCTATCTTCACATCTTTCTTCATCTGTCCTCTCAATACTATTCCCTACTCTCTAGTTTCGGCACAATGCACTGCTTATGTAGGGGACATCGGCTGAGTGCTGGTCCGAGTTACAAAAAAAGTCAGCTGTGCTCATGAAGATGTACATATACTTTGGCGATGGACGAATATTCATATTCGTATTTGAATTACCGATTATTCAGCCATTTTTAGATACTCGTTTATGCATCAAAGCTTGAAGAAATTTTAAGTAAATGGGGGAAAAAAGTTTATTTATTTCTATACCCACCAAAAAAGAATTTGGAGGGTATATTCACTTTGTCATTCTGTATGCAACGCAACGAAATATCCCTCTAAGATCCCAAAAAGTATATATATTTTTGATCAGTGATGTAACCTAAGACAATTGCGCCACGTTCGTCCGTCCGTCTGTGGAAATCACGATACAGTCCAAACGAAAAGAACCAGACCCTTGAAATTTGGTGTGATAAATTTTAAATGGTAGCATATGTCAACTTCGTAAATGGGGTAAAAAATTCCCCTAAAGAGAACTGCACCAACCTCTAAAAATCAACATTATTTGTACACTTTTTCTTTTTGGAATTTTTTAAGCAAGTGGTTTATTTTTATGTTAAAAAAGCTCCAAAGCATTCAAATTGCAGCCAGAAAATAAGAAAAATCTATTTTATACTTTTTAAGCCTTTACACCAAGTTGAGATGTCTCCCCACGGCCTTTCCCGGAGTGATCCTGTCAAAATTAAGGTTTAAAATTGTGCACAGAAATATCTTAAAGGAACTCTTACCCAGCAGGTTAAACATTTTTAATTTATTACCTTCCCCTTTTGTGCACGTTAAATAATATTTTATTTAACTGCAAAAATTACTAATTAATATATTTAAATTAGAATAAAAATAGATTTTTTATTTACTGAACATTTGGAGGGCATTTAAGAATCGACCCGGTGGAATATAATGTTCGTGCTTGTTTTTTTTTAATTCAGGTTCAAGACCAAGAAAAATTTAACTAAAACTCTTTGCTATTTAATATTTTTTTCAATATTTCGAGTCCCTTTTCTTCAGGAAAATTGTTTCTCTGTTAAAAAAAAATATATATATATAAAAACATATATATAAACAATTTTACATTAAATACAACAAAACATAATTCTTACCTTATTTTGAAGTCGTCAGTTATCCGCTTTTAAAATTAAATTGTTTTAATTCAAAGAAATTATTAAAAAAATTGATTTTCGTTACTAAAAATCAAAGTGATAAAAAATTGTATGCTGTCAATACTGACTAAACACATCACGGATGGTACTTCTTCATTCGCTGGTTTTAGATAAAAATCTATGACCAAAGTCTTTAAAATTATATTCGATTGATCATAAGATTCTGTGTACAATGAAAGTGTACAATGTTTCAGTTCAGAACTTTTAAATAAATCTTCAGCTCGAATATAAATTCCTACTGCCGTTTTCAGGCCACCATTTAAATCCCTCATAAATTTTACTCTTTTATATTTTAGTGCTTTCCATCATCACGGCGTTCTTAAATTCTGTACGCAGCTGTTCTCGTAAAAGCTATTGATGTTTATATACTCGTGCGCTTATATGGTTATCCTTGGGCTGTTTATTGCAGCGCCATGGAACAATACAGAAAACAATGTGAGAGTAACAATGGCTAAGATTTTGTTGTTTGGCTATGAATTGAGGCTAAATGAGCATACAAATGTTCACTTCAATTCCAGCTTATATTCTGTATATACCAAAAAGTTAGCCCAACAATCCCTGTTGGTGTAATTATACCATCCCTACCATCATTAGCATTTCAATATAGAATTTATGGAATAACGACAGATAAGTGTGTAAATGAAGTAACATTTTTGCCAATGAACAATTTCCAGAGTGAGTGTATTTTATGGCACACCATTCATATCCATTGAAACCAACATGTACTTTTATATTCTCTTTCTATTTTAACCCACTCTGGCTTTCATTGTGCTTGTGGGGCTAGAATTGTTTTTACATTTTCTGATTTAGTATTGAGCTCATGAAATGTTTCTATATTTTCCATATGATGGTACTGATAACTTGTCGATAAATATGGCATTGCTTTTATTATTCCATCATACAATTGAAATTATACTTTGGATTCTTTTTTTCATTGTGTACGTGTTTGTGGTATATTGTGGCTGTAATTAACAGACTATATACATTTTTGAGACTAAAAATATATATTGGGTGGTTTTTATTGAGATATAGAACTTTAAGTTGACATCACTTTTGTAACTGGCGGCAATTTTGTCAGCTGTCAAGTGATTAATATTTAGTTTGGTTTGCCATTTCATCATGAACATGCAATGCGTCGTGATTTTGGTGTATGGGCCGAAAATGAGATTGATCTCGATGCTGATTTTCATCGCAAAATTTTGTTCAGTGATGAGGCTCATTTTTGGTTGAATGGCTACGTCAACAAGCAAAATTGCCGCATTTGGAGTGAAGAGAATCCACATGAGACCCTTGAGACGCCATTACATCCACAAAAACTGACTGTTTGGTGTGCTCTATGGGCTGGTGGAGTCATTGGGCCATACTTCTTCCGAAATAATGCTGGAGAGTCAGTTACCGTTAATGGAGACCGGTATAGAGCCATGATAACCGACTATTTTGTTCCCGAATTGGATGGCATGAATGTGGATGAGTTGTGGTTCCAACAAGACGGCGCTACATGTCACACAGCGCACGTCACAATCGATTTATTGAAGGAAACATTCGATGAGCGCATAATTTCGCGGAATGGACCTGTCAATTGGCCACCAAGATCGTGTGATTTGACACCATTGGATTATTTTCTTTGGGGATATGTGAAGTCGCTCGTCTACGCCAACAAACCAGAAACGTTAGGGGACTTGGAAGCCAACATTCGTGGCGCTATTGCCAACATACGGCCCCATATGCTCGAAAAAGTGGTTGAAAATTGGACCTGTAGAATTGGCTTTATTCGAGCCAGCCGCGGCGGCCACATGCCCGAAATCATATTTAAACATTAATGGCATAAAATTATTCTTCCAATAAAGCCAAATTGATGGACATTAAAACGATTTTCTTGTGTTTTATTTCAATTCGAAGTTCTATACCTTTAAAAAAAAACACCCTGTATATAAATATTCAGATCTTTATTCGGTCAGTGACAGAGAAAAAGTAGTCTATGGAAACAAAATTTTGTGTGTAACAATGATTTGAACTTTAATGTGAAATTACTGTTAAAGGGTGACAAAAAAATTGCACTCTAACTTTAGGATTTCACAGAGTCTGGCATATTTTATTATTCTTTCAGTTAAAGAACCACCTCTCAAGTAAATTTTATTCAGTTATAAAGAGTTAACCCAAATACATATAAGTACGAGAATTTCTCATATTCTAATTCGTTAAAAATATTGAATAAATAGATGAAATTCCTAATGACTAGTACCATCGCGAAAAGTGATAAAGAACGCTCAATGCTTTCCTGTACAGCGGCTGCAGCTTCTTCAGTAGCTACTGTTCGCAGTCCCACGTGATGCACTTCATCAGTAGTAATAAATGTAGTCCGAAAGCGATCTATTTATTGCTCTTCGAATTAGCCGCTCTGAAGGACAATTATGTAGGCCATAAAATGGAAAAAGTGCACGATGAGTTTTTGATAAATACAACAATTATTTTGATCAAAATGTTTCTCAATTTGAACGCGTTGCTCTAGTATTGTGACACTCTACAAAAAACTATTTACTAAATGATAGATTGCAATTAAAACAATATTTACAAAAAGATTTCCCAGAATGCAAAATATTGGATACCCCAAAAAAATTTTTTTTTTCTGAGGAAAGGCTTTTTAAGGGCACAGAGTTTATTTTTAGTTTCACACACATGGAACACATTTTGAATAAACTGTCTTATAATGACACACATACGTCATGAGTGCCGAACAATCCTGAAATCCAATAGAACATAGAGCAATGAAAAGCTAAAGATAATACAATATGAAACACGTCATATAATTTCTAGAAATGACAAAACAATATGGGAATTAAAAGATTTAAATATCCCCGCGTGTTATAAGGAATGCTGTAAAAACGTAACATGTACACATACACACATACATACACATATAGGGAAATATACATTTAGATATTAATGTAAACATGCATTTGAATTTAATTGAGCATAAGTCTGTGTAAGAAAATGTGGATTTGCTTTTCTGCTTAAAGGCAAAAACAAACAACAAAAAAATAAATGAAATCACTGGCACAATTATGTTCAACATGTAATTGTGCTTGCAACTACAGAAGCATGTATGTGTGTGTGTGTGTGCATGTATGTGTATGCTAATACTTAGAAATTCTATGTGCTTGTATGGTACACATTCGCAAAAAGCAAACATGTCTGGAGAATTGACGAAGGAATGGAGTTGCAGTTGTGCTTAATGTTTTGTAAATTTTGTAACAAAAATTTTAAATTAAGAACAAACTTTTGTTGATTTCAATTTCTGTGTTTGTAAAGTGAAAAAGAATTCCTGTTAACACTACAGAAGTGAAGTAAAAAGTTTAATATTTAAAAAATATATATTTTTTTAACGAAAACACGACATAAAATCGTAGTGGAAATTAAATATATAAATATTAAAAAATCTTCAATATATAATAAAAATCGCAGCAAAAAAATATTAAAATTATTTGATTGTTTAATTAAAAAAAATATTTAATTAAGAAAATATCTAACTAGAAAATTTGTATGAAATTTCTTATATATATTCACCCCTATTATGAATGGCGACGTCGACGTCACATCAACTCGACGGTAAAAAAATTATCACTTGTCTACTTGTTGTGGATCACAATTAATTACTCTTGACAATTTCTTCGCATTCTCTAAGGCATATAATATCGATAGAACATGTCAATAGTAGTCAATTGCTGTCGAAAAAGAGTGGACAAGCGACAATTTTTGCTGTCGTCTTGATACGGCGTCGATGTCTTCATTCATAATAGGAGCGATTAATATGAAAAATATTCTTTAAATTTCTCCAAACTCTTTAATATCCTGTTAAACAAGATATTCCAAGCAAGTGATTTAAATGCATCTGGAAGTAGAGCACATCTGGATTATTTCTGATGAGTTTTTCATAGGGTTGTCTTTTCAAAAAGTGGTATGTTTTGACGCATCTTCAGCCAATAGAGAGTAATTTTCATGATGTAAAATAAATTTTATTTTTATATGACATTTTTGATAATTGCTAAGGAAGGAAATAATTTTTCATTACTTTTGTGGACGGCTAAGGCTATACAAATAATTATTAATAATTTATATTAAATTATTGTGTATCAGTATTTTTCTTTCTCGAATTTTTCTCTTCCATTGATTTTTTTAAATCAGTTATATTTTTATACCCTC
Source organism: Linnaemya tessellans (assembly GCA_951800035.1). Taxonomy (NCBI): domain Eukaryota; kingdom Metazoa; phylum Arthropoda; class Insecta; order Diptera; family Tachinidae; genus Linnaemya; species Linnaemya tessellans. The sequence goes on from OX637536.1 coordinate 29,950,480, forward strand.
CAAAAAAGAATTGGAGGGCATATTAACATTCTCTATGTAATCCATCGATATATGGCTCTGGGACCACATAAAGTATATATATTCTTGATCAGTGATGATATCTAAGACGATCTAGCAATGTCCGTCCATCCGTCCGTCTGTGGCAATCATGATTCAATAAAAAAGCAAAGAGCCAGACCCTTAACATTTTATATAAATATATCTTGAAGAATATCACAGGTGAAGTTGGTAAATGGGCTAAGAGGGAAAATAGAAAAAAGAGGGAGGAAAATTTCCCCTAAGAAGAACTAAACTAACTTCTAAAAACAACATAATTCTTAAAGTTTTTTGTAATTTTGTTAAGCAAATGATATTATACTTTTTTGTAAGTATTTTTTTTAATCAGGAAAATGGGACATGAAGAAAATAATCAAACAGCAACACTGGTATTAAAACAATAGTCCCCTGCGTCCTGGTCATTCCCTGAGTCCTGGTCCAAGATAAAAAAAATATTTAACTTATCACAGGCTTTTTTTTGCATTTTGATATTAAATATTAATACTGTAAGTTTTTAGGCTGACAAAAAGGTGTCTCAGTCATGCTCCTCCCAACACATTGGAATACATTTTTAAAACAAATTTTATTCTTGTTTACCTAAGCCAAATACCATAAAAATGTAAATTTTAATAAGAATAAAAATATAATTTTTATTTAACAAATATTTGAAGAGTATTTAAGATTCTTCCCGGTCGAATATAATGTTTTTACTTGTTTCCAACTCTAATTGTTATTGTTTTATAAAAACAATATTTCGCAGTGTTAACAACAAATTGTTATTTTTGCACTAGCACAAATTGATAATTCGTTGTTTAACACTAAATTTTTAATTTTACTCGTACTGAGTCAATAAACAATTTTGAACTTTTTTTGCACATTTGGGAAAAGAATCAGCACGAATAAAATTAAAAATTTTGTGTTAAACAAAAAATTTCCCAAGTAGATAAAATAAAGTAAAATTATTTAGTATTAAGGTAAGAATTTTTTATTTAGACTCAAGCTCAAATCTGCAATTTGAAAATTATTTTTTTGAAAATCTTAAATACATTCAAATTATTTTATTAAGACTGGAAAATTGAGAATATTTCTATAATAATCAAAATAGAAGAATAGATCGGAACTGACGTTAATAGCAGAGTTCTTTCTACCGAAAATAAATGATATTGATATGGCGAATATGTGGTTTCATCAAGACAGTGCCGCATGCCATACAGCCCGTGAAACAGTTCAATTACTGCATGCGACATGTTCAGACCTAGTTTTGGCGATCAGAAGTGGCTCCTTATAGCATGCGATTTAACACCATTAAATTAATTTTTTGGTGTTACTTAAAATCACAGGCTTGTGTCTACAAGCCTTCAATTACCCATGCATTAAAATAGGAGATTCAATGTTGCATCAATGAAATGCAATCAGAATTTGGTAAAATTAAAAAAATATAATTTGCAAATTGCAGATTCGAATTTCGAGGCTGCTTAATAATTTTATCTAATAAAAAGTTCGATTAACAAAATATATTCATGGAGAAATTCAGCCACATTTATGCAAAACGATAATGGAAGTTTTCGACTAACGAGTGCTTACGTGCATGCAAAGCGATGGTGTCCATTTGCCCAATATGTTATACCATAAATAACCCTAATCTTTATAATTCTTTATGTTTCAATCAAAAAAAATACAATGAAAGACTAAAAACTATGTTTTCTATTCAATTCAAATCTTGCATTAGTTTTGGGTTCAAATTTTATTTCGTACATAATATAAATTTTTGTTGTTTTTTGTTGTCACAATTTTTATTTATTTATTTTTTATTTAATAAATATTATTATTATTTTTTTGTCATTTTATCGCACTTAGCTCTGAATTATTTCTGTTAAAGCAAATAGTTTTAAGTTGTGCATGAAAACGAAAAATGGAATGCAAATAAAACTAAAAGAAGTTTAAGAAATTCTCTTTGTTTTTCACAAAATTAAATGTTTGTTATTTCTATTTAGAAAACTTTTAATTAAAAAAGCATATTTATTGTGCATTTACATATACTGCATTATTTGTTGTTGTAAAAAAGAAGAAGCAAGAGTATAAAACTAATTTAAATATATTAATACAGAAACTACATGTAAACAGAAAAAAGAAAAACAATCACATAAGACGTGAAAAAATTCAATTTAAATTTTGTCATATTAAGTATACGCTGTGAGTAACCATGCCTGTATACACACACATACATGCAGACATACTCGTATACACAATTTTAAGTGTGAGTGCTTATCATGTTTAATTTACAAAATTTATTGCCTGACATGAAAAAGGAGAACGAAAATTTCTTTTCAGGGCCACTTTATGCAGCCCCATATTTTACATAAATTGAGGAGATTTCACTTTTAAACAAACAACTAGCCAACATTTATGTCCCTTTTGTAAGCTGGCTCTACCTCTCCTTCTCACTCTCTCTCTCCCTCTCTCTTGCTGTGTTTTGACATTTTTGTATGTATTTTCATTTTTAGCATTTTTAGGCCTATAAATCATCTGTTCTAATTAAGACATGATTACAAGTGAAATTTTCTTCTTTGCAGCCTGGCCAGAGATAAAAAAATTCCATAAGAAAACTGTTAGCTTAGGTCATTTTGTACCACAAAACAACTACATGTTTCCAAAGCTACAAGGAATAGTAGTTGTTATAGTGTGTGAGTGCTACTAAAGTCATTATGTACTTTGGTCTGCCATATATTTTTTGTCAGAGGATTTCTTGTTCGTAGGAGGTTTGCTGCAAAAATCAAAACAAAATTTTATTTTGTGCGAAGACACAGAAGAAGTTTGATTATTTTGACATGTTAATAATATGTTTTGGTTGAGCGTTTTCAACAGATGAAGTTTTTAGCTTAAGTTATGTAAAAAAAATATATTTTTTCAAACAAGGACATTTAGGTATTTTTAAAGATGACAGCAATTTTATGCTATAAAAATGGAATATAAGCATACAAATTTGCTCAATTCACAAGCCTTAAGGTATCGTTTAATATTGTACTTGGAAAGACAATTAAAAGGAAGTATTCGCAAAAAAACTACACAAATAATTCTTTTATTTTTGTAATCTTGATAAATTCGTCTTTTACGTTAAAGTATACACAAATTAAACTGAGCTCTTGCATCTCTAATTCGAATGTAAATACATATTTTTAAATATTTATAACAACTTGTTTTTTATTTTTTTATCTTGGACCAGCACTCAGGGGATGACCCCTATATATGCAATGCATTGCGCTGGAACTGAAAACAAGGGGATAGTATTGAGGGGACAGGCTAGGAAAGATGAGAAGATAGACAGTTTTTTTGTAGCAATTTCAACCTTTTTTACTTCGTCGACTACAGGGCCGACGAAGGTGAGTGCTGTTACTCTACTTTTAGTACATGATAGTGTCAGTCGCTGCCAATTATGTTCAGTGACTATACCTTCATCGTTGAAACAGGCTGACAACAACTAACACAATCTAATGCTGATCAGAAGAATTCAATACAATATTTCATGACTCAGAGCGGGCTCGAACTCAGGACCCTCCGCATCATAGTCTCGTATTCTACTACTTCAGCCAACAGCTAACATACGAGGTATGTTCTAAAAATTATTTTATTTTGATACACTTGCCTCGAACATATTTTCACAGTTTTAGGCATTTCATATGTTAGGTTTGTTTAAGAATATATTAAAAATTAGAAGTTCTTTGCGTGTTGGACAATTTTTTATTGTTCAAAAAAAAAATTCTCAAAGAATTTGCATCAACTTTTGCACATTAAATGTTGACACTGGCTTAAGTTGATTGCCAAAAGAATGTTGACACAATGTCGAGAAAATGTGTATGACGTCGATTATCTTGAACGCCCCTAGACATCAGAAACCGATGAAATTCTTGAGAAAGTGGAAGAACTTATTAAGAAGGATCTTATTAAGATGAATCGTCGAATAATTATTATTGAAGTTATTGAGGATGTTGGTAAATCGGTTGGCTCCTGTCATGCAATATTTCCGGAAAAAAAGCAAGGCCGTAATCATGCCTCAGCCGCCGTAGTCACTAAATTTGACAACACGCTACTTTTGCCTGTACGCAAGATTAAACACATCATCGAAAGAGCGGCGAAAATTGTGGAAATGAAAACCTTATCGCTGAGACATATCAAGGAAATACCCACAGAAGGGAAATCAGAATTGCTTCGAAAATTTAAAAAAAACTAGGGCGTGTGTTTTATATCGCAAGGAGACTACTTTCAAAAATAGGAGTTTATAAACTTTAGCTCACTTTTTAATAAAACAAATTGAATTTTTTATTTTCCAATATTTCGTTATAGTGTGGATATCTTCTTCAGGACAATAACTAGAATTAAAATTAATTTAATAATATATTTTTGCTTTTGTTTTCTTTTTTTTCGAAATAATGGAAAATAACAAAATCAATTTTCTTTGTAAAAAAGTGACATTCTAATGAATGTTAATAAAATGGATAATTCAAAATCTAAAGTTGGAAGAATCAGCAATCAAGAAATTGACAAATTAATAAAATTAAATAAATTGACAAATTGAGAAAAATTAAAATGCATCTTCAGTTATTATTGACAGGCTGGTGTTCCTAAGAAATGATGAATTAAAGATGAATGGAGAAATCAACGTCAATTAAGTCTTCATTATATAAAGGCTGCGCAAATTGTAAGTATCATTTTAATTTTAATAAAAGTAGGATATTTTGTCAGATAAAAAAGAAATTTACAACAGTGTAGTACAATTAGGTTGCGGTTAAAAATGAAAAATTATATCGGTCAAGTGAGCACCACACACTCATTCGGCAGGCTCCCAATCCTTTACCAAAATCAACAATCACATTTTTCAATAAACTTTTGCCAATGATTGATATCTGCTCTATAATGTTGGTTTTGAACTCTTGAGCTGTTATGGGAGTATAGTGACACACTTTTGATTTCATAAAACCCCACCAAAAAAAAATTAAAAGTGTCAAATCGCACGATCTCTTTTTTTCCCCCTCCTTTTACTATTTTTAGAAAAAACTTTTATATATTCTATACTTTGGATATTTTTAATTTTATTTAAATATTAACGCAAACTTTTCAACAGAAGAATGCTCGATTCCAAAATGTTGCACGCCGTTTTTTTTTCTAGAAAATAATGTTACATTTGTTACACTTTTTAAAGAAAAAAAAAGCAATCAGTGCTTTATGATTTGAAAGTAGTAAATTTATAAGAAATTTATCTACTATTTCATGTGAAAATTAAATTTTGTTTCACATTTCAGCCGAACTGCTAGTTTTTAGAAAAACAGCGAAGAAATGTTACATCTTTTCTAGAAAAGAAAAGATGTAACCTGTTTTAATGGTGTTTTTTTCTCTTTTTTAAAAGAAGGACAAAAAAGATCTATACCTTGAGGAGTTAGAGGCTTAACATGTTCTACAAAAATGTTCTCCGTAACATTTTACATAAATTTGCTTAACACATTTTATACCTAAAATGTAAGGATCACATGGATTCTTATACCGATTAACAATAAGAATGTGCCAGGGCTGGGAAACTTTAATGCCCCCTCAAATGAAATGCAGATGTAAACTTTCAAAACGCCGATACACGTGTCTTTTTTTTTGTCTCCTCAATCAAAATTTATAGGTCGGACATTTTGGAAAAAATTTGATTTTGTTGTACAGTGTTATTTTTGTTCTAAAAACAACAGTTTCTCTATTATTTTTGTATACATAATTAATTAGTTTGTGTGTTAAAAAAAGCAAAGAACAAAATGTCTGGATATAAAAACTTATTATATCTAATGAATGGAAATAATTTTTTTCTATGTTAATTTTTATTTACAAAATCAATAAAAATTGTATGATAAATGCAAATAATTTTATAATGGAGTTTAGTTTTTGTGCTCTTTGCAATACATTTTTTATACCGGCCATTAAGGCTTTTATTGTATTAATGTTAAATAAATATATAAATAATATTGTAAATAAAATAAATTTTTAAAATTATTATTAGCTGGTTATCACACAATTTTTTGCAAGAAACAAAACACCATAAAATGGTGTTCTAATTAAGTTCCAGGTGTGGCAGTATAACAATAAACTAAAAAAGTTGCATGCTGTAAACTATCAAAGTGTCATAAGTCAGCAGATTTTTTCTGCTGATTGCGCATTTCGTCGACGTACGAGTGTTGATCTCTCCTTTACTGAACTAGTGGACGCAAATGTATTCAGTATATTTCGAATAGTCCCCTCTGTAGGAAGTTTGTGGTGATCGTAAATGCGAAAAGGATGTGTTTCCCTACCAGAAACTTATTTTGATAAAACAATGTTATTATATCCCTGTGCTGTTGATTGTTTTATTCGTCCTTTTCAATTTGGAAAAACAAACTGAATAAACGACAACTGATTTGAGAAATGTAACTTCAACATCAACTCTCACAGTTCGCAAGTTCCTGCTAAAAGGCTATTTTTATATATTATATACAAGAATTAAAACAAGTACGCACAATTATTTTTTTAAAGAAACTTTAAAATAAAAATTGTTTTCTAAAAACATTTTATTTAAAAATATCTCATTCTTAATTTGTGCTGCCCGGCTTAAACTGACATCAAAGTGTAAAGGATTGTAGCGATTTACGTAAACATGTACTCCCACATAAACATGCATATATTTAATGCAAAATAATAAAAATATATCTAAAAGAGCTAAAATAAACAAAGAGAGTACAAAGTTTATTCAACTTTGTTGTACAAACGAAACAAAGTTTACTTTGCCATATACGAGCAGTTTGGAATTTTACATGGACAAGTGTGTTTTCGACTGAATAAATGCAAACGCACACAGGCACATACAGTCGGATATGGAAGTAGACAAACATTCATTGAAAAGTACAGTTTATGGCTATCTAACTGAAAAAGTTGTTAAGCAGTTTTATTATTTTATCCAATAAAATATTTTATGTTAATTTGGAATTATAATATTTTATTTATAATAGCCCAGTTCACAATTTCGAGCAAGTAGTCTAGCATCGTAGCATGAGCAAAATAATTGTACTCTACACCAACAAAATACATTGAAAATGCTCTCAAATACTCTCTCAATTTGCAAATGCTATAATGCAAGACCATTTGCACAGGATTGTGAATTAGGCTATTGAAAACATTTTGGTGCTGCAAAATGAAATATCTGGAACCATCCAAACATAAATTCAATTACTTGAACATAAATAACAAAGAAGCTTTAGCTATCAGCAGCCTATAGCTCGGGAAAAAGCGAAAGAGATACATGGAATATTGGGAATATTAATCGTCAGGGTTGGGGAATTTCGTACTAACCAAAAATGTAATAACTTAATAATATGAATGTGATAACTTTTCATATTCAATTTTCGTTAAAAACATTGGATAAATAGTTGATATTCCTACTAACTAGCACCACTTGCAAAAGTGCAAAAATTGAACAAAGAACGCTAATGAGATGGTCTAGCGGCCTCAAAATCTGTACTGATCCGTTCTGCTGGTTTGATGATTATTGAAAAAAAAAAATATTCTTATTATTCCAATCTTAATATAAAAAATAAAACTAAATAAAAATAATAAATAGAATTTGAACAAATTCATTTATTAATAAAATAATTTACAATCATGCAGATTCGAACTTAAGCCCGTTGAAAAAATTAACAAACATATAATTGTTGTTGAATTTTTATATTTTTAAAACAAGGATGGAAAGAAAAATATAAAAAATTTATTCCACAATATTTTTAATTTTACAAAATTAATAAACAAAATTATAACAAAAAACAAAAATTCAATTGAATATTTATATTATTTAATATTTTATAAATTATTGTGTAGTATTACACTGTGCAACAGTGCAAAAAGTGCAAGGTCGTGACTACAGGTATTCGATTCTACTATCAAATTGTAAAAAACCCCAATATTCAGTTTGGCCAATTTGGTGACCGTTTGTTTTATAGACCTCCAAAATTTCCCAATATTGATGCCCAATAGGATGATGCCCAAAAAAAGGTGTCATCAGTTTTTGCCAAATAGCTAATCAGCACATAAAAATATCGCTTAACTATATTCGGCAAAAATGTAGCCAAGAGTAGGTTGAATATTTTTTGCTAAAATTTTATGACAAAAATGTATTTTATCTTACTGCCTATTTCTCATTGCCGAATGAATTCTTTCTTTCGTATAAATACATTTAAGACAAAAACAATTTATAAAATTTTGTTCTTGTTTTAAATATATTTGTACGAAAGAAAGAATTCATTCGACAATGAGAAATAGGCAGTTAGAGTTGTTTTAAGAAAGTTAATGAAAAAAAATTTTTTTTTCTCAATTTTTTGATCATAACTTTTAGGAAATCCTGATTTTTCGTACACTTTTTTTCTCTTTGTAATTTTTTATATTTGATGGCGTTTTTCTGTACCATTTTTTATGGGAACCGTATGATTTCTGTTTTGGTCTATAACGTGTTTTTGTCTGTATGTAAAATGCAACTTTGCTTTTGAAAATCTACTAAAAATTTACAGTTTTGCTGAGGTCACTCCGGGAAGGGCCGTGGGGGAGGTATCTCACCATTATCGTAAAGACTTAAAAAGTTAATTTTTGGGGTAATTATATGTAGAAAATTTTTTTTTTAATCAGGTCATTAAAAAGTATGTCGAAGAGTAGAGCAAGGGAAGATCAGAGAACACCTCAGCTTCGTTGAAAAACTTAAACATTTAATTTTTAAGGAATCTCATAATACAATTTTTACACTATTTTTACATATAATAACGCCCAATAATGGAGGTGGGAACAAAAAACGGGTTTTTTTTCTGACTTTCTGGCTCCAAGTTCAACGCTTTGGATCTTTTTTGACATCAATCGCTAATTGAGTACCGCAATATTGTCCAAGAAAATCGCAAAATCCTTGACAGACTTGCAGGATATTTATGATGTACCTTAAACTGTGTACGGGGACATGGAACCATTCAACGTAACGCCAACGGCAAATGATGGAGCAAAGAGGGGAACTCTACTTCTAGAAAACGATATCGATCAACTCTGTGATCTTTTACTCTTATCCTACTGGAGGCGGACTAACACTATTGTTTTTCAGACAGCTCGGTATAATCAGTTTAGAGAATCTACTGGTGAATTAGAAACTGCATTATTGCCTCACCTGAATGGTAATAGAACTTATCTAATCAAATAATAGATGATAAAATAACTACTACTATGAAGTTCACAGTAGTGAACAAAGAACGCTGATGAGATAGTGTAACGGCCTTGAAATCAGTACTGATCTGTTTTAATATGTTGATGATTATAAGATTATTGTAAATATTCCACTCTTAATAATATAATTTGAATTTAATAAAAATTCTTAAGACCGAATTTTTAGATTGAAGATTTGAGCTTGAATTTGAATAAAATATTCTTATCTTAATAATAAAATTAATAAGTTGGAAACAATAAAATTTACAGTCATGTATAAATAATTATATTTAGCTGTGCATCATAAAAATAAATGCTCCATCGACGATTGTTAACAAAGTTTTTATCAAATATTAAAACAATAAACATCTCTTTATCAAACACATACAAAAAAGAAATGAATTCTTTTAAAATAATAATAAGACAATAAATCCAATATAATTAAAAGAAAAGGATTGTTAAATTAAATTTAGATTAATGGAAAGTTACAGGACAAGTACTGTATTGGCAAAAATATACACTGCAATTTGTATTCATTCTTCAAAAAAAAGAGGCTAAATTACCGCTTGCGACATTAATTTCAAATAATTTTCATGGTAATCGAAGGCGAAGCCTTCTTGAGCTGTAATTGTTTAAATTGCGTTTAAATAATTTTTCAATATATAAAACACACACATTTTTCTAAGTGTAGCAAAATGTTAAACTTTATAAATATTAATGTAAACATATTCTAACTAAAGCACATAAATCCGTATGTGCAGATGAGTGTACATCTGTAAATTGTTAATTCTTTTTTTATCTTATATAAATGTGGGTGCACTTGAGTTCACAGAGAAAATAATTTAAAAAGCGTAAATGTTTTAAGCAAAAAAGGAAAAAATAAAAAAACAAGCAAACAAAAATCTAATGTTTTCAGTTGCACACACACACACACAGTTGAATGTTTCAATGTGTTTGTATTGTGTCTTGTCAAATACATCTCTTTAAGAACACACATCCAAATGGATTCATGAACACATAACGATGGAAAACCAAACAAAGAATACGCAAATAGATGAATTGAAGAGCATTTTTCTTTCAATTTTTTATTTTTTATATTTTTTTGCTTTATTTAAAAATCAAACTATCATGAATGGTTGACTTTTGTGTGCTGTGTTTTTTTTTAAATCCTTTAAACTGGGTTAATAAAAATAAAAATAACAGATTTTCATGTTGATTTTAACTTAAATTGGTCAAGTATGCAGAAGCAATAAATTAACCCATTGAAGCAAGTTTTTGCTTAAAAAATATATTTTTTTATTCAAGCCATTAAGTAAAATTGTTGTACATATTAAACATTAATACATCAGCTCAAAAAAAGGCCATAATCAGAGTTAAGAAATGCATTAATTTTGCACATTCGAATAAGCGTAAATGTATAGAAGAGAGGATTGGATATGCGGTCTGTTTAAGAGGTGATTTTTTCATTTTTCACCAAAAATAATAGCAGTTTTTATGGTATATTTTCGAACTCGTTTGTACCGTCGAACTACAGTCACTACAATTTAAATATCTTAATCAATCTATAGTTTAAATGTTGAAGGCCGTAATTTGCCCCCAGTTAATAAACATCAACAATTTTATATTACAGTTTTTATCTGTTTTATTATATTTATTAAGCTCGAGGCATTTTTTAAATAAATTAAAGAAACGAAAAGAGCCCGACCCTTGAAACTTAGCATAAATATATTTTTTGAAGGATAGCACAGTTAAAGTTCGTAAATGAGCTGAATCGGGCCAGAGGGAATTAAGTTCCTCGAAGAAGAACTAAACCAACCTCTAAGAAACAACATAATTTTTAAGGATTTTTTTTGTGTAATTGTGTTAAGCAAATGATCATATTTTTATGTCAAAGAAGATCCAACACGTTAAACTAGGAACCATAAAATAAAATAAAAAATAAAAAATAGTTTTTAGATACCGCCCCCTTTAGTGAACGTTGTTATATGGAAAAACAGTGTAAAAATTTAAGTTGTTAATTTTTTTAACGGGCTTAAGTTCGAATCTGCATGACTGTAAATGATTTTTTATTATTTTATTAATAAATGAATTTGTTCAAATTCTATTTATTATTTTTTATATTAAGATCGGAATATTAAGAATATTTTCAATAATCATCAAACCAGCAGAACGGATCAGTACTGATTTCGAGGCCGCTACGCCATCTCATCAGCGTTCTTTGTTCAATTTTTCCACTTTTGCAAGTGGTGCTATTTAGTAGGAATATCAACTATTTAACCAATATTTTAACGAAAATTGAATATGAGAAGTTATCACATTCATATTTTTAAGTTACTACCTTTTTGGATAGTATGAATTCCCCAACCTTCTCTTTCGCTTTTTCCAGAGCCATCGGCTGCTGATAGCTAACATGTATGTGCTATGAATCGCACGATTGTCGAATCACATGCGACTTGAAAAACGCCAATTTCTTTTGAACGATTTTGAGCGATTGCGACCTCCAGCACATCAATTTTGTGACTTCAAATCGAAAACGCTTTATTTCATGCGATAAGCGATTTCCATCACATGGACGTATAGCTTCTTTGTTATTTATGTTCAAGTAATTGAATTTAGTTGTCAATTAATATAAAATAATAAATATAATTTGAACAAATTCATTTATTAATAAAATAATAAAAAATCATTTGCAGTCATGCAGATTCGAACTTAAGCCCAAAATTAACAATTTACATTACAAAGTTCGACTAATAAAAATTCATACATAATTTAAAAATTTAAGCAAATATATTCCTTAGAAATAAAATTTTTAAGCTTTCACGACAAAGCTGAGACGTATCCTGATTTTCCTCAAGCCCTATCCCTCTCCTCCCCCTTTGCCACCAAATGACCCTATAACAAAAAAATAAATAAATTGTGCACAGGATAAATTACCTAAACTTTTATTTTTAGAGTTTTATGGCAAAGGTGAAACGCCACCCCCACGGCCCTTTCCTGAGGGATCCCGACAAAATACAATTTTATTACCCTCCAAAAAGAATTGGATCTAAAAGGATTCGATCTAAGCATACGCCCATTCGTCGGTCTGTGGACATCTTATATAAAAAAATAGTGTAAACATTAAACAAATTGTATTAAGCCTACATTCCTTACAGGTTTAATTTATTAGCTTTTATGGTAATATATTCTGTGATCTTCCCCTGCCCTACCCCTTCAATAAATATTCAGAATTAGAACAAAAATTAACTCGATCAATTTATAAATTACCTGATGTTTTAAATTTCAAAAGTAAAAATGCCAAACGGATTTTGAGCTTACCTGAAAAAAGACAAGAAACAAAAATTAGTTTTATCATTTAACAAAAAAATATTTTAAATAATTGCAATAGACAAATTAGTATATAAAAAGTATCTGTTAAAACGAAATTTGTTTGTTAATGGTTAAGCAATGTCTATATGCATTTCATTGGTGCTTTGCCAAATCATCAGTAAGATTAAACCAAAGTTTTGAAAAATTAAAATAAATTTTTTTTTGGAAAATGCTATAAAAAAAAATACTATTTTCTCAAAATTTTTTTTTTATTTGAAAGTACAATCCTTCCGCTTAATAATGGAAAATAATTTCATTCAAATGGCTGCATGGCCCGATAACGATCGCCATTGACTGTAACGGCCATTCCTTGCTCATTTTCGAAGAAAAATGGCCCAATTATGCATCTGTACCAAAATTCGCACTAAACAGTGACTCGTTTTGGGTGCGTCGGCTTTCAATGTATGCGTGCGAGTTTTCTGTGCCCCAAATGCGACAATTTTGCTTGTTTACATACCCGCCAAGATCAAAATGAGCTTCATCTGAAAAGATGAGTTTTTTGGCAAAATCGACATCTTCTGTAAGTCGATCGCAGGCCCTCTTAGCGAAGCGAAAACGCATTGAATGGTCAACCATATTCGTTCAGCGGAAGGATAACACTAAGTATCTGTCAAATCAGACATGAGCTAAGTGTTAGTGTTAGCATTCACGTAATAAGCACTAGTTGAAAAAAGAAACGTTAGATTGCGGACCCTATATATATATATATATATATATATATATATATATATATATGTATATATATATATATATATATATATATATATATGTATATATATGTGTATATATATATATATATATATATATATATATATATATATATGTATATATATATATATATATATATATATATATATATATATATATATATATGTATAATAGATTTAATTTGTTTAATTTATTTCTTCGATAATTACATAGTTTTTGTATTTAAATTTAGAAAAGGAAGTTTATAAAATATTTTTTCTTTATATTCTATGAAAAATAAAATATTAAATTCATATATAATGAGTGATAAATTAAAATGCCAGATGTTATTGGTAAATATGGAATTTCCTAGCCTTCAAACAAATTAACTTAAAAAATTGTATATCAAAAATATATAACAAATATATTACTTTCTCTGAACAACTGCTTCTAGTATTGGACAGTTGACAAATTTGTATCGCAAAATGTTTATTTATAAATTTAACTCACTATTAACAGTGCGTATGCATTCAATTGTTAATATGAAGAAATAAAAAGGATCTGTGCTTGCTGTAGTACAAGACGTCATGTGATAGAATCGCCATCTGAAGCTCTAGTATTTAACTACTAATCGAATACATCACCAGGAATCTTTCTCACACGCTTGCTTCATATTCTCGCTCCATGGCTATATGATTCATGCTACGTTCGCCCTTCCTCAGTCTCTCTCAATCGTGCTCAGTTGCTTTCTCTCTCCTCTTGGACAAAAACGTTCCACATTTTCGTGTGGCTTTTCACTTCAAAAATTAAACTATTTTTTTCAAAAAATTAAATCATTTTTGATTTTATTAACGAATTCGGTGCCTAATATTACAAATGAGTTTATTCTGGAAAATAGTTTGGCTTTTCGCTGACCAACTAAAATGCAGAATCAATTCTGGTTCCAAACGAAATTCAATTCTGTCACGGTACGGATGCGTATGATTAATTTTTTTTTTGTCTGGATTAGTATTACTCATACGCCTTACACATATGTATATTTAGAAACAAAAAAGGTTCCACTCTTTGGACTTTTTGGTGTCGAGTTTCATACGTAGAAAATTTTACCCTCATGCGGACAAAGAAGTTTCACTTCAAAAATGCAGGAGGCCAAAATTGTTGATTTCTTTGTTTAGTTGACTACTTATGAAGTTTTAATGTTCTTGATTTTTCTCATAATAAACATTTATAAATATATTTAAGCTCCTGATATTTTCTGTTCATTTATATGCAGATATTTCAATGTTAGATCTCCATTCCGGCTCCAGGACGGTTGTACTGTCTTACAGGCCGAAATCTCTGCTATTACTCGGGCAGCGAGGTGGCTAAGGTACTATAGGATATCGAATGATATCTTCATTGTTACCGATAGCAAGGCAGCCATCTCTGCTATTAGTGGTGTGTACAGTACATCAAAAACTGTGGTCGAATGCCGACTGTCTATCAACGAGATAGCGAGACATTCGAGGGTGACACTGGTTTGGGTGCCAGGGCATTCTGGATGTCCAGGCAACCATACTGCGGATGAGATTGCCAGACAAGGGACTGAATTGAACAGTTCAATGATCAGTCACTTCACTGGCATTCCATTAGCGCGATGTAAGTCTCTGATTCAAAGCGAATCATACAAACTAGCTCAACTTAGGTGGGATAGTGTGGCTAACTGCCTCGTGGCGAGAGCCACGTGGCCCCATTACGATTTGCGCAAAACGCGCGACCTTCTCAAATTTGACAAGGCGCGCATGCGTCAACTGGTGACTGTTTTGACAGGACACTGTAGCTTTGGGACTCATGCTAGGAGGATGGGTCTAACATTCAACGACTATTGCAGAAGCTGCAATGATGAGGAGGAGGAAGAAACTGTCCTCCATCTTCTGTGTCAGTGTCCTGCCCTCGCTAATGCAAGGGTAGCGGCGCTGGGCTCCCGATTCCTGTCAGACTTAGACAGCCTGGCAAACATGGAGCTTTCAGGGATATCATCCTTCCTCAGGGGTACAGGATGGTTTGAAACGGCGGAGGACATCCCTTAAGAGGTCCTCTGCTTAAGGGCATCACAAAGGGACCGAATTGACGGACCCAAGTGGATTGTCCCGCCAGGGACAACGGCCCTCTAACCTAACCTAACCTATATGCAGATATAGAATTCACATAAATCGATTCCAAATTAATTCAAAAATAATGAAAATATGCCTTTTGAAAAGTATGCGTGAATTCTACGCATGATTATCTTTAACGTATGTCAGAATATGATTATCTATTTAGGGTGAATAATGATTCGATAATTCTCCATAACAATTTCCATGACATTCTCAACATTTTCATCACTTGTCGATATGCCGTAGCGTTTCATTCATATATTTTCGACGTTCTTTAAAAACGTTGCATTCTTTTTTACACAAAATATGATGCAAATTCTTTGATCCCTCGCCGAAAAACAAGAGAGTTCTAAATTTTTTCACTCTCACAAATAAATAAAGTTTACTAACTAGCAAGAAGATGAAGAAAAACGCTAGTTGAATGTAGGTAGTCTGAGAAAATAGAAAATTCACTTAATGTTTCCAACAGACCTCGCATTTAGAATGATAGTTGTAGAACATTTCTACTTTCTATCTAGACATAGTGAACAGGTTAAAGTCAGTTAGAATATAGCAAAAATAAATATTTTTATTTGCAGCTGGACGGACAGTCAATGGATGAGGAGTAGCAAACTAAGAGAAAACTATTCATGCTCTAGTAAACGGTTATTATCTATTTTGAGTATGAACTTGACTAATGATACCAAGTTTTCACGTTTCACGTTCACGTTTCTAAAATTAAATTTCCACTGAGACAGCATAAGGTTAAAATATGTACATAAGCCGAAAAATAAGGTTGGGCAAATATAAAATGGCTTTTACAAAAGGTATTGGACAAATTAAACAAACCAAACAAAACTGACCTCTCAAGCACATGTTGTAAGTCTTCTTATGTTAAAACGGTCACTGCAATACACAAAAAACATTCCAAGTATGTGAAGGTAAAACATTAAATATTCCATCAAAAGTGAATTTAAAAAGATTAATTTCTTTTCTGATTGTTTATTTAATGAAAACGAAGTTAAGCCAGCAAATTCAATTAACACTTTTGCCTGATTTTACCGAAAGCAAAACAAACACAAACATGTGTGTAAAAAGGATAATATTTAACCTAATAAGCAAATTCAAAAAACATGAGCAGAATAACAAAAATATCAAGCACCGCTAAGACAGCTTATTTGTAGGTACAAACAGCCACAAAATGCTGACAGATATGTAAGTGTGCGTGTGTGTTCCATGCATGTGCCTATTAAAAAGAGCCATAAAAATATTAGATTTAATATAAACTCGTACCAACTTCAAACATAAAACTGGGTTAATGGTTTTATTTATATTTGTAAAATCACTTAAGCCATTTTCTTTCCTTTTTTCCAAAGTAATTTCCACAAAGCCGTCTTTACAAAGACTGCTTTCTTATCTTGTCATCTTCTTTATTTCCTTGTTTAAGATGCTCAAGCAAATATGAAGAAAGACATACTCTCTTTCCCACCAACACGTTTGAGTTGGGATGCGGTATGTACTTTTGCTGCTAAGTACTTTTGTAATTTTGTTAGCGGCATAAAAAGGAAATTGTATATAAAACACACACACACGCACATATACTATAAAATAAAATGTTTTCATATCGTTTACAGCTCATTAGTATATCAGAGAAAACTAAAACTTGGCTGAAACACAAGTTTTATTAACATTCTGTCAAGTTATCTTAATATATAAATCAAATATTTATTTTGCTATTGTTTTTAGCATCTAATAAATCTCTTTGGCAATTTGAAAATGAAAGCTAGAACACATAAAATCCCAATTTACAAGATCATTTGTAAAAATAAACAAAGTGTGGAGTATAGTGACACCTAAAAGTAAAACCCGCATCATTAATCATTTACACCATTTAAAGTATTTAATTTTAACTTTTAACAGACATTAAAAACGGCCTTAAGTGTCACACACATAACGATTACCTGTCACTTTGCAGTCAGATTGGTGGAGGTACTTGACAAAGGCAATGCGCTTAACATTTGACTGTGTTTTATTTATTACTATAAACAAACTAAATCGCTAGAAACGATATTTAGCCAAGAGCAAAGTTCAGGTTGGTCTTTTACATTCGTGTAGCAGTTTCTGGATATCTTTTTCGGACTAGCACTCAGGAGATGGCCTATATATGTGCAGCGCATTGCGGCGGAGCTATAAAGGAGAGGGTAATATTGAGAGCACAGATGAAGATAGATGAAAAGATAGAGAATTGTTTTTTAGCTATTCCAATTTTTACTTCGCCGTCTAATTTCTGTTACAGGGCCGACGAAGGAGGGTGCTGTTGCTTTGCTCTTTAGCACATGATACCGCAAATCGCTGTCAGCCACGTTCAGGGGCCAGTGATATGCTTTCGTTACTGAAACGGGCTTACATTCATTACTGATACAGCTAATACCGATCAGAAGAATTCGATACAATCACCCATATTCCATTTAGCGTCATCAATACGAAACGATAACGTTTTGTATCAATTGTTATAAATCGGTATGCCCATTGTCAATATCAAATGTTATCGGTAAGCGTCGATGTAATTTTGGTATGCCGTAAGCAGCGTTAACGCCGGCATCGATTTAAATTGAGTCGCATTTTATCGTCACTGTTATTGGTGTCGAAACAGTTTTATTTCTTTTAAATTTTGTTCAATAATAATTAATCTGTTTAAAAAAAATGGAAAAAAAAAATACAAACGTTGTGTAATTCCAGAAGTTAGTGGAGGAGATGGAAAAAAATCCTTCACTTGCCAAAAGATTTCAAAAAGGCAGTCTTCCTTGCGATTTTAAAGAGCAGTGGGAAAGAATTGCAATTACACTAAATGATGTTGGTCCACCGAAAAGAGCAGGTGAAGGTTGGCAAAATGTAAGATAAATAGTGCTAAAACCAATTTTTTTTTGTAACACCAATTTTTTTTTCATTTCCTCATCGTTCTGATCGGTTTTACAAACAGGAACAAACAACATTTTAGTTGTTTAAAGTTTTCAAGAAAAGTTTTTAATAAAAATTGAAAACAAAACAAACCAGCTGTCCAAATTATTAGAGATGTGATTTAAAAAACGATAAACCATCGACATCGTTACATTGCTGTTATGGAATATAAGTTTTGTATCGCTTTGATGACGATGTCGATAGAAATTGATATTGATATTAAATTGATGACGATGACGACGACGGTAAATGGAATAAAGGTGAATATTCCTGACAAAGCTTTATCGTGTCATGTTATCTACTGCAGCCAACGAATGTGTTGGGAACAGCCTAAATTCGAATAAGGATGGCCTATTTAAATATGAAATGACTTCTTTGTACGTATAGTTGAAGAAGTCAAAGATTTAAATCATCTAGATCTTCTCTTTAGTATTATAAGAGTAAAACGTTAAGTCAGAAGGAAGATCCACATACTAAACTATAGCAAAAAAAAATATACTTACAACTTGACAATAATTGTTAAAAATTCCACAGAAGTTACTAGTGTGAGTCACTAGGTTAGGTTAGGTTTTTTTTATTTTATCTTGGATCAGCACTCAGGGGATGACCCTTATATATGCAATGCATTGCGACGGAACTGAAAATGAGGGGATAGTATTGAGGGGACAGATTAGGAAAGATGAGAAGATAGACAATTGTTTTTATAGCTATTTCAACTTTTTTACTTCGCTGGCTAATTTTTGCTACAGGGCCGACGAAAGTGGGTGCTGTTACTCTGCTTTTAGTACATAATAGTGTCAGTCGCTGCCAATTATGTTCAGTGATCAGTGACTATGCCTTCATCATTGAAACAGGCTAGCAACAATTAACACAACCACGCACTGATGCTGATCAGAAGAATTCAAGACAATATTTCATGACTCAGCGGGGGTTCGAACTCACGAACCTCCGCTTCATAGTCTCGTGTTTTACTACTTCAGCCAACAGCAGGTTGAAGAGAGGGGCGTAAGCAAAAGCTATACCAATCCGTTCAGGATTACACTTAGGCCTCATAGGCCTGTTGTGCGCTCTATTATAAGGAGTTCCTATTCTATTATAGGGAGCCTCCATTAAAAACCATAGAAACCTTTGAATTTGATTACGTTGACAACCTAGTTTTTTCAAAGTATCTCCTTAAGTCTCTCCATCTCGAAAACCTAAGACATTCCACATCTTGTATAATCTTCCTGATTAAATGTTTGTCTCCTAAATTGACTAAAAGCTGGACAGTAGCATAAGTAATGCTCAAGGGTTTGGTCATCCTCCTGAGAGGCTCTGCATGTTATATCGTCAACGATACCCATGCGTGCCAGCTGATTCCTTAACTCTGTATATCCTGTTATTACATTAAGCAATCTCCATAGTGCTGGCCTACTTAATCTTAGGATTTCCTTTGTCTTGTTACCATTTGGGTTTCCCCATAGAATTCTAGTCACTCTACGTATGATACTTAGAGTGCTGCCAATCTCTTGTATGCAATCCTATAGCCCATTGCTTCAGTTCGTCTTTAAAAACTTGAAATGGCTTAGGATTTTCTAGTGTGTCCATTGTTTGCCATTAATGCTCCCATCTTTGTTAGCTTGTCTGCCTCAATATTTCCAGGTATTGCTTGATGTCCTGGAAGCCATATGGGTCACTAAGTCCGTGACTTTTTTCAATGAAATACAGGCTTTAATAAAGAAAGTTATTTTATACTTCAATATAGTCTTCCTTGAGTTCCATACAATCAGTCCAACGTTTGTCCAATTTTTTATTTCTACAGACAAATAGAATTTGCCGATGTCAGCAAAATTAGGCTTTTGATCTTAATATGATTCCATCGTTGGAATCAATTTTTTTTCCATCTAGCCATTTTGTAAAGTTTGGGAACAAAAAACAATCACTCGGGACTAAATCTGGTTAAAAGTTTGCATGAGGGAAGCAATTCGTAGTCCAATTTAAGGAATTTTTGTATGAAAACTGCTTATGTGGGCATCCTTGATTGAGAGCATTTTGCGAAAAGCTTTCTCAGACCCAAGTAATTATTCAAAATTGTAACCACTGGGCCATATGAGACCAGCCATGCGAGAGATTGGCTAAGACCATTTCGTGAATTTTTGTCAATTGTTTCGGGCAGCACTTCTAACGTAACCAATACAAATGATTTCACTTGCTGTAGATATTGGAGAAGTGGATATCAATTCATATCAGAAAATGGCATGTTTTATAGGCCTTTGGATAGTTTGGATGACAGCGGTTGGAAATGTTACTACAGCACACGCTTCTTCATGGATGCTGTAGTGAAAATTCGTTGGTTAAGTAGAAGTGAAGTAGAAGTTCAAGAAATTCTCTCTTTACGTCCTTTTGCATCTATCCTCTAAAAACTGTCCTCTATTTTTCATAGGTCCGACGCAATACATTGGATGAATAGCAGTCCAAGCATTAGGAGACCACTGGTAACAAAATAACATTTTTATGTGACATACAGAGTTACCATCCCAATCTTCTGCTTTGTAAACATATTTTTGTATATCAGTCCTCCAAACATATTTTATATGAAGAAAATATTAAGCATTAACTTTGACTGTACGCAAATATTTTTATTGTTACAACCGAGATTTAGAATAATTTTTCTTATAGATGGTCACCCTAAAGTACATACGATATGTGTGTGTGTGTGAGGCATAAAGTGTTTATACTTATTGTTATAAATGAAATGAGAAAAAATGTTTTAAATAAACCAACTTTAAGCGCATAAATAACAATTGGATTATAAAATACGATTAACCACTCACTCTATAATGGAATGATACTCGTAATAAAAACTTTTTACGCTTAAGTCTACTTAATGGAACTTTTTTTTTTTTAAATTAGCTAAACTTGGAACTCTTTTTCGCAACTCTTATTGGTTGTGTACAGCAATAAAATAAAAAAAAACTTTTTAAATAAATCTCTAACCAAAACTTTTTAACCTCTTGCGTACTTAATATTCGTACAGAAGTTTTTGTTGTAACAAATTTTTCTTATTTAATAGACTTTTTTTTTGCCAAAGCCACCAAAAACAAAATACATATAAAATATAACATTTTCCTCAACATTTTATTCTTCTTCGCTTTGCTGGTTAACAATTCTTTTATTTCCTGTAATAATTTACTGTTATATATCACAGGAAAGTAAAAAAGCCCAGAAAAGAACTAACTAGCGACGAGAGAATCTTGCCGCACACACTCTTTAGTTTACATTTCGAATATCATAGACATTGATGTTGAATTTTATGCAAAAGCCGTTGTTCCTGTTGTTATTAGCGTTGTAACATAAAATACATTTTTCCAGGCTTTTATGCATATTAAATGTGAATGAAAAATTCAGGTAAGAGTAAATTTTGCATTTGTTTGTTGAAAATTAATAGCAAGCTTTTAGCAAAATTATAGTTAAAAATATTGTTTAGAAGATATAAAAGAAAATTTTTCGAAATACCTGTATGCAAACATAGTAAATGGATGCTGTGAGGTGAACACGTTAATGCATTGACTGCGAAGCTGAAGGTAGTGATTGTAATTCCGCACCGAGCAAAGTCATTAAGATGGGACCAATTTTGTCCGATCTGCATTAGAGAGTGGTTGTGTCAATTGTCGTCTGTCAGTTTTTATCATACAGACACTTACCACAATCATATAGATGTTTAACACAATAAAGGGTGTTTTTCATAGAGTGACACAAGTTTAAATCGTAATGAAACAAGGAAATATATTTTAATATCCATGAAAAGAAAATTTTATGAAATTAATGTTTGAATTGAAATTCGGGTTAAATATGTCTTGAAGGATTGCACAGGTCAAATTCGTAAATGGGCTGAATCGGGCCAGAGGGAAAGAAGTTGCCCTAACAAGAACTAAAACAAGCTCTAATAATAAAGCACTAATTTAATTGCGACAATATGTCGAATAAACGATTTTAAAACGTTTTATGTAGTTTTTGTTTTTCATTGTGTCTTTTTTATATACTTTTATTGTTTGCCAACGGCAGCCTAATTGTATGAGGGTGGACAAACAAAATAGATTTATATCGAATAAAATTTATTTGTTGTGTTTTCTTGAATTTCAAATCCTATGGTTTTGCTTGTGTAATTCTCAATTCATTTTTGCGAATTTATGTATAAGCTGAGAGGTTTTGTTATCTTGGAATTATGTAGGTTAAAGTCTACTGATGATTTGGTGTAAGAACCATAAAGATATTTTTATATCAAAGAAGGTCCAAAGCGTTGAGCTTGCAAACAGAAAATCAAAATTCAGTAAAGAGTAGCATAAAATATTGCAAATATTTAACAAATTGTATAATTTGAATCTAGCTTCCTTAAAAATTAAATTTTAAAGCTTTTATGATGGAGCCAAGATGTTCTCTGATCTTCCTCTGCCCTACCATTTTCCCATCATAGGCCCCCTAAATGAACCTATAAAAAATAAAAATAAATCAATGAGTGTTCGAACTCACGGGCGCTGTTTTAACACCTTTTTGTTTATTTATTTTATATTAAACCCACAAAAAACAAAGAGAATGCAAAGCAACAGACAAATGTACATACATACATACATTGTTATGTTTGTACATAAGCTACATACGTTGCTGTCTTGCTATCTCATTTTTATATATGTACGTATAACCACGTCACTATTCTCTTTGCAATGCATAAGACAAAACCGAAGATCAACATAAAACACTTTGTTAATATTACTCCAAATTAATACTCCGAATTAGAACACTTAAATCTCCGCTCGCCGATATCGGATCGCCTTAATTTTTGGCCTAAACTCTTCGTCGAAACCCGCACTAGCGTTTTAATCCAAAAATTAATAAAATCGGCTATGAATTTCCGGAGAAAATCGCGTGGGAAAATTATATGAAAATCGCCCAATAATCACTTTCAATACCGACTGCCAAGCAACGAACAAACACATACTCTTACATCTTACACTTACACTTGCGTATGTATTGAAACTGATAGTTTACTGCCCTAGAGGCGAGCGTATAGATGTTAACACATAAAAAAAAATGTTATTTAATAACGCAAAAATTGACTTTTCAGTGTTTTATGGGAAAGGTAAGATATCTCCCCCACGGCCCTCCCGAAGTGACCCTTATAAAATATAATTTTTATTTACTAAATATTTGGAGGGCATTTAAGATTCGACAACTTGGAATATAACGTTCTTACTTATTTAATGTAACATTTGCCCTCAAAACCATAGTAATTTCGATGAAGGCATTATTTTTTATCTGGGGCTAATTTTTCTATACAATTTAAATCGAAATTCGATCGAAAATTCGATCTGTCGAATGCCGTAATTTTCCTCCTGAAAATTTATGTTTGTAATAAATTTTACTTTTGAAGTCGGCATTCATGTGATATTTTCTATGCTAAAGAAATTGATATCCATTAAGTTAAGATCACACTATCGGCGCAATGTACCGATTTTCGTCGGCTCACTGAAATAAAGTTATAATTAATAAGCTAAATTTGGCTTATATGTCAACTAATGGAAATTTAAGGAAATAATTGCACCACACTGCATTGTTAATAATGCCATATAGACTTATTCCAGAATTAATTAAGAAATAATGCAATTTTGGTTTAGCACATATGACTTTATTGCAGTAAGCCGACGAAAATCGGTACATTGCGCCGATAGTGTGATCTTAGCTTTATGCATTATTTATTTATTTTTTATGAAAACAAAATTTGTATAGGACGACATTTTTGCTACTTGCATTGTGCACATCACTGTAACTGCAAGACTGTTTAGTAATGAAATAAGTTTGGACAAAAACATGTTCATGAACATTTGCCTGGAAACGATATGAATTTATTCTAACGCAGAGTGACACACAGTAAATCCCGTAGCTAAAACATATCTAATGCGGTAAAAAAAATTTAGCATATCCGTGGTTTTATTCATGATAACTTTTTGCTTCTACTTGTAGGAGGATGGCCTCGGCATATGAAAATGTTTCTTAAATATTTGTTGTCATAACCAGACTCCAACATTATAGACAACATATTATATAATTGATGAATGATGCATGAAAATATTTTTTTGTTAAGTTTTAATTCTTAATTAATATTTCCATGTCTTACAATTTATTTAATTTTTATTATCACTTATTAAATTGAATTAAAATTTATAGGCTAATTGTTCAAAATTTGTTTGTTTTAAATTTAGAAAGACATGATAAATATTCCAAGGCACAAAGGAAAGCCAGCATCAGTTTTTAGTTATTCAACTTACACAGCAGAGCATAACAGCTGTTTTCGAAAGCCGCAACACTTTCATCATCAGTGCTCATGTGTATTGTGTTTATCACCACTTATTAGGTGGCTTAGTTGAATATGATAACATTCAACAAATTTAAACAAATTTTATTAGGAAACTGAATACGAGAACTGTACCAAACTGATTTTAACACATTATTCCATCCCAGGTGTGTACAAACACTATGCACGGCAGCTGTAGTTTGCTTATTATATTTCTCTAGGGTGACCGTTACGTAATTTGTGATTATTTTCTAATGTTTATAAAGCAATAAATAAAATATTAATATACATTTTATATTGTTCTATTTTAAGTAATAATATTAAGCTTGAGACTTATTTTTATAAAATAATAGCTATCAAAATATGTTGCAGTTATTAAAAAATTATGATGAAAATATTTAGTCATAATCAATAATATTACAAATTACTTTTTGGTTCACTGTCTACACTTTCCGCTAAAATGCCATTTTATCGTTGATATTATAGATATTGAATTTTTTTCTTTTATATGGAGATAAATTTCCAATAACATCAGCATCAGTCTGAGTATGCGTGCGTGCGTCTGTGTGGGAGATTGTATGCATGTCTGCGAATTTTGGTCACAACATTGTATATTTATGACCCATTCAAGCGTTAAATCAAACTGTCAATTTTGGCCTAATTCTGTGATGCTATTTTTTATTTTGTGCCAATAAACTTTTTGGCAATATTTAGCTGTAAATATGTTTATGTGTACGTGAGTGAAATGTACCAATTTCTCTGGCTGCATGTGTGAGTGTGTAAAAGCTTATTGTTGTGGGGCGAAGAATAACAGAACTTATATTGAACATTGCAATTTATGACTACATACATACATACACATATATACGTATATATGTGTATGTATATGTTTAGCTCAATAGTTTCTGAAAACGTTGCCATCTGTGCATGTGGAGTGTTTTCCATTGCTCCCAGCCAAAGCTGGAGCTTAATTTTTTACAACTTGTGCTTGTACACCAACAACAAACATCATCACGTCCAACCCATTATACAAGGCAATAAATTTTTGGCTTTAATTGCATTGTGGTAGCAGTGGAATTAGAACTGTTTGCTGGTTTTGCTACATTTGATTAATACTTTTAGTAGTTTTACATTTTTCAAATTAAAAACAAAACAATCATAAATTTTCAGTAATTGTATTTACAGTGCAAATATTAATTGATAAATTACTTTGCTACTGTTTGCTTAACGCATGCCGTCGTTTAAAGCATAAGACTAAGTGTATTTAATCGAGCCTTAGGATTAACATTTCCTTATTAGGCTAAAAATTATTATTACTAAAGCTCAAATCCGCGAAGTTTCATATTAATTTTGATTTTAAGAATATAATTTTATTTTAAATTTTTTATTAAGAGTGGAATATTAAAAATAAATCTTAATTATCATACTAGCTGAAAGGATTTTTACAGATTTCGCGGTCTTTACATATTTTTCAGTTCAGTTCAGTTTGAGCTACAATTTTTTAACTTTTACCAGAGAAGAATATTTATTTCCGAAGTACAGCGTGTTTTCTTAGAGTGTCACAACACCAGAGCAACAACCCGTGCAAATTGTTGAAAATTTTAATCAAAATAATTGTTCTATTCGTCAAACTCATCGTGCGTCCTTTCCCTTTTATGGCGTTCATAATCGTCCTTCAGAGCGGCTAATTTAAAAAACAATAGATCGTTTACGGACCGCATTTACTGTTACTGATTGTGTGCATTCTGTGAGACGTCCGACAGAGCGCATTGAAGAAGCTGTAGCCGCTGTACAGGAAATTATTGAAGATGATCCTAGTCAATCAATTCGTCGCTGTTCTCAGCAATTGGGGGGGTGTCCTTCCACTTTATGGAAGATTTTTTTTAGTTGTTGAAAATTGTTGTTCCAGAATGCGCCTTCTATGCGTCAGCCGTGGCGTCCACATGGCAGAAATCATATTTAAACAATAATTTCAGAAAATTTTCTTTCCAATAAATTCCGTTTCATTGATATTAAAAATATATTTCCTTGTTTTATTATGATTCCAAACTGCGACACTCTATAAAAACCAGGCTTTACTACAAGTTACAGTGACTTACGTTATTTTCTATTTTATTAATAGCCTAATAAATCAGTAGAGGGTTGAAAATGTATAGGAATATGAGCTTCGATATCAAAACATTGACAAAAACAACAATTTTTAAATTTTTGTCCAATTGCATGGTTTTACATTCCATGTGACGATGCGAAGCTTTTGTGCCAAAAGCACCAAGTAAACAGAAGACAACAATTGATTTTGATTAAACTTTTTTTTAAAAATAATACAAATAACAACAATTGGCTACAGATTCCACGAGCCAGCTAGTTTGTGGATAACAGTATAACTTGTTTATATGTCATCATTAGCAGTCCTGCCATTGGCTACCCTTAAGTGTAAAACGTCCTATTTTATACCATCGAAAAAAGAATTGGAGGGTATATTTACTTTGTCATTCCGTGTGTAACGCAGCGAAATATTCCTCTGAGCCACCATAAAGTATACATATATATTCTTGATCAGTGATGAAGTCTAGATCGATCTAACAATGCCCATACGTCCGTCTGTGGAAAACAGACGGACGTATTTTGGTTGAAGTTACATATTATATGAAAAAATAGTGTAAATATTTAACAAATTGTATTCCTTAAGCACACATTCCTTAAAAGTGTTTTTATAAAGCTTTTACGCCTCCGCCCTCCTTTGCCAACTAAATGACCTTATGAAAAAAAAATTTTTCTACACTTAACTACCCCAAAAATTTTTTTTTAAGTTTTTAGGAGAAAGGAGAGATGCCTCTCCCACGGCTTTTCTCGGAGTGACCCTGTATAGAGTTTTAAAATTGGACACAGAAATGTCTTAAAGGAACTGTGACCCAGCAGGTTAAACATTTTTAGCTTATCTCAGTCTCAATGTTAGCACTGGCATACCATTATTCAGCAAAATGCTTACAAGTGATACTAATTTCTCGAAAGAAAAAAGTTATGATGTAAATGAGGACGCCCGTTCTGTGCGATGAAAATACGGAAAAAATTCAGAAAATTATTGTCGCCTCATTTTATTTAATTTAAAATTTTAATTAGGAGCACCACTCAGGAAATGGCTCTTAAATATGCAGAGCATTGCGCCAGAACTAGAAAGAAGGGGATAGTATTCAGAAGACAGATGAAGAAATATGAGCGCATAGAGAAATCTCTGTAGCTATTTGATCCTTTACTTCACCGGCTAATTCTTTGCTACACGCCCGACGAAGGAGGATGCTGTTCCTCTGCTCTTTAGTACACGACAGTGTCAGTCGCTGCCAGTTATGGTCAGTGACCAGTGCCACGCCTTCATGGATGCTGTGGGTGCTGTTGGCTGAAGTATTAGAACACGAGACTATGAAGCGGAGGGTCGCGAGATCGAGCCCGCGCTGAGTCATGAAATATTGTGTTGAATTGTTCTGAACAGAATTAGTGTGTGGTTGTGTTAGTTGTTGCCAGCCTGTTTCAATGATAAAGGCATAGTCACTGGTGACTGAACATAATTGGCAGCGACTAACACTATCATGTACTAAAAAAAGCAGAGTTACAGCACCCACCTTCGTCGGCCCTGTAGCAAAAATTAGCCGGCGAAGTAAAAAGGTTGAAATAGCTACAAAAAAAAACTGTCTATCTTCTCATCTTTCCTAATCTGTCCCCTCAATACTATAACCTCGTTTTCAGTTCCGGCGCAATGCATTGCATATGTAGGGGTCATCCCCTGAGTGCTGGTCCTACTCCTAAAAAAAAAAAATCACTGAAACAGGTTGGCAACAACTAACACAACCTTGTGCTAAAAGTGATCAGAAGAATTCAACACAATATACATGACTGAGCGCTGACTCGAACTCGTAACTTTTTACTTAATAGTCTCGTGTTAATTACTTTAACCAACAGCACCCTTAAAAAATCCTTAAATGTTAGCAGCGGCATAGTGTTATTGTAGTTC
This sequence comes from Linnaemya tessellans, assembly GCA_951800035.1. NCBI lineage: Eukaryota > Metazoa > Arthropoda > Insecta > Diptera > Tachinidae > Linnaemya > Linnaemya tessellans. The sequence goes on from OX637536.1 coordinate 29,979,209, forward strand.
GAGTCTACGATATGCGTACAAGTGGTACAAAAGTTTCAAAAAAGAAGTCTATATGATGTGAATGACGACGCCCGTCCTGTACGTCTCAGCCCATGAAATAATAGAGAAACTGCAGAAATTTGTTATCGCATATTTTGTGGTTTTATGTCATGCAAATTCTTTCGGAAACTGTTATCCCTGAAGCGTGTGGCAAAAGACTTCTTTTCCAACAAATCGGTAGATTTGAATAAAATGTTTCCCGTCAATAGAAATTATTGACGCTTCGCATTAATGATACTCCATCTCTAGATTAGTTTGCTTTTCACTACAAAATCCTTTGGTGTCACACATGATTAAGATTTTTCACTGAAAATGCTTGTCAGACATTTTCCTCACATCAATATAAAGCTTTTAAAGATTTAAGCAATTTACATATAATCTATTCGGATATGAATTTATTACAAAACCAAATAAAATTTAATTGCCTCAGCTGCTCCCTTCACATGTACGCAAGTTTAATCTACTATTTTATTTGTATTTAAATTATATTTAACAGCATTTACGTGGTTTGTGCCGAGTTCTTATTTAAAAGGTTCCATTCAATGCATGCCTTGAAGCTGCTGCTGTTTAATTTCTTTCTTTTACACAGTTTTCTCAGTTTTATCGTATTGCGTTCATCTTAATTGCGTGTTTGCTAATTAAATTTTACTTCATAAAATCGGAAACTGTTGTTTCTATTTTGCTTTCGTTTATTATTTATTTTTATTTTCAAATCATGTCAGGTTTGTATGCGATTCGTACGATATGATTTAATGTATTTTAAGCAGGATTTGGTGAATTTCTTCTTTGGTTGATTTTTTATTAATTTAAACATCTAAAAAATATTTATTACTAAGACCTATTCCTTCAAGTTGTGTAAAATATGGGGGGGCGATTAAATAGTAGTCGTAAAAATTTATGTCATCAAATAACAGAACGAAAAATATATAACTGCCGTGAACAACGCGTCATAATTTATTGCCTATTTCACAATGTCGAATGTATTCGTTCAGGGCACACTGATACCAGTGATATCAGTGTGTATTCGTTCTTTCGTATAGAAATATTTGAAACAACAACAAAATGTTATAAATTGTTTTTGATTCAAATGTATTTATACGCAAGAAATAATTCTATCGACATTGTGAAGTCGGCAGTTAATTTGTAATTATGCGTTTGCTTTCAATGTTCTAAAAAATCCATTTTTATTGAAAACTATAAAATGTGTCTTTTGCCGCACAAGATTCTTGAAGTAAAATTGTATGCCGCCAGTGATATGACCTGCAGCCATATTCCCTAAGTCGCTAAAGTTAAAACTATGCCGCTAAAAATCTAAAAAGAATTTTTATGCTAATAAACTTCTGCATACTTTTGGGGGCTTATTTTGTATAATAATTATTTGTGCTCTAGCAAAAAGGATATGAATCGTCTAGCTCTTACATAATGATAACACGGTAACATAGTGAAAATACTTTTGAAATGAGACCCAGCTCAATCAGTAGGGCTCAATTAGGAGATCATTTTGTCATTTTCAAAAATTTCGATATACCCTCAAAATCGAAAGTTATCGATAAAAAAATTTTTTGGGCTGAATTCACCTTTTCTACCAAAATCGTTATATCTCTGTCTATACGTTCCAGATTTTAATTAAAGTACTCTTGTTTTATAAAATATTAAATACGCATTTTTTATAAACACAAAATATATTGAATTTTCTGATTGATATTAGAAGGAAAAAATGCTTTCAAATTTGGAAAAATTTAAAAAAAAAAATTAAAATTCAAGTTTTCGCAGAAAATGTTTTTATGAAAAATTGGTCAAGTTAAATTTTTTTTTTACGAAAATAAAGCCTATCTTCTTTTCTCCCGAAACGCGTTTTAAATTTTAAAATCGATTTAAAAAATGACTCAGTTAAACACCTTTTTCCCTGCTAAGTCCAAAAAAATCTATAACTTTCGATTTTGAGGGGATATCGAAATTTCTAAATATTAAAAAATGATCTACTCGGCAAGACCTATCGTGTGATATAGGTCTCTTTCCAAGTGTATTTTTGTTCTTATATTGTATCAGTTTGTAATTCGACAGTGGTTGTTACGAATTTTTGCACGAAAAACTATTTTTTTTCTCCATTAATTTCTGAATACTTCCAAAGCGATAAAAGATAGAGAAAAATTATGTTCGACTAAAATAAATACAATTTTGTTATACATCTTCCGGTCGGATGATTCGTTCTCGAGTTAGGGTTAAATATGTCCCCATACCTGACTAATTTAAGGAAAAATTTTCCACGCCTATAAAAAAATCCCGAACTGATGGAAAAAAACCGATAACGGATTTGAGTTTAGCGCATCAAAATCCATATGGTCCACATAGTTTTATTTAAAGGAGAGACAAAAAATAATTTTTTGCTGAGCAGTGTAATTTTATATCTGGAGAAGGTACAAAATAGAAATTAATGTATAAAACTTTCGTACGATACGATTAAATATTTTAAAGCAAAATCATAGAAATTGAATTTATATAGATAATATTTTTATGTTTTAATATTTCTGTGCTAATTCTAAATTTTTTGTGGAGAATTTCTTATACTTGCGAGTTCATGTGGCAGTACGTCTGTAGTCGTATGTATTCATAATGCTATTTGTGTGTGGTTGTTTAAGTTTATACAACTTTATTCTGTATGTAACTTTTTCCATACTAGTATCCACCTAAAAGTTTTAGTTAATAAAAATATATTTTTTATATTGAAAGTAAAGATTTTCTTCGGCCACGACGTAGGCTGTACCCAAGAGGAATAAAAATATGTCAAAGATAAAAATAGTAAACTTAGAAGCAATTGATAGTGGTTTGGGGACACAAGTAATGCACCTCAACAATGAAATTTCATTACTTAAAAAATCAATAGAAAAAAAGATAAGCAAACCTTTATGGTCATGGATGGGATGAATATAAATACGCACACATATGTGTATGGCAATCAAGGCCCATTGACTTACCAGGTAGTCGCACTTCCTTGAAGATGTTTAATCCTAAAAAAAGACTAACACAAATACATGCAATCATTTTGTAAAGCATGCTAAAGGGGAAAATACGAAGTAAAACATCAAAAATATGTATAGCAAAATAAAAGATTATGTTAAATATATATAAAGATGTTTGTTTCTTTAAAAGTTTATCCCAAAATTAAATAGTTATTTGAATTAAATAGCAAACACAGATCTTAGTTTTTATACCCTTCCCCAAAAAGTGAAAGGGTATATCTAGGTTTGTCATTCCGTGTGTAATTTCTTCGATATCAATATGGGAACCCATAAAATATACTATATATTCTGGATCCTTATGAATAGCGATGACGACTGAGCAATGTCCGTCTTCCTGTACGTGAAAACGGTTTTCCCAAGCCCCCATAAAAGCTACAGACTTCGTTCTTGGACTGTTGTATTGGAAATGAACTTAAATAGAGTGGTATTGAAATTCAAAAGAACATAATTGGTATCAAAAATTAAAAACCAAAATCAAAATTTCGAATCCAGGGTTGGACAAGTGCAATATTTTGTAGTACATGAAAGTGACCAAAATGGTTGCAAATTTTAAGTTTTTCTTAAATAAAACGACTTTATAACTAATGAAGACTAGCATTGCTAAGAAAAGAAAACAAAAATTAAAATTTCGCTTCCAGGGCTGGGAAATGGAAATTTTTTTTATACATGAAAGTAACCAAAAAGGCAATTGACGTTGTTGTTTTTGCTAATTAAAACTATATTACAATTCAGGAAGAACAAAATTGGTATTAAAATCTTAAAAAATCAAAATTTCTACTCCAGGGTTGGACAAATGAAATATTTTATGGTACATGAAAGTGACCAAAAAGTTTACAAATTTTAATTATGTTGTCAAGTAAAACTGCGTTACAAATCACTAAGAATTGCATTGGTAAAGAAATAAAAATTTGCTTCCAGAGTTGGAAAATCGAAATATTTCTGGTACATAAAAGTATCCACATAGATTCTAAATTTTGTGTTTTTAGTGATTTAAACCTATTTTATACTTCAGGAAGAATTAAATTGGTATTAAAAATTTTTAAATTAAAAATTCGGTTCCAGGGCTGGAAAATAGAAATTTTTTAGTACATAAAAGTATCCTTATAAGTTCCTAATATTCCTTTTTTGTGAAGGAAATCTTTTTTATACTTCGGGAAGAGTTAAATTGGTATTAAAAATTTTAAAATTAGAAATTCGCTTCCAGAGTTGGAAATTCGAAATATTTTTGGTACATAAAAGAACCCACATAAATTCCAAATTTTTTGTTTTTAGTGAATTAAACCTATTTTATACTTCAGGAAGAATTAAATTGGTATTAAAAATTTTTAAATTAAAAATTCGGTTCCAGGGTTGGAAAATCGAAATTTTTTAGTATATAAAAGTATCCTTATAAGTTCCTAATATTTCTTTTTTGTGAATGAAATCTTTTTTATACTTCGGGAAAAGTTAAATTGGTATTGAAAACCAAAAAAAAAATTTTAATCCAATTTCAGGGTTGGAAAATCGACATTTTTTGATACATAAAAATAGTCATATAATTTGAAATTTTTGATTTTTATGATGAGTTATACCTGCCTTAATATCAAGAGGAAATAAATTGGTATTAAAAAGCAAAAAAATCTAAAAGAAGATTCTACGGTTGGACAATTAGAAATTTTTGGGGTACATGAAACGGATTTTTTCTTTTTGTTTGTAAATTAAACATATTTAATATTTTTGAAATACGTTCAGGGGTATTAGAAATGAGAAGAGTCAAACATTTAGCGTCCTAGTCAAAAAATTTAACGTTCTCTTAAATATAAAAGATATCATCATTTTGATTTATTTAATTAAACCTAATTTCTGTTTTAGCAAGAAAGAAAGAAAGAAGAATTACATCTGTGAAGGGTATTTAAGATTCGGCACAGCCGAATATAGCACTTTTACTTATTTTATTATTCATTTTTATTGAATTACAAAGTATATAGGATATGATTATTTATTGAAAAACATCTCAACAGAAGTGTTATATATTTGCAATTTTAAATTTTATTTATAGTGATATAAAACAAAGCCCCCTTGATTTTTTCAATTCCTTATTGTAAATAAGAATATTATAATTTACACTTTAATTCCATATTACAAATAAAATACTATAGCGTGCAAAACTAGTTTTAAACTTAGAAAATAAAATTATATTTTCTTAATAGAACAACATCACATACTCTTAACATAAATCATCAATGTTTCGGTTGTTTTCTTTTCCAATTTTACGTTTTGTACCAACAAAAAGCACAACTCTTCAGATAAATAAATATGATTCAGTAGGATACATTTTTTTTTTTACTTTCTTCTTTTGCTTTAACTATCCTTTAGGGAACTATTATATTGCTGGAAAATCATGTTGGTATACTTAAGTTGTTGTTGTTGCTGCCAACAAAATCCTAACATTAATTACGTTTTGATCCAAAAAAAAAAAGAAAAATAATAATGAAATATATGAAAATGAAAATATTATAGAAAGGGAGAGATTTTTGAACAAAGATTAATTGGAAAGAAATTGTTTTACTTGAACTATTGATTTTATATATTTTATATAGACGTATAAAAATTTTATTTATTATAAACTAAAGTAATAAATTTTCAATCGAAATCCCTAATATGAAAAAAATTAATGTATGTATGTCTTAGGTAAAGTAGACATGTTCCAGAGAAAGCCAATACATAATCTGGTTATTTCAATTTGTAAGAATGTTAGTGCGAAGTGAATTTCATAGCACATATATTTATGGATAAACTCTACTGTGGGACAAATAAGAGTTTCACGATCTTTGCCATTTGGAGCAATTCATATGAAACGAACCGGTCAACTTCACAAGGGAGTGTCGTAGGATTAGATGAATTGAAACTTAATGGGCACAGTGTAACTTGTCACTAAACTAACTTATACAGCCTGCTGATAGCTGAAGTTGGTTAACACTAGACTAATGCATGGTTGTGTTAGTTCTAGGGTTTTACTACAATTTGATAGTAGAATCGAACCCCTATAGTCACGACATTGCACTTTTCAAAACGTCCTCATTTGTCGCATAGTTTTTTTGACTTTAATTTTACTATTGATTACAAAATTGAAAAAAATAAATAAATCCCTGATTTGAACTTGGTGTCGTCGTGAATACGCAAACAGTTTATTTTTAGTTGTCATACGTTAATTGACTTGACTAAATTTTGTATATGTGAACATAAAGATAATTACGTCCATAAAGCGAATATTGACTCAATTAAAAATGCTTGTCTGAACACCCTAAAAGTCTATCATATTTTCAAGAATGGCATTTTATGGTAATTAAACTAAATACCGCCATAAATCTAGATTAGAATTTCAATCACAGTGATACTCATATATCATATTTATAAATATGGATAAAGTTGACTACAAAATTAAACAGCATTACCGCTCTGGTGTACCTGACACTGACATGTGACTCAAAATTTTAATTAAAAATTCCATAGTAAAATTAATGTTGGCCTTGTTATTTAATTTAAAGCTAATTTTAAAGGAAATTTTTACACATATTTTGACGGAGAACATTTTTAAATTTCTATAAACAGATGCAAAGTTGTTAGTTTTATGCTGTCACTCAATGTCATGTTAGTATTTGTGAAACACAAATAAAACGAATACATTTTGAATGAAAAAAAAAAAACGATATATACAAAATAAATGCTTTAAGCTATTAACCATTTTATTACCAACTTATAGAAGTTGATGTACGAGTCGTTTGATGTTTGATTCAATGTTAAAGGTATTTTATAGAGAACTTTGAAATGGAATAAATCAAAAATGAATTTTTTTAATTGTTATGAAATTTACTTTATCCGAAAGATAATCTTTTGGTATTATAATTTAAATATGAATTCTGGCATATGACCGTCATGAATGGCTCGTACCCAGTCTAATCTGCGTAGCCTAGCAACTTCACTTATCGCCACTGAAAATAATCTAGCGCTGTTAAGTCGCACGATCTTGGAGGGCAACTCACGGGTCCAAAAAGTGAAACTATGCGGTTACCAAACGTTACCTAAATCAATTGTGGCAGGAAACCACAACTCCTGCACATCATGGTTGTGCAATTGATGAACGAAAAAGTCAGTAATCATATCTCCATAGCGGTCACCATTGATTGCAACATTCTACCCAGTATTGTTTTTAAAAAAATACTGCCCCAAACCACACCAAACTGACAGTTTTTCTGAATTTAACGTTGTCTCAACGTGCACTTGAGGATTGTCCTGACTTTATATATGGCGGATTAGTTTATTGAAGCATCCCTTTAAAAAAAATAAGCTCCATCTCTAAACAAATTTCTCTTATCGCCATCAACGGAGATCTTGTTTTGTGGCCCATTTGGGCACAATTTGAAAGCGTCGTTCAGGCGTCAGTCTATTCTTATTGAAATATCAAATCAAACTACACATAAATCAATTGGCTGATGACAAAATGGCCAACAGTTAAAAAGGCTTAACTTGAAGCATATACATCTACAAAAGACACCCTTTATTATCGACGAAACTTTAATTATTACAACCAAATTTAATCACTTTAATGAACACACGTAAAGCATAAAAAGTACGATATTAAATTTAGTGGGTTTGTTTTGTAAAAAGTTTGTTGTACGATCAATTCAACAAACCAAAAACAAACAAGTAAAAACATTATACTCAACCGGGTCGAATCTTAAATACCCTCCAAATATTTACTAAGTAAATTGAAAATGTTTCACTTGGTGGAACAGAGTTCTTTTAAAGGGGGCGGGGTTGAAAAATAGAAAATATCATGTTTTCCACAGACGAAATTATGGGCATTGCTAGATCGTCTCAGACTTCATCAGTGATTAAGAATATTTATCTTTTATGGAGTCCAATTCTTTTTGGAGGGTATTAAAACTGTATTTTGTCGGGGTCTCTCCGGCAAGGGCCGTGGGGGAGATTTTCCAACTTTGCCATAAAACTTCAAAAATAAATGTTCGGAATAATTAAATGTAAAAGTTATTTAATTTTTTTATAGGGTCATTTAGGGGGTAAAGAGGGAGGAGGGGGTATGGCAGAGGAGTAGCATGTTACGTTTTTATGGAATGTAGGCTTAAGTAAAACAATTTGTTAGATTTTTACACTATATTTGCATATAGTAACGCCCATTTAAGGGGGCGGGCTACAAAAATTAATATTTTGGATTTTATGGCTCCAAGTTTAACGTGTTGGACCTTCTTTGACATAAAAATATATTATTTCCTTAACAAAATTACAAAAAAAAACTTTAAAAATTATGTGGTTTTTTGGAGGTTGGTTTAGTTCTTCTTGGGGGAACTTTTTTCCCTCTGGCCTGATTCAGCCCAGTTACATATATTTGTAGCGAATTTCAAGAATCTGGCTCTTTTCGTTTGGACTAAATCGTGATTTCCACAGACGGACGGACGGACGGACAAACATGCTCAGATCATCCTCGATTTCATCACTGATCAAGAATATATATACTTTATGGAGTCTTGCATGGTTATTTCGCTCCGTTACAAACGGAATGACAAAGGGAATATACTCTCCAATACTTCTTTGGAGGGTATAAAAACATACAATTATTTGTTTCTACAAAACGCATCCGACATGACCACGATGATCAAATGATTCAAAAAATTTTGCTACCCTACAGCCTGTAATCACTGGCTGATGACCGAATAACTTAAAAATAGACTTTGAAGCAGGACCCACACATGAGGATACTATTTAGTTTTTGACCAGATATAAGCGACTAAAATAATAGCAACTAAACGATATCTAATGTCAGCGACTTTTACTACTCTAAACTAAAAGGACCCATTACACCATCCGCACTCGGCATTACAGCAAATTCATCGCCGAACTAAATTTATAATTAAAATGGCTACAACCCAATTTTTAACTTCCATCATTTATTTGTGCTCCCAATACTAAAGCTTCCTTTGCACGATTCTGGTATAATACAGTAAACAATTGCGGGTCACACCCTGAACGATGGTCCCAGAAAAAAAAATTCATCATGATAGCAATACTCTTCCATTACAAATTTCATAGGAAATTTTAGGTATTAAAGCAAAAATATTGTCAGTAATTATAATAAGAGTTTCGTTTGATTTTAATTTAAATACTCGTATATGAGGAGTTTAAATTTTTTAAAAGTTTTGGAAATTTTGCTGTCGGTATACCCCGGGTTAAATTAACCTCACCGCATGTACTCGCAACAACGTCTTTGTGGCAACATTAAAGCCAGAAAAGCAAAAAAAAAAAACGTAAACGAATTTCGCTTCGCTGGCCATTTTTATAATAAATCATTTACACTTGACAATGTCAGATGAAAAGAAAAATACGTAACGTGTGTATGTGTTTACGAGTATATAAAGATATGCGAGTATAAAATGTAAGTTATCTTAGGTTGGGTGGCCATTTTGTTTGGATACTTTACAACAATCGTTGGCATTTTCCATTGTACTTTCAAGTTGAAGATATTTTGCCATCAACAAAACTTAACAGCAGCCGATGGAGAAATATAGAAAATACAATGAAAAAATATTATCGTACACGAGTACGCATTGAGTGCAAGATAAAAATGGTATAGAAAGTGTTGTTAGGAAATATAATAATAACTTCAAATATAATAATAAATTCAAAATTTAAAAACAAACAAATAAATCTATTATCTAACACTAGAAATAGATTTGGTTTACTTTACTGTAGAAGTTCCCGTTGCCGTGGTTATTGAGCTAATTTAATAGAAATTTTTTACTAATAAAAACATTTAATTTAAGTCCATATGTTGAAGAGCCTTGATAACATTTTTCACAGTTTGTTTGTCTGAGAATGCGTTTAAATGTATCAACCCTGGATATATTTTTAGATATTGGGTTAGGACCCATATAAAGGTTTTCATGAATAAAATTGATCGATCGTCGGCGCTTTTTGATTGGCGCCTCCTTATACCATTGCACATTGTCTTTAGTCTCGTAATACAAAGAACTCGCACATGATTCATCATTATCATCCCAATCACTTTCAACGGTCACCTCTACTTCGCCAAGCTTCTGTTCTATATCAGAATCGTCAGCATCTCCAATAGGCATATAATCTTGGTCTTCATCATCATCACCATACAAATTCTCAGTACCACCCAAGTCTAACTCAGTGTCAATCAATCCAAGAAAATACTCTTCTCTCTCTCTCTCTCTTCATGAGACAGCCTTTAGTAACACAAGTTACAATAATTATTTTTACTTTGAAAATAAAAATAGTGATTATAAAATACATACATATTGTAAATTATTTTCACTACTCATATAAAAAAATTTTGCGACCATTTTCCAACGTTCTTACATAACAACTAAATTGTATATTATAATAAAAATCTTCCTTGTTATGCTTACATTTCACAACACATACATATAAATACCTAAATTATCGTTACAAAGCCTTGTAGCAGAAAAGAGCAGATCACTGACTCCTCAATGCTCTTTTCGTAAATTTAGAGAGACCTTGCTGAGCTATAAAAAAACTAATTATTTGGCGATCATCTATGAACTTGGAAAAGAATACAATATTTTAGAAATTCTACTTGGGAAAAATAACAGATACGTTCATATTTCAGTTGCGATTCCCTTAGAAGCGGTGATCCCTGGAAACAGTAAGACATGAAGGAACCATTTCTGTGATTAACTTTAAAAATGAAAATCTGACTTCTCATAAGTTTAATAGCAATATATCTGATAATATAGCATGCACTTTAATCAGTAATATAGCATCCACCGCACACAAGTACATGCATAAAACTTCAGTACCACCCGGGTGGGTATTGGTAAACGATGTATATAAAAATCTTTGGTAAGGCGAAGGTTAAAGTAATCCGGGGCCAGATAAATTTAACACAATAAACTATTCACAGTTTCTCCGAAAATAAATACATTTTTGTAAGCGAAATATGTTTATTATCTGAAATAAACCTGTTTCGTGCAACATATTTTCAAAATTGTCCTTCTTAATATGCAAGATTAATATTTATTATACTTTTTTATCAACAAATTAACACAAATTTGTTTAAAGAAATATTATTACACAATTTCAGATGTTTTTCCATGTTGTTTATCTTACGGCAACGCAGTTTACATAATTTATTCATTTACATAAATGAACATCTTGTATGTCTACACGGTTCTCTCTATTGCTGATGATAAATGAAACACCGAAAGGAAACCCACGGCAAGGAATATTATTAATTCAAAGCTATTTTTGTGGTTTTTAGCTTCCGTAAAGCATAAGACTTTTTCACGGTATTAACCTGAAGTTAATATGTTTAAAATTCACAAGTTGCTCTCTGGGATGTGAACGGTAACCAGAAAATGAAAATCTTTAAATAATACACTTTCTTGGACTTTGGTATGATCACAGCAGGTAATCAGATCTTCGTAATGATCTGGTTTACTTAGTCTTAAAAATCTGTGGCAAAAAGCAATTCTTTCTAAGATTTTTAGGCTCTACAGGCTGCCAGTTGTGATTAACAAATCCATCCCACTTGCATCCTATTAGAGAATACTGTGTCACCTGAAAGTGCCACAAACACCACCGGATATCGAGCCCAAGCCCTTTGCAGCAATATACTGGCATCGCTACTAATCAGCGATAGCGGCACCAAACTCAGCAATAAAAAAAATTGAGTTGCTGTTGGCTGAAGCGGTTGGTTCAGCCACGCGCTGAGTATTGAAATATTGTGTTGAATTCATCTGATCAGCATTGGTGCAGGGTTGTGTTAGTGGTTGCCACCCTGTTTGAATGATAAAGGCCCCCCTGTTTCAATGATGATGGTCACTGAACATAATTGGCAGCGACTGACACTACAGTGATTGTGCTAAAAAGCAGAGTAACAGCACCCTCCTTCGTCGGTCCTGTAGCAAAAATTAGCCGGTGAAGTAAAAAGGTTGGAATATCTACAAAAAAAACTCTATCTTCTCATCTCTCTTCACCTGTCCCATCAATACTATCCCATCCTTTCTAGTTGCGGCGCAATGCAATATGTAAGAGTCATCCCCTGATTGCTGGGCCAAGATAAAAAAAAGCCAATAAGATCACGAATTTGTGACTCCGATGTAGGCAATGATTTTTATATCGTATTGCCAATGCAAGAATTCCTCTTTTTTGACGCCATATTCGAGCCCAACATCATATTCTTGATATTAAGTGAATCTAATTTTTGTATATAGTTTTTAAATAAAAATATATTTATTATTAAGATAAATGATTTAACTTAAAAATGAATTTAAGAAGTTCTCACATTCTATTACGTTGAAAAATTTGATTTAATAGTTGATATTCCTAACGATTAGTACCGTCGGGAAAGAGGAAAAAAGAACGCTGATGAGATGGCCCGGAGGCCTCGAACACATTCTGATCCGTTCTGCTAGTTTGATGATTTTTATTATTTTTTTTTAAGTAGGACCAGCACTTACATCTACAGATGCAGTGCATTGCGCCGGAACTTGAAAGGAGGAAATATTATTGAAAAGACAGACAAAGAAAAATTAAAATATAGAGAATATTTTTTTTATAGCTGTTTCAAAGTTTTCTTTCGTCGACTAATTTTTTGCTAAAAGGCGCAAAGTGCTTGTTACGAACATCGACGGTCAAGGCAATAATATGAAGTCTGTTCAAAATACATATAAGCTGGATTTTCTTAAAATACATATTTAAATGTTGATTTATTTTTATTTACCTTACCAGTTTATTGTTATTAAGCAAAAATTAATATTAATTAAAAATTATTTCCTGAAGATGTTAACAAGCTGTTAACGAAATATTGAATAAAAATTTTTGAAATTAAAATAAAATTTTATAAAAAACGACCACCAGCTTGATTAATATTACAATAAACATATTTAAATTTATCAATCTCTATTTTATTTTAGTCTCCTCCTCAAATGAAATACAATTGGGAACAATAAAAAGTTACTATTCATTCATCCGTTTTTTGGTCAATACTTTGCGATTATGGAACAAGATTTGCTGCCACATAATTCGTGCCCAGAATTTTCGAATGAATTGCACGGCATCATCTAACCTCTTACAATAGTGATTCAACGATTCTTCATCAACATTTTCATCAGTTATTGATATTCTGGAGGGTACATGACTAACTTCGCCATTCACATTTTGTCGACTTTTTTTTTGAAAAACTTGTGCCAGTTGTAAATATTTTTCCGATTAAGATACTGTCAACATTACAAGTCCTTTGGAGCAATTAATTCTAATTTTTAAAAACATTTTATATATAAAAAATAGCAGAACGCGCAAGGTACTTCTTCTATGACAAATCTGCTAACTATCATAAACCGTGAACGTTGGATTCGAGTGTACGTAGGTAGCCCTTCAATAGCCCATGAAATATGAAAATGCACATTATTTCCAGACTTCATATTTAAGGAAGGGAAATGCTGCAACAAAATTTGCTCAGAACAGCTTAAGCTCTTATTATTTATTGCCACAGGAACAATAACATTCTAAAAGTATAAATTTTTCAAAAAAAAATAACCTTAAAATGATGAATAGAAAATAAATAATTTTTGTTTTTTCTACAATTGACTACAACGAATCTTTTCACTGGGAAACAGTCATTTTTCCTACTCCTGACGTCATTTATTGCTTTCTTACTTCTTGTGCAGGATAATAAATGCTCTATATATAGCCCATAAACACGCTTAATTTTCCATCTTTTGATGTTAAATCAGCGTGCGGAAGGAATAAACTCACAAACCGAAACAAACATGATGTAACAGGAACGTATGAAAATATGGTTGTAATGTTCTCTTTTTTCCCGGTGAAATACCCTTAAGTGTAAGTACGCTAAGATGTCTAAGGTGCTGCTGTGAAGTTTAACAAAATCGTGAACATCAATGGCAAAGCCAACTTTGACAACAGCTGCAGAAACATTGACAATCTCGACAATACTCGCATGTAAATGCGATTGTGTGCTAACAACTAAGGTCATCCGCTTAACACTAATGGCAGGCTGACTGACATTTTTGCCTCTCCTTTTAATTTGAATATTCTAAGGGAATAAAACTGATGTTATGGAAAAAAAACTGAAAGCGTACACGAAAGAGGGAGCTGAAAACATATTTTAACTAACATGTAAATATGTGGAATTATTTATAAGAAGCCCAAGTACACACTTGTACACAAGTAAATTTGTTCGGTTCATGTAATTCCCCCATTAAGCAAGCGGCAAAAATTTCATGTTAAGGCTAAGAGCATTATTGCTGCTGCTCTTGTTCTTGTGGTTGCTGTTGTTGTTGTTTTTCCATTTATACACAAATAGTAACTTTCTGCTGTTCTCCATCTCACAAGTTCACTCATACGTGTCATATTTCCAGAAGCAACAACATTTTCCGTTACTCACACGCATGAATGTTTTAGAAAAAATGTTATTAATTATATGCTCAGCTGAAGTTTTCTTAAACATCATGTAAATTATAATAAACAATTTGTTATTTTAAATAAAGTGTTATTAAAAGAAACAGAAAAATTTAATATGCAGAAAAGGAAAATAAATTGCTGTCTTTAATTTAAGTAGAGGGTTTGTGTTTCGGAGCAACAGAAGTTTAAATTATTGCACGATCCAGAAAAATTTGTTAGTTGCCGATAAATTTTGTCAATATTGGCAAATATACAAAAAAAGAAATCAGGCTAAAAAGTATTCCTCGGAAGAACTAATTCTACCTCGAAAAAGTATTTTTTAAATTTCCCTAATAGTTTTGTTTAGCAAATGCAACCTATAATATCGTCGATACTTCATAAACCAAAACTTGTACCCAAGCATGATAAAATAAAGATTACGCCTTGCGCACGATTTACCGTTTGATGACGTATTTGTTCCCTCGAAGTGATTGCCAAATGTTTATTATATGCAAAACTAATACTTTCTCGCACAATATTAATATTTTATGCTAAATTTGGCAACTCTTCACACAATTTAATCAGAGAGGTTTCCAATTTACTCAGAGAGATTTCCAACAAGCAAATTAAATCGGATTTATGAAAGTGCAGTTTTGTGTTATATTTTATAACAAATTGTGTTATAATTTAAAATAAATATAATCGCCCCTATTATGAATGACGACATCGACACCCTATCAAGACGACAGCAAAAAATTATCGCTTGTCCACTCTTTTTCGGCGGCAGCTGACTACTATTGACATGTTCGATCGATATTATATGCCCCAGAAAATGCTAAGAAATTGTCAAGAGTAATTAATTGTTATCCACAAGACAAGTGATAATTTTTACCGTCGAGATGATGTGACGTCGACGTCGCCATTCATAATAAGGGCAATTAAAATAATTATTAAATAACTTAAAGTGTAAAAACTTATTAAAACTTGATTTTTAAAGCTCATAAACTGTAAACAAAAAACCTAAATTAAAGAGAAAAGAGAACAAAAAGAGCAAGCATGAAGTGTGCAGTGGGCATTTGCAAACAAAGTAACAGCAAAAAAAAAAAAAACAAGTGAGAAATAATTGTGTTAAAATGTAAGATTGTTATCAAAAATTTTTTTTTTTTCAAAAAGCTGTGTCATTTTATAGTTTTCCAAGAAATCAAGCTCAAAGGAAGTTATGGCTGATATTTTGCAAGCAAAAAAATTAGTTTTGAATGGGGAAAAAAGAAAAATAATTAGCACTTGGGTTCAATATTTATATAAAATAACTATAAATGAACAATTTCAAATAAAAAAAGTGGAAAGTAAAATTGTTTATTATCAAACAAATTTAATTTGAAAAATCGCAATTTTCCCCACTGTCCTGTTTTTACAATAACATAATAGTTCTCCAACTGAATTTTATTAGCCAATCAGAACACATGTTGAGTGACGTCAGAATTCCATCATGCGCAGAAAAGTATTTTTATTTCAGCTTGTTGGCGTAATCTTTATTTTATCATTCTTGCTTGTATCTACCAAATCGTAAAATACATATTTTCGTCCCGCCTCCTTTAGTGGGCGGTGACATATATACAAACACAAATTAAATTTGAAAGTAAATGGATTACTTCTGCAGTGGGGGAAGTATTCGCTTCTTTCAAATAACGTCCTTTAGAAGGCAGCTGTATGACAGACAAAAGCCGCTGAAGGGGTAAGTGAAAAGAACTGTTTCACTTATTCCTTTTATTAACACATGGTGTAGGGTGTACTAATTTAATAGAACCGTTTAAAAATATGTACCTATGGAAGACGACCAAAAAATAGAAAAAAAGAAGTTTTCAAAATATCATGAAAAACTTCGTATAAAAACGCGCCAGATTTTTTAATTATAAAAGAGATCTCAAATTTTATCGTGATATGCTAATGGGTCAATCAATTCGTTAACTTTTTGAATAAAACACAGGTTTTTATATAAAAACTTATTTTGTTTTTCCTCTGAGTCCCATACACTTGGTCTAAGTAAGGTTTTTCCAAATTTGTATCCCATTCGAAAAATATTATTTGTCGAGGTCAGCAAACTAGGCATTCCTTTGTGAAATGATTTCATCGTTGGTGTCAAAACTTTTACCGCCGAGCCATTTCTTCAAGGAGGGAGAAATTCTCGGATTTTCGCCATGGAAACTGCACATGTGTGCACACTTGGTTGATCGCATCATTCAGCTGGCGGAAAGCTTTCTTAGACCCAAGTGAACATTCAACATTGCAACCGTTGGCCCATGTGAAATGCCAATGGTTTGCATTTCTTTGCTTGCACGACCACATTTAAATTCAGTAAATCACTTCTTTACCATGGAAATTAATGTTTCAGAGTTCCCATAATATTTATCAAGCTTTAGATAGAGCGATGGTTTTTTTCCACAAAAAATAATGCCTAATAAGCACACAAAATTCACTTTTTTCTATTTTCTTATCAAAACGTGCACTAGTCTGCCATCAAAAGCTCCCAAGTACAAGCTAAATGAAGCAGCTTTTTGAAATTTTGAGAAGACACAACTGAGAGTGTCCTGTTAATAGAAGCAGTGGTGTCATTTCAATTAACAGACAGACAGTTTAAAAAGTCACAGACTTAAGGCCGAGACACATAGAATTCGTCATACGCTATGCGTCGCCTTTTTTTTAACTGACGTAAACGTACCGATGGAAAAGGTTGGCACAATGAGTACTTTGTTGACGGATATTAAATCCATTGCTTGTTATCCATTTTATTTAATTAAATTTATTTCTTTTACAAAATTTGTTATATTTTATTTAATTTTTCCTGAACACATAATACTAAAAAAAACAACATATTTTTTCATATCAAATAAAATAATTAATTTCCTGAAGAAGTCACACAAAGGAGTGACGAAATATTGAAATTAAAAATTAAACCAAAATAAAGAGACCTTAAGCTTAAAAATATCAGAATACAATAATAATTAAAGAGAGGTCAAGAAACCAGAAGAATTTAAAAAAAACTAATCAAAACAATTTGAAAAACTTACTGAAGTCTGTCAAGGTATTAAATTCACGTCAAAAGTTAAAAGTTAACCAACTTTCGTACTTTGCGTTGATGCAGAAGTACTGGATGTGACAACTCACATAATAAAACATGTATTTCAATTCAGTTGTCAGTTGAAAAACGCGAATTATAACGTATGACGGATTCTATTTGAGTCGGCCTGCTTGCCCTCGTAGCAAACAAGACAGATATGCCAAATTAAACATTAAGGTGCAAAGCTGGTAAAGTTGCTAAAAGCGATAAGGTTAATATATTGGATTGTTGTAGCTGAATTCGGAACTGGGGACGTATGAGTTATAATATTAATACACTAAATTATCATACGTATAGATGGGCACACAGCAACATCCGGAATTAAAATTGTAGCATACTTTTGTGATAATTTTTTATCAGTGGTAAAATGCTGGTTAAAAATATTTATTATACCCTCC
Source organism: Linnaemya tessellans (assembly GCA_951800035.1). Classification (NCBI taxonomy): domain Eukaryota; kingdom Metazoa; phylum Arthropoda; class Insecta; order Diptera; family Tachinidae; genus Linnaemya; species Linnaemya tessellans. The sequence goes on from OX637536.1 coordinate 29,997,229, forward strand.
AAAAAAGAATTGGAGTATACGGATATTCACTTTGTGATTCCGTTTGTAACACATCGAAATATCCATCTGAGAGCCCATAAAGAATTCTTGATCAGTGATGAAATCTAAGACGAACTCAGCATGTCCGTTGTGTCCGTCCGTCCGTCTGTGGAAATCACGATTCAGTCCAAACGAACAGAGCTAGACTCATGAAATTTGATATAAATATATCTGCAAGGATAGCACAAGCTAACTGCGGAGATGGGCTAAATCGGGAGAGAGGGAAAAAAGTTCCCCAAAGAAGAACTAAACCAAAGTCTAAAAAACAACATAATTTTTTAAGTTTTTTTTTTGTAATTTTGCTAGGCACATGATATACATATTTTTATGTCAAAGAAGGTGCAACGCGTTACATTTGAAGCCACAAAAACAAAAAAATCAATTTTTGGAGCCCGCCCCCTTTAAATTTAACAAATTATTTTACTTAAGCCTACATTCTTTAAAAATATAATTTTTCAGCTCTAATGACGAAGCTGAGATGTAACCTGGTAGTCTTCTGCCCTACGCCCTCCTCCCCCTTTGCCCCTAAAACGATCCTATCAAAAAAAAAAATTTTTTAAATAAATTTTACATTTAATTATGCCAAACATTTATTTTTAGAGTTTTATGGCAAAGGTGAAATGTCCCCCTACAGCCCTTGCCAGAGAGACCACGACAAAATACAGGTTTAGTGCCCTCGAAAAAGAGTTGGACTCCATAAAGTATATATGTTCTTGATCAATAATGTTCGTCTGTGGAAAACATGTCATGGTCTATTTTTGGACCCCGCCCTTTTCAGTGGGCGTTGACGTATGATATTATTTAAAAAAACACCAAGTTAAACATTTTAAATTTACTTACTAAAAATTTGGAGGGTATTTAAGATTCGACCCGGTCAAATACAACGTTTTACTTAATTTTTATTTGCTTTTTTAATTTAAAGCAAATTATTTTATCGTAAAAATTTATAATAAAATATTTTTAAATATCGCTCTGAGTAGCTGTTACTTAGCCCTTAAAATTTTCATATTTTTAGCCAAAATAAAAAGCCAGTAAAAATCCCTGAATTTTATGCAATTTTTTTGATTTGAAACGTCTCCCAAAACTAAACACGTCTACTAAAAGCTCTGAATATTCACTATTAGATACAGGATATTGTCTACCGAACTGCAGACTTATATTTTTAATTTTTTAAAATGTTATTTTTTAATGTTCGGCTAGATTTGCAAAAATACCCATGGGCAGCGTTACGCTTTTAGCCTCCAAAAAAAAAATTGGAAGGTATATTGATTTTGTCATTCCATGTGTAGCGCAATGAAATATCCCTCAAAGATCCCATCAAGTGTATATATTCTTGATGAGTGATGATTTCCAAAACGTTCTAGCCATGTCCGTCCGACCTTCCATACGTCTGTGGGTATCACGATTAAGTCCCAACGAAAAGAATAAGACCCTTGAAATTTGGTATAGATAAATATTGAAGAATAGCACAGGTTAAGTTTGTAAATGGGCTGAATCGGTTCAGAGGGAAAGAAGTTCCCCTAAGAAAAGCTAGACCAACCTCTAAAAACAATACAATTTTTAAAGTTTTTTCTTGTAATTTTGTTAAGCAAATCATATATTTTTATGCCAAAAAAAAAAGTCCAAAGCGTTGAACTTAGAGCCAGAAAGTAAGAAAATTTCATTCTTGGACCCCGCTTCTTTTAGTGCGCTTTGAAATAACATATTATATGGAAAAATAGTGAATATGTCTAACAAATTGTATTCCTTAAGCTACATTCCTTAAAAATAAAATGTTTAAGCTTTTACGATTAAACTGAAAAATCCTCTGATCTTCTGCTTTGGACCCTACAAAAAAGATTTTTTTTCTACACTTAATTACTAAATATTTGGAGGGTATTTAAGATTCGACCCGGTGGAATAAAATATTCTTACTTATTTAGTTTAATTTTTTAATAGTCAGAATAACATTTACATAAAATACTAACAAATCATTTATATTTTTAAATAGCAGTGCAGTTTCGTGTAAAAATTCTGCGCAACCGTCATGACAGTCGATGAGTATTAATTTTTTTAGACTGCGTAGAAAGTTGATATTTGTAAAGTAGGTTTTCCATTAAATGCAAAAATGTGCTGGGCTGAAAATTGTTTTAGAATTTTTTAAATTTTTCATATATTAAAAGAAAATAACCTTGAAAGAAAACGAGAACCCGCTATTCATGCAAATACATTGTGATATTTTTGAAAATACTTTTTTAATTATATGTACTTGTTTCTACAATATATCATTGCCCTCTTGACAAAAGTATAAAATTGTACCTTCAACAGAAATTAAGCAGCAACTTTTCGCTTGAATGTATATTTAACTGCACATTTAAAATATGTTAATTTGCTCACATTAAGTTTAAATTGCTTTGCAAAAACTCCCTGCTACAAATACTCGTACATATAAAATTTTAGATTAACAACTTCAACTGCAACAAAATATATTGTAAAAGGATCCATTAAAGAATTTTTTTTTTTGTTAAATTTTATTACTCAAACGTACAACAAGATGCAGCCATAGTTTGAAAACATTTAATGGCATTTTCTATAAGACACAATGAAAATATACTGCAAAATTATTACTTTTGTTATCAATATTATACAGAATATTGGCAATTTATTTATTTCTTATATAATCTCATTCACACACACACACACACACACACACACACACACACGTTGATACAGACACACCAACTATTGTAAGAAGACAAACAGACGTTATCTTAACAAAAGAATGAGCAAACAAAATGTTTATCCAGATACAAGACAGTGAAATCGATGAAGAGCGGAGCCATTATTATCAACAAATACTGGTTTTTTTTAATATTCAGTATTTCTTTCTTGTGAATATAATGGATTACTTATGATTCAGTGTGTAATTTGTAGGTGTTCACGTGCAAGTTTCTCACGTGGCGTGATATAAATTTAAAACTGCTATTTTTTTTTTTTAGTTTTATTAAGAAGCAAATAAATATTGAGGGATATTATAGTTTTAAATTAAAAAAAAAATACCATTTCAACGGTTTCACTGTAAATGTATTTATTTGTAACATCAAAGGAAGCACAGTGATAATATGCAGCGACGATGGTATATTTCGTTTAACACAATAATATCGTTTCCTTTTTTTTTTGCATTCATTGGAAAAGTTTTCAACTTTTATGGCGTCAATATTTCCCTAGAATGTGTATGAATGTGTCTGCATGTGTCTGCATGTGTTATTATATGTGAGAGAAAATATGTATTCCATTGAGTGAATTTTTGTAACTTAATTTTTTTTCTGCATTTCATTGAAATATGTTTACATTTTTAGTGGAAATGATGTTTAAGCAATTCAAGTTTTTACCTCATTGAATTGTTAATTTTATGATGGCTCATTGTATATATTAAATACAAAAATAAATTCACGCATACACGTACACACGCACACATGTGTCAATACGTGCTCCTCATTGAGCACAAATGAAATGACAATTTGTTACAAAGTCATAAAAAAAAGATATACCCAAAAATTTTTATTGCAGTTGGGAACTCTAGTTTTGTGTTCGTTGTGTGCGTGTATTTTGAGAATGTGTGGGGAGCCATTTTGACACTGACAAAATAGTCCCTATCGATAATAATCCCTATCGAAAGTAAACACTTTTAGCTATTATCCCCAATTTTAACCCTGGACATTATTGCGAAATAGTGGAAATTTAGTGGACATTGGATTTTGCAAAAAAAAAATAATCTCTTAGGCGATTGTATCAGTTTTATATAGACTCTAGAGTGGTGGCATCATGCGCCGTTATTACGCAATTGGGGGTTCTCTTTCTCGATTCCTTTTGTAAATTTAAAAAAATTCTATTATTTAGTATATATATTCTGGATCCTTATGAATAGCGATGACGATTGAGCGATGTCCGTTTGTCCGGCTGTCTGTACGTTAAATCGGATTTCCCAAGCGCTCAGAAGAGCTAGAGACTTCGTTCCGAAAGTAGTGAAAATTTGCATAATTTCTAACGATTTTTACATGGGGGTTTTATTGCAAGAAATTCTCTTGTTTGGCGCCTATTCATTGAATCCGCAGCCATGTTCCTGATGCAAAATAAATTTAAATCTTTTATGTGGTTTTTAGTGGGTCAAAAACAACTAATTTTTCTCTACTTTAATGGAATTAGGAAAAGTCTCTAACTAAATGTAAATTTCTAAAAACTCAGCTAAGTCTGTTTGTGTGCATAATGAGGATATTTAATAAAGCGAACTATTAACATATAAAATACATTAATTTGTACCATAACCTTGGATCGAAATATGTTAATTTTTGCGAACAGATTGTTCTTTGCTGCCAGATTAGAATTCAGTTGAGTCATACTAAAATTAATTTTAGTGTTGATGTAGATTATCTTGGAATAATATTATTGCATCAAGCAATGGTTTTCTTAAACTAGAATATAAAATGGTCTCATCTCACCAATAATTTTTCTTTGTGTACATGTAGCTTTTATATTATTATTTTTTTTTTTTACTTAGTTTTATTTATTTAATTTCTCTTTTTGCTTCCAAAAGCACTCAAATGTTAAGAAGTAAAAATGAAACATGATATATTGTCAAGAAACTATTGTTTATTAATGCTATTAAATGAGCAAACACCAATGAATCACATATTCGTCTGATATAAAAATGCTTTGCCAATTTGCATAGAATTGAAGTGTATGATAAAATTAACTAGTATTTAAAGGAATGACATATATATATATATATATATATATATATATATATATATATATATATATATATATATATATATATATATATATATATATATAAATATATATATATATATATATATATAAATATATATATATATATATATATATATATATATATATATATATATATATATATATAGGGTCCGATTTGCCACGACATCATTTTGATAATATAAAATATCATTCCATTAAAATGTCTGTGTTGTATTATTTCAAGTTATCATGCCGCTAAACCCCGTATATTCCAATCGACTTGTAATCAACGGACCGTAGCTACTCAAAAGATAAAATAAATAAATAAATAAATATTGACAGCAGCTTTCAAATGTAAGAGAAAAGAAAAGCAACTGGATGTGATTGACGGCAGATGAGTAAAAATGTAAAAGAAGTGTCATAAAAATTCAAATACTTGATGAAACAAGTGCCACAATACCTTCCAACACTCACCGGACGTAAAGCAAAAAAATGAAATAAACATTTTAGCAATGGAAACAACAACATGACATTTAAATAATGCGAAGATAAATTTCTGCTTTATCAACTGTAAAGAAGAGCATCTGGCAGGGCAGCCATATGCTGATGCAATTGGTGTTGGTTATTAAGTTCGCACGTAAAAAACCATTCAGTTTGCGCAGGGACTGTGCTTAAGTTTAAAATGCTGCTGTAATCAAACTATATCGTCTTCACAACATGGCAATCAAGAATCATGTTGTTGTGCAAATTAATATCATAAAAAAGGGTGGGCAAATTTGTGGTTAGGAAGTAAATTGGCTGGCAATTGAAATGTCAAGAGCTGAGCTGTTGTTTTTTGTTAGTTATTTAGCAAAAAGTTGGGATATTTTAATCATGGAACACTACACTGTTAAACAAAAAATTTTTTAGTTGTGAAACTTTACTAAACATTTACACATTTTTCGGTGAAATCATATTTAGCGATGAGACTCTTTTTCAATTAGGCCGTTATGTAACCAAACAAAATTTCCCCTTAAGGAGCTCACAGACAGTCTTCGAAAAACTATTCCATTCAAAGAAAGTGACCATATAGTGCGGCATCATTGGCCCCTATTTTTTCGAAATGTGCAAGGAAACTCAGTCACCGTGAATACCAATTTATTTGTGGCCATAATTGGATTATGATGACATTAATTTGGCTGTTGGCTGAAGTAGTAGAACACGAGACTATGAAGCGGAAGGTCCTGAGTTCAGCCCCGCTCTGACTCATGAAATATTGTGTTGAATTCTTCTGATCAGCATTAGTGCGTGGTTGTGTTAGTTGTTGCCAGCCTGTTTCAATGATGACGGCATAGTCACTGGTCACTGAACATAATTGGCAGCTACTGACACTATCATATACTAAAAAGCAGAATAACAGCACTCTCCTTCGTCGGTCCTGTAGCAAAAATTAGCCGGCAAAGTAAAAAAGTTCAAATTGGCACAACAAATTTCCTATCTTCTCATCTTTCTTCATCTGACCCCTCAATACGACCCCCTCCTTTCAAGTTCCGACGCAATGCACTCATATATAGGGATCATCCTCTGAGTTCTGGTCCAAGATAAAAATAAAAACAAGAATGCGCCACAAGCCACAAAACCGGCCAAACAATACAGCTATTGCATGAAAAATTTCCCGGTCGCATAATTTCTCAATTTGACGATGTCAATTGGACGCCTCGTTTTTATGTTTTAATGCCGCTGGTTTATTTTCTCTGATTCTATTTGAAAGACCATGTTTACTGGAGCAAACCACAAACAACTGACGCTTTAAAAGATGAAGTTCGGCGCTGCATTTTGTGGTACAAAATTTTAAGAAAAGAACGGACGTCAGTCGACATGATAAAAGTAGGCACTTACCCGACATCATATTCCATTATTAATTCCCATATTTCTGCTTTACACTGATTTTAATATATTTGAATTTGTGGAAAAAATAGTGTATTCTTAAGCCAATTTACTTCCCAACTTTAAATTTGTGGGTGCTGTTGACTGAAGTCAACAGACTAAGAAGCGGAGGGTCGTGAATTTGAGCCCGCGCTGAGTCATGAAATATTGTGTTGAATTCTTCTGATCAGCATTAGTGCGTGGTTGCGTTAGTTGTTGCCAGCCTGTTTCAATGATGAAGGCATAGTCACTGGTCACTGAACATAATTGGCAGCGACTGACACTATCATGTAGTAAAAGCAGAGTAATAGCACTCACCTTCGTCGGCCCTGTAGCAAAAAATATTAGCCGGCGAAGTAAAAGGTTGAAATAGCTACAAAAAAAAACTGTCTATCTTTCCTAATCTGTCCCCTCAATACTATGCGCAATGCATTTCATATATAGGGGTCATACCCTGAGTGCTGGTCCAAAATATAAAAAAAAAAAATTGCCCACCCTCTATATCAAGTGTGCCCAACAGATCCTTATGGAAGAGTAAACACCAATACATGAAACAAAAACTAAATGTTATTCAATAGTTCTTGTTGTAAAAACATATACATACAAAGCGATATCATACGCTAAACAAAAACAAAATCTGCACTGATGATGGCTGCCGTCAATGTTTACCAACAAACCTTATGAAAGTGTTGTTGCTTTCCATTTTTTTATACAATGAAGGACAACAATAAAATAAAAATAATACGAAGTTGTTTGTGTATTTCGTATTGCTAGTGCTCGGTGCTGTATGCGAGTATTACAACACACAGCCTATAGCAAAGCGCTTTTACAAAAACAAATGAGCATTAAGCGCATAGGGCTTGGGCGCTATTGCTCTATATCATACTTTTATAAAATTTATTCGATTCTTAGATATAACTCCATACCCGTCACAGAAAATGCATAAAGGCCCATCTATCATTTTAAACTTATTTATATAAAAACATGTATGGGCAATTAGTGCAAAATCATTTAATAAATGTATGAGTCCTTTTGGACTTGTATTGCAAGATTTTGCACTAATTATTAACACAATCTTTTTTAAACAAGTTTTATACATCTACTGTAAAATTTTTGAAATGTCAGATAAAGCATTTTGCATTTAAACTTATTTAAAACTACCAGATACATGCACATCACTTTCACTAAGACATGTCTATCTCCAACGTAAAGGCGTGGAAATTTTAAGTGCAACCGACTGAATGTGTAGACAGACTAAATGTCCGCTATTTGCACGTACACAAAACTAAAGTCTTGCAAGCGCGTGTTAAAAAAAATTATAATGATAATGACCACATTATGCATATCCTTATTACTAATGTTGAAAAAAAAACAAGGACACAAAACAATATTAAAATATTTAATTCATTATATTTATTTTCCGTTTTTCTTTCTCTCAATGGAAATAACAAAACGCCATAAGATAAAAACAGAAACTTAACGCGGTGGTAAAAAATTAACCATAATTTAAAAAAATGTTATGAGCACAATATTATTTTTGTTTGGCCAAACTATACTTTCGTACTCGGTCTGCCCTCAAACTCGCAATTTCAATTTTCCACAAAAAGACCAAAACTATTCCGTAATGAAAATTTTTGCTACATTTCTGTATTTCCTGTCTGACAAAGAGTGTGAAATAATTCCTATTTATATTCAAATTTATTCTAATGAAGCAAAACAAGAAAAGTATTTACATATAAAATGTGCGGCCACTACGGCGTCAGTGAAACTATAAATTTAAAATTACGTACAGAGTTGAGACTATAAAAACTTTGTACTAGCACTTGCTGTTGGTTTCGCGTGTTGTTGATGACACCCAAGCAGCTGAGCTTTAATAAAGTCAAATGACTACGTAAGATAAGAGTTTTTTTAAAAGTCTTTTCATAATATTAGTAGCAATATATAATTTAAAAGTAACATAAATTTTTTGTATATACGATTTAGAGCCACTCTGAGAGTTTATAAAACTGATGTTACTTTACATAAACTAGATGTATTTTTGGAAAATTGAGTTTAATAAAAACGACATTATTTATAAAAATGTGTATAATGTGCCTCGTATTGCAAATAACACACACCAGGTGTAAAACATTTAAAAAAAATGTATGACAAGTAGCACTAATGAGTTTTTTCTTTTATTGGCAATTGCCTAATATGATCACTTTGATAAGAACACGTCATTGAACAAGGAGTCCTTGTTAATACACAAAAACAAATTCCGTTGCCCTTATTGAGGTTATGTTTTTACAGCTGCGGTAGTCGGAGATTGCTCTGTATAAATTGCGATTATTGTTATGCCTGTACGATGGTAGCGCCCGATATCATAGAAATGCGGATGTGCACAAAGAATAATCAAAAATGTGTTTATACCTTTCACAAAAAAAGTGAAAGGGTATATAAAGGTTTGTCATTCCGTTTGTAATTTCGTCGATATTAGTATGGGACCCCCTAAAGTATATATATTCTGGATCCTTATGAATAGCGATGACGATTTAGCGATGACCGTATGTCTGTACGTGAAATCGGTTTTCCCAAGCCCTCAGAGGAGTTAGAGACTTCGTTCTTGAACTGATGGATTAAAAATGAACTAAACTAGAGTGGTATTGAAATTCAGAAGTACCCGAAATGCGGTTCCAGAGCTGGGAAGCTCTATATCTAATTAGTAAAAACCAATTATTTTTTATTTGTTTGATAAGGAAACATATTTCATACTTTGGGAACGCTAAAATGTGTATTAAAAACTAAAAATATTAAAATTTTTTCCAGGGTTGGGAAATTTAAAATTTTTTTTTTGTTGGTACATGTGACCAAAGCGACCATTATGATTACAAATTGTAAGTTTATCTGAAATAAAACCACTTTATACCCTATGAAGAGTTGCATTGGTGAAATAAAAAATTAAAAATAAGTCAAATTTCTTTCCAGGGTTGGGAAATTGAAATTTTTTTTATACTTAAAAGTAACCAAAAAGGCAAATAACGATGTTTTTTTTTTGCTAACTAAAACTATTTTATAATTTAAGAAGCACAAAATTGGTATCAAAAATTAAAAGACATAAATAAAAATTTAGATTCCAGGATTGGGCAACTGCAACATTTTGTAATACATGAAAGATACCAAAATAAAACCACTTTATACCTCATGAAGAGTTGCATTGGTAGAAAAAAAAATTCGTTTCCAGGGTTGGGAAATGGAATTTTTTTTAACATAAAAGTAGCCAAAAACGCAATTGACGTTATAGTTTTTGCTAATTAAAACTATCGTATAATACAGGAAGAACAAAATTGGTATTAAAATCTTAGGAAATCAAAATATGGATTCCAGTATCGGACAAATCAAATATTTTCCCGTTTTGGAAAGAAAGAAAAAAAAAGAAGAAATACATCTGTGAAGGGTATTTAAGATTCGACACAGCCGAATATAGCACCTTTACTTGTTTTTTTTATTAGAAGAGCTTTTAATTTTCCTATTGTAAAAAGTTACTGTCTTGTTTATAAAAAATATCTCTGTTTTATAAGGAGCTAGCAAAATTTAAATGGTGTGGCATTTTTTCATAAACGTTTTAAAAATCAAAAATATTTTTTATATATAAGGTCTTTTTTCTATTTTATTCGAAAATTTTATAAATAATATTCAGAAGGAAAACTCGTAGAATGCAAAATAAATTTCTCTCACAAATTTATATAATAAAATTTTCAAATAAATTCATTTCAATTAAATTTGAAATAAAAACATAATAAAAGTGTATTTAAAACTTAATTTCATCTCTCATTAAATTCAATCATTAGATTGTTTAATGAAATCGTTGGCAATAGTGTTTTTAAATTATTAATCAAAAGTTTAATAGTTCGCTCAATTAGAATAGCGTAACCTTCACTAAGCTCTTTTATATCCACTTCCTTTAAAGTTTTACTGAAGTTTTCTAAAACTCGTTTATCAGAATAAACATTAGATAGATCATCAATGTTTAAAATCATGTATTAGGCGAAACTAGTTCCCTTGTTCCATCTAGCTTATAGTATTTGCTTTCTTTTTACGAAAAAATATATTCTTTTTAACCGGGGTAATCGTTAACGGAAAATAGTCAATTTTAAATTAACCCATCAGGTACTCGATAAACTGTTAACCTAATGGATGCCCAGTAATCACATATATGTGTACACACATCCACACAAACATTTATTTTTCATATGCTTATTTAACTGAATAGCAAAAAGATAGAGCACTAATCTTTTGAGATCATAATATATTATTCATTCGTACACAAATGAACAAATTAACAGAAACCGATATTGTATGATCACGAGAAAATTGCTAGACATAAACTTTCTAACTGTCGCCTCTACGACATTCAGTCGTTGCAAAGTTTTTCTAAAAATGCCACATAAATTCCTTATTGTCTTTATCATTTGAGTGGCTTTTAAGCTTTAAATCAGGTTTTATTTAACAATAAATTTATTTCCCAAAGTTTTGTTTTCAAATTCCAGAAAAGAAATTTTTTAAATGAACGGTAAAATAATCTATAATCCTGAGCGAATTATTGTTACTTACATTAACTCTAAAAGTATGCAATAACTTTTGCACAAATACTGAAGTATAAGTGATACAGAGAATATAGAATTAATATTGCGTATACGACATGGGTTCCAATAGTTATAACCAGCACAAAAACTTTTTTTTAAGAACAAAATGGTGTAAATAGAAAAAAATTTTAATAAATATATAAATTCTGAAATTTAAATTTTTGTCCGGACAAAATTTTTTTTATATGTAGTTTGACGTCTCTCTTCTTGAGAGAGAGAAGATATTTTTTACGAACAACTCTCAGCTTGAATTGTTTTAATTTTGTCCGGACAAAATTGAACCGAGTTGCCAATATGTTAAACTTTTTCACAAAAAGTTGAGGTGTCATTTTGTGTTTGATATCTTAAATTGTGTGTGAGACTAAAAAAATAAATTTTTAGAACTAATAGTATCTATTTGTTTTTTTTTTATATGTACTTTGCTAATAACAATGCTTTATGCAATTCAAAGCCATAAGGAACAGCAATTTACTTTTTTCATCCATTATTATTATCACAAATTCTTGAAAAATAATTTAAAATATGTAATATACAAATATCAAGAAAACAAAGCAAAATATAAAAAATTGCTGCAGTACTACCATTTGGTAAAACGAATTTTTTACATGTATGGTAGCTTTGTTTTTCCGAACAAATTTTTCTCAATGGGTGAATCGCGCTGCAGAAAACTCTCAGTAAAGAAAATTTTGTCCGGACAAAAATTTTGTTCGAATAACATGGGTGAATCCGCCTTTAATGGCTTTGTTTAAAAATTGGAACATTTATAGAAGAAAAGTCAAGTTTTCAGTACCGTGTCTACCAAAGTATTTCGTAGCAATAGGAGCTGAGCTATAGGGTGTAAAAGTGGACTACCTCGGTTGTGTTGCTTATAACTTACGTAAATACTGATAGATTTTTAAAATTTAAAAGCGCCTTGGAAATAAACAGTTGCAACATTTTTGTATCTCTTAAAGGAGATATTTCACTTTAAAATTAAAATTTTTATGAAATTTACTATGTATATGACATATTGCGATAATTCCATGTTAAATAAAATTTATTTGTCAGTGGCCTTCAAAACTATGGTTGGCATCTACTTTTGATTTGGTAAAGCAATGCATATAGAAATTGCTTAACTATCAACAAATAACCTTCATTTAGAAATTAAAATTTTAAATTTTGTTTGTCTGTACTACGTTAATTGTTGTTAAATAACAAGTGTGCAATAAGAATATTTAATAATAATGTATACAATAGTCTATATAAAACTATAAGCTTAAACTTAAATAAAACATCAATTTTGTTCTTGTATTACTTTATTCACTTTCTTCATTACTTTATTTGCCATTTTTGTTTTTCTTACTGCTCCATTCAATAATAAATATTTTCTTAAATTTTTTTATTTAACTTAATCATACAAATTTAAATAACAATCACATGTAAGTATTTGACCAATAAATTTTTTTTTATTTTATTACTTTATTTTGTCAGTAATTTATTGAATTAATAAAAAGATTTATATAATTTTTTTTTAGATCATAGCAACTAATTGATTTGTTATAATAATATTTGGCTCTTATTTATTTTCATTATATTTTTTTTTTTATTTTGAAGTGTTTTCTACGGTTCAACACACACACATGCAAAATGTATAAATTTTCATGTATTTGCATAGCAGTAAACTGCATTAAAAAAATGCACAATAAAAACCAAACAGATAAAAATATTAAATAAATTGTATAAATCAATAAAATATTTACGATTGTGTTGTGAGTGTATAACTGCATAAGTGCAGTATTGTACAAGTGTTGTGTTTAATTGGGTTAATATCGAAAACAAAAATATTCAAAGAGAGACGACACGGGATTTTGTGAAAGCAGAGAAAACCGTTTTTTTGGCTGAAAAAAATATTTTTCAAATTAAGGAAATGGAAAATATGGGATAATTTGCGAAATGTAAAGAAAGTTTTGACACAAAAATATTCAGAAAAAGTATCACAAACTATGATACTTTGACTGATAAATAACTGAAGGACATTAACACTGATTTTAATCAAGCACTCCAAACAGTCCTACTTTCATTACAAGGTATAAAAGATTTATGTGCAATTATCAAACTTAAAAATTTATTTATTCTACCACAGCATGGAAAAAATATATTTCTGCTACTGCAGGACATCATCCATCGTACACTGAATCGCTGAAGACGATCCTAATTTAGAAGTTCCATAGAGTCCTTTATGTAACATAAATCAATTAGAATTATCACCTTCAGTATGATTTCTATGTATTGCAAGTGTTACAGTGTCTGACAGAAATTGCTTTAACAGAATAAGAGCTTCAAAGCATATCGTTCTTTTAAATTCTGGATTATGGTTGAACACAATAGCAATTAATTGCACAAATCAACAAAACTGTATTAGCAGTCTGCATGTGTGTGTTCCTTTTTTTAACTGTACAGATTTTTTTCATATTCATTCAATGCAAAAGTTCCACTGAAACACACACGTGTATATATAAATACTCTCATGGAAACCTGGGAACTACTAGTGTTCCCAAGTCACCACTTTTGTCTACTATTTTGGTGACATTGTCAATTAGGCGTCTACAATTTTATATTTTTGACATAGATGAGAAAAATAATTTGTAGCTGCGGCAGATTGCTGAAATTTTATTATTATTTTTTTTAACGTTTAAAAATTGTTTATTCGACATATTGTCTCAATTAAATTAGTGCTTTTTGGTTGTTATGTTATTTTGAAATTAGTTTAAGGTCTACTGATGATTTGGTGTAAGAACCACATAACAAACAAAAAGCACTAATTTTTCATTTAATATTTAAAAAAAAGCTATTTTACGAATTAGAGTCTTTTCTTTTTTTTGTGTTAATTTTTTTTTTAAAACACTTCAAACCTTAACAAAATACGCGTTTTTATTATCGATACCTATTTCTGAAAACCATTAAAAGTGTATACTAGAATTACCAAAATGTACTAGTGAATGACTAGTACTAATGTCAGCAGTAGAATAAGAGGCATATGTTAAATGTCTATAGTAAATAGTCTTCTTTGGGTTATAATGAGACACCAGTACTGGTGACTGTAACAATAACAAGTGAGTACAGTTTTCCTAGTGACATTTCCTGCAGGGTATGTGTGTACAAACACATATACATATTATCTTTATATAATAGTTCAACTGCAGCCCGAGATTCTTTAAATATTTTTCAATTTTCCCATGCGTAAATGTGTATGTGTTAATTGTGTTTTTAGTTGGTTTTATTTGTATGTGTTAAACAAATATATAACCATTTATAAAATGTAATAAAAAAAAATTTCATTCCACTTGTATTGTTTTTGTGTGGCAAGATTTTCTACATAAAAACATTTTTTTTTATAATATTTTTTTCCCTTATTTTTCTTCTGATTATTTTATTTATTTATTATGGTTTATATTTGACCATATCAATTACCTTACGAACGTACGAATGTAGTAAATTCTAAATTATATTTACTTTATTTGAATATTCCATTTCAAGTCATATTTTTTTGTCTTGTTTTCTGTGTGTGTAAATGTATTTTTACTAATTTATTTTCATATATTATTTACTTATTACTCTATAAATGTAAATTGTAAAATTGTGTTATTTCTTTCTTTTAGTAAAGAGTGTTTACTTAAGACGTTCCCAGTTTGAAGTATACAAACAATGTTCTATGCAACCGATTCGACAACTGAAAGTTGCTGGGGTTTTTCATTTTATAACGAATAGATTAATTTTGGACTAACATTTGAATTGTCTAACTTAGGTTAGGTTAGGTTGAAAAGAGGAGCATAAGCATCCCAATCCGTCCTGGATTACACTTAGGCCTCATAGGCCTGTTGTGCGCTCTATAATAAGGAGTTCCCATTCTACTGTAGGGAGCCTCCGCCGATACCATGGAAACCTCTGAGTTTGATTACGTCAAGAACCTAGAAATTCCATCTCCTGTATAATCTCCTGATTAAATGTTTGTCTTCTAACTTGGCTAAAAGCTGGACATTAGCACAAGTAGTGCTCCAGTGTCTCGTCCTCTTCCTGGCGGGCTCGGCATGTTATATGGCCAACGATACCCATTCGTGCCAGGTGAGTCCTTAACTCTGTATGTCCTGTTATTAAATAAACCATCCTCCTTAGTGCTGGTCTACTTAATGTTAGGACCTTCTACCATCTGGGTCCCCCCATTAGAATTCTAGTCATCCTACCTGCGGTCGAGTGCTGCCAATCTCTTGTATGCAATTCTATAGCCCATCGCCTTAGTTAGTTCTTAAAAACCTGAAATGGCTTCGGAATATCGAGAGTGATGTCCGCCAATAATGCTCCCATCTTTGCTAGCCTATCTGCCTCAACATTTCCAGGTATCCCTTGATGTCCTGGAATCCATATTATCTCTAACTTAATAATTAAGTTGTTAACAATTTTTCGACCTATTGTTTTTACTAAAATTTCTATTACAATAAGCTTGAAGTATTTTTTATTAAATAATAATGTTGTAATAATTTATTGTATTTTTTTCGCAATATTTCGATTTACTCTGGATATATTCTACAGGATAACAATGAAATTGATATTAAATTAACAATATTGACTTCTATTTCTATAGCATATCGAAATATTAAAAAAATAATAGAATTCATTATTACAACGCAATATTTTTTAATAAAAGTTTATTTTAATAAAAATTTTTACTTAAAAATTATTACAATACGAAATATTATTCACCTATACCGTCTGTCCTAATCACTTCCTGTTATTTTCTTAAAGCATGTGCCAATTTTATATGCTGCTGAGAAAGAGATAGTTAAAGTGTTGGTTCACACTATGCGCCCTCAATTGCTGCCACAAGTTTTGCAACATTTTCCTTCATATTGCTGTCATGTGGTCGAAATAATATTCATAAATTAATGCCATGAAATTATGGCCGACTTTGTTGATACTAATGCTACAGTTAATGTCGACGCCGTTGACGGCGTTTCAACGCCGAAAAAGTTGAAATAGATTGAACTTTTACGGCGTTGCAACGCGTTGAGATTAACTGCTCTCATACAATTTCATACGATTCAACTTTTTTTTGACATTTGACGCCGTCGACGACGTCGACATTAACTCTAGCATAAAAATATTTGTATTTTTTGTTTTGTCTTCTATTTTGTAACCTTAAACAAAACACCCTTTATTTTTACTTTATTTTTGGTTATATTGGAGTAGATTTTATTTACCTTTAATTAAACAATCTGTGAAAACTCTGCTGGTTGGCAAATTCCTATGCAAACTGAATTGAACAATACAAATATTTTGGAAAATACGAACACAATGTTGTTGTTGTGGGGATGTTAAGAACTTAATACAAGATGGGCCTGCTTAATGAAGTATTAAATTACAAAAGTGTACAACATTTTCAAATATTGCCGTATATATAAGAACGATATAAAATGGAAATCATTGAGCTTTCACTGACAATGATTGTGCAATTCAATTACTTTGATTAAAAACAGCAGCGTTATATTCGTTAAAAATATATTGTTATGGCATCATTTTTATTTGAATAAATTAAACCGCTTGACTACAGTTGACGTTTTTCGCTTTCGAATTCGACAATTTTTAATAGAAAAAATTTAACTTTTTTTTAACATATTGCAATTTCCCAAATTTGATGGCGAAAAACTCCCGCCATAATCAGGCTGAATATTATTATCAATAGTTAATCAATAGCTGTTGTAATTAAAGGTTTTCAGATTTAAAGAAATATTTTCTTAGAAATAATTTCTTAGAAATAGCTCAAAGGCTATTCTATAATACCCCTATGATGAACAGAATCTTTAGAATATGCCATTTCTCTTATTGTACCAGAGTGGTGAAGCATAAATAAACGAGGTCTGTTAACAAAATAAAGTGAATTTTTTATTTTTATTTTAAACCAGCACTTAGGGGATGACCCCTACATATGGAGTGCATTGAGCCGGAACTAGAAAGGAGGGGATAGTATTGAGGGGACAGATGAAGAAAGATATAAATTTTTTTGGCAGCTATTTTAATTTTTACTTCGCCGGCTAATTTTTGCTACAGAACCGACGAAGGAGGGTGCTGCTGTTGCTCTGCTTTTGATAGTGTCAGACGCTGCCAATTATGTTCAGTGACCAGTGCTATGCCTTCATCATTGAAAACAGGCTGGCAACAACTAACACAACCACCCACTAATGCTGATCAGAAGAATTCAACACAATATTTCATGACAGCGCGGGGTTGAACTCAGTACCCTCCGCTTCATAGTATCGTGTTCTACTACTTCAGCCAACAGCACATAAAATTTGAATTTGAAAAAGTTCGGGGGCCACGTCCATTCCATTGGCATTTTTTTACGTTGATACACTAGTCTCAAAAATATATTCACAGTTTGAGCTAATAAAAATGTTTAATTTGTAGGTACGAGTCAAGGGAAACTTGTTTTGCTATTGCAAAAAAAAAAACATCAGCAAAGAATGGAATTAAGTACTCAAAAAGAACTAGAAATATTGAGATTAGCATACGGTGGTGATTGTCCTCCGAGTAAGAAAAATGTTTGCAAGTGGTGCAAGTTTTTCAAAAAAGGTCCAGATGTCAATAACGAATCTCGTTCTGGCCGCAGAAATTGTTGAGAAGGTAAAAAAAATTGTTAAAGAAAATCGTCAGAGCAATGATTTGAATATAACACACGTCAGTGTGGAAATGTGTTAAAACAGTTAAAAAAAAAACTTATCGTACCGTGGATGCTGTCGGGTGTTGGGAGACTACGAAGCCAAGTTTCCCCAGTTCTCTTCCCCATTCAGTCATGAATATCGTATCGAACTTTTCTATACTGCATTAGTGCGTTAATGTATGAATTGCAGTCATCCCGTTTGCATAATGAATTCATAACAGTGGTCGTTGAACAATAACTAACGACGGCGATTGACAACACTTTTATTTAAAGGGTGGGGAAATTTGAGGTTAGGAAGTAAACTTATGTGAACCGATGAAATGTCATCCTATCCTTTTTTTTTAGTAAATCGTTGGTGAAAATTTAACCATAGAAATCTAGACTCTCGAACAAAAATATTTTAATTGATAAAATTCAAATTGTGAATATTTCGCTGTAACATTTCGTGAAATTCGGCATCTTTCCTCGTAATCAAGCTCCGTCTCAGTAAACAATAAATAAAAATACTTAGAATATATAATTTTAAAAAATAAGTACGCAGTTTAAACAATTAAAGTTGTAATAAAAAGTTAAAAAAAAGAAGTTAAAAAAGTTGCATTGTTACGGAGCAATATTTTTTTGTTTATTGAAGTTGCTTATAAGCAACTTTGGGCAACGGTGGTAGTAAAAACATTGATATCGCAGGCATGTCCAAACCACGCAAAGGACTTTGTGAAGCAGATATAGAGGCTGCCCTGAAGTTTGATTGGGACGAGTCTTCTGATAAGGAGTGTGAAGATGATGAGGCAGAGTTTTTGGAGAAAGGGTTAAAAGAAATTTTGGAGAAAGCTGAGGAAACTGAGATTGACTTACTAGAAGTTATCGCCACTGAAGAGAATGCCGAAGAGTATCCAGAGAGGCCTGAGAGCTTTGTGGCGGAAAAAGTAGAATTGTCTACGTTGCGATGGAGGAAAAAACAATTTGATCCAAAAGTTGATCTCTCTGACATGCTAATCATCGCTCTGCTAAATGGTACATGCAAATATTTTACTGGGGTGTGGGAACGGCAGTAACCAATTCGATGCTTTTGTATCGCAAGCACCTCAAAATGGTGGACCCGAACGCAAAACATATTCCACTAATAAAATTTCAAATGGAAATAGCGAATGAGTTGCTAAATGCTTCATCATCAGTACAAAGGAAAAGAGGACGACCCAGTGGAAATACTTTCGAACAAGAGGAAATAAGTTCAGCACAGTCGTCTCCGTCTTCTCTTTCGTCTAGTTCCAGTTCCAAGCGCCATATAATTAATCATGATCCCCCGAATTCGAAGAGATACGATAAAAGCGGTCATTGGTTGGAATGGGGAGGAAAAGGCCGATGCCGCCTTGGAATGCAAGACGGGAACACCGCTCTCAAAATGTGTAAAATGTGGTGTTCACCTATGATGCAATACCAGTAAAAATTGTTTTGTAGAATATCATACCTAGTTTATTATAATACCAAAAAAGATTCTTGATTAATAAATAAATAATAAAAAAAATATTATTTTTTCATTGCCATTAAATAGTTCCTCAACGGCCCAAAGTTGCTTATAAGCAACTTCCAATATCTAGTGACCCGATAACTCCAGAAGTCCGAAATCTTCAAAAATCCTTAATTTAGATCTACTAACCAAGGAAATCATAAAAAAGAATTTTTCCGACAGTTGGTTCAAGAGCGGGGCCGAAAGGGCTAAAGATCGCAGTACAACACCCTCTCTTCGTCGTTACTGTTGCAAAATTTGGCTAGAACAAATTCTCTTTGTCATTATCTTTCTTCAGTTGTCCTCCATAGACTGTTCCCTCCTTCTTAGACTGTTCCCTCTGCCATGGTGGCAAAGAGATGAATAAATAAAAAAACTAACCAAAATGCACAAAAAGGAACATACAGTCCTGGATTATTTTTATATCTCAGCAAGACCCGGTTGCTTTAAAGGCAAAGGCAGCAAAATGTAAAACATCATAAGTGGCATCGGGTATGGCATATGAAATCACAAAAAAAATTAATGTAGAAAAAACTTCCCCTTCACTGCTGGCTGTTTGAGAATAACTAAACATGAACGGAGAATGGCTTATAAGTTGTTCTTTAACAGTTTGGGATATAATTATTTAACTACTTGAAAACTTTAATTAAAGGTTTGACTGTTTCACTGTGAATTTAATTGGCATAGACGTAAATATTACAAGGAATTTGCAGACTCTATTTTAAATACATAAATTTTATTTTTTGTTAAATCAATTTTGTTTTGGGAATGCAACACTTTTAATTTAATTTCTATTATACTAACACTACACTGGAAAAAAAATTATACAATAGATATATATGATTATATTAAAGTTAAATTTTTTCAACAACAAATTATTTGAGTAGCTTAAAAGGGATTGACTAAGTTTTTTTTTATTTTAAATTGTTAAGGACTTATCGTATTTGGTTTCAGGGGGTTAAAGTTGACCTAAATATAAATTAAAATCATGGAGTAGGAGTTATTTTTTTTCTAAGTAAATTCTAAATTTACTACTGGCTTATTAATAAAATATTTTTTTTTTAGTTTTTATAAAAAAAAAAAATAATTAAAATGTATATATAATTTTTTTTTTATATTAAAGGGGGATTCAGTAAATGTTTGGCACTCTGCTTACAGCAGTTTATTCAGTTGTTTGTTTGTATGTTTTGTTTCTTGTGTTTCTTTTAATTGCATTTTTACTTTTAATAATTATTTAATTAGAATTTATGGTAAAAACTTATGGCCTAGCTATTACTCGTTCGTTTCCGCTTCCCATTTTTTATTTTATTTTTTTGTTGTGAAGTATTTCCGTGTTTTGTTTTGAATCAGTTCCATTTTGTTTTATAAATTTCGTTGCTTTTACCGTGTAAATGCCTACCTAAATATTTAAATTAATTATCGTTATTGTTTAGTTATTACTTTTTTTAATGTCTGGTTTTGTTTTTGTGTTTTTATTTTTTTTTATTTATTTATTTTTTAATTGTATTGAATTAAAAACTCCTCAGTCAGTTTATATTTGGTTTTGCTGTTTTATTTACTTTAGTTTGTTAGCTGGATTAGCCTAATGCATTAACTGCCATTGACATCGACCGCTATGGGCTGTGAACAGAGGCCAGCATGCAGATTATTTGTAAAATGGGCTGGCGGTGATGCTGGCGGTGTTAAAGGTGAAGCATGGACTTTGCCGTTTGTAGTTGCTGCAGTTTCTGTTGTGGTGGTTACTTCCAAGGTGGTTGGCGGTGGAGGTGGTAAAATATTATAGAAACTGCTAGAGTCATCGTTTTGTGGGGAATCTGCATTGCCGTTGGTCAGCGGTGGTGGCAAAGCTTTTAAATTGAAAATTTCCGGAGGTGGTGGTGGTGGCAAAGAATCCAATTGCTGGTCACTTAAATCATTCAGTTGTTGGTCGTCTGTGTTGGGCGGTGGTTCTGGTAGACTCAAAATGCTGTCGTAACCGTTTTCCATTTCAGTCATGGAATCGCTATTGTTTTCCATATCAGCATGTCCATTTTCTAATTGTTGCGCTTTCTGTTGATCGTTTACAGTCGAGGAGCCATTTGTTAGCCCATTCACTTGTGCTCTTGCATAAGAACATTCCTCTTCCAGCACTTCTGCTTTAGCATTTAATTTATTATTTTCTTCTACGCCCTCATCGCTCTCAATTAATGCCGAGCCATTAACATGAACTTTGCTTTTCTTATTTTCTTCTAAGTCATTTTCAATTACAGTAACTTCATGTTTTCCAGATTCTTGTTCTTCATTATCCAGACTGTCGTTTCTTTTAAAGCCGTTTAATAATTTTAATCCTAATTGATCGCTGTCCATTCCATTGAATACTTCCTTATTTCCAATTTCAAATTGATTGCCATTGGCTTCAACCGTTTCTAGAAGAGTTTTCTCTTCAATTATTTCCAACTTATCAACATTTTTGTGCCGATATTTTTCCACCGGTTCTACAGTAATTTGACTGGCATCATCTTGACGTGCGTTATTACCTAAGAATTCAGCTGGAATGGCAGAAACTTCAATTTCATCTATTGTATCCTTGATCTCCTGCTCTTCTTGAACGGGACAAATTTCCAGTGGTTGGTCGTCAGCTGGCACATGTTCTTCGATCTCATTTACACTGTCAATTACTGCAGTTTGGGATACATTTTGAATTTCTTGTGTTATAGCAGACTCCTGTTCTACTGCAGGCTTAATGGGAGCTAAAATTAATTCTTCAGCAGAATTTTCATCCTGTGCTGGTGTTATGTGCACTTCTATTTGCACAGGAATGCAAACGTTGTGCGTTTGTTTGGAAATCTCGCTAAGATTTTCGGTCTTAATTGGCAAAATACTTAAGCTCTCACTTTCACAATTTCGTACATGCTCGCTGGCTGCATCTTCTTCCCTTATTTCCTGTGAAGATGAACAGTTTTCAATGTCACCGGTATTTTCCAGGCTCTTGTCACTTTGTTTCTGTTCTGGTGATTCACCAGAATTTGTTCTGGATCCTCCCTCTTGCGTGGCATTACAAGTTTTCACAATATCTTCCTTATGTTTGCCCACTTCCTCCTTTTTATCCGGTGAATGTTCTAGATAATGATCATTTCCTGGATTATGATCATCATCTTTAATATCTTTTATATCGCACTTTAAGACCACATTCCCATTAGGTCTACTGCTGATGAAATCTTTTTGTTCCACAACATACAGGGCCTGATTGCCGTAACAGTATCCTTTGTTGGAATCACTGGATGAAGTACTACTTAAATCTGATTGAGACAAGCCGGTATTGGCTTTATATCCCGAATCATTAATTGCATTATTAGTTTCATTAAGACGAGGCGAGTTTATGGGTTCATCAACTTCTTCGATTTGATGTAAACTTCTGGGACCTTCTTCTTGATTTTCAGTGGGCGGGGAATGTATCTGTACCTTTTCATTATTGATGCTATTCTTTCCACTAATCATTTGATAATTCAAACCACCATTATTATTTTGTTTAGCATCAAACATTGAAGGCAGTTTGTCATTTTCTTCAGTTACTGGACTTTCTGGAATTGCTTTGGAGTCAATACCGCGAGCTACCTCTACCACAAAAACGCCCTTTTTATTATAGTCCATTTTGGTTTCTCTAGCTACACGCGAAATATCCTTGAGAGTTGCAAAAGTGTTGGAATGAAATATTTATTATGGTTAGAAATACAAGTTGCTTTGTTATGGTTAGGAAACTAAAAAAAAAAAAATATATATTGCGCAAATAAAAAATAATTATTAATAAATTATACGAGTAATTTTCTACAATATAGAAAACAGTACAATTTAATCAACCTCGTCATGAATCTAGTTTCGAAAGATTTTATCACTGATAAATTGCTTTGAAATTCAGAATTTATTATATTACATCGGGTGTTGTTTTAGCTGCAGGAGCACGCACCATCGTTATCGATAACCTTAATTTGACAGCAGAGAATTTTAAACAGTGTCGGCATTTTTGCCCAAGCAATTCAAAAAAAGTACTAAATATTACAAAACCGTGAACCCTAAAGGCCATCCCAGCCATTTCCCGCTTAATTTTTAACGCAACGTGGATTTTTATGTTGTTCTATGCTTTTAAGAATTTCGATCTCCGAAGTCTTATGAGATTGATTGATGTATGTGTGCTATATTAACTTCAATTAAAATTTATAGGATAATTGTTCAAAAATGTTTTTAAATTCAGAAGGATATGACAAATATTTTAAGGCACAAAGGAAAGTGAACATCAGTTTTTAATTATTCAACTTACACTGCAGAGCAGAATGGCAGTACACTTTAATCATCAGTACTCATTTGTATTTTATTTGTCCCCAATTATTAGGTAGCTAAATTGAATATGATAAGAATTTTTTTATTTTTTCAAATTTTATTAGAAAATTGCAAACGAGAACTGTATAAAAACGATGGGAACACATTTTTTTCATTTAATACCTGAAATATTTATCGTGTCTTTCTGAATTTAAACAAATTTTGATTTCTTCGTATTATTTTAAGTTCTCCTGCAACTGAAAAAACACACGATATTTTGATATATTCGGATCGAACACGTAAGTAATAATTAAACACTATATTTCATTACTTTCCATACGACATTTTTATATAAAAACTTAAGAAATTGCTAAAAAAAAAAGTTACAGTAAAATGAATAAGTATTAATATTATTTTTTTATTTATTTTTTTTTTTATTCAAAAATATATGTATATGTAATCTTCTGGTTTAATGTAAAAAAAAAAATTAGACATCGAAAGCTGAAATCATGACGTGCATTTTTTTAATGTTTCATATGTTGAACAAAATCTGAAATCCAAAAACCGTCCAAATGTTTGTAATTTTTGTAAAAATCTCACACCAACAATACACATACAACTCAAACGGACAGATTTGTCTTAAATACATGAAAAAAAAACGTTTAAGCAAATAGACTTAGTTAAGAAAAATGTGTGTATGTACTTGTTTCTGTTTAAGAGCTTTAAAACAACACATTATTTACAATATTTTCCTAATTAATGAAGAGTACTTGAGCAGAGAGAACAACAACAAAAAAAGAGAACACAAAAATTACAGTAATTGATATAAAACAACAGGAGTGGTGAATAGAAGAGTATTAAATGTGGTAGTAAGTGGTGGTGGTAGAAGTGGTTAAATAATACTTTTTCTTAGATTAATAAAATTGAACAGTTTATTTGAAAATGTTTTTTGTTTTAATTTTCTGTTAGCTACTTGAAAAAGAAATAAAATAAATAAATAAAACAACATATAATAAAATAGGTTTTTATATACATTTTGGCATAGCGGATATGAACAGAAAATACAACAACACACAAAAAAGAAACATTCCAAAAAGAGACACAACGATTTCTTTAGCATATGATTTTAACAACAACTTACATTGCGCTCTTCCGTCTCTACTATTAGAAGATTATTTTCCAAAGTCATTTTTGTTATGGAACCGTTCGGTCCTGATATTTCAACATCGTAATCATCAGCCCCACATACAACATCATCATGGACGGTATTTCTATATTCGCTAGTCGTTACAACTAATAAAGGAGATGATGCTGTTGGAGGAGTTTTAGCTTGTGTTGGGGCCATTGGAGATGACAGAGTTAAAGAAAGTTTTAGGGTTTCGCTCTTTTTTGAGACAATCGCCGAAGAAGAATAGGCTATAGTAGTATTGGTATTGGAAGGAAGGATTTCTAAATGAGGATTGGATTTCTCAGACAAAAATTCAACATTACAATCTGTAGTGGACGGTTTATTGGACGTATCTTGATATTTTTCTATAGTATCCTTACAACTATTTGTGGAAGATGAATATGGTTCATGGACAAACTGTAAAGGTAAATTGAACATAAAATAAAAGTGATAATTGTTATTTAGAAAACTGAACTATTTGTGCATATTTGATATGTTATTAAGTTTCATTGAAAAAGTATTGTAATGCCTATTGTTATGTGAGTGATGATGATTTTAATTAAAATAAAACAAAACAAAAAAAACTTGCCAGCATTATCGATTTTATTTAATTGTATTGAAAAATATGTAATCCAACAAAAGATAAAAAGCTTTGATGTAATGAAATCAACTTAAAGGAAGAGTATGGAAGGTATAGCATGAATATTTTATGCGTTTAAACTTAATTACCTCGCCCTTCTCCACACCATTTTCATTCAAAGCGCCTTTTGGTTCCAATTGTTCGGCATATCCTCCATTGTCCATCATATTCGAGTGGTATTTTTTATATAAATATCTAATGACAGAAATAACAGCACAAAAGAACTTAAAGTTAAGAATTTGTTGCATTGTAACATTGAACCATTAAGTTTTTAAATCAAAATCGTGCACACGAAAATAATTGCGAGTATCAATTTGGTATTTCATTTTAAAATCTACAGTTTGCGGTACAATCCCGCATAAGGAACTAAAGGATCCTCCCACAGAGACAAAGTTTTAAGCCTTATCTGTCAACTTAGTTTATTCAGTGTATTTTGCCAAAACACCATGCAGAGATATAGAGTTCCACAATACGTGCAAATAATTAAATCGATATATCAAAATTATTGTACGGGCAACATATTTTTCTTTGATAAACCATCTTTAGCGATAAGGCCCATTTGTGGATGAATAAGTACGTGAACAAACCAAGTCTAGAATTTGGGACAATACCAATCCAAGAGTTGATTTCATCCTGTAAAAGTCACTGTTCGGTGTAGATTAGGAACTGGAGGCGTCAACGGTTTAAGAAAAATATAGCCCAAGCCATCACTGCCAACGCCGATCACTATAGATCCATGATTACAAATTTCTTTTAGCGTGAATTGTACGATGTTGAAACCAACGACTTGCGATTACAATAGAACGACTGTACATCCCACACATCTTATGCCATATTGGAGCAGTTTGATGGGGAAGGCCATCTCGCGATCATGCAAATATGTCATTGATTTAACGTCAGTAGCTGCCTTGCGGCCTAACCTGATGATGCTCTTAACATCGGGTGAAAGTGGCTGTCACCACTACCCCTCTTAGCACAAAGAGACCAAACGAAGGCGACCTCGGGTCGCAAAGGTGGCAATTTCTAGAACATGATTTGCTAGAGTGCAGATCCTATCTAGATGTTATTTTATTTGTTGATTCACAACAACGCATAGATTTTGCTACCATCAGCCGGGCCGAAGCCCAACCGCAAGGATCGGACATCAGACCGCGATCATGCAATTAAACCCAGTTACAGTTCTTTTCTAGGGGTTTCTTAAGTCGCAGGTGTATGCGAAAAACCTACAAAAAGCAGCCTTTCTCAATGCCAACATAAACCATACCATAAATAATAAATTCAGCCTGATTTATGGAAAATTAGACACGACCAAGAGAAACCATGACGAACATTTTATCGATGTTATACATTTTTTTAACGTGGATCATCATGACCCCTATATATTCTGTACATTGAGCCGGAACTAGAAAATAGGGGATGGTATTGCGAGGACAAATGAAGAAAGATAAGGAGATAGAGAATTTTTTGTAGCTAATTCTAACTTTTACTACGACGACAAAATTTTTTGCTACCGGGCCAACGAAGGAAGGTGCTATTATTTTGCTCTTTAGCACACGACAGTGTCTATCGTTACCGGTTATATTTAGTGAACAGTATTATGACTTCCTCACTGAAACAGGCTCACAACAACTAACACAATTATGTACTAAAGCTGATCATAATTGTTTCCGACAAAATATTCCTGACTGAGAGCGGAGTTGAACTCAGGACCCTCCGCTTCATAGTCTCGTGTTAACTACTTCAGCCAACAGCGATGTTAAATAACCATACGGGTGATTTTTACCGCGTTAAAAAACAGTAGACGAATCATGGACTCTTTAAAATTCTCCACAAACTAAGGAGTAATCAAAACAGTGGGTTTCAAGGGATGAATGTGCACTAAAGAAGGTCTGGATGGGCCTGTCAAGCAAACAAGCTAACGGCCACAGTTTTTAAAACACCTTGTATTGTTCACATTGACTATATACAGTAGATAAAAACGATTGACGGCGAATATTATCCACAGCTCTTAAACAGCTTTCATATTGAGTTACAACAAAAAAAAAAAAAAACTACCACATTTAACGACCAAAATAGTATGACACTCGGTATGACAAAAATCCATAAATTGGGCCACGAACTGCTATCTCTTCCATATTTGTCGTCCTTTCCCCAGTTTGATTTTTCAAACCTGAAAAAGGCTAAATCAACCGTGGGCGAAATAGATGACTATTTTGGGGGTTTTGAAAAAAAAACTTATTATTTTGAACAAATTTAATACTTTGGACTACATTTACTGATCTAAAAGGAGATAATCATGTTACAGACTCCGACTGCGTTCAGACACTGAATTAATTCCGTATTTTGATTTCTCAGAAAACAAGGAAGGACACAATTTTGTGGAATAAAATAAAAGAAGCTTTAGCTATCAGCAGCCGATGGCTCTGGAAAAAGCGAAAGAGATACATGGAATATTGGGAATACTAATCGTCAGGGTTGGGGAATTTCGTACTAACCAAAAAGGTAATAACTTAAAAATATGAATGTGGGAACTTCTCATATTCAATTTTCGTTAAAAACATTGGTTAAATAGTTGATATTCCTACTAACTAGCACCACTTGCAAAAGTGGAAAAATTGAACAAAGAACGCTGATGAGATGGCGTAGCGGCCTCGAAATCAGTACTGATCCGTTCAGCTGGTTTGATGATTATTGAAAATATTCTTAATATTCCAATCTTAACATAAAAAATAATAAATAGAATTTCAACAAATTCAGTTATTAATAAAATAATAAAAAATCATTTGCGGTCATGCAGATTCGAACTTAAGCCCGTTGAAAAAAAAATTAACAATTTACATAAGAAAGTTCGACTAATAAAAATTCATACATAATTTAAAAAATATTTTTCAATTTCACAGCTGCATACTAGATGATTCCATTCATGATATTAAAAATGATTTAATTTCGAAAAATTTTTTGGTTTATTGTTTTCTGAGGAACCAAAAAACGGAGTCAATTCCGTTTCCAAATGGAATTGAACTGTGTGATATGGCTGTAAGGAAAAAAATAAAACGCTTTTTTTTAGCTCAGGCCGGCACTGAGTGGATGACCCCTACATTTGCAGTGCATTGCCCCGGAACTAGAAAGTGGGGGACAGTTTTCAGAAGACAAAAGAAGAGAATTTTTGTACCTATTTAAATCTTTCCTTCATTGGAAAACAACAGGGCCGAAGAAGAAGAAGAAATGTCAGTCGCTGTCAGTTCTGTTCAGTGCCCAGTGCTATGACTTCATCACTGAAACAGGCTGACAACAACTGACACAACCTTGCACTAGTGCTGATTAAAAAAATTCGACACAATATTCATGACTGAGCACGGAGTGGAACACTGGACCCACGGCTGAAACAAATTTTTTATTCAAAGATTCACGAATTTATCAAGCAACCCTCGTATGTTCATGATTTTCACACATTATGTAGGTTAGGTTAGGTTAGGTTGAAGAAGAGGGGCATAAGCATCCCAATCCGTCATGGATTACACTTAGGCCTCATAGGCCTGTTATGCGCTCTATAATAAGGAGTTCCCATTCCACTGTAGGGAGCCTCCACCGATACCATGGAAACCTCTGAGTTTGATTACGTCAAGAACCTAGTTTCTTCAATGTACTTCCTTAAGTCTTTCCAATTAGAGCCCCTAAGGAATTCCATCTCCTGTATAATCTCCTGATTAAATGTTTGTCTTCTGACTTGGCTAAAAGCTGGACAGTAGCACAAGTAGTGTTCCAGTGTCTCGTCCTCTTCCTGGCAGGCCCTGCATGTTATATCGCCAACGATACCCATTCGTGCCAGGTGAGTCCTTAACTCTGTATGTCCTGTTTTTAAATAAACCAACCTCCGTAGTGTTGGCCTACTCAATGTTAGGACCTCATTTGTTCTACTACCGTCTAGGTCATTATGTATATCAAGCAATCTAATTTTGATTACCGGTCAGGGTGATAATAACTTCTAAATGATATTCGCTATAAAGGGTGTCCCAAATTGAGGTGTAATTTTAATTTTGTTGCCTTTGTTTTTCTAATTGAAATTTTTATTCTAATCTTTTTTTGCCAGAGGCTAAAGTAACGCATTCGATAACGATCGATATTTCAATACATTTTAAATAAGAATTTCGTTTGATATCGAGAGCCGTAATTTGCCCCCAGATTCTAAATAAAATTCCAATCAGTAAATATAGAACGTCACACGAAATAACAACGTGCTTTTCCTTCGAAAGTCGAACTATTTTTTGTTCGAAAATCGCCTTATTTCTCGTAGGGGAGGCATAAATTGGCCCCAACGATAGAGCGATTTGATAACTTACTCCCCTATTCATAAAAATTATGAGAGTCTAATAACAGCGTAATAAATCAAAATTTCATATGAAATTTGCTCTATTGCACTCTTATAAGCCTCTTATAATGTTTATGAATAAGGGGTTTTTTTTTGAAAAAAAAGCCAATTTTTTGAAATAATTCTTACAGAAAGCACTTTAAGAGCTTAAAACCAAGATTGTGGAACAGATATCCGCCTTTGAAAAAAGTGATTGATAAATTTGGTAAAAGATTGGAAGCCTACCGATCCATTGTTTGATGGGAGGGGTCTCCTGACCGACATAATTTTTATTTTTTAACCGGAATCTGGTTGTAATAAACTAAAATAAAAATATTAAATTGAATTAAGATTTATAGGCTAATTGTTCGAACTTTTTTTGTTTTTAAATTCAGAAAGACATGATAAACACTCCAAGGCACAAAGGAAAGACAACATCAGTTTTTAGTTATTCAACTTACACAGCAGAGCAGAACAGCTGTTTTCGAAAGCCGCAACGCTTTCATCATCAATGCTCATGTGCATTGTGTATCGCCACCACTTAGCTTAGTTGAATATGATTACAGTTCTTATTTAAAAAAAATTTATTGGGAAATGTGCTAACATCAGGTTGATACAGTTCTCGTATGCAATTTCCTAACAAATAACCTATAAATCTTAATTCAATTTAATATAGTAAAATGAATGTTCGTTAAAAAATATACTTGCATAAAATAAAAATATTTTTAAAAACTAAAAAAAGTTTTCTTTACTAAAATTAAAATGGTAATTAAATATTTTACCCCCTTTATAAATAAAATTGCACATCCTTGTAATTGGCTTGTCCTTTGGACTCAACTTCTTAATATATTCCCAACATTGTTTGAGCAAATTAAGTCTATTCTTATAGAATACAAACAATTATTTTCGTGTGCTAAATTAAACAAACAAATAAAAGGTGTTTACAATACATGTAGAGCTTAGTGCAGTAACCATGTAAAACAAAAGAAAGAAATTTTTAATAATTAGATTCTTAAATTAGAAACAAAAAAAAGATGTTTGACTTCTACAATTTTTATGTAATATTATCGAATTAATAGAATTTATCAAAACTCTTGCAAAAGTTTGGCAATCGACAAAGCACTGCACGTATTAAGAGTAGCGGGCAAATTGCTTGGCTGTCATGGTTGCTGCACCGAACTTTTCTCTGTGTACTTTAAAACTCATATACCTTAAAGCCCAGAACATACTACAGGTAACCACAACGGGTAATATGACAATGAAGAGGCCAATAGCCAGCGATATTAAGTTAACAATGTCCTCTAAAAGTATTCGGAAAAGTTTTAAACAAGGAAAAATTTATTACAATCCTTGCAAATTTATACAAATAAAATTAAATTAAATGCAAGAAATAAAAATGGAGGCAATTCATACATTGAAATTCCAAGAAGAAAAAAACATACAACTCATTAAAAATATTTTGCAGCGTTAAGCTAAGCGTGAAGAATAATTACCAGTATTTTTGTCCTCCAAGTCGTTGGCATCCTCCATAACGGAAAATGCTGTTGCGTTACTCATGCGTTCGCTGTGTGAGGAATTTCCATTTATGAATGCCAGGGTGGAGTTGCTCATGCCTACTTTGCTTAGAAAGTCCTTAAGTGATGTGGTGTTTTGCTCATTGTTGGCAACGTTGATGCCGGCACTGGCTGCGTTGGCATTTAAAAACATCTCCCCTGGTTCTTTAACATCAGCACTCAACTCATCCTTGCGCATATTATTTACGCCATAGTTGACATACAAGTGTGCATAGTCTGCTACGTGGTTTGGTTGCTGCTGCTGTTTTCGCAATTTCGTTAAGAGACCGGCTGAGTAGGAGTAGGAGGAGGAGGAGGAGGATTTACCCACAACTGCGGGATTGCCAAAGGGATATGAACCTTCAACACCATCGAAGCCACCATCAGCACTTTCATCTATAAGGTCGCCCCCATACTGTATTGATGATTCGTCTAGTCGTTGGTTGTTGTTGCTGTTGCTGTTGCCACTCACAAGGTCTACATCATGGTTGTTATTGCTGCCATTTATTGTGTTGTCGTCTATGTCGTTGTTATCGTTATTGTCGTCGTATATGCCTGAACGATGCAGTTGCGCTTCGTTGGGCATGAAATCGATTTCTTTGATTTCAATTTGTGGTGGCAGTTCACCGATAACAGGAACTCCTATAGAAATTTCCGGTAATAAGGCTGGCTGTATTATAACATCTGCTTGAGGTGTGGCTGCATGCGGTTGCTGATCTGGCGCATATGTTGTGGTAAGAACAGACTCCGGTGATTGTTCCACTTCGATTATGGATTCTCCCACATAAGTCACATCCAAGGGAGGTGAAGGCTCATTGTTATTGCGATAGATTTTTAAGGAGTCCGCCTGATTACGGCTGGGGGAGAGTATAATGTCTTCTTCATACAAATGCTGAGTTGGATGCAGTTCGTCGAGATTTTTTAAACTGGGATGTGTGCTGGCCATGTAATTGGCTGGAAAGAATTGTGATTCTAGCCTTAATTTACGTTCCTCATTGGAGTTTTTGCTGGTGGGTAAGGATTCGCCAACTTTCACTTCTGTATTCGAGATGTAAAAGATCGTGTCTGAATCACGATCGTAATTTGTTTGATAAGGTGGAGGCGGCGGTGGTGGGGGCAGGCTAGTATAAATATCTTTTATATCCGTGATGAATAATTCGTCGGTATTTTTTGATTTCCCTTTGAAAGAGATATTCGTGTCATTCCTGTCCGCATCTATGACCTCAACCACCAAAATTTCATCATTTCTCAGCTCCTTGCCATTGCCGTTGGAGTTCGAGGGTATTTTTAGTTTTATATTTTCATTGACTTTGCTGTCATCGGTAAATGAGTCTTCTGCTATTTTGTCATTGTTGCTGTTGTTGTTACTGTTACTGTCCTCGTTTTGAGGGTAGGAAAATTCCACATCCTCACTCTCATTACCAAACGATTCGGAAACATTAATGTGTATTTCGATAGCAGCGGGTTCTGGTTTACCAGAAGCTACACGTATCGTATTGTAATTAATGGGCTCAGGGGTGGACGTTTCGGTACGATCTACTACGTATTGGGTAAAACGTTCCTGTTGTAGGGCAGCAATTGGCGGCTTAGTTGTCTTTCCCAAATAGCTTTCATCGTTTTGTGTTGGTAAGGAGGATTGGTGTTTGACTTCAGTGTCTTTGAACTTAGTCGAGGCAACTATGGAGTCTACAGTGGAGTCATAAACCTCAATTTGTATGTCAGAAATTTTTGATTCTGTTTGTTGTTTTCCATTTTCTTTATTATCTGCCGTGAAAAGAGTATTTGCTTGGACAATTGGAGTTTTGGTGGCCTCCGAATCGGCCGTTTGGAATACAGTGGTGGATAATAGTGTAGCGGAGTTGTTTTGGGGATCTGTTTTGTGAGTCGTTTGTGATATTGCAGCGGTTTTTAACAATTTTGTTGTATTAATTTCAGTGGAAATCGCTTGCTTTTCCGGCGTTATGGTTTTAAACGATTTTGTGTTTATAGATTCGGAAAAGTTGTTGTTATTTTGTAGCCTAGAATTTGTATTGTTTAGCGAAATATATGGCTGTTCTGCAGCTGTGGAGTTACTGTGACTGGGACTCCGGGAAACTTGCTTGTAATCTTTGATTTTGTAAACATTTTCCAAAGAACTATTTTGCTCATTCGTTGGCACATTTTGCTTATTCTCTATGTCGTGGGGTTGATCAGATTGCATTTCTAGCATTTCTTGTGTCTCTTTAGCAGCAGTTTTCGTGGTAATATTTTTCAAGTTGTCGCTAAAATTTTTATCACCCGCAATTTCCTGTTTGACTTTCAATTCAACAAAATGGCCCTTTCGCAGTTGACTCTCTATATCGTCGACATGCTGACTTCTGTTTGCCGTGTTCTGTTTGTCTGTGTGATGTACCACATGAAATGTTTTCTCTTCCATTAGAATTGGCCCCAAATAACCATGTTTTATTGGCAATAATATGGTTTTATTACCACTAGCAGCAGCTAGACTGCTGCCTGGGGATACAGCAGTAATTTGCTTAGTTCCTGGCACTGCAAGAGGCGTATAATTTAGATTTTCTTGTAAATCTTTTTTATGAACATCTTGTTTGTTGTGCAATAACGCTTCCACAAAATGCTTATCCACCAATTGCTTTTTCTTAATATTCTTTAAACCATCATGGCCATTATCATGTTGTCCTGCCATCGCTAACGAGGGTTGCCTCAATTCGCCTATGACCTTCGCGACGTGCTTTTCTAAATCAATTAGTTTTAAACTTGTTTCTGTTGTCGGTGTATTGGTTGTTTCATATGTTTGTTCCGATGTGCTTGTTGTTGTTGTTGTTGTTTTGGTTGTTGTCTGTGCTGCAATAATAGTTTCAGTTGTTGTCGCTATTGTTTCAGTTTGAATTTTATTGTGTGTAGATTCGTTTGTTGTTCTATTAGATATGGATTTGAGAGTAGTTTGAGAGATTTCAGTTGATTTAAAGTCTTCATGCGTTTGTTGTGTTTTAGTTCTCGTGTACATATCATCCTGTCCGGGCTCTAATACATCAGCCTTTTGGCTTTTAGCCACATTATCTCTTTCTTCATCTTCGCTGATTTCTTTTGTTGAACCGTGTATGCTTTTATCTAAATCCACTATTGCTGGCTGCTGTTGTTTATTGTTGCTATTATCATCAACAGTATTTTCTGTTGCTGTTGTTGTTGTTAATGACAAAAACACCGATTCGGGTGTAGTTGTTGCCTCTGAGTTTTCTGTATCCAAAGTGCCTAAAGTGGATGGCGAAGTTGCAGCAGGAGAGAAAGAAGTGTTATATGCATTTGCTGGTATTGTAGTCAACAATAGATTTCCAAGTTCGATGGCAGCAGTGGATACGTGTGTATGCCTGTCGCTGTCATTGTCATCTTCATTTTCCATTTTAATGGAGCTTTTGTCTGGTGAAATTTGTGTTGTGCTCTGCGTTTGTAAGACAACATCATTTACTTTGATTTCTGTTTGTGTTTGTATTATTGTGTTTGCAGTTGTGGCGGTAATTGTGTTGTCATTATAATTTGCGGTAGTTGTTGTGCCTTCAAAATCCCTGAGATTTAAGGTAGCTGGCAGGGCAGAGAAAATATTTAGACTATCGGCATCAGGAATCAAGGAAGGTGTAGCCTGATGTGTAGGAGTCGACATCATGTCTGGCTGTTTAGAATTATATCGAGGAGTTGCCGTTATAATAATTGGGTTTTCAGTTAGTTGTTTTGGCCACACGTTAGTCAACTGCAGGGTTGCTGTCTGTGCTGCAACAGAAGTTGAGGGATCTTGTGTGGTGTTTTCCAAGATCTCCACCGTTTTTAAGGTTGTAGTTTGTTTATTACTTAACAACACTGTTTTGCTTGGAGTTGGCATTTCTGTATTATTAGTATTTTCTTGTAGTTGTTCTGCTTTCACTACATTAACTGAATTGTCTTCAGTTAAAACGGGTTTTACTTCACGTTGCACTTTATCCTTTTTATTGAATAACGATTGATTTTTATACAATTTGGATTTAAGCGGTTTCTTTGGTGCTGCCTTTGCCATATATTCTGCTTTCGGCAATTTTTTGTTCGAGCCCATTTTTTGTGAAGTGATACCAATTTCGGAAGAGGTCACTATGAGAGTAGGAGTTTTGCCCTGAACTCCAATGGTTAAGTGATGTGTGGGAGCAGCATAAATTTTATTGTTTACTGCTAAAACTAAAAGAATCAGCACTAAATTGCTTAAAATACTGAAGTATAACATTTTGATGTGTCTATTTATTTCTTAAACATTTCCTTTATTCAATAAAATAAATCCTTTATTTCCGTTTTTAAGTTCAATGTCGAATGTTTTTTTTGTGTGATGACTTCTACACTCCCATTTAATGTTTGTTTTGAATTCGGTATGCAAATAGTTTATTGTGTCTGTTAGTCTGAAAACAAGACTGCAGAAAACTTCTTGAAAAGTCAATCAACTTTAAGCCATTCTCCTACCTTGAACTCTTTTATTTTATTTTATTTTCTTTTATTTTATTTTTATGTTTTTCAATTCAATTAAAATTCTAAACCACTCTTTACTTTTGCCAGGTAATCCTGGGGTCCTTGCAAAAGTAATAGTTAAAAAATTTTTTTATTTTCAATTAAATTCCTTTTAATAATTTTACTTAAATTCTCTTTATTATTGGCACTCCCGTTTATTTTTATTCTGGCATTTTTTTTCTTTGTAATAAAATATTTTTTAATTTTTTTCCTTTTTACATATAAAGAAATTATTTTTGATTTCAATTTGGCACATTGTTAAGTTTAACTTTAATTAATTTTGTTTAATAAAATTCTGCTTAAAAAATCTTTTTCTTTTTTGTTACTTCACAGAATAACAAAAAATTTGCTAGGCGTTTTACAAGCTTTATAAGTTGAACCGAAAGCTCCAAGGACCCAATACGTACTGTGAAACTTACTTAAAATACACTACACTATAAAGGACTTTATTTCATGTTTCCATGTGTAGACTTGCTGAGTTGTGGAGAATGGAATATATGCAATACAATTGCAAAGCTTTCTAGCGGCATAATGTCTATATACACAAATACATCCGTATAAAAATATATATATATTTAAAAGCTCTCTCTTCAAATCTAATAGTCTTGCTCATTGTAATAAATTTTAATATATATTTTGCAAACGTCACATTGTTGGCGTGGTTTATGTTTTATTAGCGATAAAAAAATTTTCTGAGACGATGTTAAAAAAAAGCTTTGAAAAATACATGTTGCATTTTATTGTTCAACTGCTGAAGCAACTTAGAGAATTTCTAGTCGTAAAAGTAATCAACAGACATGTAGTACAACTATAAATTTCATTATCTTCTAACTTCCTAAAATATTTTTGAGAGCTAAAAGTTTATTTCTCGAACGAACTCTGCTATAAGTCTATAGAGATTTGAGAATAAATTTGCATGTGGTAGTACACAATTAACATAATGTGCGAAAATAACAAAATCTACTTGACGTTTTTATACCCTACAAAAATGAATTGGAGGGTACATTCACTTTGTTATTCCGTGTGTAACGCAGCGAAATATCCATCCGAGGCCCCATAAAACATATATATTC
Organism: Linnaemya tessellans; assembly: GCA_951800035.1. NCBI lineage: Eukaryota > Metazoa > Arthropoda > Insecta > Diptera > Tachinidae > Linnaemya > Linnaemya tessellans. Next base: position 30,034,332 of record OX637536.1, read on the forward strand.
TTGATCAGTGATGAAATCTAAGACGATTTAGCCATGTCCGTCCGTCCGTCTATGGAAATCATGATTCAGTCGAAATTCAGCATAAATAAATTTTGAAGGGCTGCATTGGCCAAGTTCGTAAATGGGCTGAATAAGGTCAGAGGAAAAGAAGTTGTCCTAAGAAGAACTAAACTAACCACTAAAAAACAACGTAATTTTTAAGTTTTTTTTTGTAATTTTGTTAGGCAAATCATATAATTTTATGTCAAAAAAGTCCAACGCATTAAAATTTAAAAAATTAACTTTTGGACCCCGCCCCCTTTAGTGGGCGTTATTATACGCAAAAATAGTTTAAAAATATTAACAAATTGTTTTACTTAAATATAATGACGAAGCTGAGATGTAACCTGGTACTCCTCTGCCCTACGCCATCCTCCCTCTTTGCCCCTTAATGGCTCCATCAAAAAAAAAAATATAATAATAAAAATTCATTTTACATATAATTATCCCAAATATTTATTTTTAGAGTTTTATGGCAAAGGTGAAATGTCTCCCCCATAGCCCATGAGAGGGACCCCGACAAAATAGTTTCAATACCCTCCAAAAAGATTTGGACCCCATAAATTATATATATTCTCGAACAGTGATGAAGTCTGACACGATCTAGCAATCTCCATACATTCGTCTGTGGAAAACATGATATAGTCTATTTTTGAATCCCGCCCCTTAAGTGGGCGTTGACGTACGATATTATATGCAAAGATACTGTACATATTGAACAATTTGTATTCCTTAAGCCTATAAGAAGCTGAGACGTTCTCTGATCTTGTAGAGGTGAAACGACTCCCCCACTGCCCTTCCCGGAATGACTCTGTTAAAAATAGAGATTTAAAATTGGGTACAGAGATGTCTTAAAGGATGTCTGTCCCAACAAGTTAAATATTTTAAATTTACTTACTAAATATTTGGAGGGTATTTAAGATTCGACCCGGTCGAATATGACGTTTTTACTTGTTTTTTATAGTTGTGTTTAGCAAATAAGATCCAAAGGGTTGAATTTGCAGCCGAAAATATCAGACAAATTTAATTTTTGGACACCGCCCCCTTTACTGGTCGTTGAAGTAACATATTGCATAGAAAAATAGTAAACAAATTGTATAATATTTAACAAATATTCAGCTGTTGGCTGAAGTAGTAGAACACGAGACTATGAAGCGGAGGGTCGTGAGTTCGAGCCCGCGCTGAGTCATGAAATATTGTGTTAAATTCTTCTTATCAGCATTAGTGCGTGGTTGTGTTAGTTGTTGCCAGCCTGTTTCAATGATGAAGGCATAGTCACTGGTCACTGAACATAATTGGCAGCGACTGACACTATCATGTACTAAAAGCAGAGTAACAGCACCCACCTTCGTCGGCCCTGTAGCAAAAATTAGCCGGCGAAGTAAAAGGTTGAAATAGCTACAAAAACAACTGTCTATCTTCTCATCTTTCCTAATCTCGTTTTCAGTTCCGGCGCAATGCATTGCATATATAGGGGTCATCCCCTGAGTGCTGGTCCTACTCCTAAAAAAAAAATTGTATAATTTAAGGCTACATTCCTTAAAACTTTAATTTTAAAGCTTCTATGACGATACTGAAATGCTCTCTGATCTTCCTCTGCCCTACCCTCACCCACCTTTTCTCTCTAAGTAACCCTATAAAATTTTTTTTACATTTTACCGCAAAAATTGCATTTTTAATGTTTTATGGCAAAGGTTAGATGTCTTCACCACGGCCCCTCCCGGTGTGACCGCTGCTACTTTTTCCCAAGTAGAATTTCTAAAATCTTGTATTCTTTTCCAAGTTCATAGATGATCGCCAAATAATTAGTTTTTTTATAGCTCAGCAAGGTCTCTCTAAATTTACGAAAAGAGTATTAAGGAGTCAGTGATCTGCTCTTTTTTGCTACAAGGCTTTGTAACGATAATTTAGGTATTTATATGTATGTGTTGTGAAATGTAAGCACTGCAAGGAAGATTTTTATTATAATATACAATTTAGTTGTTATGTAAGAACGTTGGAAAATGGTCGCAAAGTTTTTTGATATGAGTAGTGAAAATAATTTGCAATATGTATGTATTTTATAATCACTATTTTTATTTTCAAAGTAAAAATAATTATTGTAACTTATGTTACTAAAGGCTGTCTCATGAAGACAGAGAGAAGAGTATTTTCTCGGATTGATTGACACTGAGTTAGATTTGGATGGTACTAAGAATTTGTATGGTGATGATGATGAAGACCAGGATTATATGCCTATTGGAGATGCTGACGATTCTGATATAGAACAGAAGCTTGGCGAAGTAGAGGTGACCGTTGAAAGTGATTGTGATGATTATGATGAATCATGTGCGAGTTCTTTGTATTACGAGACTAAAGACAATGTGCAATGGTATAAGGAGGCGCCAATTAAATATCGCCGACGATAGATCAATATTATTCATGGAAACCTTTATATGGGTCCTAATCCAATATCTAAAAATATGTCTAGGGTTGATGCATTTAAGTGCATTCTCAGTCAAACAAAATGTGAAAAATATCAAGGCTCTTCAACATACTTAAATTAAATGTTTTTATTAGTAAAAAATTTCTATTAATCAGTTTTGATAATAAATAGTTTCATACCCACCCGGGTGGGTATTGGTAAACCATGCAATAATATTAGAAAATTTTTAAAACTCCCTAAAAAAATTTTTTTATAATATTTTTGATAAATTCTAAAAGTACAAAAAATTTTTGTTCAGTGAGTCAAAATTTCTCTTAGATTGGAGCAAAATTAACCAAGTTATTAAAGAAATAAAGCCGAAATGGTCACCGTGGTGGGTATTGGTAAGGCGAAGGTTAAAGGCTTAGTTAAATAAAACTTAATTATTTTTGTAACAAACTTTCGAAACAGCACAATTCATAATATCCTATAGCACAACCTTTTAAGTTGTTTCCCAAATATATTTTAAATACATTAATTACCCTGTTCCCAATCGAAGCAAAGTTTGCAATCATGTTTTTAACTCATTTAAATATGTTAAGGCCAGTATGAAAGAAACACTTACGTAGCAGAGACATCGTTAATGTTTATTCTACATTTTATCCTTTTGTATCCTGCAGTTGTACTTTGTTAAGTCCTGCGCAGAAGCTTTAATATTAACACACTAAATTCTGTTGTGTTTGTGAAATATTTCCGGCTGTTGTTACAGCTACAATTAATAAAATGCTTTTTGGGTTTTAACAAAGACTGCAGCCAAATAGATTTTAGCAAAAGTGCTTAAAGTTTTTGTAGTGGAAAAAAGATTTGAAACATAAAAATTTTATGCAACACACAAACCAATTTTATGTGCTTAAAAGAAAGCTTATTTTCTCGAGAAGATGGGAAAAAAAAGCTCTGCAGCAGCTATTTTATTTACCCTGGCGTATGTTCAAATCGTTGGTACTGTAAAACTTTTGCAATAATATTCCCCCGAAATTCCAGTAGTTTTGGATAATTATACTGCCGTATTCCTAAAAAATATTTTAGGTTTATTAAGCGCTTATTTGACGTATTTCTATGGGAAATTTGTCAAATAAACCTGTAATAAACCTAAAACATTTTTTATGAATACGGCGGATAAATTATAGTGGTAAACAAAAACTTTTAAATAAAAGAGTAGATTAATTCTGGAACAGACCTGTTAAATTTATCATTGATAATAATATATTTTTTGGTTTTAATTATCACATATTTAAAATGTTTTTGCAAATTATTCTAATAAATAGAATGTTTCCAGATATGGCATCAATACATCTGTTTGAAAACCACATAAAATTCACCCCCAAAATTAGAACACACGTTTGAATGAAAATGAGCAACAAGAAATATAGAAATTACCAAGAGATATAAAATACTGTATCATTATACGATTAGATAATGCATACAACTTTAAGCGACGTCGTAAATTGAATAATTTGTGCTAGATATGGCAAACAATGCAAATTCCTACAGCAAAATATTTCATAAATTTTATATCACTTCAGAAATTATTTTAATTCAATTTTAAATCAAAAATATTTTAATTTTATTTAATATTAATAAAAGGTAATTTTGACTCACCCGATAATCTTTTATACGTATAGCAGACAGCTGAAATAAAAAGTAAAGATTAATAATAATTTTTTTAAAGGAACAGTAAAGTTAAAAAAAAAATAAAAAGGAAATTATTATTTAAACTTCTTATTGATGTAAGTGGAAGCATGAAATAATACAGGAGCAGGTCACTACCTACGTGACTTTTCCCGCCTCTTAATTGATATGGTAACTCTGCTCCTGTCAGCTGACTCCAGTCAAAATTTGAACAAACTGCGTCATTTAGTTTGTGTTTGGCCGCCGTTAATACGAGACTACTGCGCGTTTTGAGAAGAAAATTGAAAAAAGAGAAGTCCGTGCATTCATTGAGCATTATTTTATTCGCAAAAACCCCATCACTAAAACCAAAACTAACGTTAATAAATATTATGGGGACTCTGCAGCGTCTATTTCCATGGTAAAAAGTGGTTTACTGGCTTTCGATGTGGAGATTGAAATTGAGAGGGATTGTGGGAGCCATAGGCATCTCACCTGGCTCAGTGGTTTCAATTTTAAATGATGACTTGAGCATCAGAAAGTTTTACGTTTGCCCCTAATGCAAGGGTGCAGACGTGTGCAGTTTCCATGGCAAAAAATTTGGGCTTCGAATTATTCCCGCATCCGCTTTATTCTCCAGCTTTAGTCCCAAGTGATTATTTCTTGTTCCAAACACTGGGAAAAATGGCTCGGTGGAAAAAGTTTGATTCTAATGACAAAATCATTTCACAAACAAATGCCTATTTTGATGACCTCGACAAACGATATTTTTCGAAAGGAATAAAAAATTGGAGAAACATTGGACAAAGTATATAGGTCTCAAAAAAAATATGTGGAAAAATACAATAATTATACCCCTCAAAAAAGAAATTGGTAGACATATTCACTTTGTCATTCCGTTTATAACGCAGCGAATCTTGATCAGTGATGAAATCTAAGACTACCTGAGCATTTACGTCCGTCCGTCTATCCGTCTGTGGATATTACGACCCAGTCCAAACGAAAAGAGCCAGACTGTTGAAATTTAATATAAATATATCTTGAAGGACAGCAAGTTCGTAATTGCGCTGAATCGGGCCAGAGGGGAAAATGTTCCCCTAAGAAGAACTAAACCAACCTCTAAAAACCAACATGATTTTTAAAGATTTTTTTTTATTAATTTTTCAACGGGCTTAAGTTCGAATCTGCATGACTGCAAATGATTTTTTATTATTTTATTAATAAATGAATTTGTTTAAATTCTATTTATTATTTTTTATATATTTTTTTTTTGTAATTTTGTTAAGCAAATCATATATGTTTAGGTCAGAGAAAGTCCAACGCATTAACCCTGAAACCATAAAATTTAAAAAATTAATTTTTGGACCCCGCCCCCTTTAGAGGGCGTTATGATATGCAAAAATAGTTTAAAAAAATTAACAAATCGTTTTACTTATGAATACATTCCTTAAAAATAACATTTTTAAGCTTTAATGACGAAGCTGAGACGTAACCTGGTACTACTCTGCCCTACCCCCTCCTCCCCCTTTGCCACCTAAATGACCCTATAAATAAAATAAAAATTTGTAAAGTTTTACATTTTATTATCCCAAACATTTATTTTTAGAGTTTAATGATAAAAGTGAAATGTCTCCTCTCACAGCCCTTGCCAAAGCGACCTCGCCAAAATACAGTTTCAATGCCCTTCAAAAAGAACTGGACCCCATAAAGTATATATATTCTTGATGAGTGATGAAGTCTAAGATTGTCTAGCAATGCATATCCATTTGTCTGTAGAAAACAAGATTTAGATTTGGACATGGGTCTATTTTTGGACCCCGCACGCTTTAGTGGACGTTGACGTACGATATTGTATTCAAAAATAGTGTAAATATTAAAAAATGCTTATTCCTTAAGCCTATAAGAAGCTCAGATGTTCTCTGATCTTGCAGAGGTAAAACGACTCCCACACGGCGGTTCCCGGAATGACTCTGTCGAAATAGTGATTTAAAATTGGGTACAGAGATGTCTTAAAGGATATCTGTCCCAACAAATTAAATATTTTAAATTTACTTACTTAATATTTGGAGGGTATTTAAGATTCGATCCGGTTGAATATAACGTTTTTACTTGTTTTTAATTAATTTTTTTATGGATTTATTGATCCACACTCGTATTTTTTCCTATTCTATAAATTGCTGGGTAATGATTTCCTGACGATCTGCATTAGGAACTATTTAAAGCGCTTCAATAATATATATATATATTTTTTTTAATATGCAACTTTTTCACACCATGTATTCTGTGGCGAATTTTATTCCTAGAGACTGTTAATTGTAGGTTTTTGCACTTGTAGATGGATAAAAAAGTAAGCGTGCAGTAATAGTTAAATTAAAGAAAGAAATTGTTGTGTTATATAAGGCAAAAAAGGGTATTTTTTGTATCTTAAATGACACATTTTATTTTGTAACAAGACACAAAAATCTTTTTAAGCTGCGCTATAACTAAAAAGCAGCGCTCAGAACGTTTCCTACTCGTATGTGCAAAGCAAAGTAAAGCTGCCTCTCTCTCTCTCTCCCTCTCTCTCTCTCTCTCTTGATATAATAAAAGACGTTAACTTGCAATACGTTAATACCTGAGTATTTCTTAGCCCCTTGTGCACAAATTTGGCATTGTGCAGTGCTATTTTTATATTACAGAAGATACTCGTATGCGCGTGCAGATAAAATTTGCATATTTTAAATTTTAAATACAAAGTTGACAGAAATAGAAACTCTTAGCAGCCAGTACGTGCACATAAACTTCAAATCTGTCAACTTATGTGACTAATAATAGAAAGAGCACATGCATATAAAAATCACAGAGTTATTGATTAGGAGAAAAGAAATGAATATTATTATCTGACGTTCATTGTAGCTAAGCACACATACAGACACACAGCCATACACACACAAACACACTTCCCTTCCCTTTTAACAGCAGTAAATCTACTTGAAGTGATACCGAATGATAAGAATGAAATATTCAAATAAAATTAAAAACTGTTTGTTGGTTTTCTGTTATTTGTTACGATATCGCTGTTTGTTCTCGTATGCAAAATTCATGACAAAAATAAAATTCAATGAGATGACTTAGTTGTAGAAAATAATAAACATGAGATACTATTTGCTAACACTCACCCACTACTCTTGCCACTTGTATGGCAACATGCCACAGACTTTCTTTAAACGCACCCGCACAACCCTCTGCGTTAAAGTACAACAGAAGAATCAACAGCAAATGTATTTAGAGGAAAAAGAAAAGAAAAAAACTAGAAGATATTACATACGCATATTGTTAAGTGGCAAGCAGCATCAGCTGCCACCTTGGCAACTGATAATATTACTAGTAATCAATAAATGAACGACTGACTGAATGAACGAGTTTGAATTATAAGGTTAGATATGGATGGCTTATCGTTACGCTACAACAACAGCATCAGTATAAGCGGCAGCAACAGCAGCAGCAGCAGCTAAAACTACAATAAAAACAGGCATTTCACATTGACACGTAAGAACAAACAAGACGTGAAAAATATAATGAAACGCGAATTTTTATTTTTATAGATTTTTCATGCACGCATATCGATATGGGCACATTAAAATTTTACAACCTCCAACGTACAATTGCGTTCCTCAACAGTCAGGCTGACTTAAAAGTCTTCTAGAGCAAAATGAGTTGCTGGGTGAATACGAGTGTAGGGAAGCGGACAAAGTTTGTGTCACAAATGCTTTTAATTTTGCTATTTTCCAAATTTGTTTTTGTTTATTTAATTTTTAATTTGAAAGGAATATTAAGGAATTTTAATGTTGATTAGAACCACATAAATAAAATTTAAAATGTGTAGGTACGTAGTGTTGTAACGGTTGTATATGTTAGGATGTGCACAAACAGAGTCATATAGAGAGTTATTATATTTATAATCAAGAACACCCAAAAACAAGTAAAAATGCTATATTCAGCTGTACCGAATATTAAATACCCTTCACTGATATATATCTGGAGTATATGCACCAGAGATTTCAGAAATGTACAACAAAATTTAATGTACATCTTTCATACAATGTACACCTTGAATACACTATAGACATTGTCTTTCTTTCATTGTGTACACCTTCTACTTGTGTATGACTATGAGTGTACTCGTGTACATCTCGTGTATACGCTTTTTTAATTTGAAACTGGTGGATATGTATAATATTTTCAGTGTTTGCTTTTACTGCGCACACACACATTAATTTTATGAAGTTACAAAACAAATACAATGTTGTCATCTCCGCAAATGTGCATACGTACATAAAGTGATTTTATTGTTTTCAATGTATACACTTGAGGTATGATGCACAGTCCTGTACAGTCAAGATTTATTTGTGTATAAGGTGAGGCATGCATACATTTTTCAATGCCATGTTTTTCATTGTCGTTGATGTAAACTTGTGTGTACAGAGGATAAAATATGTACACTATTTCGAACTCTAATATGCACAAGTTAATTTCATCCCTTTTTGATCTCTCTGATTATCATTATTAATTAATTTATTTCTCAAATAGAAAATAGGTGCAATTACCAAAGAAACGAAATTTATTTATTCAGATACTTTCATATTTAAGAAAAGTTTAAATTTGTCAACTCTGAAGCTGTACTTTTCATTTTTCTTATATCTAATACCAATGATCGTCTTTCAAAAATATTAAATATATTGAATTTATCAAGGGAAAGAACAAAATTCGTTTCTGTCGGCTACTCTTATTTACCAAAAAAAAAGTTCCAATTGTCCAATCCTGCAAACGCTTTTTAGATATTTTCGAATTTCCAATACCAATTCTGTTTAGTCTAAAGTATAAAATAAATTTAAGTCACAGAAAAAGCCAAAATTCGTAATCTATTAGGTTACTTCTATGTATCGAAGAAATGTTCAATAGTCCAACCCTATCGACCATTTTTTTTTTCGAATTTCAATATCAATTTTTGTCTCCCTGATGCATAAAATAGTTTTATGACCAAACAAAAACAAAACATGAGTAGCTTTTTTGTTATCTTTTATTCACCAAAAGCCTATCGATTGTCCAACCTTGGAAAACAATTTTAAATTTTTTAAAACTGGGAACGCTTATGCTCATTTTTGTGCACCAAAAATTTTTGATTTTCCAAACCTGGAATCGGATTTTTAATCTTATTATTCATTACACAAATATAATTCTTCCTGAAGTATAAAATAGGTTTAATTCACTGAAAACCCAAAATTAAGCACTTATACGGCTCCTTTTATGTACCAAAAACAAAATCGATTAATCGATTAATACCAGTACAAAGAGTTAATTAACCAAAAACGCCAAAAGAAGTGACTTTTTTTATTCCCCCATATTCAATTTGTCAACGTCAACGTCACATCAAGACAATATGAAAGTTAGAACACTTCTGTACTCATTCTTTTCAACATAGAGATAGAGAGTAGTAAGAGGCTGTCAGAAGTAGTTAATTGTTGCACAGAAAGGTTATGTAAGTGTCCTATTTTTGATATTGTATTGACGTGACGTGACGTGACGTTGATGTTGACAAATAGAATAAGGTGGATTATTTTATGTGCCAAAAAAAATTTCCGTACTCCAAGCCTGGGTTACATTTTTTTAATTTTTTTAATTTTTTTTTTAGTGAAGCATAAAATAGTTTTACTTAACAAATAACTAAAATTTGTAACATTTTTTAACAATTTCGAAAAAAAATTATATTTCCCAACCCTGGAATCGAAATTTCGATTTTCTTTTTAAATTTTAATACCAATTTTGTTTTTCCTAATTTGTAAAATAGGTTTAATTCGAAAAAAATCGATGTACCACAAAAAAATAAATTTCCCATCTCTGGAATAAACATTTTTATTTCGTTAGTTTTTAATACAAATTTGATTGTTTCCAAGGTATCAAACAGGTTCATTTAACAAAAAATAATTGGTTTTTATACCCTCCAAAAAAGAAATATGGAGCGCATATTCACTTTGCCATTCCGTTTGTAACACAGCGAAATATCCATCTGAGTCCCCATAAAGTATATATATATATATATATACATATATATATATATATATACTATATATAGATATTTATATATATACATATATATATATAGATATATATATATATATATATATATATATATATATATATATATATATATACATATATATATATATATATATATATATATATATATATATATATATATATATATATATATATATCTATATATATATATATATATATATACATATATATATATATATATATATATATATATTCTTGATCAGTGATGAAGTCTAAGACGGTCTAGCAATGCCCATACGTTCGTCTGTGGAAAACATGATATTGTATATTTTTGAACCCCGCCCCCTTTAGTGGGCGTTGACGTACGATATTATATAAAGGAACTCTGTCCCACCAAGTTAAACATTTTAAATTTACTTACTAAATATTTGGAGGGTATTTAAGATTCGGCCCGGTCGAATATAACATTTTTACTTGTTGCTAGCTAACTTTGTGTGCACGAATAGGTATAAGTTTCCCGGTCTGGAACCGTATTTAGGATTATTCTGAATTTAACACGCTCTTTGAGATCTTTTGCAATCCATCAGTCCAAGAATGAAGTCGCTCGCTTTTCTGGGGAGTTGGAAAAACCGATTTCGTGTACAGACAGAATACTCGTATATATCCCTTATGGGATCCCTAATTAATATTGAAGAAATTACGCACAGAATGACAAAGCTAAATGTAAACTTTCACTTTTTTGTGAAGGGTACAATTATTAAAAATTTCAAATAATAATAATAATAGATGTAAATATTTTTTAACACACATTCATATTGCTACATTAAATTGAATTAACTAAGAACTGATGTTGACTTTCCTTTGTGCCTTGGAGTATTTATCATGTCTTTCTGAATTTAAAACAAAAAATTCCGAACAATTAGCCTATATATTTTAATTCAATAAAAATAGTGTTTTTATTTAAAAATATCTGGTGGGTATTTAAGATTCGACCGGGTTGCATTTAAAGTTCTTACACGTTTTAATTGCAGGTAACACTTTTCTGCTTTTTTTCAGAAAATTTTTTTAAGCGATAATATATTCAAAAAAATTTGCTGTTTTTCAAAGATATGATATGCTAATTTTTCTTAGAAAATTACAAAATTATGTATGAATTTTTATTAGTCGAACTTTCTTATGTAAATTGTTAATTTTTTTCAACGGGCTTAAATTCGAATCTGTATGACTGCAAATTATTTTTTATTATTTTATTAATAAATGAATTTGTTCAAATTCTATTTATTATTTTTTATATTAAGATTGGAATATTAAGAATATTTTCAATAATCATCAAACCAGCAGAACGGATCAGTACTGATTTCGAGGCCGCTACGCCATCTCATCAGCGTTCTTTGTTCAATTTTTCCACTTTTGCAAGTGGTGCTAGTTAGTAGGAATATCATCTATTTAACCAATATTTTAACGAAAATTCAATATGAGAAGTTATCACATTCATATTTTTAAGTTATTACCTTTTTGGTTAGTACGAAATTCCCCAACCCTGACGATTAATATTCCCAATATTCCATGTATCTCTTTCGTTTTTTCCAGAGCCATCGGCTGCTGATTGCTAAAGCTTCTTTGTTATTTATGTTCAAGTAATTGAATTTAGTTGTCAATTTACAATGAACAAGTGCGATTGATGATTATTGAAAATATTCTTAGTATTCCAATCTTAATATAAAAAAAATAATAAATAGAATTTGAACAAATTCATTTATTAATAAAATAATAAAAAAATAATTTGCAGTCATGCAGATTCGAACTTAAGCCCGTTGAAAAAAATTAACAAAATTACAAAATATTGATTTTTTATAGAAAAAAAGGACACTAGATTCTTTTAATGTAAGACCACATTTCTAACCAAAATTCGTGCATTTATAAGAGTGATAAATAATAATTTATATATAATTCCAAAATGTTAAACAAACTTTTATGACTACTCTCTTAGCAAATGATACCTACAACGTATGGAAAGCCTAAAGTATATTTTTGCTTTTAGAAAGCCATGCATAACAGCTCCTATAACAACAACTATTAATATCCTTTTACTTGTATTTTCTGTAGTTATTTTATTTCACTTTCGTCAGCATTCACTTTTCACTTGGGACTCGTATTATTCTAAACAAAAGAATAAAAAGTTATGTCGCTCTAAACAACACATGAGACCAACATCATTTTGAACGAAAAACAATTTTGTACAGGATGTAAAGAAGGTTTACTCCTGCATACAAATATATAAGTTTGTATGCGTGCATCATAAACTTGCATATAATAAACAATCAAGTTATTTTTTTTTTTTGTAAAACCTTGTTGGAAAAAGTTAAAGGAAGGAAATGTAAAATAAGCAATCTTAAGAGATTTCCTTAGTTTTAGAGATTCTTGTTCTAGAGCTGCTGCTGGCTCTTTCTGTCCTATAACTGAATGTTCTTACGGGATCAAGTAATTGGTTACAAGTCATGGGAATTACAAATGTAATGCCATGTTATTTGGAATGCGCTGATTTCAAGTTATGTCTGGAATTTAAGTCATGCTTCAGCTGCTAGAGTTTCCATGTTACTCATAATGCAACAGAATTTCAAGAACTTACATGGACTAGGACAAAGAATATGAAATATTGCAACCATTGATTCAATTGTATTAACATGACTTTAGTATTTATAAAGTTTTATCTTAAAATTTTTATAGATAAATACTATTATTCCACCGGGCCGCATAGGAAGGTAAACACATCAATGTGAGCACTGATGATGGAAGTGTAAGGACTTCCGAAAACAGCGAACTTTTGTTCTGGTGTGTGGCTTAAAAATTTAAATTGATTATTAGGATAAGAATTTTTTGATGTGTTAACATCTATACGCCCGCCTCTAGGACAGTAAACTATCAGTTTCAATACATACGCAAGTGTAAGGTGTAAGATGCAAGAGTATGTGTTTGTTCGTTGCTTGGCAGTCGGTATTGAAAGTGATTATTGGGCGATTTTCATATAATTTTCCCACGCGATTTTCTCCGAAAATTCATAGCCGATTTTATTAATTTTTGGATTAATTTTTGGCTAGTGCGGTTTTCGACGAAGAGTTTAGGCCAAAAATTAAGACGATCCGATATCGGCGAGCGGAGATTTAAGTGTTTTAATTCGGAGTATTAATTTGGAGTAATATTAAAAAAGTGTTTTATGTTGATCTTCGGTTTTGTCTTATGCATAGCAAAGAGAATAGTGACGTGGTTATACGTACATATATAAAAATGAGATAGAAAGACAGCAACGTATGTAGCTTATGTACAAACATAACAATGTATGTATGTATGTACATTTGTCTGTTGCTTTGCGTTCTCTTTGTTTTTTGTGGGTTTAATATAAAATAAATAAACAAAAAGGTGTTAACACATCGCCCGTGAGTTCGAACACTCATTGATTTTTTTTTTTTTTTCAAAACTCAAGTTCAAATCTGCAAATTATTTTTTCAAAATTTTGTATAAATCAAAATTATTAAGAGTGGAATATTTTGAATGTTTTTATAATCATTAAAAATAACAAAACGAATCTGTACTGCTTTTAGGCCGCTACGCCATTTCATTATTCTTGATGAAATTTTTCCACTTCATCAGTTTAGCGCATCAAAATCCATGTAGTCCACATAGTTTTATTTAAAGGAGAGACACAAAATGATTTTATGCAGTGTAATTAGTGACAAACAAAATGAACATGAGTACTCATGATGAAAGTGTAGCGTCTTTCGAAAACACGTGTTCTGCTCTGCTGTGCAAGTTGAAGAATTAAAAGCTGATATTGAGTTTTCTTTGTGCCTTGGAATATTTATCATCAATCTTAATTAAATTTAATAAATTTCGTCAAATTATTTACCAGATTATAATACAAAAATAGAGTCACTCGCAAAGCAGCTCTGAGTCAACCAATTACAAGCCTCTTGGGCAATTATTTTTTAAGTGCAGCGCGTCCACAGATCATTTACTCTCTTTCGAGAGTTTTTCGTCTCACTCGCAATAGTTGTTTTTAATACTTTGGAAAGCTGCATAGGTTTACGGTTCTTCTGAGAAATTATTCCGTGATTAACTACGATATTAATTCCTATGTGAAGGCCTATAGGCAGTGTAGTTTGTAAATTTACTTTGCAAAGTATTTTTCCAATAAATAAATATTTCTGATAGAATTAAATTTTCTACAGGGGACTTGTTTCTGTTTCATATGCTCTAAGAACTGATGGTATTGGGAAAATTCATACAGAAATCATTACAAATTCTCCTCGATATCTACATATAAATTCAAATAAACGTACGAGCGAAATTACATGCCGTAATTGTTAGTTTTTGTAGTACTAGAAAATAGCAGCCGCAACGAATGTTTGCGCAATTTCATTTATACCTAAACGACATTTTAATGCTTCTTTTAGTGCTTTTATGTTTTATTTCAGCAGTCGTAAAGGGCTTTAGTGCAACAAATTCTGAGCTATTACACGTAATTTTTGGTCATTTTCTAATATCATTTTCTTATACTCTTACAACAACTTATAGAATTTCGTATGCTATTTGCTAATACGTTGATATTTTTCCTAAGACTTATTCTAACGATTTCTGCTTATTGGTTTTAATAGGACTTTTTTGTTTTCTATTCATCAACGTGGCAATATGTGGTAAAAGGAGGACTTTCAGGTTTAATGAATTTGTGAAATAACATCACCTTTTGTTAAGTAAATTTTATATGCCGTGCAATAAAAATTAAATGGAAGAGAAATCGAAAAATTATTTAAGAAAAAAGTCATCCTTTCACTTTTTCTACATATAATTTTCATCTGCATATGCAGTTGCATGTGGCAGTTGCACAGCTCTTTCACTTTCGTCTTGAGCTAGAGAGACATCAGTAAGCAATATGGGAAAACAAGCAAGTTGAATTAAAGTATTTACACATACAGACACACATATTTTCAACACACCACTGCAATTACAACAGTTTTGTAAGTGCTTCTGTCTACCTTTTATATACACACAAACAAACACATACACTCACACAGTGTGACATTAAGACAAAAATGCACTATCAACCCTTATGGCTGCAATAGTAACCCTTTTAGTATGTACGAGTATGTCCGTGTGTGCGTTTATGCTTTTAGTGAAAACCTTGTGCCGGCAGACATGTCTACTTTACATTTTTCCACGTATATTTTCAAAATCATAGACCATACTATGCTACACTTCTGATTTTGTGAAGTGCATCTTAAGATCTGAATACTGCTGTTTTTTTTTTGTCCTCTTTCCAGCATTTTTTTTTCTTTTGCTCTACCTCTCAGTAACTTGCTTCGGTTTTTATTATAATTGTTCTTGGTTATCCATTCATGCCTGCTGCAGTTTGCTTTCTTGCCTGCTTTTTTCTTCTTCAAGTAGCCTCAGTTACAGTTTTCCCTACTTGCTTATATTTTCTTTTAATTGAAAAAAAAGAAGCTGAAGATATACTTGCATGTGCCTGCGTGTAGATTTCAACAATGACGATGACTTTTTAAAAAAAATAAATAAATATTTTTTTTGTTACTTGTTTTTTCAAAAACAAAACTGATTTTTACAAGGTCCTTATTAAGGCAGTTGCGTCTGCTGCATTCCAATATATACACGAGGATGGTTTCCATTAGGCGGTTAATAAAACACGGAGGTACTAACATCGTGTTTTTTTTAAATGTGAATACCGAAGTAAGTGGACAACAGACAACATACTCTTAGACAATAAATATATTTGTTTTTGTTTTTTTTTGTGTATTTTATGTATATTAAAATATTATTTTAAATATAATTTGTATATTTTTATAGGAAAAAAATTTTCCTGAAAAAGGGCACCAATGGTGCTCGAAATATTGAAAGATAAAAATAAAATCGACAACTTAATAAAACAAAAAAGAGTTTTATTTAAAATTGTTATGACCTTGAGCCTGAAAAATACATGAAAATAATAAATAAATTTTATTTTATTTTATATATGTAAGTACATATTTCATTTCATTTTAGATTTGAATTTATATCAACAAAGTCATTTATGTGTAGGATTTTTCCTTCTTGTCATAATAAGTACGAATTCAATATATCAATATCATTATTTTATTTAAATAAAAAATTCTCAAAATCTCGATGTGATACAATAAGTCCGTAAACAGACCGTAAAGTCAATTAAAATTACATAACAAACTTCTTAATCCCTACTTTTTTCCCCCAACCAGTATAATTAATGATATTCCAAAAAACAAACCATTAACTTATAAACCCACCTCGTATTCCAATAATGCCACAAAAACAACGATACCCATCTTGAATTTATGAATTGTCTTAAAAGTTATGCTACAACAACATATTTGCACCTCTCCAACGTCCTTCAGCCCACAAAAGACCCCAACATAAAGCACATTACAACTGCAAGCAAACAAACATATTTACACTTGCATACTTTAGGGGGGCTTTACTTAAAGTCTCGCCTTTTGTACTCACTGACACAAACAAACAAAACACTTTCACAAACCTCTATAGCGGAGCAGCGCATATGCATGTATGTGTGGGTGTGTGTGTGTGTGTGTGTGTGTAAATATATTATGTATGCATAGACTCTTGCTTAGTAGTGCAAGTGCAGTTTTATGTGAACCTCCTACTCATAATACCAGACGCAACGAAAGAACACAACATCTTCAATAACATGCGACGACGACAACAACGACGACGACGACGACTACTGCGTTGATGACGACAACAATCATTAACATTTCACTTTCTTTGCCATGTGTTGAAGGAAAAAACAATAACTGCATTAATACAAATACAACCATTTTTTTCTTTGTGTAAAATTTTTATGGTTTTGCATCGCTTCACTGTGTTTATACCCTAACGGATCAGTGCTTCATGCAAGATTTTACGTTTGTGGATTTCTATGTTTAATTTTCTAAATACCTTCTATTTAACACGTACACATGCACCCACATCATGCCTGCATGTATACGTTTGTATGCATGAGGAACACACATGCTTTTATATTACAATTCATATGTGGTAAATTGCGAATGCATTTTTGTGATTTTTATTGGCTTGGCAATAAAATAATTTCCAGTCCCTAATGCTGGAAAATTTGTTTAGTTGATTTTAAATTTGAATGGAATATATAAATATATTTTTTTAAGTAACTTAACTTAATATATAAACTTTAATTTTTTCAACGGGCTTAAGTTCGAATCTGCATGACTGCAAATTATTTTTTATTATTTTATTAATAAATGAATTTGTTCAAATTCTTTTTTTATTAATTTATATTAAGATTAATCGTCAGGGTTGGGGAATTTCGTACTAACCAAAAAGGCAATAACTTAAAAATATGATTGTGGGAACTTCTCATATTCAATTTTCGTTAAAATATTGGTTAAATAGTTGATATTCCTACTAACTAGCACCACTTGCAAAAGTGGAAAAATTGAACAAAGAACGCTGATGAGATGGCGTAGCGGCCTCGAAATCAGTACTGATCCGTTCTGCTGGTTTGATGATTATTGAAAATATTCTTAATATTCCAATCTTAATATAAATTAATAAAAAAAAGAATTTGAACAAATTCATTTATTAATAAAATAATAAAAATTAATTTGCAGTCATGCAGATTCGAACTTAAGCCCGTTGAAAAAATTAACAATTTACATATGAAAGTTCGACTAAATAAAAAAAAAATCATACATATAAACTTTATTTTAAGACTAATTTTTAGTTTAAGTAATAATATTGACCTTGAGGCTTATTTTCATATAATAACAACTTTAAAACTATTCATTTATTATTTTTATCAATATTTCGATAAAAAAAAACAGTTAAAATTTTTCATTCATTTTAATTTTTATATAAAAAAAGATAACAACAAAAATATTTAACGTTATAAATATTTAACTTTATATAACACTGGTCAACACGAAAAATTACTTTGAAGTGGCCCCCTAAGTACAAAAACATCCAAAATTTAAAATTCTATGGATACAATTTTTTTCTAAAATTACGGATTTTCAGAGAGGTCGTTCCATTGATTTTATTATATCTTGGGAATGGCTTAGCCAATTTTGTTGAAAAATAATCAACGGTTATGGAGTTATTCACACAAAAATGTAAAAAAAATTTTTTTTTGCAAAATCGAATATTTTTCTTTTTTAAAAACTCATCAAAAATCGAAGATGGCAAAAACTTATCATTTTTATTTCACGATCTTGAAATTCTAAATAATTGAAGCCTTATTTCGTGAAAATACATGAATAACTGTTGGTTTTATTAACAATAAAGTGAAAATATCCAAATTAGGTAAAAATTTTTCATATCAAGCCTTAGTGGAATTAAGTGGAGGTCACAATTTTTAAAATAACTTCATGACGCTTGGCACGAGATATTTTTTGCTACAAGGATAAAGTATATAAGAGACCTAGAGCTTCCAAAAGATAAATGTGACCTACTTGCATCCCGTCTAAAAGAAATAAATTTATTGTCCTTGTAGCAAAAACTATCCTATGCCAAATTTCATGAAATTATCTTCAAAATTGTGGTTTCTACTTCTTTTTTTTTAATAATAGACTTCGTACGGCTAATTTTTGCAAAATTACTTCACTTTTTACTTCATTCACTTAATTGTTAATAAAGTTACCGTTTATCCATGGATTTTCATGAAATAAAGCTGCTTTATTTGAAATGTTCACAGTTTTACGATCATGTAATAAAAATGGTAAATTTTTGTCATGTTCGATTTTTTACGAATTATAAAAAAATGGAAATTTTTAATATAAAAATCGATTTTTTTACATTGCGATTCTAATAACTGTGAAACCAATAAGTATTTCAAAGAATGCTATTAAAACGACTTAAAAGTATTTTAATTTGCTATTATATGATGTTTCTTTCAACAAAATCGGACAGCCCGCTCCAGAGATATGATAAGATCAATAGATAACCCTTTTCAAAAATGGCAAATTTTAGAAAAACATTAAAAAAAAATCGTATCCATAAAATTTTAAACTTCGACCAATTTAATAATCAGGGGACCATAGCAAATAAAAAACAATAGTGGTGACCAAAGGGCATGCAAAAAGTTCAATTTTGTAGAGCAGTGTAATTTAAAAATTTTGTTATTATGCTATTGGCTTTTTTACCGATAACTTTTTCACCTACCCAATACACAAACCTACACACACATGTGTTTATATCTATTAGCAACTCTTTTTTTTTCTTACAGTATGTCAACACATACAGTCAGAGAAATGCAAATAAAGAAATGTGAGTAGCGTACCATCACATGCGTGTAGGAAGGAATCACTGGCTGTGAACAAACAGCTTGGGGAAATGCAACTAACATCGGAGCTTCAATTTTCTTGGCGACTTTTTCCTCTTCGTCTTTGCAAGTGCTGGTGTTGTTAGAAAAGTGAATGTTGTTTAAACAAATCGCAGTGTTCCTCTGCTATTTACTCAGCAGGTATTTATGAGAGCAAAAAAAAGAAACTTAAATTTACATACGTTGCACGTTTGTGTGTAGTATGCAGTTGTCTGAATGTATATTTGCTATAATTTTTTCTTTGCTTTTGTGCAAATTCAAGTGCATGTCGCCGTCGTGTTAAGTGCTTTGTTGGGGTGTTTTTTCTTTTATATTTTGTATTGCTTTACATGGGACTAGCGTGTGTATGTGCGTGTGTGTGTGTTTGTGTGTGTATGTTCAATTTAACTTGACACAGGATATTCAATAACAAGTAGTACGGGGAATTCCCTTGCAGGACACTTTTTGTTTCTTTCTGCCGGCATACATACTTGCATATATAATTTTGTATGTATGAGTGTGTAGACATTTGAATACATTTTTTTAAGCATGCTGTATTTATTGCTTGTTACTTGGTGGTTGATTCTTTGACGATGCGATTGAAAACAAGTTTTATGACACTTTTCGCAAATGATTTCTGTATATGAAAATATATTAAATGATTGATTTATTCGTGTAAGAAGTAGTTTTTACACCCTTCACCAAAAATGGTGAAAGCTTATGGTTTGACATGCCGCGAGTAATTCAAAAAAGCGACCCCATAAGATATCTATATACATATATTCTGAGTCCTCATGAATAGGAAAGTCGGCTAAGCGACGTCTGTCTTTCTGTGAGCTGCAAAATTTTATTTATTTATTTATTTATTAATCCTATTTTATACCTCAGGAAGGATTAAATTGGTAATAAAAGTCAAACAAAATCAAAAGGACGAATCCAGAGCTGAAGAAATGAATTTGGTACATAAAAGTATTGATTTCTATTTATTATTGACTTTTCATTATCAGTTTTGTAATTTTTTTTTTGTTAGTCTGGGGTCCTTTTTTACAAGGTGGGCAAAAAGAAATCACCCTATTGGAAGATGCTCTTATTTTTGCAAATGACGGCCAATGTCAAATCTATTTTGACATTTGTGAACTAGACTGATGTAGAATATAAGTGAACAAGCCATGGAGCGATACACTCCCCAATAACGCGGAATTATTGTGTCTGTTTTTTTTTCGTAACAATTCATCTGTAGTGTTGGCTCAACGCGAATTCCGTCGCCAATTCCCCGGTAATGCGGTACCGAATGCGCTAATACTGCGCCGTTTGGCCACCAGCCTTAAAGAGTATGGGACCACACGAGACGCTGCCAAGAGTAGCCTGCCCCGAAACGCCCGTTCTGCCGAGAATATCGCCACTGTTTCCGAGGATGTCAATCTGTTGCCAGAAACATCGAGCAGACGCCGTGCCTCGCAATTAGCCATCAGCCGGATCTCCCTAAGGCGATGCGCATATTCCCGTACAAAGTCCAGTCCGTGCATCAGCTGCTGCCTATCGACCGCCAAATGCGTGAAGCCTACGCCCAAGCCATCCTCAATCTTGAGGACGAAGTGGACGATTTATCGACCAAAGTTATAATAACCGATGAGGCTCATTTCCACCTCAGCGGGTACGTGAACAAGCAAAACTATCTTTTCTGGGGCACCGAAAATCCACGAGTGATGCACAAGGAGCCATTACACCCGCTCAAAGTGACTGCATGGTGCGCTGTTCACGCTGGAGGAGTCATCGTGCCATTTTTTTTTCGAGGACGCCGCTGGTCAAATGACAACAGTGGACGGTGCGCGCTATAGGGCCATGTTAACCGATTTTTTTTCTGCGGCAATTGAACGAATTAGGACTGGAGGACATGTGGTTCAAACAGGACGGAGCAACGGCACACAGTGCGCGAGCCACAACCGATATTCTGAAGGCGGCGTTCCCGGGTTGACTCATCTCTCGTTTTTGCGATTTACACTGGCCCGCAAGATCGCCCGATTTAACCGTTCCAGACTTTTTTGTGGGGTGTTTTGAAAACCCGTGTTTACGTAAAGAAGCCCGAGACCCTGGAAGCCCTCAAGAACAACATTCAACACGACTGCGGTATCCTGTCACCCGAAGTTCTCGCCGAAGTGATGACAAAAGCCATAAATAGAGGCCGTATAGCAATCAATTGGGACGGCAAAAATTTGGACGATATCATCTTCTCGACTTGACCAATACAATTCTAAAAAAAAACACAACTGAAGTTTTTCATTTAGAAAAAAAAAACGAGAGCCCAGCTTCATCGGATGACTTCTTTTGGCCTAACTTTTATAAAAAGTGTTTAAATATTTATATATATTTTTAATATTATTTTTTAAAAAAATAAGCATTATTTTCCTGCAGAAGCTAAGAAAGAAGTGGCGAAATATTATAAAAAACTGTATATATTTTAAAATTTAAAAATAGTTATTAAATGCCTGTTTTGATATTGTGATTCAATTAACTTCGGCCCGATAATGAAAAAGGAAAGGACATACGGTCACTTTCGGGTTAGTTAGCATTTTTTAATTTAAAAAAATCGCTTAGTTAATATCAAATATTTTTTCAATTACATTTTAATCGTGCTGCTACATTCTTCCCAAGTTAGAAACGAAATTCAAAATAATTATGAAGTGACATTTTCTATGCCCATTTCCCTTAATTTTTAGGATCTTGTAAAAATTAATGGTAATTTTGATTGCCATGCACAGTAATGAGTAGTAAATAATTAATAAACTCAATGCCCTTTATTCCGTAACTATTTGTCAACGTCACGTCAAGATAATATGAAAAATAGGACGCTGACATAATCCTTGTGGATAACAATTAACCACAGCATGTGACTACAACACTCTAGGGCATTGGATATAACAGATTGTTATGCTAGAGGCAATGAGTCCACAAGTAATCTATTTTTGATATCGTCTTGACGTGACGTTGACAAATAGTTACAGAATAAGGGGGAATATTTTTTTTCTACATTTTATATTTACTTCAAGGTAATATACGAAATGATTAATACAATTAAATTAAAATCTGTCAATATGTAAAGCCTTTTATTAATTATTAAAACAAAAAAGTTTGAGGAAAATACTTGATGTATTTACTAAATTGCTTTTATGCTTTTTCAAATAATTATAATGATGATTTATGTCTTGCAGACTAAGGTCCTGCGCACCCCAAACTATTAATTTGAATAAAGCTTGTCACTTTTTATAATAGCAAACGACTTGCTTCTAAATTGCCTATTGAAATAACAAAAACTTAAAGTGTGAGTCAGACTATTTGCCCAGGACAATAGCGGCGAAAAGAAAAAATATATATGAAATCACATAGAAAGACATTTTACTAGACATGGCAAAGACAATACTATCTTGAATGTCAAAGCATCTTTTGTTTTATTTTATTTTATTTTTTTCTTGTTCTAAAAAAAATATCTCTAACAATATAGAGTATAAAAATTAACAAAGTACTTATGCATGTGTCACATTATTCTCCATATGAAACATGTTTTTTTTCTTCTTTTGTTTATTAGAAACGAAATATTACATCAGCATCATCAGCCGTAATAAATTGAAGTAGTAGTCATATCTGCCTCTAGATGAGATGAGGTAAAGAATAAAATTTAACAAAAGAAAAAAAATCTATATTTTCATAGGGATGCTGTAAAAAAAATATACATATATAAAAAATTACAACCTTAACTCTTTTTTGTTTTAATTTCAAATTCATTATAATGCCAATGGTTAACTACAAAAACAAAAAACAACACGTACACAACCAAGTAAATATAATATTTCCTACAACCCTTACGGTTGATGTGCAACGAAAGTGTTTTCAACATATGAGTGGGTTCACATTAGCACAGTGGAGCAAAACTGATTTACTTATAAACAAGTATTTGTCTCCGTAAAATAGTTTATGGAAAATTAATTTGGGGAGCATCTCAATTAAATATGAAATATTTTGCGATTTAAAATGCCACAAAAAGTCTAATTAATATCTACGTGTAGCGTACTATTTCTGTTTCTTTCAGCCAATTCACACCATGACTTTAAAAACATGATATTTTTCTACTTACATATTTTCAAAAATAACTCCTAAGACCCCCTTGCATTTACAACATGAAAGTGTTTTTTTTCCTACCACTCGTTCTTCTGTACCCCACTAGTCTATCAAAAAAAGTCATGATATTTACTTATGATTTTAAATCATCGTGTGATTTTCGTTTTTAACCAAAAAGTTTTTTTTTTTTTTTTTTTTTTAAATTGTTGCTTATTTAATTTTCAACTGAAATAATTACTCTAATTCTATACACAATGTCAATTAGCCAATGCATTCTTTCGTTGTCATAAAATTTCTTATTTATGGCCTCTACCCTATGTGGCCATTATAAAGGATATTGTTACGGACCATTAAATTTTTTCCTGCAACTCAAGCTCAGCAACGCGTAGTGCTTAGTTAGTTGTTTGGCTTCCAGGAGTAGCCTACTGTGTGCAGACATTCAAGTAGAATCTCTATATGTAATTCCTTTTTGACTGACTATTCTAGCCATCGATATCAACTAATGTAAAGGGTTTTAATAACGGCCATCCTTTCATTTTTCATTTATTCAGTCTGTTTTGACAAATCTCCGTGAACGGATATATCACTCCACAACACGTGCAAATAATAAAATTGTTTTCATACAAAAATTAGCTTCAACAATGAAGCCCATTTCTTAATGAATGAATACGTGAACAAATCAAATTATAGAATATGAGACGATACTAATCCATATGAGATAAAACAGCGTCTAATGCATCCCGAGAAAGTTACTGTTTGTTGTGAATTTTTGCCAGACGTAGTCATTGGTCCATTTTTTGTTTGAGAACGACGATGGACAAGCGATAACTTCAACTTGTTTTTGGCTGAGTTGGATGATCTGAACAAAAACGACATGTGGTCAGCTCTATGCACTACTACAGTCTACGCCACATTGGATATTTTTCACGAGCGAAAGGAGGGCAAGGTCCTTTCATGTGCATTCGATGTGAGCTATCTACCGAAATCCTGTTATTTTCCTCTGTTACACTTTTTCTTGTAGAATTTTCTTAAGTCGCTAGTGTATGCGAATAAGCCACAAACCAAAGTCAACAGAGTCCTGATTTATGCACCAGAGTTATGGAAAGTTATACATTTTAGATAGGCTCCATGAAGAGAGGGCATGGCGAGCATTTTAACGATGTTGTATTCCACCCGTAATGACATCAATAGGCCTTTCAAACGAGTAGAAGAATTCGAAGATATCTCACACACTTTATTGCATTTAAATTTGAATATAGGAAGTGCTTAACGAAAATCCCTTTAAATTGTGAATCAAGTACTGAAAGCCGATTACCAGATTGAACCCTTCGCCTTAAGGTATCTAATGAATTAAAATAGTTTAGCCTGGAGTAACTCTGAAAAGTCATCTAATATAAAGTTGCTTAAGCCCACATGCAGATGCAGAGCAGAGAGAGTGAAAAACTCATTATAGAACAATCCCATTCTGCTTGCATGTTTGCCGATCGCCCAGTGCCGTAGGATGTTTATCATGGGGACATCCATCTCTTTGTGAATAGACAAGTTTTAGACTCACCAGAGAGCTAAAGTAGTTGTAAGGAGAAGTTCTATATATCGCCTTTAATTAAAAGTGATTGCAACAAAAAGGTATCATAAAGTTTAGAGATATATAATGTTACAGGTTAGAGTTAAAAATAATAATTACAACGTTCACATGCGTGCAAGTATAAAGGAATTCAAACCAAAAAGGTTTGTCTTAAATGGAATGGAATAAAACATTCAGAAAATGGAACATGAAGAAAATAATCAAACGGCAAAACGAGTATTAAATAAAAACGTGTTACCATCTCGTATGCAATTTCCCAATAAAATTTCTCCAAATAAAAACTGTTATCACATTTATTTAAGCCACCTAATAAATGGTGACAAACACAATACACATGAGCACTGATGATGAAAGTGTTGCGGCCTTCGAAAACAGCTGTTCTGCTCTGCTGTGTAAGTTGAACAAATTAAAAAACGTTTTCTTTTCTTTGTGCCTTGGAATATTTATCGCGTGCTTCTGAATTTAAAACAAATCTTCGAATAATTAGTTTTAGAATTTAATGTAGAAATAAAAAGGTTCGATAAAAATACAGAGAGTTAATATCATTTTTATTTAAAATTTCATTATGACTGAAAATATTAGTAGCTGTTGCTTAAATACTAACAGCCGTTACTTAATGCTAAAATTGTTCATAAAGTCCTGGGGCCAAATACCGCATTCGATATCGAGCGAAATTTCCATACAATTTAAATACAAATTTTGTTCGATATCGAGTGCCGCAATTTGCCCCCTGAAGTTAAATATTTTACTTTATTTTTCTATTTAAATCCCACTGTAAGCATTAAAAAAATTAAGTCTGAAAAAGGGATCCAAAACTTTTATTATTTTTAAGACTTTTTTTCACTTCTTATTTCGGTATAAAATACAAATAATTGCAAACATTTTTTTTCTGTAACTGGCTGCTCTTGTTTGTATGACTAGTCGCTTTAAATATAAATATTTTTAATTACAAGTGGGCAGATGCCCAACACCACTACTTTACACCTATACAAACAGCAAGCTAACACCGACACACCACTACTAACGCACAGTGGAATACTCATTTATTGGGAATAGCTACTCATACATGGCTAAAAACAAAACAACTGACAAGTAATAGAAAAAAAACCGAATTCATGTTTAGAAAACAGTTTTTTTTCATGCTCTCAAAAAAAGGTGAAAGTAAAAGAGTTTTGCAATAAATTTTGTTAATACATAAACCTTCAAATACCAGGCGATATACTCTTTTTGCGAGACCACTCTCCATTGCATGCACTGATACACATTTACATATATGCCAGTATGTATGTGTGTTCGTGTGTGTATTAAAATAATGTGAGTAAACACTTGAATTGATGTCAACCCAGGCAAACGTTTCTTCACATCCCCGAACAAATTGCGCGTTGCAGCCTCAGCAGCAGCCGTAGCAGCAAAAACTGTTCCCTTCGAAACTCTTGGGGCTTTAGCAAACTTTATATTCATTATTGTTATTATTATTTAGACGAGTTAGATGAGATATTTTACATATATAAATGTATGTATGTGTAAGTCAAATACAGCCACATGCATGCACATGCATGTCTGTTATAAGAGGAAGAAAATTTATTTTATAGAAATATGACTTGAAAAAAAAAACGTTGTGCAAATATGGCGGGGGTGTTGGGGAAAGTGCAGTGTTACGGTGGCTTAGGGGCACAATTGAAACACTATATTGACAGGTAAGGGTAATTATTTTGTCTAATGATGTCGCAATTTGTGTACAGTGCAGTTCGCATTATTTCTTTAAAGTAAAAGTTTCTTAGTCACGCATGGGATTTTGTTGGAAAAGAGGGTGCATGAAATAGCCTGTTTGTAATATAAATCTTAACAGATTTATAAGTATGCAAATCCTTATGGAGTAACGTTTTGGCGAAGGGGACTTTAAAAAGTAACTAGAAGTCAATCAAATTCATAAAGACAGCAGCTTTAAAGCTTTTTGTAGTACAAAGTTCTTAATAGAGCGGCATTTATTTTTTATAAAAAACTTCTAAAGTGGTCAGTACAATACTTGAGTTTGGTACTATTATAAAGGGTTTTTCAACCAGAACTTTGTTTTTCAATTGTGACAACACCAACAACATGATAGTTTTGACATTTAGTTTTTTAACGTATTCGTAGTACATGCACTGGCAATTGTTATAATGAATTCAATCAATTTCGCTAGAAAATTGCATGAAAATAATTGAAATCCACTATGAAAATGGTGGTTCTGTTAAAGTTACATTTTGTAAAATTCGTAATATCTTCGGACAACATAATCGTCCTTCTGGGACCTTCTGTCAACAAGCAAAATTGCCGCATTTGGGCTTCTGAAAATTCCAGAACGATTATTGAGAAGTCGTCGCACTGTAAGGTACGCTATTTATTTTTCAAAGATAAGGCTGGAAATGCGGTAACAGTCAATGGATCACGATATTGGGAGATGTTAACAACTCAATTTTGGCCTATTATTGATGACGTGGATATCACTGATATGGTGGGCATTTGCCAGATATCATTTTTCATTTATAATTGTCGAAATTTTTCTTCGTAATACAATGAAAATTTGTATCACTTGCATCGAAATTTTTTGTTTTATTTTATTTTAGAAATCAAAAATTCTTGTTAAAAAACACTTTATTTGTATTATTTTCTTTTTCTATGTATAGCAAAAGAAGGCCCGATCACGCCTCCAGACCAGACTGCTCAATATACAGAGACACGTTGAGCATGAAAAGGCTTCTCAATTATCGCTCTAGGATTTTCGGAAGCCCAAGTGCGGCAATTTTGCTTGTTGACAGAAGGTCTCAAAAGGACGAGTATGTTTTTTTTTTTATCTTGGACCAGCACTCAGGGGATGACCCCTATATATGCAATACATTGTGCCGGAACTGAAAGCGAGGGGATATTATTGAATGGACAGATTAGGAAATATGAGAAGATAGACAGTTTTTTTTTGTTTTTTTTTTGTAGCTATTTCAACCTTTTACTTCGCCGGCTAATTTTTGCTACAGGGCCGACGAAGGTGGATGCTGTTACTCTGCTTTTAGTACATGATAGTGTCAGTCGCTGCCAATTATGTTCAGTGACCAGTAACTATGCCTTCATCATTGAAAGAGGCTGGCAACAACTAATACAACCACGCACTAATGCTGATCAGAAGAATTCAACACAATATTTTCATGACTCATCGCGGGCTCGAACTCAGGACCTTCCGCTTAATAGTCTCGTGTTCTACTACTTCAGCTAACAGCACCCACTGTTGTCCGAAGGTATTGCGAATTTCACGAAATGTAACTTTAACAGAACTAACATTTTCATAAAGGATTTTAATTCTTTTAATGCGATTTTCGACCAAAATTTAATTTATTGTAACAATTGCTAATGCATCTACTACGAACACGTCAACAATCTGAATGTCAAAACTATCATTTTGGTGTTGGTGTTGCCACAATTAAAAAACAAATTCCTTGTTTAGAAACTCTTTATTTTTACCTGGCGAAAATATAGCAAAAATACTTGTTTTTCGATTTTTGAAAATTTCTTTGGGAATTACGGGGATCTTAAAAACAGATCCTATTCATCATGGGTGCCTCTGTGGCTCACTGGTAGCAATGGTAACTTGTCAGTCCAATGGTCGTGGGTTCGATTCCCGCCGGAGACCCTGGGTGTTTTCCGCAGACAAGCAAATCGCTTCGCGGGTTGTGTTTGTTAAAAAAAAAAAAAAATCTATTGAAAGAAGAGTATTCAGTCGAAAGTATTGCTAAGTAAAAATAGTATATCATCTTCTTGTTGCAATTTTTTTTACTAAAATTGGAATACCCATTTAGAAAAAAACAGAAATATTTCCATTTCTTTCCCAAATTTCTTCACTGTATGTATTTAGATCGTCCCAGACTAATGTGATTTGTATACCCAAAACTCGAAACTGATAAGAGATAAATTTTTAAAAATTAATATTTAAAACTCTAAAACTTTGACGTAATATATAGTGTGAAAGTTAATGTTTTGCTAACTTTATAAATAACTACAACAGTTTTATAAGATTGTTGTTCTTCAGTCCCTTAAAGCGCTTCGTACTCATATAACATTTCGCAAACTTTTATTTAGAATGGGCAAAAATTATTCTCTTACATTGGCGAGCATAGAATAATTACAGTTCAGGAAAGGGAAGATGGGCATAATACCAAAAATATAATTACAAAAGTACAAGGTACAGTTTCTATAGTTAAAACTTCAAACACGATGAGCAACACACTGGCATGATTGTCTAATCAATAAGCAGCGAGTAGGAATTTCAATACAATACGAGTATGACTGAACTCCCCCAAAAAAAAAAAGAAAGAAAATAGAAGCCAAAGCAGCTGCTGCTGGCAGCAAAAACACTCACACCTTGGCTCAGCAAACTAGTCTACATTAAATAAAATAACCCTTCAAATATAGTGGTCAGTCACTCAGTTTGCTTAGAAAGAGTAGAAAATGATTAAAAAAAACATGCAAATGGACCCTTTTTTTTAGAAAATTTCCCCCCAGACACCCCAACCGCATGTGTTAGTATTTACTACGCGTACTTTTTAATCCTTTTTGTGCATTTGACGTTATTTTGCATATGAATGAAGCAGGGAATTAGTCGAAGGATGCCAGGCTAAACGTAACGAAAGTTTCGCGTCCTTTTGCGTTGTTGTAACATTTTTAACAAACAATGTTCAACAGCAGCAGCAGCAGCAAATTGTAAACTCAACCTTAATTTCACATCCAAAGTAGTATCTCGCACATGAATCTGTATCTAAGCAATGGCAAAAATATTCGTGAGCAAAACAAAAAAAATTATGTACGTGTAATTAGAAAGTTGCCCGTCATATAATTTCCGCCGCGCCGCTCGACATTAGTTAATGTGTGGTCAGCTATTGAAAGTGAGGACGAGTATCCTTGCTTGTGCGTAAGCTAAAGTATGTTTCATAATAACCATTTGGGGATTTTACAACAAATAAACAAAAAAATTCTATTTATCCTTATCCTTAACATGTACCCGTTTAGTAGTAGCAAATACATTTAAATGCTGCCCCACTAATACATCCACACATGCCAAACTCATATTTCAATGTCGCTTGATTTTATTTGGTTTTTTTTCCAGAGTTTTAAAAAGGTACTTTTAGATTCTCATTAGACAAAACATGAGGCTGTTTTTTATAATTTTTATTTATTTTTTTTTGTTACTCATTTTGTTTAGATGGTCATCGCGTTTTATTTATTTTTTTATACTGGCTGGCGTTATAAAATGTCAGATAATTTGTGCGTTTCATGACCAGATATACACGCATATGTGCATGTGTGTGTACATATTTATATATTCTTAATAATTTAAGGTCTTTGGGTGTAATTCTGCGTTTTTATGTTTCGTTTACCATATCGAGCCTTTGCTGCAACAGAGCCATAACTCACGATATTATTTATATGTTTTTATATACATTCCCGTCATTCCTATAAGGAGCATTGTGGGTGCTGCTGGCTGAAGTAGTAGAACACGAGACTATGAAGCAGAGGATCCTGAGTTCGAGCCCGCGCTGAGTCATGAAATATTGTGTTGAATTCTTCTGATCAGCATTAGTACGTTATTGTGTTAATTGTTGCCAGCTTGTCTCAATGATGAAGGCATATCACTGATCACTGAACATATTGGCAGCAATTGACACTATCATGTACTAGAAGCAGAGTAACAGCACCCACCTTCATCGTCTCTATAGCAAAAATTACCCGGCGAAGTAAAGGTTAAAATAGCTACAAAAAAAAAATATATATATATAAATAAAAACTGTCTATCTTCTCATCTTTCCTAATCTGTCCCCTCAATACTATCCCCTCGTTTTCAGTTCCGGCGCAATGCATTGCATATATAGGGGTCATCCCCTGAGTGCTGGTCCAAGATAAAAAAAAAATTATTATTATTATTATATGAGGCCATGAGCACCGCGACTCAAAGGATCTTTTGTGCAGCCCAAGTGTTCACTGTTGTAGATTGAGGCTACGAATAAAGCCAATTATTCTACCCAGTGAGATATTGTACACCTCTCCTGGAGTCATAAAATTGCCTCCAAGGAACCTCCTCCTGCACGACGCCACTGCCGGACAGCCACAGAGAACGTGCTCCAGCATCTCTTCTCCTGTTCCGCAGAGTCTACACACTTTGGTCTCAGAATTGCCCATGATAAACTGGTGTCGTCTGAAACCGCAGTGTCCGGTAAACCAACCCGTTAATAATCTGAGGTCATTCTTGTCCATCAGCATCAATTTTTAGGATTTGTTTTGGGGTAACGTAATGAAACGTTTTGCCTGTTTAAGGCCGTGAAGGGCTTTCCCGTGTCGATTAAACTCCATTTGAGCCCAGGAGTCATTTTGTTCTTTGACCTATCCTCTTGAGATGCCAAAGAAGGGTTCCGGTCCTATAAATCTACGATGGGCTCCTCTATTTGCTGGACAGTCAGCCCGTTCGTTCCCAGCATGGCTCCTGTGGCCAGGCACCCAGTATAACGTCAGCCTGTTCTGAGCGCCCAGTTCTATCAGCGATGTAACACAGTGCATAACAAGCCCCGACCTGATCTCATACGAGGTTATAGCCTTGAGCGCCGCCTGGCTATCAGACATCAAATAAATACGAATATTCTTATATTTTCTCCTTAAGCATTCTCTAGCACATATGAATATGGCATAGACTTCCGCTTGGAAGATCGCTGAGTATTTACCCATGGGAATTATCCCTTGAAAGTTAGGGCCCCCGTATCTGCATTTCCCTGTTTGGAGCCGTCAGTGAACCAGACCTGGTCAGCGTCTTCATGCCATGAAGTGTGATTAAGCCATTTATTCCTTTCAGGAATGAGAACATCAAAGTTTCTGTTCAAAACTAGTGTTCGTTGTATTTGATCATTTACTCCAATGTATGGGTCAGTCAGAATATGTCCTAGTATGCCCATGTGACCAACCAGATCTCCAGGTTTTAAAGTGGTGCGCTCCTGCGGGCCTCCTCCTTCACTTTAATGTGCAAAGGGGGAATGTGCAAGATGGCACACAGAGCATGTGTTGGACAAGTTCTCATTGCTCCGCTGATCGAAATACACACAAGGCGATAAACCTTATCCAGAAGTGCCTTAGTAGTGGATTGTTCAGTTTTTGGCCACCGAAACTAATGCGGCATATGTCAGTATTGGTTTTATTACGGTGATAAAAGACCAATATGTCATTTTTGGCTTGAGTCCCCATGTTCTACCAAATAGCTGTTGAGAA
The DNA here is from genome assembly GCA_951800035.1 of Linnaemya tessellans. Taxonomy (NCBI): domain Eukaryota; kingdom Metazoa; phylum Arthropoda; class Insecta; order Diptera; family Tachinidae; genus Linnaemya; species Linnaemya tessellans. Next base: position 30,066,828 of record OX637536.1, read on the forward strand.
ACATGAAGTGCTCTAATGGCTTTGTTGGTGGTGTAGGAAACATGTTGATTCCAAGTGAATGACTTATCAAGAATGACCCCAAGGTATTTCACTTCGCTGGAGAACTTGATAATTGAGCCATTCAATGTGGGTTCCTCAAGTCTAACTTTTCTTCGTCTGGTAAAAGGTACAATGATTGTTTTTTCCGGGTTAATAGACAGCACCCTGTCTCCGCATCATCTGTTAATTAAATTTATAGCCTATTGCATCCTTTCGGATATGATTCCATCCTCCCATCCTATCACAGATATGATAAGGTCGTCGGCGTAACCATATGTTCGAAATCCCAGGTTGTTGAGTTGTTCAAGCAGTTCATCGATTACCAATCTCCACAGTAAAGGCGATAGAACGTCGCCATGTATGCGATGGTCTACCTCTTTTTCGGCTAGCTGGTGGAGTCCATTCAGTAGCATTTCTTGTTGTGTCATTCGTGGGCCTTCCTAAGATATGACCAATCCATCTCCACTTTCTTTTAAGAATTTCTCTTCTCATTGAATTTTGGATATTTTTTAATAGATTTAATCAAAATATATTATTATTGGAACCAAACCAGGACCTGGATTTCATTGGCTCTTACATCAAACAATCAAAAGACTTCACCCCTCTGTTTCGGAAAACATTTCGAAACCTCTTGGCTTATGCACAATCTTTCAAAAACCAATTGAGAATTACTAACGAAAAAGCATAGAAAAGCTCAAAATTTTGTAAAACACACAAAAAACAAATCGTTTTTAATATGAATCTTTATTCATTTATTATTATTTTTAGAATGAGTGCATTGTTAAGGGCTTTCGGATTTTATTAAAAAAAAAATACACCAAATTTAAAAAATTTATTAAATCTTTAATTGATTCGATAAAACGATTTTTATAATTCAATATTTAAAAATGATTTTATGTAAGTTTTCACTGCCTTAAATTATTCATAACCTGGATCCAATTTTGTCATTCTCTCTTACATATCGGCCGGTATCTCACAAATAAGTTCTTCAATATTACAAGCTTATTTCAAAAAAAAATTTTTTATTTTTTTAAGTATTACAAGTGAAATAGTATAAAAAAAATTATCCATAATTTCGTTTTTTACATTAAAAACCAATAAAAAAATGTTATTTATATCAATATATGAAATCAGCCGTAGTTGTGTCGACCAGTTTCAAAGAAGAAGGGAAAGCAGCGACTGGTAGAATCATGTGCTTAATTGTCTAATAAAATGTATCTAAAATTATCTACTAGTCTAATAAAAATTATCTCGGTAGATAAAAATTAATACGGTTACAAAGAATTCAATCCCTTTTTTATCAAGATTAAATCAGTGGCTATTCTATTAGTGCAGAAGTCTTAGGTTCAATTCCCATCTAAGACTCTGGGTGTTTGTGTCCCTATCAATCTTATCTATCTCTCCTCTCAGCAAATTCTGCTCCTTTTCGTAGCCAATGCATAGCAGGCGTGGGCATCATCCCTTGAGCAACGATTTTATTTGTAAAAAATTTTTTAGGGATTTTCAAAAATTTCCCCTGGAATAACGGGAATCTTAAAAGTAAATCCCATTTATTTTTTCTTTGTCGCATTAATTGCATCATTTCCTACTGAAAGAGCAATTTCCAGCCGAAAGTATTGTTAAATAAAAATTCTTATTGAAATTGTTAACAGAATAACACGTTAAGGCTTAAAACATTCAATAATTTTTATTATTTTGGAATCTGTCAAATATTTATCTGAATAAATAAGTAAAAGTTAAACTATTTACATGAAATCATTAATAAAGAAAATTAGAATTATTGAGTTATAACTCTTTGGCAGTAAAGGCTCGATACGTTTCGCCCCACTCATATATGAGGAATATAAAAATTTAGGTAAATGAGTTGGATCGATAAAAAGCCCTTTTCTTTGTTTCCTGCTTTTCTAAAGCTTCACATACGAGCCCAATACAATTGAAGTAATTGTTGTAGTTTTGTAACTCCTTTGGTGGAACGGGCTTTAACATAAACCTTTACTATTGATTTTTAAGGGAAAATTCATGAAAAATATTTGACGACTATAACATTTGTATTGAACAAATTTCTATATAAAATTTGTCAAATTCACAGTTTTTGAACATAAAATACTGTTTATTAATTAGGCCTTTAATATGTAATAGAGTTCTAAAAATTTTTTTAAAATTATATAAATTTGACTGTTCGGTGATTTTCTGCTGTCTAAAAAAATAGTCATAGAATTTTGTAATAAAAATGGAAAAATGTACCCAAAAACACTTCAAGTGTTGACAGTGTCGTGCGGTGATTGTATTGTGACTCAGAAAAATATTATGGTTCAAGACTTTTAAAAAAGATCGAGAAGATGTGATTGAGGACGTTAGTTTTGGAGGCCTAGGCACATCAACAAGGGATTAAGATATTGAGTAATTGACGAAAATTGTTAATCGAATGATTGAAGTGGGGGAAAAGTAACCATTATTCAGCCTCCTGTACTCTATGAATATTATGTTAGTCATTTCTATTTTAAGTTAAGTGTCACATCACACATACAAAAAATCAACTTAAGCAATAAGAGCTGCATTGTGGGGATGGCAAAGAAACTTCCAAGCAGAAAAAATGATAAGTGGAACAATAAAACCTAGATATAAAAAAATAAAAAGCCAAACTCGTGATTTTACTTGCTCTCATTATTCTCTAGCCCGCTGCCCAATAAAATAAAACGTCATGCCTTTAATTCATCTTGTAAATGGACAACTCCAACTTTTTTAACTCCGCTATAGTTTCAGCAATTTCTTAGAATAAACATATTTAGCACAATAAAAAAATATTATGTTCTTGAGTTTTATTTTGCATATTTGTTTTACGATGACTTACACTTTTTATGATGCCTTGCGCTTTTTATAATGACTTGCACTTTTTGTAATGACTTGCACTTTTCATAAAGACTTGCACTTTTTATAATGAGTTGCGCTTTTTATAATGAGTTGCAATTTTTATAATGACTTGAACCTTTTGTAAAGACTTGCACTTTTAAGAATGACTTGCACTTTTTAATATGACTTACAATTTTTATAATGAGTTGCACTTTTTGTAAAGACTTGCACTTTTTGTAAAGACTTGCACTTTTAAGAATGTACTTTTTAATATGAGTTGCAATTTTTATAATGAGTTGCACTTTTTGTAAAGACTTGCACTTTTTGTAAAGACTTGCACTTTTTGTAAAGACTTGCACTTTTAAGAATGACTTGCACTTTTTAATATGACTTGCAATTTTTATAATGAGTTGCACTTTTTATAATGACTTGCCCTTTTTGTAAAAACTTGCACTTTTTAGAATGACTTGTACTTTTTAATATGAGTTGCAATTTTTATAATGAGTTGCACTTTTTGTAAAGACGTGCACTTTTTGTAAAGACTTGCACTTTTAAGAATGACTTGCACTTTTTAATATGAGTTGCAATTTTTATAATGAGTTGCACTTTTCATAATGACCTGCACTTGTTATAATGGCTTGCACTTTTTATAATGACTTGAAGTTTTAGTAATGACTTGCACTTTTCACAATGACTTTAAATTTTTATAATGAGTTGCACTTTTTATAATGACTTGCACTTTTTAAAATGACTTGCACTTTTTATGATGACTGGCACTTTTTATGATGACCTGCACTTTTTATAATGACTTGCACATTTTTGATGACCTGCACTTTTTATAATGAATTGCACTTTTTATAATGACTTGCACTTTTAATAACGACTTGAATTTTTTATGGTGACTTGCACTTTTTATGATGACTTGCACTTTTTATGATGACTTGCACTTTTTATGATGACTTGCACATTTTTGATGACCTGCACTTTTTATAATGAATTGCACTTTTTATAATGACTTGCACTTTTAATAACGACTTGAATTTTTTATGGTGACTTGCATTTTTTATGATGACTTGCACTTTTTATGATGACTTGCACTTTTTATGATGACTTGCACATTTTTGATGACCTGCACTTTTTATAATGAATTGCACCTTTATAATGACTTGAACTTTATAATGACTTTAATTTTTTTCCTTATTAAAATAACATATGTATATAAAAGTAATTCAGTTTGAACCGATTTATATGAAGTTTGGCATAGAGATATTTTGAGATCCGAGAAATAACCTAGGGTAGTTTTTGTTTTTCAAAATAATCCTATTAAGTGGTCAAGGGTCGTCGAAAATTTGTATGGACATTTGAAATTATTAACTATGAACATTTTAAACTTTTATACAGTTGGTATAACAACGTATTTGTTTTTGGCTATGACTTTATGCGAGATCAAGGGTGGTCTAAATTTTGTAGGGATATATGTATGAAATTATGGAAGTCATAAGTGCGAACGTCTTAAGCTTTGATACAGTAAAAATACAGATCACACATCATTGACATAACATACACATTTGCTAAAGTTTCACATATTTTTCGAGGACAAAATCGCGGGTAAAATCTAATTCTATATAATCTATCTCTTCAGCAAGTTTTTTTAATTAATATTATTTTTTATAAATAAACATATTTCTTATTAATAAAAATATACGAAATAACTTCCACTCAATTATCTGGAAATCGCTAGTAATCGGTTTCTGATAAATGGAAAATACACATTTTTAATACTTTGGAAGTAAAGAAAAAGTAGTTCCCCAAGAATAACTTCCATTATTTTTTCATTGGGGTATTATTAATATATTATTATATTAAATTCTTTAAAATATATTTCAGAATACAAGGCTGCGTTGGTACTGAGAACAAATAATAATTTGTATATTAAAAAAACAATTGATCTGCTAAATCAAAGCAAGAAAGGTCTTTGAAGTATCTTAATACTACTGTTTCATGTTTGTTAGAATGCCAAATATATTTATTTTTTAAAGAAACAAGAATCTACGTAAAATGCATATTATTTTGTTGGTTGGTAAGATAAAGTTTTGAATTGCATTCAGCCGAAGGGTTTCTAAAATAAAAATGTCTTTGAATAAAACACGAGCAAACAGACACAAATGCATTTATTGTTTTGTTTGACTACAAGTGCTACAATATAAAAAAAAATGGAGGAAAAACATTTGTAATAATATCCTAAAAAGCCAGAAAGAAATTAATATGAAAAACTCAACTTGATACAAATAAAATATATTAAAAAAAAAGAAATAACTTAAGCAAACGTAAAGTGTGATACAAATGCACACGCACACACACACACTAGCAACAACGAAAAAAAAAAGACAGTGACAAAATCCTTTGAGGTTGTCAACTGCAATTGCAGCTGTAGTTAAAGGGAGTATGTGGCTGCAGTGGATTTCTTTTGCAGTGGCAACATCACAAAAACACACAACAAAGCATTCTAACATGATTTTAATTACAACAAAAATTTAAATTTATACAAATACAAAACAAGTGTTTACCAAAATGATGGCAGCAACAGTGGTAGTGGCAAAACAACAACAACAACAACAATACCACCAGATAATGCATCAGAAACCATCAACACATACAATTACATGCATATAAAACTCATTCACATTCAAATACACTTTTAGGCGCCTAAAAGTATGCACTTTACAAAGACTTGTGTTTTTAGAAGATAAATTCACAGCCAAAGAAGCAACGCAAATATGCTCGTATTTGTGCAAAAAAGAAACAAACAACAACTAGAACCAGAGGATGCGACAACACAAAAGACAACTGTGCAGAGAAGCAACAACAACAACAAATGCATTTTAAGTTAGCTGCAAGCATTTGATGTCTTCCAGCTATTGACTACAAGAGGAAACACAATTTGTTTTCCCATTTTTTTCTTCTCAATTCCTTTTTTTCTTCTGCAATTTTTTGTAACACTTTGCCATCATGACAAAAACGGTTGGGTTCGGTGCTTGACAAAAAAAAAAACAACTTGAATTTGATTTGGGGCTTATGTTTCAGTTATTTGTGGAATTATTAAATATTTAACCACGATTTATTTTAGAGTTTTAGTGAAATTTCTGAACAAATACGTTCAGAAAGTAAGTCCCCTTAGAATGCGACAAAACCAAAGCAACTCTTGTTGGTTTTTGCAAAACAATAGCTGCCAAAAAAAAGGTGGCCCGGTCAAACAGCAGCCAACCAAAAGAAACACAAAAGGACGTTGTAATTTTTTATATTAAAAAAAAATATAAGTTACACACTCCAGTAGAATAAAGATTAACCTATTACAACCTCAATGTACTCGTACACAATTCGCGAGGTAGCAAACGGAACACTTACACATACGAACGAATTAACAATTATGTATTTTTTATTTTACTTAAATAAGCATTTATACTCGTACTAGTAGACGGTTAACTAAATTATTATTTTGATTACAGGTATTCATAAGCAGGTACATTAGTGTGGCCTTCCCGAAAAGATGAGCTAGAATTTTTGCCATCACGTCGCGTGTACTTGCCCATAGTCCAGCAGTTGATATACTAACAATTCGTTAGGGAAAAAGAGAAACTACTTTTAAGTCCATCTCGCTGAAATTTTGGTTGGGATCAGAGAAATAAGAAACTTATAATACCTAATCCGGGCTAAAAATATTGAACTTCAGGCAGGATTAAACACAAATGTAATCCTCCGTGATAGTTATTGAGCCGTATTGCAAAATCTTCGAGCGTATTCCAAGTATGTTGTCTCTATTTGATTTTGCAGTTTCTGTCGTTCGAAGGCAACTCCTTAATTACTGCAATCGATGCCATAACTAATATCTAACAAAAACTTTCTGTATATAAAGTTGAGTCCTCTGGCTCAATAAAATATCAAAAAACACCCATAACTCGACGAAACGCAAGATTTGCCGATAGCATTTCCACTGTGTGCGGAGGAATCCGAGGCAATGGATTTCGCATCGTTCACAAGAACTCGAACTTTTGCAGACCACAACTTGGCGAATTGCCCATCGTTAATAGGGCCTGCACATGTACAAAATTCAACTGATCCAGGAACTGAAGGTAAATGAACGCTGAATGCGTTCTAGAGCAGTTGGCAACTGACTGACCCTTATTTTTATTAGAAAAAAAATATCATCTTCAGCCATTAGACCCATTTCTAGGTGAATGGATATGCAAATACAAAAAATTGTCGAATTTGAGACGATACCAACCGACATGATATTCAAGAGCGTCCAATGGAATGAAAAGTACCTGTTTTTTTTTTAACTCGGACCAGCACTCAGGGGATGACCCCTACATATGCAGTGCATTGTGCCGGAACTATGAAGGAGGGGATAGTATTGAGGGGGACAGATGAGGAAAGATGAGAAGATAGAAAACTTTTTGTAGCAATTTGAACCTTTTTACTTCGCCGTCTAATTCTTTGCTATAAGACCGACGAAGGGGGGTGCTGTTCCTCTGCTCTTTAGTACATGATTGTGTCAGTCGCTGCCCGTTATGTTCACTGGCCAGTGCTATGCCTAAATCATTGAAACAGGCAGGCAACAACTAACCCAACCATCCACTAAAGCTGATCCGAAGAATTCAACACAATATTCATGACTGAGAGCGGGGTTGAACTCAGGACCATCCGCTTCATATTCTCGTGTTACTACCACAGTTTGTAACATTCTACCAAAATTGGTAATTTTTTTTAGGGTTGGTAACTTGGTAACTTTGTTTTTAAGGCTTGACAAACTATAAAATTATTGCTTTTCTTTTATCATTTTTCCGTATTACTCAACACTGAGAAAAAAATCATTAAAAACAACTGTGTGAATGTGCGCCAAATTGTTCAACGGCGTAATATGCAAATGTCATTATGTTTGGTCAGCAAAAGAATATTTTAAATGACTGTAATATTAAATAATTTATTTAAATTATACATATACGGAATTCGTAGGTATAATGAATTGAAATATTTATTTATGTTCTAAAATAAATTAAAACGTTTAATATGTAGTAAGAATTTTAACGAACATTTTATATTGCTATATTAAATTTGAATTAAGATTCTATAGGCTAATTGTTCGAAATTTTAATTTAAATCTCAGAAAGACATGATAAATATTCCAAGGCACAAAGGCAAGTCAATAAAACTGATGTTGACTTGCCTTTGTGCCTTGGAATATTTATCATGTCTTTCTGAGATTTAAATTAAAATTTCGAACAATTAGCCTATAGAATCTTAATTCAAATTTAATATAAAACGTTTAATGTTATGTTTTTTATTAATAAAACTTGTTGTTTTTATTATAATATAAATAAAGATTTTTGTTTTTATAAAAAAATTTTGGTAACTTTTTGGTAACATTTTCGGAAAATTTTGGTAAAAAATTTTTTTACTCAGTGGCAACCGTGGTTACTAGTATGAATTTCGTGTTAGCGGTCCATATTTCATTGAGAACGGCATTGGTCCGGTCATCACTGCCAACAGCATATGCTATAGGTCAATAATTACCAATTTCCTTTGGCCTGAATTAAATAATCTGAATACCAAGGACATGTAGCTTCAACAGGGCGACATTATGTGCCACACAGCTCACCGTTTATTAGATATTCTGCATGGTCGATATAAAGGCATGGTTATGGTTTTCTTGAGGGGATTTATTAAATCGCAGTGTAAGCCACAAACAACAAGTGTCTTCGAAGCCAAGATACCTCTATCACATCGCTCAAATTCAGCCTGTTTAATGCGCCAGAGCCAGAGAAAACCGCAAATTTCGTATGGATTTCAATCAAAAATCCATAGCGGACATTTGAAAGATGTTATATCTTACACATAATGGCCACAATAAGTTTTTCAAATAAAAACTTTCCCGATGATATCCTACACACACTTTGTGTTATTTAAGTTAAGCGACAGGAAAGACACTTTACAAATGTAAACAAGGATTGATGCAAGTGTTTTAATTTTACTTTGAATATCAGAGGGCCACCCTAATAAACATAGAAGTAGTTAAAACTCAGGGGGCTATTCTTCTTTGTGAATTGTTCAGTAATTAAACAAGTGAAAAAGAAAAAAAAATATCAAAATAAGATCAAATTGTGCACAAAGTAGTACAGTCGAGTATAGAAATAGACAAGCGGCTATTACGTTCTAAATATTTATTTATAGGATATTTATTAGATGCATACCATGTTCCAGAGATAGCACAAGACTTCATTTTAATCCTGGTGATTTCCTTTTGTTTCAAATTTCTCAAAATTCAATGTAATCATTGAGGGGTTTTTTATTATAAAAACACGGTGGAGAATTCAATGGCATTCGTTTTACTTTCAGCACATATCCGCCCACAGGTATACATTACTTTTTTTAGTGGTACTCAAGCACCTACATATGCAATGTATTTCACCATAAGTAGAAATGAGGGGATAGTATTGAGAGGAGAGATGACAAGACAAAGAATTTTTTTTAACTACATATTTTAAACAACGACTTCGCCGGCTAAATTTTTGTATAGGTCTGACGGAGAAAATGCTATTACATTCGACTCCGCTTTACCAAAACCCAATTTTTTTCAGTTATCCGACTTTTTTCTCTAAAACGTAGTTTGGATTTCTGATATTTATTACAGTAAAGCGTACTGCTTAAAATTAATAAAACAATATTTTTTACATCAAATGTCTAGCCACTTGCATTGACAATATAATTGAAAAATACAAGAAAGTACGTAAGAGCGTAAAGGACAAATACATTTTGCCATTTAATTTTTTAACGGACAAAATATGCACAATTTTTTCAGCCTTAGGTTATGCAATCGATTCGATGTTATTGTTTATTTTTTCACTAACGCCAAGTAAGTTTCATACAAAACGTAGATGTGGGCTTGCATTTGGTTTTCAGTAATACGATATTTTCAGTAAAGCGATGTTTCGCTAAAGCGAAGTGATTAACACTAGCTGCGTTCAAAATCAGTGCGGGGATTTGTAGCGCTTTCACTAATCCGATTTTTTTCAGTAAAGCGTATTGCGCTAAAGCGGATTCGACCGTATTTTGATCCATGAGTAGATTATAGTGCTAATCGCTATAAATTATATTCAGTGACCCAGACGAACAACAACTACCACAACTATCCACAAGCCCGAAGTCGAACTCGGGATTCTCGACTTTTTAGTTTTGTGTTAAATTCTTCAGCAACAACAACATCCTCAATGGCCTATTAGATGGAGCCAATGTTTGATTACATCATGCGATAAATCTTGCCGTATGTCGTGAATGATGTTTTCTATATTGCCTTTCGTTCTTTCAAGAAAGTAATACAGATACGTTAGAAAGCAGGAAAAAGAACTGCAGTGAACAGGACTACTCCTGGAAATAAGGTCTTAAATAAATTGATTTCGAAATAATTAATTTGTCAAGCACTCTTTATATCAAGTTACGCCGTCTTGTTGGAACCCAATGTTATTGTTGGTTAAATGATTATTTCATGGAAAAGAAAAATCAGACAGAAGAACTCCATAGAGCTGCCTATTGACCGTAGCGGTACCATAACGAATTAAATAAGGACATATCATGCCTCCTGAACTTCTCTTTGTCTTTCTGATAGTTTTGAGTCGATAAGATTAAAAGTATTACTAAAATGATTAATAACTGCATGAAATGCTTGTTAAATGTAAAATATGCAAAGGGCCTATGACTTTTACAAAGAAATTTATTTTTCTTTAAATAAATTTCCATAGTTTTGTTATGTGCAAAACATAAATTTATTTTTTTTCTAAATTTTTGCTGACAATCGTTTTAAATTTGCTAGAAGAGCAACTGCAGAATCATGTTCAAACATGATCAAACATGTTCGAACATGTTTGAACATGTTCAAAAGCTTTTGTTTAATTTTTGATGATATAAAATATTAAAAAGGGCAGAATTGTTGTTCTCTTAAAATTTATTGAGTAACGAACAAGAGGATTTTTTACGGACCATTAGTAATATTTGTTAAATTTCAGTAGTCTTAAGTTAGAGATATAGAGATGTATTTTATATGAAAATGTCAGATGGTATTTGACCAACAAATGATCCAAGTAAATTTGAATGTGTAAAAAAATTTAAAATTTTTATTACTAACAAAACTGACCTCCAACTTCTACTTTTTAGTATAATGAAATAGGTAATTGTGTTTATTTGTAAAACTATGAGTTTAATTCGGTAAATATTTATATTTTGAATTTATTTTACTTCAGTTTAATTATATAAATATTACTACTATAGTTTATAATGATTTTTTGTAATTTTACTGCTGTATAAAGCAAATCTTGAATGAAAATCTATTCTATAAATCTTTTATAAATCAAGAATATATTTTATGAATAAGACTTTTACTGCCTTATTCAAAAAATATATTTCTGCTTTATAAAGGGTATATAACACAAATTTTGTATGGAAGTCTGTTTTATAAATCTGATTCAAATCGAAAATATTTTTCATTTTAATTTGTAAGAAATTTTTTTCCCATAGAGTGAAATAAATTTGAAAATAAATTACTGAATAGGCCCTTTAAAGTTGCTATAAATCTAAGTAAGAGATATATTTTAAATTTAGAATGTATGCAAACAGACAAGATTTATTAATAACGATTCCCCGTCTTTAATTTCGTGGTTCACTGTTTGAACAAAAATTGTATTATTCACAAAATAAATTAAAATTTATAAATTATAAATATGCCTTTAAAACACCAAACAAACAGTGGATAAAATATGAAAAATAGCCTAAAATAATGGTTAGGTGAACATAACAACAGCAAAAGGATAACAAAAAATTAACAAACAAAAAAAAAATATATGCACATAAGAACTGCTGCGTTCCATTCCCCTGCAAACAAAACACCCAAAAACATGAAAAAAAAATTAAAACCCATCTAGAGACCAGCACCAACATGAAAATTTTATTTTATTTAAATGTAATTATCTGCTTGAGTACGAAAACAAAAAATCAAGCTCATCATGATGAGTCCAGAAAAATAAAGCATACATTCACATATGCCCACACACACACACACTCACACACACTTACAAACACTTGCTCGCATGTATAGAAAATAAACAGTAAAATAACCAAAATGTACCAACACATGCAAAAAGCAACGTATACACAATCAAAAGCAAACACTAGCATACAGGCACGCGTAAACAAATTGGAAAAAAGAACAAAAAAAAATCAAATAAAAAAACAAGGAGCTAAAAAAATCACCAAAAATTCAACACAAAAAAAAAGTTTATAAAAAATAAAAATCGACCAACATGCAGGCGTGGCTTTTTTTACTCATTGCATTTTATGCAACGCACTTTTTCAACTACTCTGCCAAAATAAAATAAAAATGTGAAATGCAATGTCGTTGCAGTTAATGCATATTTTTTCAACAGAAATGCATTTTGGACTGCAGACATTAACGTTTAACAGTGGGACTGTAAATTAAAGTTTTTGGAAAATTATTAAGAACTCAATAATATATTGTGTGTTTTCTATACGAAAAATTTGCAATTAACGAATGTATTAAGCGCAAACCATTCGAATCCTTTAAAGGCTTGCGTTATAAGTAAGTGGCCATAGTTTACACTTAGTGGCTTAATTTCAAGAAAAAAAAAATAATACATGTCGAATTTAAATTTATAGGCTAATTGTTCGAAGTTTTTTTTTTTTTGTTTTAAATTCAGAAAGACATGACATATATTCCAAGGCACAAAGGAAAGTCAACATCAGTTTTTAGTTATTCAACTTATGCAGCAGAGCAGAACAGCTGTTTTCGAAAGACGCAACCCTTTTATCATTAGTGCTCATGTGTATTGTGTTTGTCACCACTTATTAGGTGGCTTAGTTGAATATGATAACAGTTTTTGTTTAACAAATTTTTATTACGAAATCGCATACGAGACCTGTATCAACCTCATGTTAACACATTTTTGTTTTAATACCCGTGTTGCGGTTTGATTATTTTCTTCATGTCCCAATTTTTTTAATTTTTTGTTCCATTATCCCTAAGCCAATCTCTTTTGGAGCCATAAAATAAATAAAAAATATATGTAGTAAGAATTTTAACGAACATTTATATTGCTATATTAAATTGAATTAAGATTCATAGGCTAATTGTTCGAAATTTGTTTTTAAATCTCAGAAAGACATGATAAATATTCCAAGGCACAAAGAAAAGTCAACATCAGTTTTATTCAACTTACACAGCAGAGCAGAACAGCTGTTTTCGAAAGACGCAACCCTTTCATCATCAGTGCTCATGTGTATTGTGTTTGTCACCACTTATTAGGTGGCTTAATTGAATGTGATAACAGTTCTTATTTACACAAATTTTATTGTGAAAAAGAATACGAGAACTGTATCAACCTGATGTTAACATGTTATTGTTATAATACCCGTGTTACCGTTTGATTATTTTTCTTCATGTCCCATTTTTCTGAATTTTTCGTTGCATCATACCGAACTCAAACTTTTTTGGTTTGAATTTTTATTTCACAATAAAATTTGTATAAATAGGAACTGTTATCACATTCAACTAATCCACCTAATAAGTGGTGACAAACACAATACACATGAGCACTGATGATGAAAGTGTTGCGGCTTTCGAAAACAGCTGTTCTGCTCTGCTGTGTAAGTTGAATAAAACTGATGTTGACTTGCCTTTGTGCCTTGGAATATTTATCATGTCTTTCTGAGATTTAAAAATAAATTTCGAACAATTAGCCTATGAATCTTAATTCAATTTAAAAATAAAAAAAAATTGTTGGGACCCGCCCCCTTAAGTGGGCGTTATTATAAGGAAAAATAGTGTAAAAATCTAACCATATGTATTACTTTAAAAAAAAGTTTAAGCTTTCATGACGAAGCCGAGACGTACCCTGATCCTCCTCTGCCCTATCCCTATCCCTCTCCTCCCCCTAACCCTACATAAAAAATATTACTCTTAATTATCCCAAATATTTATTTTTTGTATGTTATGGCAAAGGTGATATGTCTCCCCCACGGCTCTTCCCAGAGTGACCCCGACAAAATACAATTTTAATACTATCCAAAAAGAATTGGATTATGGGGTCCAATTATAAATATTCTTAATCATTGATGAAGTCTAAGACGATCTAGCATACACCCATACGTCCGTATGTGGAAAACACTATGTAGCATATTTTTGGATCCCGACCCCTTTTATGGGCGTTGAAGTTACATATTATATTAAAAAATAATGTAAACATTAAACAGATTGTATTCCTTAAGCCTACATTTCTTAAAGGTCTAATTTATTAGCTTTTATGGTAATATGATCTGTGATCTTCCCCTGCCCTACCTCTTCAACCAATATTCAGAATTCGAACAAAAATTAATTCGATCAATTTACAAATTACCTGATATTTTAAATTTCAAAAGTAAAAATGCCAAAAGGAATTTGAGCTTACCTGAAAAAAGACAAGAAACACAAATTAGTTTTATGATTTAACAAAAAAATTATTTTAAATAATTGCAATAGACAAATTAGTGTATAAAAAGTATCCATTAAAACATTATGACTACGTATTTAAAGAAAGCAGATCACCTGTAGAGAGGTCTATTGGCTCACTTCAGAGTCGTCGCAATATGGAAAGCGTTTCGTTGTTTTATCGTTACTATAATACAATGAGGTCTAATGAAATCAATGATCTCTTTTCTTAAACGCGCACTTTTCACACAAGAAGGTAATAAAATAACTATTGGCATGCTCTTGTGTGTCAAAGTCAGTATAGTCCGAATATTTCCCAACATTTTCCATAAGTCTGCCCACTGTCTGATCACGGGTAGTGTGGCTGCATGGCAAAAGTTTTGCTGCTTCATACTTACAGGCTCTGTGATTATGCCACCAATGATGTTGATTTTTATTTTGGCAAGATATTCCTTTTGGTTTATTTTTATGGTTCCACATGCAAGCAAAAGTGCAGGACTATTTTACAATTAATTTTAAATTTTTTTTTTTTTATAAGTTTCAAGCATTGTTTTGTATGCGTGTCTGTGAAAAACACATCTTTTTTTTACGTGGCAAAAAGTAAAAAAAAAAGAAAAAAAATATGCAGCCTTTTGGTTTCGTTTTATTGGTGTGTATCTGGGAAAATAATATGTCCAAAAAAAAAAACGCGCACAAAAAATGGAACCCATTTATCGGGCAGTTGTTTTATTGGAAAAACTCCACCTATAATAAAACCAACCAAACACAAGTGCGTTAGTTGCATAAACAGCTACGAACTTAATGGACACTCAACGCGGCAATAGTGTTCCACCTTAACACCCCTACAAGAATTGCACGTTTGCACAAAAATACACATGCATAAACAGGACGTTGCATGCACTTTTTTGCATTACATGCTGGCAGTTATGTTTCATTATTTTCTTTTACTTTCCAATTTTCTTCTCTCTCATATTTTTGTTTTATTTTCAATCAAGCCCACGCATTAAAAAACAAACTCGCAATTATTGTTAAATATATTTTTTGTGTGTCTTTCAAACACCCACATCTTTAATGTTTACCGCATGCAGGCAACATCGATTTGGTTACTATTTTATTTTTTATTTTTTTTGAATTTTTGTACACGTCCCTTCATTTCGTTCTGAATATGGTCATCATTTTAATAATTCTTAGTAAAAACGAGACTGGAAAATCAATTTATCCCCATATCACTGCCCAAATCATTACAATGTTATTAAGCTTAAGCGTCGATACGTTAATATTAGTTTAAAAATATTTACATTTTTATAATTCGTATTCAGTAGAATTGTTTAACAAGGGCTCAAAAATTAATATCTTTTTAAAGAAATATAAATATATTATATAGATAATAGTTCATCAGAGTACAAAAGTATCTTATTAAGAGAGACAAACTCATATAAAAGTAAACTAAAGCATGCCGCCAAACGATATAATCGCTGTGTCGGTTATGCCCTTTTAATTTAAGATAAAATTCTAACACTTCTCTTCTAATTACAAGGTGCAACAACAAAAATGGGAATGGGATGGGACCAATTGCAAATGCAAGTTGACCATATCCATAACAAAGGGGTTTTTATACCCTCTAAAAAAAGAATTGTCATTCAGTATGTAATGCAGCGAACTATCTCTCTAAGACACCATAGAGTATATGTGACAGCGCATAGAGAAAGGGACGTAAGGGTAAAAAAATCAAATTTCACTTTTTTTTTTTTGATGTGAACAACATCTGAGTATCGAATGGGATCGATCCCATGCCCCAAAACTGTTCCCTCCCAGAGATATGCGCGTTTTATGAAATTGAAGTACACCAAAGATAAACGTATTTAAATCTTTAAAATGGCTCTCCTGAACAAATCCGGTTTTTACCCTTAGGTCCCTTTCTATTTTGCGCGTCACATATGTATTCTGGATCAGTGATGAAATCTAAGACGATCTAGCCGTGTCCGTCCGTTCGTTCGTCTGTGGAAATCACGATACAGTCCGAAGCACATGAGTCAGAGCCTTGAAATTTGGTACAAATAAATTTTGAAGAATAACAAATGTGAAGTTCGTAGTGGAGTCGAGTCAAAGGGAAAAAAGTTCCCCTAGACAGAACTAAACCAACCTTTAAAAAACAATATCATTTTTGAATTAAGATTCATAGGCTAATTGTTCGAAATTTGTTTTAAATCTCAGAAAGACATGGTAAATATTCCAAGGCACAAAGGAAAGTCAACATCAGTTTTATTCAACTTACACAGCAGAGCATTTTTCAGTTTCTTTTTTTTTAATTTTGTTAAACAAATTATATACTTTTATAAAAAATAATTTGCAGTTTCGCAGATTTGAACCTATAGCCTGTTGGGAAATTAACATCCTGTAATACAATTTATATATACTTTTATGTCAAGGAAGATCTAACGCGTTAAAGAAAATAAAAATGGGCCCGCCCCCTTTAATGGACGTTATTACATACAAAAATAGTGTAAAAATTCATCAACTTATATTACTGAAGCCAACATTCCGTATAAAATAACATTTTCAAGCTTTCATGACGATGGTGAGACGTAACCAGATACTCCTCTGCCCTACCCTCTTCCTCCCCCTTTTCCCTCTTAATGAACGTATAAAAAACAATTACATTACTCGTATATTACCCCAAAAATCAATTTTTAGTGTTTTATGAAAAAGGTGAAATGTGTCTCACACGGCCCTTGCCAGAGCGACCCCGACAATAATAAAGAATATATATTTTATTGATCAGTGATAAAGCCAAAGACGATCTAGCAATGCCAATGCGTCTGTGTGTGGAAAACTCGATATAGTCTATTTTTGGACCCCGCCCATTTGTGGGCGTTGAAGTTACATATTATATAGAAAAACAGTGTAAATATTCAACAAATTGTATTCCTTAAGCCTACATTCCTTAAAAATTTAACTTATATGCTTTTAAGACGACAGTAATATGTTCTCTGATCTTCCCCTGTCCTAACACTCCACCGCCTTTGCCGGCTAAATAACCATATCAAAAACCATGATAATTTTTCTACACTTAATAACGCCGAAAACTTAGTCTTTAGGTTTTGCAGGTGTAACCCTGTATAGAGTTTTAAAATTATGCACAGAAATGTCTTAAAGGAACTCTGACCCAGCAGGTTAAATATTTTTAACTTTTCTCAGTCTCAGTTTTTTGCAGGTTGATATAAAATATTAAAACGTAAGTTTTTATGCTGACGGAAAGGTGTCTCAGCCCTGTTGCTCTCAACACATTGGAAACGACTGACGCATCTATATTCATGTTAAGAAAGTTGTTTACTGAGTTTCGATGTGGCCGTAAAAGCACGCACCATACCGAAAGTTCTGGACGCCCAGTTGAGGTCGAAAATAATAGTTTTGCAATTCACGATATGGTTTTACACAACATGTTTTTAATTTGTTCTATTTTTTCATTTACTCGTTATTAGACAACACCATGTACTCCCTCGAGTCAAGATATCTGCATATCTTTTTCCTCTATCTACATAAATAACACTGTACAACACAAAAAGAGAAAAATATATACAAGGTCGGGTCAATAAATTTTGATAGAGGAGACAAAAAAAATCGTGTTTAGGCGTTTTGAAAGTTTACCTGTGAATTTAATTTGAGGGAGGCTTAAGGTTTCCCAGCTCTGGCATACTCTTATTGTTAATCTGAGCCACTAAAAATTACAAACTTTTAACATGAAGTGGGTGCTATTGGCTGAAGTAGTAGAACACGCGACTATGAAGCGGAGGGTCGTCAGTTCGAGCCCGCGCTGAGTCATGAAATATTGTTTTGAATTCTTCTGATCAGCATTAGTGCGTGGTTGTGTTAGTTGTTGCCAGCCTGTTTCAATGATGAAGGCATAGTCACTGATCATTGAACATAATTGGCAGCGACTGGCACTATCATGTACTAAAAGCAGAGTAACAGCACCCACCTTCGTCGGCCCTGTAGCAAAAATTAGCCGGCGAAGTAAAAGGTTGAAATAGCTACAAAAACAACTGTCTATCTTCTCATCTTTCCTAATCTGTCCCCTCAATACTATCCCCTCGTTTTCAGTTCCGGCACATGCATTGCATATATAGGGGTCATCCCCTGAGTGCTGGTCCAAGATAAAAAAAACCATGTGACCCTTACATTTTAGGTATAAAATGTGTTCAAATCAAATGTGTTCAAATTAAGGTGTTAAAATGTTACACAAAAATATTATCCCTGAAATTTTACTTTACTTCCCTGAATACAGCAAAGCGGAAAATTCAACCAGAAAGTCAGAAATAAGACACAACAAAAACGAACTTAGGGTTAAATTCTAATTTGCTGAACACATTTTATATCTAAAATTTAAGAAGAACATGATTTCTTATGCCGATTAACAATAAGAATGTAACTTTTTTTTTTGTCTCCGCTATAAAAATTTATAGACCGGACGTAGTAGTTTTTGAAAAAATTTGATTTTGTTGTACAGTGTAATTATTTTATTATCTCCATTAGTTTATAAAACATAATAATTTACTGTGACGCAATCAACAATGACTTCCTCAAGATGAATGCGCTTGTACTCGTACTTAGTTTCTTTTATTCTACAGGATTTTAATTTTCATTTTAATAAATATGTGATTTTAGCACTTAAATACTATTGCATATTACACACAATTTATATTACATTGCGCTTTGTTGCACAACTAAAAGTGGTACTTTGTCAGGCACACCTGCACTTATAATTTTCTTTTTGAACAGCTAAGTACCATTTTATTTAATGGTTTCCTGATTAATTATATGCCACTAAATGCATTCTGCAATTGTCAAACGCAGCGCAATATGCTGTTATTCAGTAGAATTTGTATCCTTTATATAAATTTTTATAAGTCTAAGATGTATTGTTAGTGTGAGTTATATGTTACGGTGTGAAAATCTTGTATTATAATTATAAGACTATTACTCTTGTTGTATAGGAATATCAATAATGAGTAAATAAATCAAATAAATAAATTTATATATAGAAATGAGTCACACATAGTGATGTCACGATTAATCGAAAAATTTTGTATAATCGATTATTTTCCTTAACGATTTAAGTGTATCGTGAATTCTACTTCGATTAATTGAATTAATCGATTATTCCAAATATTCGGCGTGAAGTCTGTTGTTTACCTTTTTATGCATTTTCTTTATTCTCATCCAACCATTAAACCCTAAAGACGTAAAAGTGTAAACATGTTAACATCAGGTTGATATAGTTCTCGGATTCTTTTTCACAATAAAATTTGTGTAAATAAGAACTGTTATCATATTCAACTAAGCCACCTAATAAGTGGTGACAACACAATACACATGAGCACTGATGATGAAAGGGTTGCGTCTTTCGAAAACAGCTGTTCTGCTCTGCTGTGTAAGTTGAATAAAAACTGATGTTGACTTTCCTTTGTGACTTGGAATATTTATCATGTCTTTCTGAGATATAAAAGAAAAATAAATAAAAAGAACAAACTTCGAACAATTAGCCTATAAATCTTAATTCAATTTAATATAGTAAAAGTGTGAAGTTGAAGTTAAAATCTTCTAATTAATAAATTGGGATCAGCAATATTGTTTAAAAAAAACTGTTTTATTCGTGGAAAATAAACCAATAAATGGTTTGATGGGCAACATAGTGCCAGCGTTTGCATCTATCACAGCATAAATTCAACAGTGTCATTCAGCAAACGCGCCTTAAGCACGTGAGTCTAGCCCAGCGGTTCCAACAGGTGCATCTACCCCAACAATTCAACCATTCATCGCACAGCGTGTCCAGAGATTGCACCACAAGGGTTCCCGCCATTTCCAACGTCCAACTTTTTTATTTATGCTAATTTTCAATATTAGCTGAAAATATCGATTAGTCGATTAATTGTTTCCATTTAATTGCGATTATATATTTGTCGTTTCGATTAATCTTATGATTCATTAATCGATTATTCTTTTTTTTCCATCACTAGTCACACAACATATTTTCTAAGCTGCCGATTTTTAATTCATGGCCACAAAACTGTGCTTCTGAAATTACAGAACTTTAAGAGCTGCACACGTCTAAATGCTGCGAATGCAATTTATTTAAGTCTGATTTCGTAATTTTAAATATGACAATTTGTGTCTCCAGTTTCAACAAGACGACTTTGCTATATTATTATTAACTCATATATCGGGTGCTTTTTCAACTTCATGAGAAGTATCGATATTGATAAGGAAGGTTTGAAAGTCGTCATAATGCATTTAACACCAACATGTGACACAATTTTCACGTATAGGCAGGTTCTTCAAAGTGTATTTTGAAGTTATTTGAACGCGTACAGAAGAGTTCGAAGAAACTCATTGCGGACGGTAGGGTAGCCAACTCTATTGACTCATTTCAGCATATACGCAATATGGAGCAGCTACTATAAAGTGTTCCAAAGAAATCAGGAAAAAAGCGCTGTTCTAAGCTCAACTCTTCCTACACTGCGATGTCACTCATATGCCGTAGATTTATCAGTCAACCGCAGTACGATTTACAGGGAAAATTTGTTCCTTCCCCGGACTGTCCGTATGTGGAACAAGCTCTCTGCTTAGGTCCTTCTTAGCGTGGAAAAATTCAAATTGAATGTTCATTGGCACTACTCCCTTTATCCCCCTACCCACAACCAACATTTTCTAGTTCCAGCATAATGCACGCATGAGTAGGGCTTATCGCCTGATTAATTAAAAAAATAATATGTGGAATGTGGATTACTCCACAGGCCAGTCCTGTAACTTTGAACTAATTTTAACCACATCGTACCGTAGAATTTCGATGCGGAGTTTAAACAAAAAACACTTTATTGAATTTTGTCATTCATAATATCTCACGAAAGAATTAACCGATTCTGATCCGTGTGGCGGTCAACGGAGTTTTTGAATTTGAAGCGCCGTTTAAAAGTTATGCTAAAAAAAAACACATTTAAAATAAGTTTATTTCTTTTCAGTTTTTTTATGTTTCTCGAAATCTACCAGTCCGAATCGGTTCCAGGAAATCTCAGTTCGAAACAATTTTTTGAAACGCCACTAGTTTAGCTCAGACGTTCAAAAGTTATAAGTAGGTCACATACTTACACAAACACACACTCAAACATATACACAAACAAACACAGTCATAGTAAACAGTCAGGAAAGCCTCCTAGGAACGCAAAACGTCGAGACTGGTGGAACCCCAATTCTTCAAACCGGGACAAAACCTCCAAAAAATAATATGGAGGGTATATTCGCTTCGTCATTGCGTTTGTAACGCAGCGATATATCCATCTGAGACCCCATAAAGTATATATATTCTTGATCAGTGATCAAATCTAAGACGATCTGAGTATGTCCGTCCGTCTGTTGAAATCACGATTCAGTCCAAATAAAACCAGCCAGACTGTTGAAATTAGGTATAAATATATCTTGAAGGATAGCACAGGTTAAGTTCGGAAATAGGCTAAATCGGGCAAGAGAGAAAAAAGTTCCCCTAAGAAGAACTAAAATTACTTCTAAATAACAACATTATTTTTAAAGTTTTTTCTTGTAATTTTGTTCAGCAAATGATATATTTTTATATCAAAGGAAGTCCAACGCGTTAAAGTTGGAGACATAAAATAAAAAAAAATGATTGAATTAATATTCATAGGCCAATTGTTCGAAATTTGTTTTTAAATATCAGAAAGATATGGTAAATATTCCAAGGCACAAAGAAAAGTCAACATAAGTTTTACCTAATTTATTTAAAAAAATATAAACAGCAGAGCAGAACAGCTGTTTTCGAAAGCCGCAACTCCTTCGTCATCAGTGCTCATGTGTATTGTGTTTATCACCACTTAGTAGGTGGCTTAATTCAATTTATTATAGCAATATAAATGTTCGTGAAAATACTTACTACAAAAAAAAAATTATTTTAGGACCCCGCCCCCTTTAGTGGGCGTTATTATATGCAAAAATAGTGTAAAAATTTAACAAATTGTTTTACTTAAGCCTACATTCCTTAAAAATAACATTTTTAAGCTCTAATGACGAAGCTGAGACGTAATATGGTACTACTATGCCCTATCACCTCCTTCCTCTTTACCCCCTAAATGACACTATTAAAAAAATATTTTTTTTTATGAATTTTGTATTTAATTATCCCAAACATTTATTTTTAGAGTTTTATGGCAAAGGTGAAATGACTCCCCCATAGTTCTTGCCAGAGCGACCCCGCTAAAATACAGTTTTAATATTCTCCGAAGAGAATTGGACCCCATAAAGTACATACATATATTCTTGATCAGTGATGAAGTATAAGACGATCTATCGATGCCCATACGTTCGTCTGTGGAAACATGATATAGTCTATTTTTGGACGTTGACGTACGACATTATATAAAGGAACTCTGTCGCACCAAATTAAACATTTTAAGTTTACTTACTAAATATTTGGAGGGTATATAAGATTCGACCCGGTCGAATATAACGTTTTTACTTGTTTTTTTTTAATATAAATTTTCTTTCATCATACACCCCAAAGTCATATCTTTGAGCATTTCGAAAGATGTAAGGACCGATGATACCGCCAACGTATGAGCCGTACCAATTTTAATGGATGTAATGGCGATTTTTTAACTGCTTGAGGATTGTCTTCTCTCCAATTTTGGTTAATGGCGAAGCAATAAGCGTAATAACTAGGGCAACCAAAAAAAAGCAAGAGCTTATTTTTTGTTTCACAAGATAGAATGTTTTTGATTGAAAACAGATTTCTGACGTAAAAAAACAAATAAGATGAGATGCATTTGTTAGGGCTTTTTTTGCTTATTTTGGCAATATCAGCTTTTTTTACTTATTTTGCAATTTTACGCTTATTTTTAAACTTTTTTAATAAATTTTTGAAAAAATCTTTATTTTTTTTGATGTGGCAATATTTTTTTTAGTTTGTGAATATGTAAAGCCTATAGTACACGATATGAAAAAAGCAACAAGCGCATGTGGCGATGACGTCACTAGAATTTTCAGCATGTTGGTTGCATTTTTTAAATAAGTAGTAGTGATACATGCCGTAAAATTTTTATAGTATTTTTGTCCCAAAACCCTAATGTGACATGTAGTCGAAGAGGACACATTTCCAGAGGCAGCACACTTGTACACATGTGAATGTCTATATGTACTTATATTATTAGTACTAGTATACTATAAGCTTGAGGGAATGATACTCAAATATAGACCCATTTATTGCAAAGACAAAAAAAAAACGTTCCTTCCCCCACAACCAGTGACAAACCGATGTGGCACTTGGATAATGGCTGTTAATTATTATGCAAAATATTTTGATGAATTCGTACAAATCTGTTCAAATCTAAGCTCCACTGATTCTTCATCTTTGCGTATATGTCAGTCTTTAATGAATGAAAGAGAACTGCGTAACCAAATATTGTATATATCTGCAAATTTCGGGTTTTTACACGAAGTTATCACAAAATTGGAAACAAAAAATCTTTCATTGATTTCCCAAGTAAATATAGTTATGGACACTTTAAGAAAAATTGCCGATGTTCCAGGGGATATAGGAGAAAAAATAAATATAAATCAGTTTTATTGAAAAATGAAGGATTTTTCGTACTCAAAGTTATTGGTGACATTTTGGGTGGCAAGGAGAACTGTGAGTTCGAATATGCTCCCCTAACATCAGTAGACGTAGAACGAACTTTCTCTATGTATAAGAACGTGCTGACTCCAAACAGACAAAGTTTTCTGTTCAAAAAATTGTCGCAGCAATTTTTAATTCACTGTAATAACGCTTTTAGCTAATAAAATTAAAAATAAATAATAATATTAAACTGCTTTTTTTTAATTTTAACTGCTTATTTTCAGGTTTTTAATAGCTTTTTTTTAAGAGCTTAAAACAGCTTTTTTACTGCTATTTTTTGGTTGCCCTAGTCATAACGAGTAATTCTACGGAAAAATTCCTATTAATTTATTAAACAGAACTCGTGTTTTCAAAGTAAATTTCCATAATTTGGAAGCATTATTCTGGCTTAAGGCGAGTTGTGATGATCGATATAACAACAGAGTTTTACATTCTCAGCTACCAAACCGTAGTTATCAATATCGATCATTCCTATGCAGCTAAAAAATAGCCATGATTCGGAGTACTTATCAAGTCTAAAACAAATATTGCCAAATTTGGTCTGAAAGTTAGACATCACTGGATATAAATAAATATCTATGCACGTAAGGAAAATTTTAAAAAATTTACGTTAAGAATCATATTTTTAATAATTTTCTTTAGTTTTAAATAAATTTTAAATTTAAAAAAAAAATGTTTACATCATAATTAAAAAATGTATTTACAAAACTTTTTCAAACAATTTATTTATCTAATTTAAATAAGTAAATTCTATTTCCAAGTAAAACGCAATACTTATTTCGCTTCCTTAAGTAGCATCAAGTAGTTGCTGGTTGCCCTGCCAACTCAGCTGAAAAGTTTTTGCTCGACGCAATAAAAAATATTTAATAGATTTTTTTAGTTGCTCTTTATAATTATTTCATTTTTATTTCTTGCGTTAAGCTTTTTCCTTTTTTTCTTTGCTTATCATAATTATATTTCATTAGTAGCGAAAGAACTCTACCTCTTTTTTAGCCAAAAAAAAAAAACTCTGGCAAATGAAGAAACATAATACACATGTGAATATCAGATGTGTAAATTTGTTCGTATGTGTGGCTGCTGTTTGAATGGCTGTAAAATTAGCATCTTTGTCTGTTTTTTTTTTGTTTTTTTTATTTTATAATTTATTTTTTGTCTTTTACTTCTTTGCTTCTTGGTATTCATCTTATTAGTACAGTGGTTGTCGTGGTTAATTTTTCAAGTTAAACATAGTGAGTCGCCTTCACGCATTCATCTTACTCATTTATATTTTCTGCTGTTTTTTTTTCATTGGTGCTTGCATGTGTGCGTATATTTTAAGTCACATATTTATGTATGAATTTATGTGTCTTTATATGAGAAACTTTCACTTCTTCTAAAAAAGAAATAGAATTAAAATGAAAAGTTCGCAAAAGTGCTGCACACTCCAGCCCCAATCGCTAGAAGTAAATTTAGTGTTTGAGAAAATATTGTATGAGAGAAAAAGTAATTTCTTTTATGCTACTCATTAGCTATTTTGACAAAATAACTAATGAGTTTCTTCTGACAGCCGCTTGTAGTTGAATATTGCTGAATACTTCTTATTGTTCTCTAAATAAAGGGAAATTCCAACAGGCAGATAGGATTTTGAAGTTGAGTAGAAAACTTATTATTCAATAATCACTTTTTGCGATATCATAATCAAAACATCGTTCGAACATTTTCAAATTTTTAACAATTGATTGCATTTGTAAAAATTGGACAATTAACAAAACATTATTATATATTTCAAAAAATTAATGAACCTGAATAGAATAAGTCGTGATAAACTTGCTGTGTGCCACCATGCGTATACGTGTCTTGTAGCTGATCTACGAAAATATTAAGTATACGCCTGCTTACAACGACTCTCACATATACACCAGTGTTGCAAAAATCCATATTTCAAATTACCCTTCAAAATCGTTATATTAATGTTTTAAATTTACGTAATAGACTTTATCGAAATAATTTTTTTTTAATTCGGACCAGCAGTCAGGGGATGACCCCTATATATGCAGTGCATTGTGCCGGAACTAGAAAGGAGGCGATAGTATTGAGAAGACAAATGAGAAGATAGAAGACTAGCAATCAATCGCTGCCAGTTGTGTTCATTGGCTAGTGCTATGCCTTCATCACTGAAGCAGGCTGACAACAACTGACACAACTAATGCTGCAATGATGGTGATCAGAAGCATTCAACACAATATTCATGACTGGGCGAACTCTAGACCCTCCGCTTCATAGTCTCGCGTTAATGACGTAAACTCCCAAAAATGAATTGAGAATTATACAAGCAAAACCATAGGATTTGAAATTCAAGAAAACACAACTAACAAATTTTATTCGATATAAATCTATTTTGTGTTTTCACATTCATACACGATTTTAAAAACGTTTAATAAATTTTTTTACTAAATTCAAGTTATTTTTATTATATGAAATAATCAAACTAGCAGAACGGATCAGTACTAGTTTCGAGGCCGCTTCGCCATCTCATCATTGTTAATTTTTTTAATGTCGGAAAAATATGTTTCACAAGGGAATTTTTATACCCTCCAAAAACGAATTGGAGGGTATATATTTACTTTGTCATTCCGTTTATAATGCAGCGAAATATCCATCTGAGACCCCATAAAGTATATATATATAGTATATATATATATTCTTGATCAGTGATGAGATCTAAGACGATCTGAGCATATCCGTCGGTCCGTCTGTGGATATCACGATTCAGTCTAACCGAAAAGAACCAGAACCTTGGACTTTGGTATGAATATATCTTGAAGGATAGCGGAAATGGGTTGCATCGGGCAAGAGAGGAAAAAAGCAGTATGAGTCCGATCACAGGGGAGATGATGTGTAAACATCTATTAATGGAAAAGCTATTAATCAGCTGTTTACTGAAATGTAATGCATGTAGTTCTATTACAGCAATGGCTTTCGAACTGTACAGCGCTGGCACAATTATATGTGAAAATTAGTAGCTACTATTGCACACTAGATGGTGTTTATATGCAGCTGTTAAGTTTCTCTGTACTTCATGTTGTCCGTATGATTACACTAATGCACTCATATATATCTCACACCGATTTGATCTTACTCTAAATTTGTGATTGTATTGTGAAAAATATTTTTACGCCCAGCGTATAGATGTTTACATATGAAAAATTCCACTAAGAAGAACTAAACCAACCTCTAAAAAACAACATAATTTTTAAAGTTTCTTTTTTGTAATTTCTTTAGAGAAGGCCCAACGCATAAAAGTACTGTTGGCTGAAGTAGTAGAACACGAGACTATGAAGCGGAGAGTCCTGAGTTCGAGCCCGCGCTGAGTCATGAAATATTGTGTTGAATTCTTCTGATCAGCATTAGTGCGTGGTTGTTAGTTGTTGCCAACCTGTTTCAATGATGAAGGCATAACCACTGGTCACTGAACATAATTGGCAGCGACTGACACTATCATGTACTAAAAAGCAGAGTAACAGCGCCCACCTTCGTCGGCCCTGTAGCAAAAATTAGCCGGCGAAGTAAAGGGTTGAAATAGCTACAAAAACAACTATCTTCTCATCTTTCCTAATCTGTCCCCTCAATACTATCCCCTCGTTTTCAGTTCCGGCGCAATGCATTGCGTATATAAGGGTCATCCCTGACTGCTGGTCCAAGATAAAAATAAAAAATTAAACATTTATTTTTAGAGTTTTGCCAGACAGACCCCGACAAAATATAATTTTAATGCCCTCCAAAAGGAATTCGTCCCCATAAAGTATATGTATATGTTTTTGATGATTTATGAAGTCTTAGATGGTCTAGTAATGCCCATACGTTCGTTTGTGGAAAACATGATATAGTCTATTTTTGAACCCCGCCCCCTTCAGTGGGCGTTGGCGTATGATATTATATAAAGGAACTCTGTCCCACCAAGTAAAACATTTTAAATTTATTTACTAAATATATGGAGGGTATTTAAGATTCGACCCGGTCGAATATAACGTTTTTATTTGTTAAAAATGAAATCTTTTATAATATCGTGAACGAATTTAGCTGGTAAAATCAAAAACGGTTTCATTCAGAAATATCTTATCTCTCTTTGTTATTTGAGAAATCAAAATACAGATTCAATTTCGTTCCCGAACGGAATCGAAATATGTGATATGGCCAAAAAAAAAATTGAAATGTAAATATTTTCTTTTTCAATTTTAAGCCAAATTTTAAGGAGTAAATTAATTGGAAAAATTGAACAAAGAACGCTGATGAGATGGCGTAGCGGCCTCGAAATCAGTACTGATTCGTTCTGCTGGTTTCATGACTATGAAAAATATTCTTAATATTCCACTATCAAAAAAATAATAAATAGAATGTAATCACGTTCATTTATTAAAAATAAAAATAAATAAAAAAAATTATATGCAATTTCGCAGATTTGAACCTATAGCCTGTTGGGAAAATTAACATCCTGTAATGCAATTTACATAAATATTCACTATAAAAATAAAAATTCATACATTAAATTACTTTAAATTTTTTCTTGTTTCAATTTTGTTTTAAATACTTTTTCGAAATCATTTTACTTTCATTAACAATTTCTAAGTAAAATCTTTTAAAACAAGCAAAAACAAAGCGATTTTCAAAAACACAAACCATAAATGATATTTTCCCCTCTACAAACTCCAACTACACTAGACACACTTTACACTGCGAAAACACCTACATACGAATTATGACATGTCTATATGTAAATGTAATTTGTGCGTATATTTTAATTTTATAAAAAAGCAAAAATCTTGAGTAGAATCACAAAACAAAAAAGTATAAGAAAAATAAAACCCAACATATTCTTTAAAAATTCTTTTTGTTACCAAGAGATTTGATGCACGATATCAAAGTTGCTACTGCGTACGGAGTCCTTATACCAACATGAATTTACTTACAGCCACAACAGTATTAACGACAGACATGAATGCCTAAAAGAGAAGTAGTTAGACTGACTGTTCTACTAATTTTTCATTATGTGGGCAACATGTGTGGTTTTAATTTCTTTGTCAAAGTTGTATGAAATGGTTCGAGGCAGTTCTTGCTATTCTCTGGTGCTGCTTGAAGAAAATTCATATAAAAAAATATTTTATATTCTTTATATTTTTATGTATATTATTTTTTATGTGGTATAAAAATTATTTGAAAGGCAAATGTCGCATATCATGGATATGATATACATGATTTTGCTAACTTCTTGAATTCCATGTGAATTTGTTTTATGAGAATTAAAGATAATGCAGCCACATCCCCAGCATTTTTAACTGTGCAGATCACACCCGATTAAGGAGAAGATCTTGGTACCAGTACTGACTAGACTTATTGTTGATATATTTAAAACGTTTAACTCAGTTTGGCGCAGTTCAAGATTTGATTCAATGCTTTCTTATTTAAAAGTAACATCAAAAATAAATACTTTATTCATTCGTTTTAAAAACTGAAATACCAAATTAAATCAATTTAACTTTTCGAATATGATGGGAATTAGGAAATTGCCGCCGATCACATATTTGTCAGATTAAAAGCATTTATTACAATTAATTATAGAACTAATTATTAGAATTTTTATTTTGGTTCTCAATCAACAATGAGCACATGAATATGACTCCTGCCTGAATTTTTATTAATTATGAAATAATTTACGATTATTACTAAAGTTGAAAATTATCAATCGGGCTCAAGTTCAAATCAGCGCATTTCTAATAAAATGAAGATGAACTTAAAAACAAGCAAAAACGTTATATTCAACCGGGTCGAATTTAAAATTCCTTCCATATATATAAACATTTTTAAAGTGCTGGAACAGAGTTCCTTTAAAACATTTCGGTGCCCAGTTTTAAAACTATATTTTAACAGGGTTACTCCGGGAATTGCCGCTGTGCAGGCATCTCTCCTTTGTCGTAAAAAGTTAATTTTTTAAAGTTATTAAGTGCAGAAAACAATTGTTTTTTATAGGGTCATTCAGGGGGCAAAGGAGAAGTAGGGCAGGGGAAGATCAGGTATAATTTTACCTTCGTCGAAAGAGCATAAAAACTAAATTTCTAAAGAATGTAGGCTTAAGTAAGTTGTGGGTGCTGTTGGCTGAAGTAGTAGAAGACGAGACTATGAAGCGGTGGGTCGTGAGTTCAACCCCGCAATGAGTCGTGAAATATTGTATTGAATTCTTCTGATCAGCATAAGTGCATGGTTGTGTTAGTTGTTGCCAGCCTGTTTTCAATAATGAAGGCATATCACTGGTCACTGAACATAATTGGCAGCGACTGACACTGACACTATCATGTACTAAAACCAGAGTAACTAAAAGCAAAGTAAAAAGGTTGAAATAGCCACAAAAAACTCTCCATCTTCTCATCTTTCTTCATCTGTCCCTTCAATACTATCCGCTCCTTTCTAGTTCCGGCGCAATTCAGTGCATATGTAGGGGTCACCCTCTGAGTGCTGGTCCGAGAGAACAAACAAAAACAAAGTAATACAATTTGTTATATATTTGCAATATTGTTGCACATAATATCTCACGTCAACGCCCACCAAAAGAGGCAGAGTCAAAAATATTAATTTTTCTGATTTTCTGGCTGCAAGTTCAATGCATTGGATCTTCTTAGACATACAAATATATCATTTGCTTAGAAAATTTAAAAAAAATACTAAATATTATATTGCTATATTAAATTGAATTAAGATTCTATAGGCTAATTGTTCGAAATTTTAATTTAAATCTCAGAAAGACATGATAAATATTCCAAGGCACAAAGGCAAGTCAACATCAGTTTTTGTTATTCATCTTACACAGCAGAGCAGAACAGCTGTTTTCGAAAGACGCAACCCTTTCATCATCAGTGCTCATGTGTAATGTGTAAATATTATATTGTTTTTTAGAGGTTGGTTTAGTTTTTCTGAATGAAAGTTTTTTCCCTCTTGCCCGATTCTGCGCATTTACAGCTGTTTTCGTTTGGACTATATTATGATTTCTACAGGCGGACGGGCAGAAGTGGCTTAATCGTCTTAGACTCCAGGGCCGACAAAGAAGCATGCTTTTAGTCTGCTGCTTAGTATATTTCCAGTGACTAGTGGTATGGCTTCACCACAGAAACAGGCTGACAACAACTAACACAATCATGCACTAATGCTGATCAGAAGAATTCAACACAATATTTCATGACTCAGCGTGGGGTTGAACACAGGACCCTCCGCTTCATAGTCTCGCTTTCTACTACTTCAGCCAACAGCACCCGGCGCAATGCACTGCATATGTACTGGTCATCCTCTGAGTACAAGTCCTACCTAAAAAAACAAAAACTGCATACTATGTGTGACTTAACAGCTACAGAATTCATAGTGCAAAATAGAGTTGGTTGCACAGAACATACGGAAGAAATTTCATGCGTTCGCCCAAGCAGATTTCTTGAAATGTTGAACCGACAACTTTCTTTTTTTATCTCGGACCAGCACTCAGGGGATGATCCCTACATATGCATTGCATTGCAACGGAACTAGAAATGAGGGAAAGGTATTGAAGGAAGATGATGACATAGAGAATTTTTTGTAGCTGTTTTTGAACTTTTTACTTCGCTGGCCAATTTTTACTCCAAGGCTCGACGAAGGAGGGTGCTGTTACTCTGTAAACGAAAATGTGATGGGTTTGCTTATATAACCAAACCTATAACATCTGCACAGAGAAGTACAGTTTGAACGTTTTTTTTTTTTTAAATTTTCTTAGTAACAAAAAAAGTCGAGAAAATCCGATTTTTGGGTTAAATTCAATTTTAGCGACCTCCTGAAAAATCGGAAAAAAATTACAAAAACACTTTACCCTCTAAGCTTAAA
Organism: Linnaemya tessellans; assembly: GCA_951800035.1. NCBI lineage: Eukaryota > Metazoa > Arthropoda > Insecta > Diptera > Tachinidae > Linnaemya > Linnaemya tessellans. The sequence goes on from OX637536.1 coordinate 30,098,798, forward strand.
AAAATGCTGGGGTATCTACAAAAATCAAAAAAAAAATTTTTTGGTACACACTAGTGGGCAGCTGCTTCTAGCGTCCATTAGAAATTCATCAGCGAAATTGTATAATTTATAGAATAATTCCATGAGCCTTTTTAGATCCAAATTGATGCCAAGTGATCAATTGGCATTATTTTCCAACTGCAGTGCTGATATTATAACAATCCCAATTTTTTAACTCTTGGTTATACCGTGAGCTCCGTACGTCTCATTTAAGTAAAATACTGTTAAAAACGTCCTGACATTCTCCTTTGCCCCATTTTTAATATTAATTTCCAGAATACAATTAATAAGCTCATCTAGCAAAAGTAACCAGTATTTTACTGTTTCAGTAGCATTATTCATGCCAATCAAGTTCAAACATCTTAATTGTACACTTAAGCCCCAACATTAACTTAATCGCAACATAGAATTTATAACCCAGCCAGGAAACAATCCTACTTGTGAGTGCATGAGTACTACATGCATACACACTAATCCTAAGCAAACCACACTTGAACACAACAACAGCAACAACAAAAACACAAAACCCGAACATGTTAGCCCACCCTGTAAAACTAAATAACAACTTCCTGATTGGTTAGCAATAACTATGTCATGTGTTTAATATAATTTTATGTGTGTATGTGACTAGAATAAAAGCCAATCAAACTATCGCATAGACTTTAAACAAATCTAGGACACATATTCCTTGTGCGCGCTCCCCGCACATCTAAATCCCCTACGAATGATGTTAAATGCCAACAACAACTCAACCATTCATACTCATGCCATAATACTACTACAAGCACACATACAAACGAATACAAATAGAAAAACCCTAAAATACTTGCTTCTACTTATGCCACATTGAACGACGTACAACTAAACACGTAGTACAAAGCTGTTTTAGTAAAAAGGCGTAGACTAACTTAAACCTCCCGAACCGAGCACCGAAAATAACCGACCGAACCAACTACACTATTCTTTACACACACACACACACACACACACAAACACATAACGAAGTGCACGCAAAACAAAAAGGCAATTCTATATGTACAACATTCCGTCGGAAAATATTTTCGTTTTGGTAGCAACAACAACTACTACAACGACATGCGAGGACAGGAATAATTGTTGCTTTTGCCGTTTCTACACATTGAAAACGAATGAACGAAACAAGACAGGCACATGCATGTACGTCTGTACGTATGAATGAAATGAACGAACAAATGTGCTATTCTTGGTGCTGTTGTTGTTGTTGTTGCTGTTGTACGTACTAACACTACAACTATGATTGCGACTAGAACAAGAACAACTACTACAAACTAATATGACGTTGATTAGATGGTTGTAGACCAAAACTTTGCGACAACAACTGCCACTTGTGCACCACAACAACTGCTGCCACTTCGTGCCTGTGCACTCGTTCACATGCATACAGAAACGACATAAAGGCACGATAGTGGCCTTTAATACACAAAACCACTAACTAAAATGTATGGAAGGGAGAAAGAAAATTTAAGGCGCATTCATAGAATTGTGCAGTTTGTAAAATTTCTAAGCATGTCATTGGTAGTTTAGAGTTCTTTCAAAGACTATTTATTTTGGATAAGGTTGCCATGTGCAAGGAAATTGCGGCTTAAATCTAGCGCTTTTTATGTATTATATTTTTTATGGTTGGCATTTCTCTGCTTCCATCGGATATTGTTCATATTTTGCTTTTCACTGATAATGTCATCGTTGTTATCAGTCGTATGAATATTAGTTATAGTTTAATATTATAGTTTATGTCATTAGCTCTCAGTTTATGTTGCAATAAAAGAATATCATAAAAAAATAATTTTTATACTATTGACACTACAAAAGAAAGAGAAAGAGGCATAATTAATAACACGAACATTCTTTATTAAATAACATAAAAACAAACGCTTATATGTGATTTTTGTTTTCTGCTCATTTTCGCGTTGTTCGTATATATTTTTAAGCAAATAATTGCACTTTATTTGAGATAATGTCTCAGTTAATTTATTAAACTGAGACAATTTGAAAGTTTATTCTATAAATTTGAAAGTCTATGCTTTTGCTAGTGTAATTTTCAATTCGTTTTTGTGAGTTTATGTATAAGCAGAAACATTTTTTGCAGGCATATAGTTATACAAATCATTTTAAAGAAAATATTTATAAAATAAATAAAAAATATTTATAAAAATAAAATTAATAGAAAATACTTATAAACAAAATAAATAGAAAATATTTATAAAAAAAAATAAATAGAAAATATTTACTCGTATAAAAATAAATAGACTCATATTACAAGTTGCTTATTGTGCTGTTTGGATACGTTTTTTAAGCAACATATTTTGCAATTCTCATATAGTCTATGTAAGTATTTTTATAACATCACGATGTTGAACGTACGAGGGCGGATTGAAGCTACCTAGCGCTAGATGGCAGCACAAACACAAAAATATTTTTTTTTTAAATTGCGATCTGTCAAACGTCAGCTGTTAAAATTTAACCCAAATTCATCGATTAGTTTTTTTTGTTGTAGACGTTTGAAGTAACAACTATTGTGTTTCTTGAAAAATGGAAAAAAGCGAATTTCGTGCAGTGATTCAACGCTATTATTTGAAAGGCAAAACGGCGAAAGAGACAAAAGAAAAGCTCGATAAAATTTAAGGTGAGCCTGCTCCGTCAGATTATGTGGTAAAATATTGGATTTCTGAATTTAAACGCGACCGAACAAGCACTGCAACAATACCACCAACAGGAAGGCCAAAAGAGGTGGTTACTGAAAAATCCTCGATATCGTTATGAATGATCACCGAGTCAAGTTACGTGAGATTGTTGAAATGGTAAACATGTCATATGAACGTGTGTTCAACATTTTGCATGAACATTTGCTTATGAAAACGCTATCGGCAAGATGGGTGCCGCGTTTGCTCTGTGTCGAACAAAAACGAGTTCGACGGACTACTTCACAGCGGTGTTTGGACATGATAAAGCGTAATATTTTTGATTTTTAGCGTCGATAAATAACTGTTGATGAAACGTGGGTCCAGCACTATACACCTGAAAACAAAACTCAATCGAAACAATGGGTGGAAGCTGGTGGAAGTGCTCCGAAGAAGGCGAAGACAGTGAAATCGGCTGACAAGGTTATGGCCACTGTATTTTGGGATGCACACGGAATATTGCTCATCGATTATCTTGAAAAAGGATCCGCAATCACAGAAAAGTATTATCGTGCATTATTGGATCAATTGATTGATGCAATCAAGAAAAAACGACCACATTTAAAGAAAGTGCTCTATCTTCAAGACAACGCTCCGGTTCACACAGCATTAGATACGATGCCAAAATTACGTGAAATACACTTCGAATTGGTTGATAATCCATTTTATAGTCCAGATTTAGCTCCTAGTGACTTTTTCCTGTTTTCAAACTTCAAAAAAATGGCTCGCAGGAAAAAGATTCATCTCAAACGAAGAAGTGATTACCGAAACTAACGCGTATTTTGAGGGGTTCCAAAAATCGTATTATTCAGATGGTATAATAAAGTTGAAATATCATCTTACTAAGTGTATTGAGCTAAAAGGAGACTACGTTGAGAAATAAAATGTTTTTTGCTTCTTATATAGCTTTAATATCAATCCGCCCTCGTATTTGAAATATGTACAAATATATCTTTAAATAACCGCCAAAAAAATCTTAAGCAGAAAAAAATGTTAAAGTAGAAATATTCTTTATTATCCCTGGTTTAAGTCGAAGTTATAGCCTTAATATTGGCTACATCGGATTGTTAAAAGTTTTAATAGATTTCCCATCAAACAGTGGTAAAGATTTTTTGCGATATTTTGTGTTAATTGTTATTTTTAAACTATCAGTTATATTCCTTATGCGAGCTATTCCTCAACTGTTTCTTTGCGTTTTTTTATCAATTACACTTTAGTTGAAAAAGAGAACTTTGACTCAAGTGAAGCAAAAATATTAACACGATACAAAGCCTGTAAGTGGTTCTTTTGAGAAAAATTGATAATTGATAAAAAGATTAAATATTTTAAAACGAAATGTCGGATTATACTGAACAAATTTAACCGAAATATCGGAAATAAATTTATAAAATAAAAAGTATGCCCACATATAATAAATTTAAAGGGAAAATATATTTAAGCTCAAATTTATTTGATTACGCTATAGTGCTCGACACGACTCTGGTACTTTTACATATTGCCCGAATTATCGCAAATAGTAAATTTTCGTAGAAAAAAAAAGGATTTGCGAAGAGCATGTCTTTATTTATGGTTATGGTTCGATATATTTATTTCATCACTGATTAAGAATATATATACTTTATGGGGTCTCAGATGGATATTTCGTTGCATTACAAACGCAATGATAAAGAGAATATACCCTCCAATAACTTTTTTGGAGGTAAGAAAACAAGTGTTTTTCGTGTCGAAAAAAGGGTTCAAATAATTTAAGTAAAATTTTAGAATTGTTTCTTCTTGATTTAAAATTTTTTTTATTTATTAAATTGAATTAAGATTGATAGGCTAATTGTTCGAAATTTGTTTTAAATCTCAGAAAGACATGATAAATATTCCAAGGCACAAAGCAAAGTCAACATCAGTTTTATTCAACTTATTATGTTTTTTTTTTGTCGTCTATTTCTTAAATTTTTTATTTTGGTGTAGTGTTTCCAGACATTTAAAGAGTTGCCAGACAAATATTGTCCATTCTACAATGATCTGGCCAAGATGGAATGAAATATTTTCCAACTTTTCAAATCTAATTCAAATATTGCTCAAAAACACAACTTCTGCAGCCTAATTTTGAAATAATAATTGTTTTGTTAAACAAACATTTCAACCTCATTTAATTCAAAATAAAATTTTAAAACTATTGCTCTCGCAAAAGTACAGTTGAAAAAGCTCGTTTTCTCATATTCACCATCCCTGGCAAACGACAACACCTATTTTAATATTAAGAACATGACAAACATTTTTTTTTTATTTTTGCAGCCTTCCTGATCGTAAAAAGGCCAAACTGTAAAGGAAATATGTATGATATAAATATCAATAAATTCACTAATAAAATTAACTTAATGTTCTTAAATGTATTTGCGATAATGCAATGAAAATGAATTTTACCAAATGTTATGGATGTGTTTGACTTTTATTTATTTATTTTATTTTTTTTTGTATGTGTGAGTATGTATTTTTATAATTGTGTCATAAAATATAAAAATAAGTACGAAATGTCAAAATGCCAAAAGATGTTACCGTTTTCATCAAAAGTCACTTGAACACACAAACAAAAAGAAAGAATCGAAAGGAAACCACCACATACACACACATACACACACACACATACACACGCACACACATACACACGCACACAGAGGCATGAATGCTACATATTCATGTTCTTATAAGTTAAAACATTCCATTAACATTTTTATTGCAAATTTGTAATTTACAATTTGCATTTTTTTGTTTTACAGCCGTTACAGTTTTTATACTCGTACATTTCTTTTTTGAGTTATAAAAAATGGCAATAGAACGTAATTTTGTAATCATAAAAATGCAACATTTTGCCGATGACGATGATAATATTCGTATAATAATATTTTTTGCACACTCGTACACTCGAAGACATAGAGACACAACAAGACACAACTAGGCAGCCAAGGACTGTAAAGCGAGCTCCCAGCAGATACAAGGACATCAAAAACTTTGTAATAAATTTGCTTTTTTTCTAATTCATATAAAAACGGTCATATAACAAAATAATATTGTTATATAATAATAAGATTTTCTGATGTGCTGTTATGATATATCACATTTTGAATGAGGGGCCTGTTCATCTTGTACACGAACGTGTCGATACAACTGTGATAGAATATTGTGAGCATTAAATGGTATCAGCAGGCTGAACGTTGTAACACACACACACACACAGAATAGTAGTGCCATTATTGTCATACGTTTGTGTTAAAAATCAATCTATATTTTATTTAGACATTCGATGGCAGAACAAGTTCTGTCGCATGATATAATTTATTTTTATTTTTGGAGGCTACTTTTGCAAGTTTAAAAAAATTAAATAAACAAATTTTCGAAGCAGGTCCTTGGAATCTTGCACAATCTAGAGCAAATATTTGAAACTTCCAATGCTGTTGATTTAACTCTATGCAGTAAAAATTGAAAGCAGCGAAATATCCCTCTACGAAGTTATGAAATATATATTATTGATCAGTGGTGATCCACGTCCGTCTGTCCTTCCGCGGAAATCACGAATCAGTCCAAACGAAAAGAGTTAGACCTTTGAAATTTATTATAGATATATTTTGATGGATAGCACAGGCCACATTCGTAGATGGGCTGAATCGTGACAGAGGGAAAAAAGTTCCCCTAAGAAAACCTAAACCAATCTTCAAACAACAACATAATTTTTGACGTTTTTATACCCTCCAAAAAAGAATTGGATGGTATATTCACTTTCTCATTCTGTTTGTAACACAGTGAAATATCCATCTGAGACCCCATAAAGTATATTTATTCTTGATCAGTGATGAGATCCAAGACGATCTGAGAATGTCCGTCCGTCCGTCTGTACAAATCACGATTCAGTCCAAACGAAAAGAGCCAGACTATTGAAATTTGGTATAAGTTTGTTTTGAAGCTTAGAGCAGGTTAAGATCGCAGATGGGCTGAATCGGGCAAGAGGGAAAAAAGTTCCCCTAAGAAGAACTAAACCAACCTCTAAACAACAACATAATTTTTAAAGTTTTTTTGTAATTTTGTTAAGCAAATGATATCTTTTTATGTCAAAGAAATTTCAACGCCTTAAACTTGAGCTATAAAATCAAAAAAATTATTTTTGGACCCCGCCTCCTTTAGTGGGCGTTATTATATGCAAAAATTGTGTAAAAATTTAACAAATTGTTTTACTTAAGCCTACATTCCTTAAAAAATAAATTTGTTAAGCTTTAATGAAGAGGCTGAGACGTAACCTGGTACTTCTCTGCCCTAACCCTCCTTCCCCTTTGTCACTTAAATGATCCTATCAAAAAAAAAAAAGAACTATATAAATTTTACATTTAGTTATTCCCAACATTTATTTTGAGAGTTTTATGATAAAGGTGAAATGTCTCCCCCACGGCCCTTGCCAGAGAGACCCCGATAAAATGCAGTTTTAATTCCCTTCAATAAGAATTGGACCCCATAAAGTAGATATATTCTTGATCAGTGATGAAGCCTAAGACGTTCTAGCAATGCCAATACGTTCGTCTGTGGAAAACATGATATAGTTTATTTTTGGACCCTGCCCCCTTAAGTGAGCGTTGACGTAAAATGTTATATGCAAAAATACTGTTAATATTAGGCATTTATAATGAAGCTGAGACTTTATCTGATCCTTCTCTGCCCCAACCTCCAGCCCCACCTTGGCCCCCGAATGACCCTATAAACATTTTTTTTACACTTAACCACAAAAATTTAATTTTTAGTGTTTTATGGGAAAGGTGAGGTGTCTTCCCGACGGCCCTTGCCAGACCGACCCCAAACAAAATAGAGTTTTAATACCCTCTAAATAAGAATTGGACCCCATGAAGTATATATATTCTTTATCAGTAATAAAATCTAAGCCATGTCCATCCGTTTATTGTAGCACCCCGCCCCTTTACTAGGCGATGAAAATTCATTTTACATGGAGAAATAGTGTAAATATTTAACAAAATGTATTACTTAAGCCTGCATTCCCTAAAAATTAAATTTATGAGCTTTTACGACGAAGGTAAGATGTTTTCTAATCGTCCTCTGCCCTACCCCTACCGCTCCAAACTTTGCTCCCTAAATGACCCTTTAAAAAAATTTTTTTTACACAATTTGTTAACATTTAATAACCCCAAAATTTTACTTTTCACGTTTTTCTCCAAAGTGATAGGTTTTCCCCACTGCCCTTGACGGAGTAAACCTGTATTGAGTTTTAAAATCGAGAACAGAAATGTCTTAAAGGAACTGTGACGCAGCAGGCTAAAAATTTTTAACTTATTCCAACCCCTTTTGTGCACGTTGATAGAAAATATTAATACGTAAGTTTTCATGCAGACGGAAAGGTGTCTCAGAGCCCTGTTGCTCCCAACATATTGGAAACGACCGTATTAAAATAATTTTTTTCTTGTTTACTTAAGTACGAGTAAATAACATAAAAATTAAGGTTTTAATATGAGTAAAAATAGGGTTTTTATTTATTAAGTATTTGGAGGGTATTTAAGATACGACCCGGTTTTAGTTTAAAATATTCGGAATTAGAACAAAAATAAATTCAATAAATTTGCAAATTACCTGATATTTTAAATTTCAAAAGTTAAAATGCCAAACGGATTTTGAGCTTACCTGAAAAAAGACAAGAAACACAAATTAGTTTTATCATTTAACAAAAAATAATTGTAAATAATTGCAATAGACAAATTAGTATATAAAAAGTATCTTTTAAAATATTATGACTACATGATAGAGAATGAAGATTATCAGTAGAAACCGCTCTGCACTCATTTCAGAATCCTTGATATATGAAGAGTTTTTCCTTGCTTCATCGTTACTATAATACAATGAGTTCTAATGAAATCAATGGTGTCTTTTCTAAAACGCACACTTTTCACACATGAAGGTAACAAAATCGCTATTGGCATGCTCTTGCGGCTAAAAAAATTTTATCAATTAATAAAAAAAAAAGAAATGGAAATTATTAGTGAAAAAGAATGAAAAATGGTCGTTGCGTGAAATTGCGAAAAGGTAGTGTTTCTTGTAATTTTTTTTTAACGATTGCCACATTTATTATTTGTTTTCTGATGACGTAATTCAGACTTAAGTTCAAATCTGCCACCTGCAAATTATTTGTTTTTTTATTATATTATATTTTTATTTTTTTATTAAACTCAAGGCTGCGAAATTAGTTCTGATAGTTTGATGATTATAAAAATATAAATATTTCACTCTTAATAAAAAAAACTTGCATTTAATAAAAACCTTAAAAAAATAATTTGTAGATTTGAGATTTAAACTTGAGTCTGAATAAAAAACATATACGACGCATTTTAATTACCTTCCAAATATTTAGTAAACAAATAAAAAATGTGTACCCTGCTGCGTCAGATTTCCTTCACGGCATTTCTGCGCCCAATTTTAAAACTCCCTTTTTGCCATGCAGCCACACTACCCATGATCATACAGTGGGCAGAGTTATGCAAAATTTTGAGTAATATTCGGACTTGTATTGATTTAAGGAAAACAGTTTGACACAATGATGGCCCCATCATTGTAATTAAAATGCGTCGTATATGTTTTTTATTCAGAGTCAAGTTTAAATCTCATATTTGCAAATAATTTTTTAAAACTTTTTATTAAATGCAAGTTTTTTTTTTATTAAGAGTGGAATATTTATAATCATCAAACTATCAGAACTGATTTCGCAGCCTTGAATTTAATAAAAAAAATCCTAGCAAATAATTTGCAGGTGGCAGATTTGAACTTGAGTCTGAATTACGTCATCAGAAACCAAATAAAAAATGTGGCAATTGTTAAAAAAAATCACAAGAAACACTATCTTTTCGCAATTTCACGCAGCGAAAATTTTGCATTCTTTTTCACTAATAATTTCCATTTCTTTTTTTTTTTTAATAATTGATAACATTTTTTTTGTGACATTTTGAAATGTAAAGTAAAATTACGATAGCTAAACAATAAACTTCTTGAAATAAACAGCTATTTTTTTCCATCTTCGGACGCCGTACGGCCCATAGTGATTCCCCGGAGTAGTACACCCTACACACTTCTACGAAATTCTAGTGTATCATAACCAACAAATGAGAAATTGAAAAGATTTAGTATCCCACCACGATCGAATGTGGGTGCTGTTGGCTGAAGTAGTAGAACACGAGACTATGAAGCGGAGGGTCGTGAGTTCGAGCCCGCGCTGAGTCATGAAATATTGTGTTGAATTCTTCTGATCAGCATTAGTGCGTGGTTGTGTTAGTTGTTGCCAGCCTGTTTCAATGATAAAGGCATAGTCACTGGTCACTGAACATAAGTGGCAACGACAGACACTATCCTGTACTAAAAAAGCGGAGTAACAGCACCCACCTTCGTCGGCCCTGTAGCAAAAATTAGCCGGCGAAGTAAAATGTTGAAATAGCTACAAAAACAACTGTCTATCTTTTCATCTTTCCTAATCTGTCCCCTCAATACTATCCCCTCGTTTTCAGTTCTGGCGCAATGCATTGCATATGTTGGGGTCATCCCCTGAGCGCTGGTCCTACTCCTAAAAAAAAAAAAAAAAAAAAAATACGTTCGCTGTTGCTATTGCTTAACATTTTGCAATAGCGATGATTTTAAACAACATATTTTAGGCTTTTATTCAAGTTATTATTTGCTGCTCTATAATGGGCATAAAAATTATATCCTATAAAAATTAAATCCTTTCAATAACTCCTTCCACCGTTGCGCAAAATACTGACATGATCTAACAATATCGCTTCCATCATTGTCCACTACATTCAAGCGCATAAAATTAAAAACCATAAAATGTTGAAAACATCAACAAGGGAGGAACAGCAATCCTGCCGCCTCTGGTTACGTGCAATTGTGATGTTAAGCTATCGCTTTTACATCATCTAGAAGAAAAATAAGAGCAAAACTTTTAACAATTTTTCTTGTCCCAGGAGAGTTTAAAAAAATGAGAAGCAAAAAAAAATTTCATTTCATAATTTCATTTTTTTATTACGCCCATGATTCCTTTACTTGCTACAGTCCACTACTGCGCCAGTTGATGTGCTGCCTGCTCCTTAAAGTTTATTTCTTTCTATATTACACTCGCATATTGGTTTATATTTTCTAAAAAAAAAGAAAAAAATTATAAGAGAAAAATGGAAATAAAAAATATGAACAAAATTGTTAAATTCTCTATGCCGGCTTTTATGTATTACTTTGTTTTTGTTACATATTGTTGGCCATTTGATGAGCTTTTTGGCTTTAAGATAACTATCTCGTGCTTTTTTATTAACTTCTGGTTATAAACATATTTGTGGGGCCTTAAATTACAAAATGAGTTTTGAAAACAAAATATAGCACTTCGATAATAAAGCAGCAGGCAAACCCTCTATTCTTTGCAAACTTCTTGTTTTTTTTTTTGTTTTTATTAAGCAGAATATAGGAAATAACTCTCTGGTATAATAGATAGTAAAAATATTATTTAAGTTGTAAACAATTTTTTAAAATGAAGCCGACTTTATGGCTTTTGTTATTGTCCTTGTATTAAGATATTTTTTGGGATAAAATGATATAAAAAGTTTTGGACTTTTTTTTTGGGAAATAAATTGAATAATCTCAATTAATGTAAATTTAAGAGAAATTGAATTTTATATCTAAATATTCCTAGTATACAGAAAGATTGTATGGTAATGTCCAAGCAGGCACAGTGGGCTCATTATGAATTTTTGCCGTTACTAAAATCATAACTTTTTTTTTGTAGATGTTGAAAAAATTAACGTTGTTAATTTTCAAACCTCGTCAAATCATATGTTTTGAAAGAGTTAAAGAAATGTCAGAAACGTTGGTCTAAGTAAAGGGTTTCTCAATAAGAACTTTGTTTTCTAAAAAAAAAATAAATTTAAATGAAAATTATTCAAATTTTTATTGTTTTACGAAGAAAATATTGGGCAATTATGAATGAAAAATGATATCAGGCAAATGTCCACCACGACCACGCTGCACTGCACAGCAGCACTCCTGTCTCTGAGGTCGTTCACTACTTTTTCTACCTTGGTAACTCAATGCAGGGAGCTTCTATCCAAATTGGGATATCAGACTGACACAACCCTCATCTGGGTTCCCGCATATTGTAACTTCCCTGGAAACGAACGGGCGGACGAGCTAGCTAGGGCTGGATCTGCTATGGACGTCTCCACCGCTGTATCGGTAGCCATGCCGTATGGCGCCATAAGATGCGGCATTCAGAGCCATTACCGGCAGAAGGCTGCAGACAGATGGCGCAAGCTGGACACGTGTAGGGTGGCCAGAAGTATGTGGCCCTGCTATAACGACAGGAGGACAGCACAGCTGATCAACAGGAACCGTAGGGACATCTCAAGACTCGTCGCAGTAGTGACGGGGCACTGGGCAATAGGCAGACATACTGGTATGATAGGTCTCTCCTATAACGCATTCTGTCGCAGGTGCCGGGATCAGGGCAAGGAAGAGACAGTTTATCACTTCCTTTGTGAATGCCCGGCATTGCACCATACGAGACATAGAATCTTAGGCAACAGTGTAATATCCGACCTTTCGGAGCTATCAGTTACAGGTCTAGGTGACCTTATTAGATATCTCGAGGCGACAGGTTGGACCTAGCATCCATCACCGTATCCGAGATCTGGATTCGGTTCTACACAGGTTAACACTGACGAGTGGAGTGGTCTTTCAAAACAGGATCTCAGAGATCCTACTTGAATGCTTGTGGGTTACAGGCAGCCACGTCTACCAAACAACCAACCAACTGCTTTTTAGTACATGATCGTGTCAGTCGCTGACAATTATGTTTAGTAACCACTGCTATGCCTTTATCACTGAAACAGGCTGGTAACAACTAACACAACCATGCACTAATGCTGATCAGAAGAAGTCAACACAATATTCATGACGCAGCGCGGAGTTGAACTCAGTACCCTCCGCTTCATAGTCTCGCGTTCTATACTTCAGCCAACAGCTCCGGGCGCAATGCACTGCATATGTACTGGTCATCCTCTGAGTACAAGAGAGAAAATAGAGTTGGTTGCAGAGAACATACGGAAGAAATTTCATGCGTTCCTCCAAGCAGAATTCTTGAAATGTTGAACCGACAACTTTCTTTTTTATCTCGGACCAGCACTCAGGGGATGATCTCTACATATGCAGTGCATTGCACCGGAACCAGGAAGGAGGGAATGGTATTCAAGAAAGATGATGACAGAGAATTTTTTGTAGCTGTTTTTGAACTTTTTACTTCGCCGGCCAATTTTCGCTACAGGACCGACGAAGGAGGGTGCTGTTACTCTGTAAAAGAAAATTCGATGGGTTTGCTTATATAACCAAACCTATAACATCTGCACAGAGAAGTACAGTTTGAACGGTTTTCTTTAAAAACATGTTCTTAGTAACAAAAAAAGTCGAGAAAATCCGATTTTTGGGTTAAATTAAATTTTAGCGACCTCCTGAAAAATCGGAAAAAAATTACAAAAACACTTTACCCTATAAGCGTTAAAAACAATGCTGGCGTATCTACAAAAATCCAAAAAAAGTTTTTTTTGGTACACACTAGTTCTGTTCTAGCGTCCATAAGAAGGTGTTAGAGGGATGTTTCTCTGCGTTACAATAAGAAATTTTCTTTTATAAATTAGACTCTAAAAATTTCATAATTGTAAAAAAGGCTTCAAAGACTTGAATTTTTTTATTTAATATAATTTAGCAACTAAAATTTTATGACAAAGTCAATAATAGGCCATACTACACACCACCACATCGCCTAGAATTCAATTTCATTATTAAATAAAGTGAATGTATGCATACGAAACAGCCTGTTCTACACACCCACTTCTTCGCAGCCAATTCAGGAGTGCGAGAGTTTGTTTCTAGGCTAACGATGAGTTCCTTTTTTCCCATTTATTAATATCTTTGAATAATTTCATTGCTTTTAGAAACTCATTTATTTAGAGCAATTCTGCCTGGCGTACGCACTCGACAACAGAGTTGGCGTTTTCTTGTGAGTTTAGTAACACAATATGTCACAGGCAAATAAATATAAGAAATAACAACAACAAAAAAACAGAAAATATTTCGCAAAAATAATGTCAAAGGCAAACTTTTAAGACAACAAGAATTTTTGTTTACATAATTTCCTTGTTTCCACGAACCACGACCAAAACATGCATTAAAAAGGATAATTGTAAAAAGCAACAAGAATGCGTAAGAGAAACTTTTTGGTTTTAGTTTAAGACACACACACACACGCACGCACACGCACGAGGAGGCATACAGCCAATATTACTTTACATACTTAAACAGGAACTTTAGGTCGTGGCCTCTATCTTTCATTCCATTCTTGTTAAGCTCCTTTCTTTTTAATGTGTGAGTTTAGCACAATGTGTGGGAGTGTGAGTTTGTGTGTAGGCCATGCGTGCATGTGTATTTTTGTGTTTTTGTAATAACATTATATTTAATATTATTTTCATTTTATTTTTATGATACTAGAGGACATTATAAAGAAGAACTTATACAATGTATTGCAGAACATACACACATTCTCATACGAGAATTTAAAATAAACTTAAAATCGTTTGCAGAAAAGGTGATATACAAAAGAAAATTTACAAAATGTTTCCTGACATACAAATAAGATAATTTTTAAAAGAAAATACTAACAAAAATTATTATTAATAAAATACTTTGTAGATGGCCCACTCTGGTCCTGTCAAAAACAAATTTGGTGTTTGAGATCATGCGCATGCTTTCATTACTTTTATGATATGTAATTTCTGCAGTCCAATACACATGAAAGACCTTTTTTTATAGATATACATATTAAGTTGAAATACATTTACAAGAAAAACGCTTCTTAGTTGTACTTAATAATAGGCAACATCTGTGACCGAAATGCATATTTTTGCTAGATGCAATATTAAAATATATTTTAATATTAAGTCGCTGTATTGCATGGTGTAACCGCTTGCTCAAGCAATGCAATGTTTCGTTCTCATTTTAAGACATATTTAATTATCTTCTAAGCAGTCACAAAAACCGTGAAATTATCAGGGACCGTAATGGTTGTGAATTCATTTAAAATATTTTTAATTAAATTGTTAATTTTATTAACGGGCTTAAGTTCGAATCTGCAAGACTGCAAACCATTTTTTATTATTTTATTAATAAATGAATTTGATCAAATTCTATTTTATTAATTTATATTAAGATTGGAATATTAAGAATATTTTTCAATAATCATCAAACCAGCAGAACGGATCAGTACTGATTTCGAGTCCGCTACGCCATCTCATCAGCGTTCTTTGTTCAATTTTTCCACTTTTGCAAGTGGTGCTAGTTAGTAGGAATATCAACTATTTAACCAATATTTTAACGAAAATTGAATATGAGAAGTTTCCACATTCATATTTTCAAGTTATTAAATTTTTGGTTAGTACGAAATTCCCCAACCCTGACGATTAATATTCCCAATATTCCATGTATCTCTTTCGCTTTTTCCAGAGCCATCAGCCGCTGATAACTAAAGCTTCTTTGTTATTTATGTTCAAGTAATTGAACTTAAGCCCGTTGATAAAATTAAGAATTTACATAAGAAAGTTCGACTAATAAAAATTCATAAATAATTTAAAATATTTTTAATTATTTATTTTATTATTAAGCTTTAGGTCACTTTTTTATAAAAGAAATTTAAATCTATTTTTATCCGATACTTCGATATCCTTTGGATATCTTCGTCAAAGCAATAATTATAATTAAGATTAATACAATTTTTAATTTTATAACAGAAACATAATTTTTGTTTTCTCGTTTTTTTTATAAACCTAATTTATACTTCAGGAAGAATTATATTCGTGTAATCAATAAATAAAAATAAAAACTCTACTCCAGGGTTGGAAAATCGAAATATGTTTACCACATAAAAATAGATATATAAGTTCGTAATTCTGTTTTTTAGTGAATTATACCTATATTATAATTCAGGAAGATTTAAATTGTTAATAAAATCTAAAAAAAAATTTAAAATTCGTTTCCAGGGTTGGAAAATCGGATTTTTTTCGGTACATAAAAATAACCAAATAAGTTCCTTCTTTTGATTTCTTTTAGTGAACTGTACCTATTTTATGCTTCCAAAATCATTAAGGTGGTATTAAAAACGAAAAAAATTTTAAATTCTATTCCAGTATTGGAAAATCGAATTTTTTTGGTACACAAAAGTAACAACATAAGTTGCTAATTTTGGCTTTTTTGGTGCATTAAAACCTTTTTATACTTCAGAAATATATATATTGGTGTAAAAAATAAAATATATTAAAAATTCTATGCCAGGGCTGGAAAATCGATATAATTTTTTCACATAAAAAAGCTACATAAATTGTTTTTTTTTTACTGAACTAAACCTATTTTATATTTTAGAAAGATTTAAATTGGTATTACAAACAAAAAATTTAGATATTCGATTCCAGGGGTGGAGAACGAAAATTTTTTGGCATATAAAATCATCAAAAGAGTCACTACTTTTGGTTTTTTTTTTTGGCACATTAAGCCTTTTTTACGCTTAAGCATATATTAAATTTGTATTAAAAACCAAACAAAAATTTCAAATTTGATTCCAGGGTTGGAAAATCTAAATATTTTTGGTATATAAAAGTAGCCATATAAGTTTCTGATTTTGGGGTTTTTAGTGAATTAAACCTATTTTATACCTCGCGAAGAATTAAATTGGTATTAAAAACCAAAAATATTGAAAATTCGATTCCATGGTTGGAAAATCAACATTTTTGCTACGTAAAAGTATCCACATAAATTCATAATTTTTATTCTAAATTTTCTTTTTTGTTGAATTAACGGTTTTTGTACTTCCGGAAGAATTACATTTGCGTAAAAAATTAAAATTAGATTCCAGGGTTGGAAAATCGAAATTTGTTGGTACATACAAGTAACTAAATAATTTCCTTATTTTGGTTTTTTGGATGAATAAAATCTATTTTCTATAAAACACTTTTACTCGTTTGCAATGCAGTGCATGTGTAGGAATCATCCCCCGAGTACCGGTCCTAATAAAAATAAGCAAAAATTATATGATACGCAAAGATTTTAGCAACAAAACAGTATTTGCAAATACAGTGAAACTGCGATATAAAGAATTCCAAGGCAATATGAAAAAACTTCGTTATAGCCATTGTTTTGCTATAAATATAGTCACCAAAGCCTTAATATAACGCAATATGAAGAAATACGAAAATGATTTGTTATAACTATAGTTTTCTTTATTAAATTTTTCATTATTCAATTTCATGAGATAAATAAAATATAAAACATGTTGCTATAATTTTATTCTTACTTCTTTGTATAGAGACTTTTGTACTAGTACTTCGTTGTATAGAGGCTTTAGAAATGCGCTTGTCAATACATACAGACTTCGCTGTTTTATAACGGGACTTTACCAATTAGGATTTATTCTGATTTCGTTATATTGAGGCATTTGAAGGAATATTTCGTTATAGAGAGGCTTTTTTGCTCAGAATTTGTTCGTTATGGCTATAGTGTATTTTTGTATGAAAAACTTCGCAATAAAGAGGTTTTCTCAAGGGACTCTATAAAACATACGTTATATTAAGTTTTTCGTTGTAACGAAGTTCGTTATATCGAAGTTGCACTGTACATTGAAGCCTTCGTAAATAAATTAAAATAATTCATATAATTTCAGTGCTGTCAGGGCCCAACAATTGTCTTTCCTATTGCCAATTTATATTTACAATTTTTTTAAGTTTAAACAAGTAAAGTAAATAACTCTTTCTCGAAGAAGTATGGCAACCTCAATTCCCTCTTTATAATGCCATATTTAGATCTGGGTAAAAAACTATTCATTCATATTAAATGCAAATGGAAAGAAATTGTTACAAAGAAATTTAAAAACGCATATGAACGGAACGGAATCTTTATTAAAAACTACCAGGAAGGATGTAAGAAAAACCCATCATCTTTCGTGCACAATCTTTACAGCATCTCCTTTCCTTGTGCCCCAACCCCCGTTTGCTGTAATTTTTTTAATGTTTGATTTTATTTTATAAATTTTTCTTTTTTGTTTCATATCTAACTTAAAAAAGTACACGTCTTTAGCAATAAAATTCCTATATATACGCTCATAAAAATTGCATGCATATTAAAAATTGTGTTTGTTTAAGAAATAAAAGTTACAAAAAAAGAAATTGGCATGAACGGCAATCCACAAACCAGCTAACAGCGAACTCTAAGAACGCTTGCTAACATCTACAGATATATTGTCATAAGTTAGTACACCATGGAGAAAAGTCACAAAACGCTAAAGCACAACAACAACAACAACAACAAACACTGTTTCTTTAGTTCGAAAAGGTGCTGGTGGTGGCAAGTGGCAACTGGCAAGTTGCCGTTAAAGGAGGTCTGTATTTTTATAGGCCAGATAATGACATTTTAAAGCGTGAGTAGGCAAACATGTTTTACAATTTTCTGCAATATATTTTACATTTTTGCTTTTTCTAAAATATTATAATGTTTTATGCATTATAGTAGTAAAAAACATACGAAACGCACATAAATATTGTGTAATAAAATTTATAATCTAAAATTCATAAAATAAAGTAAAACATGAAATTAGCACTAAACAAAATGAAATAAAAAATACATTTCGCAAGATATATAAAGTTTAAAAAGCAAAAAGAACAAAAAACACGACCAAGTGATATAAAACGTAAAGTGAAAGATTATTTTAACTGTATATGAGATTTTGATTGGAAAGTATTACCTATTTGGGTAATAAAACTGAGCAGGCAGGCAATTTCATCATATAATATGAATAAGTTTTATTGCAATTGAAGCAGATGGCAATTTTTGGAGAAGCGAACAAAACAAAACAAAAAACTAAAGCGTAAAGAATTGGCTTTATTTGAAAATACGCGTGTACAGCAGGTTGACATATTTAAAACGAGATATACGTAACAAGAACGTGTTAGTGCCATGGAAATATGTGCGTTTGCTTAGTTATTAATGAACAAACTGGTGGCAGTTTTTTCCAATCAAAATTTGAGAAAGTGGAGAGCATAAAATAAAGTGAAAATAGATCAAGAGTCCTGCATATCCAAAGTAAACACGAGAACACGAGACTATGAAGCGGAGGGTCCTGAGTTCGAGCCCGCGCTGAGTCATGAAATATTGTGTTGAATTCTTCTGATCAGCATTAGTGCGTGGTTGTGTTAGTTGTTGCCAGCCTGTTTCAATGATGAAGGCATAGTCACTGGTCACTGAACATAATTGGCAACGACTGACACTGTCATGTACTAAAAAGCAGAGTAACAGCACCCACCTTCGTCGGCCCTGTAGCAAACAATTAGCCGGCGAAGTAAAAGGTTGAAATAGCTACAAAAAAAAAAAAAAAAAAACAACTGTCTA
The DNA here is from genome assembly GCA_951800035.1 of Linnaemya tessellans. Taxonomy (NCBI): domain Eukaryota; kingdom Metazoa; phylum Arthropoda; class Insecta; order Diptera; family Tachinidae; genus Linnaemya; species Linnaemya tessellans. Next base: position 30,118,045 of record OX637536.1, read on the forward strand.
TCTTCTCATCTTTCCTAACCTGTCCCCTCAATACTATCCCCTCGTTTTCAGTTCCAGCGCAATGCATTGCATATATAGGGGATATCCTCTGAGTGCTGGTCGTACTCCTAAAAAAAAAATAAATCAAAGTTATAAAATTCTGCAGGATATCATCAGATTATGGCGCAGAAACTTCGTATGATTTTTGAGAAATAGAGTTCCTATTGTATTGCAGGGAGCCCTTGCCTTTGATTACGTTAAGAACCTAGTTTCTTCAATGTACCTTCTTAAGTCTGTCTAATTAGAACCCCTAAGGCATTGCATATCTGGTATAATTTCATGATTAAATGTTTATATCCTGACTTGACTAAAAGCTGGACAGTAGGATAAGTAATGGTCAAGTGTTTGGTCATCCTGCTGACAGGCTCTGCATGTTATATCGTCAACGATACCCATGCGCGCCAGGTATTTTCTTAACCGTGTATGTCCTGTTCTGACGATGGCGGATTGATATTGAAGCTACCTAGCGCTATATGGCCTCGATATCGTTATGAATGATCGCCGAGTCAAGTTACATGAGATTAACATATCACGATGTTGAACGTACGAGGGCGGATTGAAGCTACCTAGCGCTAGATGGCAGCACAGACACAAAAAAATTTTTTTTAAATTGCGATCTGTCAAAAGTCAGCTGCTAAAATTTCACCCAAATTCATCGATTGGTTTTTTTGTTGTAGTCGTTTGAAGTAAGCAACTTTTGTGTTTCTTGAAAAATGGAAAAAAGTGAATTTCGTGCAGTGATTAAACGCTATTATTTGAAAGCGAAAACGGCGAAAGAGACAAAAGAAAAGCTCGATAAAGATAACAGTGAGTCTGCTCCGTCAGATTACATGGTAAAATATTGGATTGCTGAATTTAAACGCGGGCGAACAAGCACAGCAACAATACCATCAACAGGAAGGCCAAAAGAGGTGGTTACTGAAGAAAATATCAAGAAAATCCTGGATATCGTTATGAATGATCGTCGAGTCAAGTTACGTGAGATTGTTGAAATGGTAAACATATCATATGAACGTGAGTTCAACATTTTCCATGAACATTTGCATATGAAAAAGCTATCGGCAAGATGGGTGCCGCGTTTGCTCTGTGTCGAACAAAAACGAGTTCGACAGACCACTTCACAGCGGTATTTGGACATGATAAAGCGTAATCCTGTCGATTTTTGGCGTCGGTTAATAACTGTTGATGGAACGTGGGTCCACTACTGCACACCTGAAACCAAAACTCAATCGAAACAATGGGTGGAAGCTGGTAGAAGTGCTCCGAAGAAGGCGAAGACAGTGAAATCGGCTGACAAGGTTATGCCTACTGTATTTTGGGATGCACACGGAATATTGCTCATCGATTATCTTGAAAAAGAATCCTCAATCACAGCAAAGTATTATCGTGTATTATTGGATCAATTGATTAATGCAATCGAGAAAAAACTACCACTTTTAACGAAGAAAAAACTGTAATTTCTTCAAGACAACGCACCGGTTCCCACAGCATTAGATACGATGCCAAAATTTCGTGAAATACACTTCGAATTGGTTGATCATCCACCTTATAGTCCAGATTTAGCTTCTCGTGACTTTTTCCTTTTTCCAAACTTCAAAAAATTGGCTCGCAGGAAAAAGATTCATCTCAAACGAAGAAGTGATTAAGTGGGTGCTGATGGCTGAAGTAGTAGAACACGAGACTATGAAGCGGAGAGTCGTGAGTTCGAGCCCGCGCTGAGTCATAAAAGATTGTCTTGAATTCATCTGATCAGCATTAGTGCGTGGTTGTGTTAGTTGTTGCCAGCCTGTTTCAATGATGAAGGCATAGTCACTGGTCACTGAACATAATTGGCAGCGACTGACACTATCATGTACTAAAAGCAGATTAACAGCATCCACCTTCGTCGGCCCTGTAGCAAAAATTAGCCGGCGAAGTACAAAGGGTTGAAAAAGCTAAAAAAAAATTGTCTATCTTCTCATCTTTCCTAATCTGTCCCTCAATACTATCCCCTCGTTTTCAGTTTCAGCGCAATGCATTGCATATATATGGCGTCATCCCCTGAGTGCTGGCCCAAGATAAAAATAAATAAAAAAAAAACTAACGTGTATTTTGAGGGGTTCCCAAAATCGTATTATTCAGATGATATAAAAAAGTTGGAATATCGTCCTACTAAGTGTATTGAGCTAAAAGGAGACTATGTTGAGAAATAATAATGTTTTTTTTCCTACTTAGGTAGCTTCAATATCAATCCGCCCTCGTATATTAACCAATCTCCATAGTGCTGGTCTACGTAATCTTAGAAGTTCCTTTGTCTTATTACCATTTGGGTTTCTCCATAGAATTCTAGTCACTTTACTTGGTGGTCAAGCAATGTCTATATGCATTTAGACATTGAAATGCATATAGACATTGCTTGACCACCAACAAATAAATTTCATTTCAAATAAAAAAAAAAAATTTATAAACATTTCAAATGCATTGTATTAACGACTATCGGAGATAAACTTTATAGTCTTGATTTTTAGACACACATAAAAATATTAATTAATTAAATTTAAAGGTTGTTAGTTGCTGGCAATTTAATGATTTTATGAACTTTTTGCCAAAAATACTCAACTTTAGCTTTGATAGTCAATTCAATAGAACTATTTTTTTAACCCATGGCCGTCAATTTTACATTAAAGTGATTTATTATTCACTTTTTTGTTCATTCTCATACGATATTGCAGTGATATCTTGTAACCAAAATCTCTTTGGCTCTTATTTAACATTTAATTTTAATTAGAACTGCCTTTTCAAGCAAATAACCTCTACGATAAACATTATCGTAGGCCTCATCAACAGTAACCAAAACGAGGAAAAAATCCCAACAAAAAATCCAATTACATAAAAACAATTTTAAACACATACATATAAACTTGCACACACACACATACACACGCATGCAGACCTTATCCAAAGCACATCATTAACGAAAAAGAGGACATTTTGAATACCAACGCGGCATATAGAAAATATACAAGCTACAAAAAATAAAACTTGAACAAATAAAAAAAAAACAGCACAAATTTCCAATTTTACGAGCAAAATTAAAAACTGCCATTAATATGAGTAAGTAGACAAAAGGAAGCTTTTTTTAAGTACACTTAATGCAAAACAGCCAAATTCAACTAACGCAATGCCACAGAGCCCAACAGCAAAAATAAAAATAAAAAAAAATATCACAAGCATGAAAAATTTCAAGACACCTACAAACACTGGTTACTGCGTGCAAATAGAACGATTATAAAATATTACGCGCCATGCAATTGTCAATTGTCCGATGCTGACCAAAACATCAACAACACAAAACCATATAAAAAAATAATAAAAATAAAAAAGAAAAACAGTTATAGATACACACTTGAATGTCTGTAACAAAAAGCCGAAAAGCAGCTCCACAAGGAATATTGGCAAGAGTGAGATCCAAGTCCTGACACGCACTCATAACACATGCACATGCATGCATAGCACATGCACATGCAGGCTTGCGAGCACAGAGATTGCTTTATTGTTCAAATGGTTAAACTGATGCTAAATAACAAACGACCCACTTAAACATTACAAAAAACAACCACCACCAATACCACCACAACATTCCACATACGCCGTGCAACACAACAGATTTTCTTGCTGCAACACCCAACCGACGGACGATATTTGTTTTCCAGTTGAGTTTAATGCTGAGCAAACCCACCAACAAGAGTGAGTGAGTAGAGGCTCAAAATTTAATTTCTTTTTTTTTACTATTTTTTGGCAAGCAGTCCAAAAAAAAAGTAGGAGTAGGCCTTTTTTGGAAAAAATAGTAAAAAAAGGAATCACAGAATTTACAAAAAAAAAAAACAACAAAAACAAATTGAAAAACTAAAAAAACCAAAGAAAAACAACAAAATTATAATAATATTCCAACAACTGCTGCCGCGTGCAACAACACTGACTGACAATAAAATATGGCGTCTGTACAATTTTTTATCATCATAGCACACACATGCACACGCACACGAATTATACACACATACTTATTTGAAATTAAATAAAAATGCATGCAAAAAATGCTAAAAAAACCTACAAAACAACCAAAAAATTTGCAAAAATAAAAATGCAAGACCCACCCCATGCCACAAAAAAGGCAACAAAAAATTTTACGTACTCGCCTCAAAAACAACATCAATGACCAGGCCACATATCAACATAATATATCAAAACGTTACAACACCGCGCTGCAAAGGATAAGGGAAACCTAAAGGCTACTGAACGACCGTCTAGGCGATGTCGCCTCATAGCTGAAGGTGATTTTTTTTTTGCGCGGCACGTTGCCCCAAAAGAGCTTCCATTGTGATAAAACAATTATATTATTTCTACTTGCTATTGAATGCTATATCTGTTCATGATAAATTGACAAACCAGGCTAAATACATGATAACCATTATCAACTGTCAAAGCTCGGAAGAACTTGTTTATCCCTGTTTCGGCTTAAGTAGGCTTAGTGTGCCATATGGAGTTCTTTAAATTTAATTCTTTATTTAGTTTAAACATTGAACTGCATCCGGATGCGATTTTCAATAACAGACATAATTTCTTTATTAACTGACTTCTGGCTCAGTTAGATCCCAGGCATCTCATTTATTCACTTGTATTATCCATTACATTAGCAAATAATATATTTATTTCCTATAAAACAAATAATTTTATTCTAGTCTAAAGAGACAAAATAAAGTCTTCTAAATTAACATGGGGCCGTAAGCACTTTAATTCCTTGTCTTAGACAATATTTTTAGGCAAACCTGGTCCGCAATGCTCTATAGACAATAATAAACCCTTTCTTATGTTGATTTATTTTCTGTAAAAGAGTGCAACATTTTGTGCACTTTTTATTGAAAAATGGCACTATTATATAATTTCAAAATAGTGAATTTATTAGAAAATAAACTGCCATCCCTTAGGAATATTAATTTGTGTCTTAAAACTCCGCCTAACTGCCAGCCGAATTTTAACAAATAAAGTGAAACAATGTTACATGTTTTCCAGAAAAGAAAACACCATTATTCAAAAGTCGTGTAACTATCTATGCCAAGAGGCCTACTCACTGCACAGCTTTAAATATCGGCAACAAATACATGCACATTAACATAAACACACGCATGTAAAATAAAATGCAACTAACGCGACTGACAAATTTAACTAAAAAAAAGCAGAATATAAAAAACGACATTCAAAACACCGAAAAACGAAAGAAAAAAAGACGATATAAAAAACTGCATAAAAATAAAAAAGGCGCAAACAATTTTTTTATTTTCAATCAGCCAATAAAAATTCAGCCATCATTGAGACTTGTTTTGTTTTATTTTAAATTTTTATTATAAAACTTTTTTTTTGCATTAAATACGTTAGCAAAACATTAACATCATCCAGTTGCAGCCAAAAACTTATAACAAAACACATACATACACATAAGCCTACAACTTACGCAGCAGGCTTGCAAAACTACGCAAAATACTCGTGCATTGCATTTCCGCTTACACCCATGAACCTAACGAAAATTTCACCATACCACGCAGCATTTGATGGAAATACACACCATAGTTAGTAGCAAAAAATAAAAAAAAATTCCCTCTACACCGCCAAGTGCACGAAAATGCATTGCACAATAAGGCATGCAACAGCTCTGCCAAAATGCATTTCCCTCAGTTGCAATTGCTGCCAACAACTGCAGATCAATGCAATTTCATCTGCCGCGGCAAACTGCATGGTTTACTTTTTTAGTTTATTTGTAACACATTTTGTTGTTCTTTTTTCTCTGAAAGCACACATATACACACGTAAACGATAACAAAACAAAAAAGCAAAAAAGGAATCAAAACAAAACCAAAAAGTATAACATTGAAAAAAAAGTATTATCAAAAAATAAAACTAAAACATCATAATGAAACGCAGACAAAGTGGAGAGAGTGAAATGACATTACAAAATAAAGGACTGATGGAATAAAAAATCCTCAAAAAAACAACAGCACGCACACACACACACAAACACTCGCATAAAATATATTTACGCACAAAATTGAACCACAACAGCGTGCCGAACGGAGGCAAGGGAAAGACAATGTTTGTTGAAAATGCATGCATATTGAATGCATGAGGCAACAGTGGCACTGCCCTGATTAATCATGAAGTGGTAGAATTGGCAAAACTAAAGTAGCCGAGTCCACAACCAGAACTTTGTTTCGTTTAAAATATTAAGTAATAAAGTAGGTGTCTAGAAAATAAAGCTTCGAACCGTTTTTAATAATAGTCATTGATGTAAAAACGATTACAATATCTGAAGTAATTTATTAAATGAATTTAAAGATCAATTTGAAAAATTCGATTTATGAGGTTTTCTTAAGCAGCGGTACTCAAAGTCAACGTAAAGTCCCCATAAAGAATATATATTCTTGATCAGTAATTAAATCTAAGACGATATCAGCATGTCCGTCCGTCCGTCTGTGGAAATCACGATTTAGTCCAAACGAAAAGAGCCAGACTCTCAATATTTTGTATAAATATATCTCGAAGGATAGCTCAGGTCAAATTTTTCAAAGGGCTAAATCGGGCAGGAGGGAAAAAAGTTCCCCTAAGAAGAACTAAACCAACCTCTAAAAAAACAACATAATTTTTAAAGTTTTTTCTGTAATTTTGTTAATAATGATGTATTTTTATGTCAAAGAAGGTCAAACGCGTTAAACTTGGAGCCATAAAATAAAAGTTAAATAGTTTTTGGACCCCACCTCCTTTAGGGGGCGTTATTATATGCAAAAATAGTGTAAAAATTTATCAAATCATTTTACTGAAGCCTACATTTCTTAAAAATAAAATTTTTAAGCTTTAGTGATCAAGCTGAGACGTAAACTGGTACTCCTCTTCCCTATCCCTCCTCTCCCTTTGCCACCTAAATGACCCAATAAAAAACAAAAGAAACAAAAAATTTACATTTATTTATTTTTGAAGTTTTATGGCAATCGTGAAATGTCTTCCCCACCGTCCCCTGCCAGAGACACCCCGACAAAATACAGTTTTAATACCCTCCCAAGAGAATTGGAACCCATAAAGTATATATATTCTTGATCAGTGATGAAGTCTAAGACGATCTAGTAATGGCCATACGTCCGTCTGTGGAAAACATGATATACTTTATTTTTGAACCTCGCCCCCTTGGGCGTTGAAGTATGATACTATATGAAAAAGTCGAATAAATATTGAACAATTTTTATTTCTTAAGCCTATAAGAAGCTGATATGTTCTCTGATCTTCCAGAGGTCTTAAAGGAACTCTGTCCCACCAAGTTAAACATTTTAAATTTACTTACTAAATATTTGGAGGGTATTTAAGATTCGATCCCAGTTTCTCAACGCTACGAGTTGCAAATCTACAAGTAAAATATCCACAACATTGTTGTTACTTTATTTTTTACTTGTACAAGTTTCTTAGTTTGTAGATTCACAGAAACGGGCCGCAGATATGACTTCGAATGGGGAAATTAGTAGATTTTCTTTTCGAAAATTTTGACATCAAAAGTTTCTAAGTTTGTTTTTGTTTATGGTAAATAATTTTATAATTAATTACTTTCTTTTCGACGTCTTGTTGACAATAAAATTGTTTTAAAATTTTGTGCCATTTTGTGAAAAACTTGAAATCAAAAGTTAAACTTGTGGCCGCAGTGTAAAACAAGAATTATTTTTTTATATTAAATTCGATGACCAATTGTTCGAAAATTTGTTTTAAATTAAAAAAGGATTGATAAATATCTCAAAGCACAAACGAAGTTAACATCAGTTTTTTTTTAATTATTAAACTTACACGGTAGAGCAGAACGGCCGTTTTCGTAAGCCGCTACATTTGCATCATCAGTACTCTTGTGCATTTTTTGTTTGTCACCACTTATTACGTGGCTTAGCTATAGAATTATTATGAATTGCTTTCATTTTAATCTTTCACTTTTATATACATAAGAAGCAAAATATTCTATTAAATTTTTATAAATTTCTAAAATTACATATATGTACATATTTAAAAAAAAGTTTAAATTATTTTTAATTATAATTGGAGACCTGAAGAAGGCATGCATAGTTTATCGAAATATTGACTATAAAAAAGTTTAAAGTTATTGTATAAAAAAAGTGAACTGAAGTTAATTATTAAACAAAATATATAATTGTATAGGTTTTTGAATGTTATGACAAAAATAAAAATTTTTTATTGTTTTTTATTATATTTTTAAAAAAGAAGACATAAGCAATATTTATTTCATTACATTTATTGGGTTTGAAGGCTTTTTATGATATGATTAAAAACTTTAATTATAAGTTAAATTTTAATAAATAAAATTTTTAATAATTTTATAAAAAGACCTCGACCTTAATAAATATAAAAAATTAAATAAAATAAAAGCCAACAAAAACATTTTATTGCCGAAAATTTGGAAATAAATTTGTTAATCATTTTTTTTTATATAAAAAGAACTCAAGATTAAAAAAGGCACTGGGGCCCACTGTAATGAAAAAAGAAGCAGACAAATATACTATAAACGCATGAGTGTACGTTTGGCTGCATTTTTAAATGTGCAAGTTTTTAATATTTTATGCAATTGTTTGTGCGTGTGTGTGTGTGTCTGTGTATGTATTGTTAAAAAATAAAAATGGAACAAAAATTAAATTAAACACACACTCGCATACACACATCAACATGGCTACAATAAATAAACTCGTTCATATCCTAAACTCCAAATACTTGTTGTACGATTGTGATTAAACATGCATGCAATCTCCGCATGCATGTACATGCACACACGCACACAAGCGCATGCATTAAATGTGCACCCAAACATACAAACATGTATACAAACAGATGTTTATGTGTGCGTATGTAGGCCTTTATTTTAATATTTTTATTTTTTGTTTAATTTTTGGTGTGGCTCTGCTTGCTGGTATGATGTAAAAGTTTACAACAAAAAGGTGTATTTATGGCCAACTCTTTGTTGTTTTTTTCATATATCAATATGTATGTAATTGTCTATATGCTATATATGACTTTTTTGTTGCTGCATTAAAAATATATTGTTTAATAACAAAAAAAAAGTACAGTAGCGTTTGACATCAAACTTAGAAGGAATTTCATTTAACTGGGCATCGAGGCGTATGAGGAATTTTTTGTTATGACTTTTTTCTATGAACAAAAATTTGTCATACGCCGTATCGTTTTTAGCAGATTAATATTTTACTTCAACAGGAGTATTTAAATTGCTGAATTAGAAAGTCGGGGTTAAAAAATAATAAAAACAACTGAAACAAACATTTTTAAAATAATCAATTTTTTATAATAATATAAATCAGGCTAAAGTTAGAAGATTTTTCTATTGTTTCGAAATAACTTCAAGAGCGATTTGAATTTTTTTTTCATAATTCAAAATAATTTGTATTATTTCACTCTAATATTTATTTTTTACTCTAATATTTTTAAGCTTAAAACCTCTTTATTTTAATTTAAAATATATTAATTTTCAATATTTCGTCACTCCTTTGTGTGACTTTTAAAATAATTAATTTATTGAAGAATTCACTCAAAGGATTGACAAAATATTGAAAATTAATATATTTTAAATTAAAATATAGAAGCCTTACGCTTAAAAATATTAGAGTAAAATAATAATTAAAAGGAGGTCAAGAGAAGAAGAATTTAAAAATAATTTTTATCAATTCTGGTCATTAATTTTTTTTATCTTGGACCAGCACTCAGGGGATGACCCCTATATATGCAATGCATTGCGCCGAAACTGAAAACGAGGGGATAGTATTGGGGCACAGATTAGGAAAGATGAGAAGATAGACAGTTTTTTTTTTTTTTTTTTTTTTTTTTTTTGTAGCTATTTCAACCTTTTACTTCGCCGCCTAATTTTTGCTACAGGGCCGACGAAGGTGGGTGCTGTTACTCTGCTTTTTAGTACATGATAGTGTCGGTCGCTGCCAATTATGTTCAGTGATCAGTGACTATGCCTTCATCATTGAAACAGGCTGGCAACAACTAACACAACCACGAACTAATGCAGATCAGAAGAATTCAACACAATATTTCATGACTCAGCGGGGGCTCGAACTCACGACCCTCCGCTTCATAGGCTCGTGTTCTACTACTTCAGCCAACAGCACCCACATTCATTATCTTAGAAAAGCAGCGAAACTCAGCCCAGGTAGTATAGGAGCTCTAACGGCTTTCCAGCACTTCGCGAAAGTATTTAATGATTCTTGATTTCCTAATCTAGAAACCAAAAATTTCAAACAAAAGTTCGATTACAATAACTATTTTATTTCAATCTTTTTTTAACATATTTTTTAAATGATTAATAATTTATCATAATTTAATAATTTTGTATAAGAACTGACCTCATTGCTTAGTAATTTAAGAAATATAATAAATAATAAATAGTTGATATTCCTACTAACTAGCACCACTTGCAAAAGTGGAGAAATTTAACAAAGAACGCTGATGAGATGGCGTAGCGGCCTCGAAATCAGTACTGATCCGTTCTGCTGATTTGATGATTATTGAAAAAATTCTTAATTTTCCAATCTTAATATAAAAAATAATAAATAGAATTTGAACAAATTCATTTATTAATAAAATAATAAAAAATCACTTGCAGTCATGCAGATTCGAACTTAAGTCCGTTGAAAAAATTAACGAAATATAATAAATTTAAAAAATTTATTATTTAGAAAACCTGGAATTTGCTAAAACTAAATACTCAAGGCTTCAGTTATAAAATTTTTTTCTGCTTTATAACAGCTTAATATAAAAATGTTTGTAAAAAAATTTATGTTATAAGTCTGTTATGATTCAAACATTTCAAATATAGTTCCAGTCTCGTGAGATCCCTAATTTTCCCCAAAAGTATGCTATATAAAATAATTTATAAAGCAAAACCAATTAAACCATTATCCCATAAACCGCTCCTGTTTGATGTGACTCCTATACATATTGAAACAAAACAGCTCATCATCATATAGATTTTGTTTAATTTATTTTTCGCCAACACAGTCAAGTGGGGCAATTGTAGGCTATTTTATTTTTTCCAACACACCGCCTTGCATTCTACAAACACTAAGGATTTTTATTTTTATAAAAATAAACAATAAAACAAAAAATAAAAATAAAACTTAAAACAAAATAAATAAAAAAAAACAAATAAAAACTCATTTAGATTTTTTCCATTTTTTACAATATTTTCCCATTGACTGCACACAAACATAAGATGCGAGGCAAGAGCGTGCTAGTGGTGGTCAGTCAGCTGGCATGTGAGCTGCAATAGCAGCAACAACAACATTTATTTGCCATTTGGCCGGAGCAGATATAAATGTGAATGGGCCTATATGAACACCAACATTTGTAAATGCATTTCACATGTGAACACCTTCTTCTCCATAGAAAACTGAATGCAGATCTCTGGCAGCTGGAGAAGGGATGCTGTGAAATATTTCTTGTTCACCAAAAATAAAAATAAAAATTTTAACACATAAAAAAGAACAAAAAAAAAAACAACAAACTAAAAAATAAAACAAAACAACAGTTTTTTATTTCATTTTATTTTGTTGAAAACAAAAAAACAAAAATACTGTACATGCAATATTTAAATGAAAGACACGAAGTTGAATAACAACAAATATTTATTGTATTTATGTGTGCATTGAGTGCGTGGATTTGTGTGCGTAGATAGCGGGTTTTGTGCGGCACACACATTCACACATAAATATGTAAAATAAAACTGGCAAAACTCCGCCCTCTGTTGAGAATTTTTGGACGATCCATGGCACAAAAAAAATTGTGGAGAAAGGGATGGTCAATACAAAAATACATAAACAAACATTCGCATAATATGTAAATAATAAAAAAAGAACTAAAAAAAAGAACCTAACAAAACTAAAAAACAAAATTTTCACCAAACAAAATAAAAAATTACTAAAAAAAACACAAAAAAAAGAAAAAAGAAATGCAGCAGAACAGCAGACAGACATGGTTAGTGTGTGCATGCATATGCACGCTAATTTAAAATGCAGCAGTGCCTACGCACACAATTATAGAAATATCAGTTTTATAAACACAAACACCAACAAATTCGCATTATTTTATGCAAGTACTACGTGGTGTATGCACAAATAGTCCGTACAGACATTTTTTGAAAAGTTTTTTTTTCAGAACACTTTGGCCATTTAAGGCAACACATCATTTTTTTGGTAACGGTATGAGAGGCCAACGAAATGATCTGGGTGGCCTGAAAGCTATCAACGGCAATAGACAAAAACTTAACAACCCAATTTGAGGTGGCCATTAATAGTACTTGACTTAAGCAAATAAAAGTCACCGGTGCGTGATAAAATTATTAGCAAAAATGCACACAAATAATTCAATTCTTATAAAAGTTCAATAATCATTGGGAATATGCAGATGAACAACTTCAACATCTGTTTAAGATGATTTTCAATATATTCAAGAACAGCTCTAGATCAAAGGATCTAGCTCACTTAAAGCGACATCTGTTTGTTTAGATGTTTAGTCATTGGACTGTAAAGTTCCGTCGCTACTCCATTGCATGCTGCTACTACTTAATCCAATATGTATCTCGTCATTTAAGAAATAATGAAAAAATTTTAAATTAATATAACAAAAAATAATTTTTTGTCTTTCCTTTAAACAAAACTATGTGGACTATATGGATTTTGATGCGCTACACTCATATCCGTTTTCGGTTTTTTCCATCAGGTCGGGATTTTTTTTATAAGCGTGGCAAATTTTTGATGTGTTAACATCTATACGCGCGCCTCTAGGGCAGTAAACTATCAGCTTCAATACATACGCAAGTGTAAGGTGTAAGATGTAAGAGAAAATCATCGTTTGTTTGTTCGTTGCTTGGCAGTCGGTATTGAAAGTGATTATTGGGCGATTTTCATATAATTTTCCCACGCGATTTTCTCCGGAAGTTCATAGCCGATTTTATTAATTTTTGGATTAAAACGCTAGTGCGGGTTTCCACGAAGAGTTTAGGCCAAAAATTAAGGTGAACCGGTATCGGCGAGCGGAGATTTAAGTGTTTTAATTCGGAGTATTAATTTGGAGTAATATTAAAAAAGTGTTTTATGTTGATCTTCGGTTTTGTCTTATGCATAGCAAAGAGAATAGAGACGTGGCTATACGTACATATATAAAAATGAGATAGCAAGACAGCAACGTATGTAGCTTATGTACAAACATAACAATGTATGTATGTATGTACATTTGTCTGTTGCTTTGCATTCTCTTTGTTTTTTGTGGGTTTAATATAAAATAAATAAAAAGTATTAAGTATTTTTTTAATTTTGAGTGCATCTACTTAGTGCGTCGGTATTAAAAGAAAAAAGAAAATATATGGCAGAATATCGGAGGAAAAAATATTTGTAACAAGTCGGATGACTCTTTCCCGAGTTAGGGTGAAATATGTCTCCGTACCTGACTAATTTAGAGGAAAAAATTTGCCACGCCTATAAAAAAATCCCGACCTGATGGAAAAAAACCGAAAACGGATTTGAGTGTAGCGCATCAAAATCCATATAGTCCACATAGTTTTGTTTAAAGGTGGATTTTGCTGCTGAGCAGTGTAATTAATTTTTTATAATAAATTAAGTGACGAACAAACGGTCTATATACTCGATATTAGTAAAACCTCAAGGCCGAAGTTATAAGTTTTTTTTATTATTCCGAAAAATTTTCTTTATTAATTTTATAAAGCGTGTTTTTTTAGAATGACACAAGTCTAAATCATAATAAAACAAAGAAATATACTTTAAATATCAATGAAACGGGCTTAATTGGATTGACAATTTTATGAAATTAATGCTTAAATATGAATTCTGCCATGTGGTCGCCACGGCTGGCGCGTAGAAGGTGCAATCTGGAGCACCAATTTTACACAACTAAAAAAAATCGTTCATTAAGGGGAAGGGCACAACTCCAGCTGCCGAGAACGGCGACGTATTGATTGATTAGGATCATCTTCAATGTTTTCCTGTACAGCGGCCACAGCTTCTTTAGTGGGCACTGTTCGGCATCTCTCGGGATGCACATGATCAGTAACAAACAGTAAATGTGGTCCGAAGACCATCTATTGTTCTTCGAATTAGCAGCTTATGACGAATAGAACAATTATTTTGATTAAAAATTTCAAACATTTTTATTGACAATCTAAAAAACACACTTTATAATAAATTCCTGCTAACAAAATATGCATCTCGTTATTAAATTGAATTAAGATTTTATAGGCTAATTCTTCGAAATTTGTTTTTGTTTTAAATTCAGAAAGACATGATAAATATTTCAAGGCACAAAGGAAAGTCAACAGCTGTTATCGTAAGCAGCAACGCTCTCATCAAAAATGTGACATGAAGAAAATAGTCAAACGGCAATACGGGTATTAAAACATAAATGTGTTGACATCAGGTTGATACAGTTCTCGTAAGCCATTTCCTAATAAAATTTGTTTAAATAAGAACTGTTATCATATTCAACTAAGCCACCTAATAAGTGGTGACAAACACAATCACACATGAGCACTGATGATGAAAGCGTTGCGGCTTTCGAAAACAGCTATTCTGCTCTTCTGTGTAACTTGAATAACTATAGACTGATGTTGACTTTCCTTTGTGCCTTGGAATATTTATCATATCTTGCTGAATTTAAAACAAAAAGTTGCCAACAATCAGCCTATAAATCTTAATTCAATTTAAAATAAAATAAATAATATTTTTATATATAAATGAAATTTATTTGTTGGTGGTTAAGCAATGTCTATAACCACCAACAAATAAATTTCATTTATATATAGTAGTATTGTGACAAAAATGTGTCAAATAAAAAATTGCATAACAATAATATTTTTAATTACTTTGGATTTTGAAAACAAATTAGTTTTAAGATTATTTACATCATAATTAAATCAAACACCTGCTGTTTTAAGCTTTTCACGTATATTCATACAATCTTAAATATCAAAATTGTATTAAAAACTAGAAAACAATAAAATACAAATCAAGAGTCATGACACATGAAAAAAATTAAGCCCACCATAACAAAAGTATTCAATTTAGTAAAAAGAAATTATTTTATACAAAATTATAATCAAATTTCAATTACGATTGGTAGACTAATTGTTAGAGAATTTGTTTTAAATTCAAAAAGACATGATAGATATTCCAATGCATTAAAATTGTTATCATATTCAACTAAGTCTTGTAGTAAGTGGTGTAGCGGCTTTCGAAAACAGCTGTTCTGCTCTGGTGAATAAGTTGAATAATTAAAAATGCATGTGGATGTTGCTTTGTGCCATGGAATATTTGTCATGTCTTTTATTTAAAACAAATTTTCAAACAATTGGCCCATCAACCTGAATTAAATTTAATATAGAAAAAAAAGTTCGATACAAAATATTTGTAATAAAGTTTGCTAAAATAGCAACTGCTGCCACATTCGATAAAACCAACTAATGAGGCGTGATCGAGAGCAAAGTAGAATCGCATGAGTACTAATGACAATAATATAGTGTTTAAATATTTTGGCTATTTCGCGGCCATTTTTTCACCGGACTATTTCTTCTGATTTATTTACACAAAATACGAGTATTGAGACCGAACTGTCTAATGGGTATAAAATTGATATAGATAATTGTGTTATGAAAAAAATAAATTGTTGCTTCACCAATTGTAACATTTTTCCCAAGATTTCTAGAACAATTTGTTTTTAACGACAAAAAAAATGTTTGTTCACATCATTATTTCGCCCTTAATGACACATTTTCTAAACATTCTTTCTTAATATTATTTAAACAAAAAACTATGCAAATCGTGTAATAAAATATTGCTGTTGTTGTTGTTGTTAAGAATGAGAAAGATTTTAAATATGACATCAAAAATAATTTATGATCTACAAATTTAAGAGTCTGTTAAACAGTTTATTATGCAAAAATTATTTTGAAATAACAATTACAAACGAATTTGCTGAAGCTAAAAATTCTTTAAAATAGTCTCAAGCAAGATCTCTTTTGCTTTCTTTTTAAACTCAAAAAAAAAAAGAAATAGGAAAAGAAAAAATATAATTAAATGCATTGTCAGATAAAAATTATTATGTTATTTTCATAAGACGATGCCAGCCAGCACTTGAGAGGCGAAAAAACATTCCAATAGGATTTATAAATAACTACTCGGCCACTTGTCAAAACAATGGAGTACAATTCTTTTTGTAGATTATGAGCGTTTGAGTGCAATTCGTTTAATGATCATTAACAGTCGTATTGTAAAGTTGGTTGTTGCGCCCGTCTTCACAGCATCGTAGAGATGATCATCATTGTCATCATTTTTGGCACAATGTGAAACAAGTTCATGCAAGTTTTTTCTTTCATATTTTTTTTAATTAAAAATATTGTTTTTATTGTTGAATTAAAAACACATACATATTGTGCATTTACTTTTCCGAGGCATACAGTCTATGAAATTTTACTGAAGGCAGGGATCGTGGTCCAAAAATTAGTCTTTTGAATTTATGGTTCCAAGTTTAACGCGTTGACATTCTTTGATATAAAAATATATTATTTCCTTAACGCAATTACAAATCAAACTTTAAAAATTATATTGTTTTTTTAAAGGTTAGTTTAGTTCTTCTTAGATGATGTTCTTTCCCTCTGACCCGATTCAGCCCATTTAAGAAATTGACCTGTGCTATCCTACAAGATATATCTGTACAAAATTTCAAGGATCTGGCTCTGTTCGTTTGGATTGAATCGCGATTTCCACAGACGGACGGACATAGCTTGACCGTCTTAGAGGGCTATTTCGCTGCGTTACACACGATATGGCAAAGTGAATATCCCCTTTTAAAGAAAAAGCGTTATAAGAAGGGAACTTTCATGTTGTTTAGACTTGGGTCCAACTAGCTCATTCGCTCAGTTTTGACAAGAACCTCTGATCAAACCTATGTAATTTAAATGGGTTTGATCAGAGGTTCTTGTCAAAACTGAGCGAATGAGCTAGTTGGACCCAAGTCTAATGTTGTTAAATATATTTCAAAAAAATTAATAATAAAAAATTTTCATTGAAATTGCCTTTCAAATATTATTTTTGAAATCAATTAAGATTATTTCTTACAATGGCAAGCTTTGAAAATTTAAACGGAAATATTTCTCTTAAATCCATGAGCTTATTTTATCGTCCATGGATTTGTCTATAGAAAAATTTAATTTTTTATTTGCATAAAAAATTGGATTTATATTTAAATCTTCCACATTTTCATTTCTTGCAAACTGTTCACCCAACCACTGCGATCATATAATTTGTTTTTCTGTGTACACTTATGATTTTGTAAAACAAACCACACCACAATGAATAAACCATCCACTCGTAAGTCTAGTATATCAAATATTACAATATCTTCCGAAAAATAATCTCAAAATAATTATTTTTATTTGTCTTGATGATGTCGATGTTTGCAAGGAAATAATAGAATGCTAATGCAAAAAAACCAAAATAGTTTTTATTTTCAATTTTCTAAAATCTTTCACATCTATTGTTTTGCTTTTTTTTTTTTTTGCCTGCGTCGAAGACAGCCAAAGAGAAAGATGGCAAATTTTAAATGTCGTATAGAGTACTCACTTAATATATATGCAATTATATTAATTATGTGTTTTATCTTAGACAAGCAACTCATTGCATGTGTGCTCGATATGTTCCTAAATACACAAACACACATATGCAGACACTTACACACACTCGCACATATTTACTAATAAGCAAATGTATCATCAGTTATTATCTTATATTTCTCAGTACATTTTAATAGAAATTATTTAAATATCTTGGCAAGAAACTGAATGAATTTCTAACTGCAAATTTGGTAAAAATTAATTGAATTTTTCTATTTTAACAGGTAATTTAAGTATGAATAATACAGTTTGTTGTTTTTGTTGTTTTTTTTTCAAAATTGTGTATATTTTAACAATCATATTTGACGGCTGACGGATGTGATTCTACGTGATTCAAAATTGAATCACTGTCATGCCTTAAATCGTCAAAGTTTGCAAATTAAAGTTGTGTCTCCAAAAAAAAACACTATTTTGCAAATAAGATTTCCCCATTCTAATCGGATAATAACAATAAATAAATAAAACAATCCCAAATCTCCATAAAGCAAATTATAGCAATAAGAATATACATATGAAATTTAATTAGAGGCAGTTAAGTTTCAAACTTATCATCAAGTTATTTGGCTTGAGCTTCGTTCACATCTATTAAATATTTGACCAAATTATAGTAGCCACAATTTTTTTACACACGTTTCTTTAATATTTCGTGTGTTTGCCCGACATATGAAACGATATCTGAATTTTTAACCAAATAGACACATGGCCATTTTCAAAATATTTTCCTAAAGTTATAAAATAAAAACAAGTAAAAACGTTATATTCGACCGGTTCGAATATTAACTACCCTCCCAATATTGAGTAAGTAAATTTAAAATGTTTAACTTTTTTTTTTTTTTTTTTTAGGAGTAGGACCAGCACTCAGGGGATGACCCCTAATATATGCAATGCATTGCGCTGGAACTGAAAACGAGGTGATAGTATTGAGGGGACAGATTAGGAAAGATGAGAAGATAGACTGTTGTTTTTGTAGCTATTTCAAACTTTTACTTCGCCGGCTAATATTTGCTACAGGGCCGACGAAGGCAACGTTGTAATAAATACATTGATCTAAAAGGATATTATGTAGCAAAAATTAAACACTTATTTGTTAAAACAAAGATTTTTCTTTAAATATATACAGCGTTATCAAACAGCCTTCGCATTTGATGAAACAGAAAAGATATCTTTAAGTCATATTACACAGGGTGCCTGCCTGGAAGGTATACTACTTTGTTTAATTTTTTATTAAATGAAAGAGAATGGATCTTATATTGATAAATGTTTTATTTAACCCTAGAATATCATTCATATTTTTGTGGCGTAAATGTCACAGTTCGTTGAATCGACGACGACGATATTCGAAAGTTAATGAAAGAAGACCGGCAACAACTAAATAAATTAAACTTATTTCGTCCAATTACTTGTTTTGTATGTTAATAAAAAAGTAAACATAAACTATTAGTAAATTGTATTACAGGATGTTGATTTCCCAACAGGCTATAGGTTCAAATCTGCGAAACTGCAAATTATTTTTTATTTTTATTTTAATAAATGAACGTGATTACATTCTATTTATTTTTTTTTTTTTTTTTTTAGTTTTCATTATTAATTTGCCATAAAAGCGCGTTTCATAGCTCTACTTCATTTGGCTGATTTTTGAAAACATGACATGGGAATTTATAAAAATAGTTTACATAATCGATTAAATTTGTTTGCATTTGAAAATTAACATATTGAGTAATTAAAGGAACTTGTTTTCAATGGTGTCAGTCAATGATTTACAAATTAATAACAGAATTCGACTTTGTATAACCCGTGGTTTCGATGATACAAATGCAAAAAAATAACACTTGCCCAATACGTAGAGGGCTATAACTGTGCGCACATCAGCGGCTACTGCTATAGGAAAAAATCAGGTATAGAGATATATAAAGAGAGGAAGAGATATACAAAACGTAAACATGAGTCGTTAATATCGGCTATAACGTATGGAATACAATATCAGATAAATGTCCGCCTCTGTTAGCCTCACAAATTCGAGTCCTTTTGAGCACATTTTTCATTACATTCTCACACATTTCACGCGGTATTTCATTAATTTCATCACGAATATTTGAACTTTGCTTTTCAGATATCCCCACAAAAAGAAGTCCGGAGCAGTCAAATCAGGCGACCATGGAGGCCAATCAGTATCAGCATTTCCTGAAATTATTTGTTGTGGAAATAGGTCTCGCAGTAATTCCATTGTAATCCTGGCTGTATGCGCTGTGGCATCGAATATTTTTCCATAATAAATCTGCCGCGTGTCAACTTTACGACTGCCAAATATGAACTGTCAGGACTCACCAAAATAGCGACAAAACAAAGTAGTACTCGTATACCTTCCCGGCGGACATCCTGTATATAGTCTTCGGTCAGAATGTTCAGTCTCTCTATAAGAAAGCCAGATTATATCAGGGTAAAATTTTCTGGTATTTGTATATTCCTAAAGTTTCGTGGCTTTTTTCTCCCTAAACTTCAGCACCAAATTCGATATTATTCTTTAAACCGTATCGATGACTACTTTCTGATAACTCGCTCTACTACTATCAAGACTCTAACTGACTCTTGCTTTTTCTGGCTACTTTGTTGGCGACATGGCATTGCAAATCGAAGAAGTTTGTCCTGTTAGAAAAATATTTTTAGATTCTATACCAGCTTAAACGTGTCGGTGCGTGTCATTATCTGGATCATGGCAATAACAACTGCCACGGAAGGCACAGCTGATTAATATTTTAAAAATTGTGAATAATTAATTGTTCATGAATAGGTTCAGTATTTTGTAGGAAAGTAAATAAACCTACTACTCGAATTGTAATTCACATTAAAATTTTTTTATTACCCTGGTAATTTTATTAACATGGCCATAGAACTTTATAAGGTAATTTGTTTTATAAACCTTAAATAATTTTTGATATACATTGGCAATAGAGAATTAAATTTTTTTTCTTATTAATAATTTAAAAGAATTTTCAGTTTAGAGCAGCAAAAACTTTTGGAAACATAAGCGATCAGAAAGACAATAGTATATTCAGCTTTCCTTCAGAACAACTTCTGTAACACATATTTATGGCTATAAATGGTTCCTTAAAAAATATTAAAGAGAGATTTTTGCCAGTTACTAACCACATATTATGTTGGCTAATGCAGAACTTCAGTGACCGATTGAGCGGTTTTCAACTTGAAAGTTGTGTTATTAACCAAAATCTATCGCATATATCGGGCATCATCAGACTCTATAAGTAAAACTGCAGAAGCATCAAATCAACATAAAATCACTCACAAAACAATCCAAAAATTAAGTAAAACCTTTACATATAATTTAATTGAAAGCCCCATCTTCCCACCCACTAAGCAGCCACTGTAGGCAGACCGTGCAACAAATGTGTAGCAACAAAAATGAAAACATTTTCAAGTCATACCATCTTTGGTAATTTTACAAGCAGTTTTGCTATTTTGTTAGAACAACATCATTGTTGTACGCTTTTTGAGAACAATGCAAAAGGCAATTTGTTTTATTATCATTGAATATTATAATTATAGCACAATATAAAAATATATTATGCAAGCGCATATTAGTGGCATAGTCCTGCGCCTACCGCACAGCCATCTCTGCTCCCTTCGCGACCCTACAGCCCATCTCTTCATCATAATCTGTGTTCTATTGACTCTTTGTCATTACTTTTTGGCATCTCTCGAAACTATTTGTCACATGCATTTAGCAAAAATCTCTCTGAAAAATGATTTTAAAATAAATCTGCTATATTATTTGCCATCAACGTGCAAATTGTTGTGCAAATCTTTGAATGTATGCAAGTGCATGTGTACGTGTGCGAGTGCGTGAGTATAAGTGAGTGACACATGAAGGGAAGAATTGGGCTGATTTAAAAAGACGTTGATCTGTTTCAACTAGAATCACTCTGGTCGCTGCAACATTCGCTAAAACATACCGTCCGGTTGTTCCGTTGTTCAATTTCATTTCAAGTGTCAACCACAGTGTAAGTGTTGTGGAAAAAATATATTTCATAATTTGAAATAAATTTAGAAAAAAAAACAATTAAATCCTTGTTGAGACGTGTGTGTTTGTGTGCAATTTTAATTTCGTCCTTTTGCTGCTTTCAGTACTCTAAACAAACGTCAAAATGTGTGATGATGAACCCTCTGCTCTTGTCGTAGACAATGGATCTGGTATGTGCAAGGCTGGTTTCGCCGGTGATGATGCCCCACGTGCCGTCTTCCCCTCAATTGTTGGACGTCCACGCCATCAGGGTGTGATGGTGGGTATGGGTCAAAAGGATTGCTACGTCGGTGATGAAGCCCAAAGCAAACGTGGTATTCTTACTTTGAAATATCCCATCGAACACGGCATCATTACCAACTGGGATGATATGGAAAAAGTATGGCATCATACCTTCTACAATGAACTGCGTGTAGCCCCCGAAGAGCATCCCGTTCTATTGACAGAGGCTCCCTTGAATCCTAAAGCCAATCGTGAGAAGATGACCCAAATTATGTTTGAAACCTTCAACTCACCCGCCATGTATGTTGCCATTCAGGCCGTACTATCCCTATACGCCTCCGGTCGTACCACTGGTATTGTCTTGGACTCTGGTGATGGTGTCTCCCACACCGTGCCCATCTACGAAGGGTATGCTTTGCCTCACGCCATCCTCCGTTTGGATTTGGCTGGCCGCGACTTGACCGATTACTTGATGAAAATCTTGACCGAAAGAGGTTATTCCTTCACCACCACCGCCGAACGTGAAATTGTACGTGACATTAAGGAAAAGTTGTGCTATGTTGCTTTGGACTTTGAACAAGAAATGGCTACTGCTGCTGCCTCTACTTCATTGGAGAAATCCTATGAATTGCCCGATGGCCAAGTCATCACTATTGGCAATGAACGTTTCCGTTCGCCCGAAGCTCTCTTCCAGCCCTCATTCTTGGGTATGGAGTCCTGCGGTATCCACGAAACTGTTTACCAATCCATCATGAAGTGCGATGTGGATATCAGAAAAGACTTGTACGCCAACAATGTGTTGTCTGGTGGCACCACCATGTATCCAGGTCAGGACGAAAGGCATTCGTTTCATAACCTCTTCAGGGCTAAAATGTGTTTTTTTTTCTCTTAATTACTTTTAGGTATTGCTGATCGCATGCAAAAGGAAATCACTGCCTTGGCTCCATCCACCATTAAGATTAAGATCATTGCTCCACCTGAAAGAAAATACTCCGTATGGATCGGTGGCTCCATTTTGGCCTCCTTGTCCACCTTCCAACAGATGTGGATTTCCAAACAGGAATATGATGAATCTGGCCCCGGCATTGTCCACCGCAAATGCTTCTAAGCATTTATTGTTAATTTTCTATTTCTATTTAAGCGTAAAAGACATGATTAACATCGTTAACATCTTTAA
This sequence comes from Linnaemya tessellans, assembly GCA_951800035.1. Taxonomy (NCBI): domain Eukaryota; kingdom Metazoa; phylum Arthropoda; class Insecta; order Diptera; family Tachinidae; genus Linnaemya; species Linnaemya tessellans. The sequence continues at coordinate 30,141,286 of OX637536.1, forward strand.
CATCTCAACGCAACACTTGGGTAAAAATCGTAGCTTCATACTAACAACTAACCAGCAGAACGGCCTTCAAGCTGCGCAAATAAAACACTCACCCACTTCAAATGTCACACAAAGATTTGTTTTAAAAATGTCCTTTTTTGTATATTTTTTGTTCATTTTGTTTTGTAAGTAAAAGAAAAAAAAAACAATAATAATAAAACAGATAAATTAAAACTTATGGTAAAATTTAATAAATGCAAACAAAGCAAAAGAAACTGATGTGGAAATGAAGACAAGGTGTATCTAATTAATTTCAACGCATACAATTTGCTCAACTATTCAGTGGAACAATCTTGGCCGTGTAATTGCAGTGTATTCACTTCAATTCAATGCCAGCCACTTTGCGTGGGTACTGGGAAAAAAAAAATAAAAACTAAACTCCTTGCACAATTTTGATTGGCTGCCAAAATATTTTAGCTCAACTAATTATTTATTGCAGTGACAAATTAAACAAGAGTAGACCGCAATTTATTTTGGGTCAAACGTTTTATTTTTAGGCCTGGGACCAGAAATAAAGGCAAGGCTAATGCTGTTGTTTCGTTTAAGATGTCATAATTTGCACTATTATTTTATTCCTAATACGAGTATACAATTAATTAATTAATAGTATATTGCAAATTTATCCAACGTCTACTGAATTATGGCAGTTTCTGAACATAGAAATATTTCATATGCACTTATTTTAAGTGTTAAATATTTCCCACTATTACGCACTAATAATCAAAGTTTTTGTATCATAAAGACCATTTTGCAACAGAGTAAAAGTTTGTTGCCCAACACATTTTCCTTTTTTCCTTGAGTCTCCTCAGTTCTGTTTGTGAGATGTCATAAATACCAAATGCATTTCCTTTTAGCCTGTTCGTTATACGCCAGCTACTAAATATACTTTTTTCACAAGCAGCTTATTTACGCTAATTGTTTCTGAAAGTTATTTGTTTCTTTTTTAAATTGAACTACTCATATTTTTTTATGAAAAAAAAATGTTTTGTTTGTCATATTGCCACTCTTACGGGCTATATGACAAAATAGCATAAGAATATTATATTTTTTTTATTTGAGCTATTTTATTGAGCCACTAAAATGTATTTTTACAATTTGTCGTTTTTTACCAAAAGCGGCACTCATAAGATAATCCCTACTCCTGCTATACATTGTACCTGAACTGGGTAAAGGAGGGGTTAGCATGAAGACGGTTCAGTTAGAAAAACATGAAAATATGGTGTATTGGAAAGGAAAGTTTTAAAAAATGATATAAAAAAATTCAAAGCCGAACAGCTGTTTTCAAAATCCGCTACACTTTATACATCAGTACTCGTGGATATATGTACTTATATGCTTATCGCCAGTTATTTGGTGGGTTCATTGAATGTGCTACGAGTTTTTATTAACACAAATTTTATTATATATTTTAATAATGGTCTTAGAGCTACCTTTTTATTAAAACTTATAAGTTTACACTTTTTTTATCATTGATATTGACATATCCTCTGTATATTATCCGCAGGCCATCAATTATAAACAAAAGTTATTTAACAAATTATTATATATAAAATTACAACATATATTTTAATTTTTATATCAAAACCAAAAAAGAGGGAAAATTATTCCATTATTAATAAAATTGTTAAACAATTTTTTATAAATCCATCCTTGAATATGAAAGTAACTCTGTCTATCTGTCTGTTTTTTAATGGCTTAAGGCAGGTTCAAGGGTGGTTCCTGGGCGGTTCCTGGGCATATATGAAATTATAAAACTGAACTAAATAACTAAAAACGTTTTAAATTTTGATACAGTAAAAATACAAAACGTCATTGGCATGACACACAGTAGCTGAAGTATGAGCGCATATAAGATTTGCACTTTTTATAATGACTTTCACTTTTTATAATGATTTGAACTTTTTGTAATAACTTGCAATTTTTAGTATGACTTTCACTTTTTACAATGACTTGCACTTTTTACAACGACTTGCGCTTTTTATAATGTCTTGCACTTTTTGTAATAACTTGCACTTTTTTTAATAACTTGCACTTTTTATAATGACTTGCACTTTTTACAATGGCTTGAATTTTTATTATGACTTGCACTTTTAATTATCTATGACTTGCACTTATAATTATCTATGACTTGCACCTTTTTATAATGAATGGCAATTTTTAGTATGACTTTCACTTTTTACAATGACTTGCACTTTTTATAATCACTTGCACTTTTTATAAAAACTTGCACTTTTCACAGTGACATGCACTTTTTATATAAATTTGCACTTTTTATTATGACTTACACTTTTTATAATGACTTGCACTTTTTATGATGACTTGCACTTTTTGTAATAATTTGCATTTTTTAGTATGACTTTCACTTTTTACAATGACTTGCACTTTTTATAATGACTTGCACTTTTTATAAAAACATGCACCTTTCACAGTGACTTGCACTTTTTATATTAACTTGCACTTTTTATTATGACTCTCACTTTTTATAATGACTTGCACTTGTTATGATGGCTTGCACTTTTTGTAATGACTTTCACTTTTTATGATGGCTTGCACTTTTTGTAATGACTTGCACTTTTCATAATGACTTGCATTTTTTACAATGACTTGCACTTTTTACAATGACTTGCACTTTTCACAATGACTTGCACTTTGTATAATGGCTTGGACCTTTTTCCTCACAAATACAGTAAATATGAAAGTAACTCTGTCTGTCTGTTACCTTTTTACGCTCAAGCCGTTGAACCGATTTAAATGAAATTTGTCATAGAGATATTTTGAGATCCGAGGAATAACATAGGGTGGTGCAGCAGACCGGGTCTGTAGGAAATATCAAAGTACAAAGAGTGACCATGGGGTACCGGCATCAACGTAGTTCTTCGAAAAAGAGGTCAGTCAAGCAGGTACCCTGAATAGTGATCGCTATCGCGAGATGATAACGAACCTCTTATAGCTATAAATTAAGGATATGATCGTGGACGATATGTGGCTACAACAGAATGATACCACTTGCCACAGGATGATGCCACTTGCCACAAAGTCAAGTCTCTTTTGCTCAAGAAATACATTGGCCGTGCTATCTCACGGCTTGGCGATGTTCATTGGTCGTCACGATGATATGATTTGATACGTTGGACTTCTTTTTTTTTTGGATATTTAAAAAAAATTTTATTCAATAAGTCAAGAACATTTCCAGAGCTGAAGGCTGAAATAATTCGGCACATTAACGATATTGAATATTTCTCTGAGTCATTAAAAATATGGAATATCGGATATTCGGCAACCGAAACCGTGGTGGGCATTTGGCCAATATTTTGTTTAACACATAATTATCATAGATCCTTGTAAAATATATTAAAATAATTCTTTGAAAACTTTTTATTTTATTTACAATTGAACAGGAATTGACGGCAATTCATTGGGCGATTAACCACTTCAAACCTTATGTTTATGGAAGGAAATTCATTGTACGTAGCGACCATAAGCCACTTACATATTTTTTTTCTCTGAAAAATTCTTCTTCAAAGTTGCATCTTTACAATGAATTTTGGTTGGAACACCCTTTACATTTAAAATATTTCCATAAGGGCCAACTGCCGTTTAGATAACTCTTCCATCGCTTATAGTATATTTCTAAGTCGTTGCTGGCCAAGAAATAAACCTCCAATATTAACCGTAACTTCAACAAACTGTTATTCATTGTAAATAGACCAAAAATGTGCAAACAAAAAAGAAAGTAACTGCAAACTTCTTTAAAATAACAAACAGCAAGAAAGCAAAAACAATAAGAAACTAAGAGCTTGTAAAGCAACAAACTTGCTTGAAAAACTAATGTCTTAAAATAAACTATATTTTGTGTTATAAAAACCTTTGCCATAAACGAAAATAACAACAACATCATCAAACAATTTCACTATGGGCTATAAAAGTGTGCGGAAAATTTTCTAACGTTTCAGCTGAACGGCACAGCAGTTTGACGAATATTGAGTTATATGCGTTATTTAGCATTTTGCTAGCGCAATATAAAGGTAATAACAGTCCAAGTTATTACTAGCGACACTAATAAAAACAGAAACCCTTCGAAAGACAACTCAACTGCCAGTTGGTGGAAAAAAAAGCGCTGCATAATAAACTCAACTGCACGCAATTGTAAAACAGTGAAGATTATATATTTAACTGTAAAATATTTGAAATATTTTATTATAATTAAAAAAAAATTAGAATTTATGTCCAAAACACAAAATTTATTTCGAAATACATACGCACTTAAAAAATAAAGGGGTTCTTTATTATTCAATCCCATATTCAAATTTAAATAAAAGGTTTTAGAATATAATAAGAGGTTTCATTGAATTTTTTTTATTTTGTTTGAAATCAAACTCAAGCGACTTATAAAACACCACAAAAAAAGTATCCAATAGGGTCAAATCACACGACTTCAGTAACTAGTTAACTTCAGTTCCGAGTGAGATCATCACGCCCTCAAATCACGCAAGCAGAATATTCAATGTGGCATGATCTGTAAGGCAGGTAGTGTCGTCCTCTTAAAATCACATGTCCTTAGCGCCCAATTCATCCAATGGAGACCATAATAAATTGGTAATCATCGACCTATTCGGCCTGACCGAATATCGTTTTCAAAATATGGACCGAAATCTACATCAAACAGTGACTTTTTAGGAATGCATTGAACGCACTTGGATCTCAGGTGGATTTGTATTGTCCAAAATTTGGCAATTTTAGAATGATACAAGTTTCATACTTCATACACGCCGGTATGAGTGTGTAAGCTTCTACTTTTTATAATGGGTTGATTTTTTCATCAGTTGCACTTTTTATAATGAATTGCACTTTTAATAATGACTTGCACTCTTCATAATGACTTGCACTTTCTATAATGACTTGCACTTTTTATGATGATTTGCTCTTTTTATAATGACTTGCACTTTTAATAATGACTTGCACATTGTATAATGACTTTCACTTTTTATGATGAATTGCACTTTTTATAATGACTTGCACTTTTCATAATTACTTGCACTTTTCATAATGACTTGCACTTTTTATAATGACTTGCACTTTTTATGATGATTTGCACTTTTTATAATGACTTGCACTTTTTATAATGACTTGCACTTTTTATGATGATTTGCACTTTTTATAATGACTTGCACTCTTCATAATGACTTGCGTGACATATCCCTGGATCCAATATCATTTTTGCAAATTTTTTTCTATTATTTTCGATTGCTGCAAAACTTTTTCTCTCCACTGTAATTGTTAAGAATCTGCTCAAGCTCAGTTCACTTGATAGTTTATATTTCTGAGATATTAAGGTTTGAGTTTCTCTTTTTTAACAATTTCAAGTTTGAAAGGTTTCTGTTCGGGTCATGAATTCAACATTTTACAATCTTATAAGTATTTTCTTTCTTTTCCTAAGTCTTTTTCGTTTCCTTATTGTGTTCGAAAAGAAACCGCCAGCATCATTACATCATCTTTGCAACATAATTTTTAAACCAAGAAAATAATAGCGCTTAAACTTTTTACTATTGTCGTTAAATATATATTTTTGTTTTTGAGTAGGATACTGTGGCTTGTTTTAGTGTATGTTTTCTATATATATGTATATGCCGCTTAAGATGATTTTTTAGTAGCATTTTTAACTGCAAAGTACTATGTTTCATCAACAAAATACTAGCAACTGCTAGATGAACTGTTTCCAAGGTAAATGCTCAAATATTGCAGTACAACTAACTTTTAAATTAGAATGGACGATAATGTTACGTCTCAGCTTCGTGATAAAAGCTTTAAAAAGTTATTTTTAAAGAATGTAGGCTTAAGTAATACCATTTCTTAAATTTTTACACTACTATTGCGTATAATAACGCCCACTAAAGAGGGGCGGGGTCCAAAAATAAATTTATTTGATTTAATAACTTCAAGCTTCTTTGACATAAAAACATACAATTTTAACAAAATTTCAAGAAAACTTTAAAACTTATGTTGTTTTTCAGAAGTTGATTTAGTTCTTCTTAGGGACTTTTTTTCCTCTGGTCCGCTTCAGCCCATCTACAAAATTAATCTTTATCAAATTTCAAGGGTGCGGATCGTTTCGTTTGGACTGACTCGTGACTTCCACAAACGGACGGACTGGCACACATGGCTAGATCGTCTTAGATTTCATCACTGATCAGGAACATATACACTTTATCGGGTCTTAGATTGATATTTGGCTGCATTACATACGAAATGACAAAGTGAATATACCCTCCAATTTCTTTTTCAATTCCGTTTAGTAACGGAATCGGAATTTGTGACACCGACAATGATTTAATTCCAAAATTGTTTCGTTTAACGTTTTCTGGGGAGTACAATTTTTTCAATTTTTACATGAAATACGTCGCTGATAGAGAGATCAGATCATGAAAATATTCTATGATGTTGCCGCATCATTCATCCTGCTGAAACAGACTGCTTAAAATGAAACTGGAAATGGTGCAGTTCTAGCCGTGTTTGTGCTTTTCTGTATTAGCGTAAGTATTGGTTGTTTAAATTTTTAATACTTTGCCGCTTCTTACCACTGTTAGCTTGTTTTGTTGTTTCATTTTTTTCTTTTTTTACTTGTATATTTTCTGTTTTATTTAATGTTAATGTTTCGTGTTACTGCTGCTGTTTGTGTTACCGTTTTTATTTAACAATTTAATGTATTACTATGCAGTAAAAGATGGCTGTAACTGCATGCAGTTATTTTCCACTTTTCGTTCTATTATTTTTATATATTTTTACATTTTGGTTACAAAGCGTCTATAAATTTTTATATTTTTTAAGACATATTTTTTATAGAATTTTTTTCTATTTTTTTATTATTATTTTTAAGTTCAAATTACGGAAATATCAAATGTTACACGTTTTAATACACTTTTAGATGGTATTATTGTCATAAAAGAGTAGAAGGGTTTGCAAGAGTTAAAAGATGAAAACTCATGGCAAAGATGTTGTGGAGGAGAGCGCAGCTTGACTTGCCAGTTTGAAAATCACAGATAAAAATTACGCGGGTTAGGCCTCGCTAATTCGGCTGCATGGTAACCCTAATCATCTGTTATCACATTCACTTTTATAAATTTTTTTCCATTTTCTACTTATAATTTTTTTATTTATTTTTTTATTTTTTTGTTATCATGATAAGAATTCCTTTATTGGACTCAAGTTCAAATCTACAATCTGAATATTATTATTGATGTGTTAACATCTATACGCGCGCCTCTAGGGCAGTAAACTATCAGTTTCAATACATACGCAAGTGTAAGAGTTTGTTTGTTTGTTGTAGTTGCTTGGCAGTCGGTATAGAAAGTGATTATTGGGCGATTTTCATATAATTTTCCCACGCAATTTTCTCCAGAAATTCATAGCCGATTTTATTATATTTTGGATTAAAACGCTAGTGCGGGTTTCGACGAAGAGTTTAGGCCAAAAATTAAGGCGATCCGATATCGGCGAGCGGAGATTTCAGTGTTTTAATTCGGAGTATTAATTTGGAGTAATATTAAAAAAGTGTTTTATGTTGATCTTCGGTTTTGTCTTATGCATAGCAAAGAGAATAGTGACGTGGTTATACGTACATATATAAAAATGTGATAGCAAGACAGCAACGTATGTAGCTTATGTACAAACATAACAATGTATGTATGTACATTTGTCTGTTGCTTTGCATTCTCTTTGTTTTTTGTGGGTTTAATATAAAATAAATAAACAAAAAGGTGTTAACACATAGCCCGTGAGTTCGAACACTCATTGATTTTTTTTATGAATTTTTTTATTAAATTCAAGTTTTTTTATTATTATTCATTTTATTTTAATTTTTTATAAACTAAGAATTGTAATAGTAGATTCAGAAGGACATGATTGATCAAATAAAATTTAATTTTCATCTTATAAAGCAGAATACTGCTGTTTTCGAAAGCCGCTACACTCCCAGCATTAAGCTTTCCGTAATTTTTCATATAAATTCTCAATATTTTTCAGTTAGATTTTTAAATTTGTGCTTTAAAAACTATTTCCTGATTTTATTTTTATACTGATTTTTATTCACTGATTTTTTTCCAAAAATTATTAAACATCTGCTTTTCAAATAAAATATAGCATATCGTTCGAATTCTATAGAACCTAAAAAAATCGATATGGTTTGCTAATGGGGAACTAAATTACACCCAACGGAATTTTTGTCATTTCTGTATTTTCAAGAATTACAGTTAGTGTTAAGATTTTTCCCTGTAAAGTCTGCTAATGCCACTGTTCGTGATGTTCAAAGAATGTTGCACAAAAAATAAATGCGATATGCAGTAAAAGATGCCATTAGCAGACACCCACCGTCGAGGAAATTATTTAGTGACGGAAGACAGCTCAGAAGACAGCTAAGCGGAGATGGGTGAGGCTCAAGAAGATGAGTGCGCGTGAATATGTGAAGGGATATGCAATGGAGGGAAGCAATGAAAGAAATTCTAGTATAAAAACTAATAAGATTGCATATATGGAAGATGGTAATGTGGGTGCTGTTGTCTGCAGTAGTTAACACGAGACTATGAAGCGGAGAGTGCCGAGTTCGACTCCGAGCTCAGTCATGAATATTGTGACGAGTTCCTCTGATCAGCATTATTGTATGGAAGGCTACTGGACAATTACTGGCAGCGATTGACACTATCATGTACTGAAGAGCAGAGGAACAGCATTATCTTCGTCGACCCTGTAGCAAAAAATTAGCCGGCGAAGTAGAAGTTTGAAATGGCTACAAAAAACTCTTTATATTCTCATTTTTTATCATCTGTCCTCGCTTTTCTAGATCCGGCGTAATACACTGCATATGTAGGAGTCATCCCCTGAATGCTGGTCCTAGTTTAAAAAAAATGCAGCATTGGGGATAGAAAGAGATGCTGCTTGACATCACTTTGGATACCAGAAGAGATATAGGAATATTTTGGGCCTCAGACATAAAGTGTTAGGAACACTCACATGCCGTTAGAAGGCATGCCTTTAAGAACGATGATCGAAAAACTGCTTTCAGATGCAATAAGTGTATAGAAAGTAACATTAGCATCTTTACTGATGGATTTCTTATAAAGGGTGTTTTTTATAGAGTGACACACATTTGACTCATGACAAAATAAAAAAATAAATTATTAAATTGAATTAAAATTCTATTGGCTAATTGTTGGAAATTTTAATTTAAATCTCAGAAAGACATGATAAATATTCTAATGCACAAAGGCAAGTCAACATCAGTTTTTGTTATTCAACTTACACAGCAGAGCAGAATAGCTGTTTTCGAAAGACGACTATAGAATCTTAATTCAATTTAATATAGCAATATAAAATGTTCGTTAAAATTCTTACTACAAAAAAATAAATTTTTAATATCAATGGAACGAACTTTATTGGAAAAAAATTTTATGAAATTAATGTTTAAATATTCTGTCATGTGGGCATCGGCTGGAGCGTAGAAGGCGCAATCGGGAACACCAATTTTCAAAAATAAAAAAAAACGTCAATAAAGTGCAAGAACACAACCCTAGTTGATGAGAACGGCAACGAATTGATTGATTAGCATCATCTTCAATGCTTTCCTGTACAGCGGCTACAGCTTCTGCAGTGTGCATTATTCGGCGTCTCACACGAAGCACATAATCAGTAACAGTAGATGTGGTCCGAAAACAATCTATTGTTCTTCGAATTAGCCGCTATAAAGGACAATTATGTACACCATGAAATGGAAGAAGTGCACTACGAGTTTTTGACGAGTAGAACAATTATTTTTGTTAAGAATTTCAACAATTTGCTCGCGTTGCTCTGGTGTTGTGACACTCTAAAAAAACACGCTATAAATAGAAGAGGGTGAAGCAGGAGTGGATTGGACCTCCACTGTGTCCTTTGCTTAGGAGAATACGTGTTCGTTTACTAAATAGAAACGCTTGGACTAGTGCATGCATTAGATCAGGTGGATAGAATGAATATTCTCAACACCTCATCAGGTATTTCAAAGCTCAATAGGTGGTCTCAAGGAATGATGTAACAGAGATTCGGGTTAAGAAGCACATCGCTATAAGTGGGAATGAAATAGTAGAGAATCTCAGAGAAAAATATAATTTTTAAATAAAATATATATTTTTTGTCACTACAATTAAACTATTAATTGAAATTGAGCCTGCAAAGATTTTTGTCAATACAATTATTATTATTATCAGATGTAAACGAAAGTTTCTCAACAAAATTCATCAACAATTTATGAAAAAAAAAATTTTTTACTAGTGGCCTGCCAGAAATCACTCGAGTAAACAAAGCTGTTGGCGCATGCGTCAGTACTAGTAATGCATTATGCTAGAGTTAATGTCGACGTCGTCGACGGCGTCAAATGTCAAAAAAAAAGTTGAATCGTATGAAATTGTATGAGAGCAGTTAATCTCAACGCGTTGCAACGCCGTAAAAGTTCAATCTATTTCAACTTTTTCGGCGTTGAAACGCCGTCAACGGCGTCGACATTAACTCTAGCATTAAACACATTCACGACAGCAGGCTAAAGACTACAACGTGTCAGATATAAAGTACATGTGTTTATATGGGAATAATTATTTTCACGGTTACACGGCAGGTTGTTGTCCGTGCTACTTTTGTAGTTGTAGTCAAAATAAACAAATTTCTATTTTCATAGGCGACAATAAATAAATTAGTGCTGCCAACACAGTGAAATATTTTACATAAATAAGCGTTTAAAAATATTTTCAAACTGGTCAAGAATATGAAAATTTTTAAAAATAAAAAATGTAATAGCCGTTTCAAGAATAAAAATTATTTTGTAATTTTCATTTACTTATTTTTTTTGCGATCTCTCGGCTTTTATTTTTTATTTATTTTTTTATTTTACTTATTTCCTTTTTTTTTTTTTTGTTTATACTAGAATATAGGACGCATATAAACGATATGGGTATCATTTCGAAGTACTCCAAAATGTCTTTCTCTTGTTGAACATATTTTTTTAAAATTTATTAACCTATTGCAAGCATTATTAAATTTTGCAATTTTGTATCTGACTTTTAAGTAAAATTTCCATTATTTTAAAAAAAGCCGGATGCAAGGACATTCGAACTCTAATTTTGTATATACTTGATAGCCGTTATCGATAAAAGATGTGAGTTAGGTCACATATGAATGAACTGATAAACTCATTTTCATAGTACCATAACAAAAAAGGACATCAAAATGTATTTATTACAAATGCAAAAACAATAAAGAGCTTTAAATAAATAAAGTGTTTTTATTATTAATTTTTTTTTCGATCTACAAATAGATTTAGAATAAGCGCTTTTATTTTTATATATGAAAGTGGCATCTCTAAAATGAGATGTTGACGTCGTAGCTGCGGCGTTCAAAATAATTAAGTAGCTGACTATAAGGCGACAAGTGTTGCTAGCGACACATGTAGCCATGTAGTCGTTAGCCAGCGTCTAAAGCATAAGCCTAAACATGTCGTAAGAGTACCTAAGGGATCGAAATGGGATTCGTGGTTTTGATCAATATTCCACTTACTTGGATTTATACAGGAAAACTCGTTTATGAGAAACTAAGGAAAACTGACATATTGATTTGAACAGTTGAAACAATGAGTTTCTTGTAGCCGAAGACAGAGTCAAATATAACAGGGATACATCGTTTCGAGCCTCTCAAAACTCTTTTTAATTATATTCACATCACTTTTATTATGTGTACGATTATTTGAAACTGCTTGGTTATACATGAGTTAATAAGGAATAAGTGCTTAAGTCGACTTAAGCGAATTTTCATATTCAATTTAACAAAAATTTACAGTGACTGCCAGACAATATATGCAAGTGAAGAACCTTAGGACAATAGAAACAAGTAGGAGCATAAAGCTTTTAGAAAGACAATTAAAGTATGAAAGAAAAAATAATAATTTGATTATATCGACTTAATCGGTTATACAATTCTGGCTTAAACATAAAAACAACCAATTCCTTCCTTTACGAAATTTCATCATAAACATCAATATAATTTAGACGGTTAACAAGATTTTATGTATGTATGTATGTATGTGTGTGTGAAGGAGCCTGTGTCGCTGTATGTGTAAGAGTAGAGGAGTGCAAATGTCATAAAAGCCACAGTTATAGCGCATCAAGTTATTGCGGCGCTGAGCATTCTGTTTTTAATATCATGGGCGTTTTAACTTCTTTTCGTTTTTATTTTTCAACAATTTTATATTAAATCGTAAAGTTTAGAAACTTTGTAATGGCAACGGCAGTTAAAAATCCAAAGAAAGCAAACAACAACCGAAAAACCAAGAATAAAGAGAGAGCATTTTCTTTGCTACTGAATCATAACTTAAATAGGCAGAGTTATAAAGCAGCAACAATAACAAAAATCTTTATAATCCTGCCATGTTACTCGCACATTACATCAGTCATACATCCATCCATTGAATCATTCATTCATTCGTTCGTTCGTTCATACTTTTGCTAAAGCAATTCATCTCGGCGTAGTACGCTGGTCATAATCAGCACTTTTTAATGGGACTAACATGAGCAGCTGAAGGTGTAGTGTAGTCAGTTACTTTGCCCTGGCAAAAGTTTTCCTTAAAGCCATTACTTTGTTGTATATTTCTTATTCTTATTACTCTGTGTAATGTTTATTTTATATTTGTACATATTTTTTATTTGCGTTTTTCATGACTCGAAACACACACAAAAGAAAAAAAAAAAGGAAAACCTAAATAAATGAGCAGAAACTGCATTGCATACTTATTTGTTGCTGCTATTGTTGCTTTCCTCCTTTTTTTTTGTGAAATAAATTGATGTTTTTGGTTGGCTGCCTGACTGGTTGGTTGGATAATCTCGCTGCTTCTTTGTTAAAGTCATAAACTTAAAAAAAGAAATAATAATAAAAATTATTTGCTTTCTACGCAAAATATTTCGAAATTCGATTAATAGAAATTGTTAAAAATATAAGAAGAAAGTTATTTCCGAGAACGGCAGCGCACTCACTTCAAGTAAACGAATATTATGTGTAGCCACCACCATTCCGCCATTCAAGGCAGCCATACATTAAGTGTACTTAAAAAATTAATGGCTAATCAAGTTCATCATCATTTTTTCTTTGTAAGCTTTATTTCTTTTCGGCCATAAAGACATGACACTAGTGTCATTAAAAAATATATATAACATACAAATGAAGAAATTCACATTTCAAGTGAGCACTCTACAATCGGTACATTAAGTTAAAGACTCTTGTTAATTTATTGTATAGAACATATGATGGCTTAACGATACGTCAAGTTAGTAAAATGTTTAATATAGAAAAACTGAACAAATGTATTAAATTTAATTAAGATTTATAGATTAATTGTTTGAAAATTCTTTTGTTAAATTTAGTAAGACATTATATACATATATGCCGAGGCGTAAAAAAATTCAAACTCACATTTTAATTATTCAACTTACACAGCAGAGCAGAACAGCTGTTTTCGAAAGCCGCATCAGTGCTCATGTGTATTTTATTAGTCACCACTTATTAGGTGGTTAAGTTGAATATGATAACAGTTTTTGAAGGCTGAGTGGTAAGAGATTTGAGTCGAATGAAGAGCTAATAGCCGTAAAAAATCCCCGTAATTTGCAAGGACTAAAAAACATGGAAACACGCTGGACTTAATATACTGATCTAAAAGGCAGATATAAAAACAAGTAACAGTGCTAAATTCGGCTGTGCCGAGTTTTAAATACCCTTCACAGATGTAATTTTTCTTTCTTTCTTTCTTGCCAAAACAGAAAGTAGGTTTAATTAAAACACAAACAAAATGATGTTATCAGTTACTTTTATATTTAAGAAAACATTTAAATTTTTCGGTTAGGAAGTTAAATGTTTGTCTGAGCGTCTTTCAAAAATATTAAATATGTTTAATTTACAAACAAAAAGAAAAACTCCGTTTCATGTACCCCAAAAAGTTCTAATTGTCCTACCGTAGAATCGTCTTTTAGATTTTTTTGGTTTTTAATACCAATTTATTTCTTCCTGATATTAAAGTAGGTATAATTCGTCATAAAAATCAAAAATAGCAAATTATATGGTTATTTTTGTGTATCAAAAAATTTCCTGAAATTGGATTTAATTTTTTTTGGTTTTCAATACCAATTTAACTCTTCCCGAGGTATAAAAAAGATTTCATTCACAAATAACCAAAATTACAATCTTATATGGCTAATTTTATGTACTAAAAAATTTCGATTTTCCAACCCTGGAACCGAATTTTGAATTTAAAAATTTTTAATACCAATTTAATTCTTCCTGAAGTATAAAATAGGTTTAATTCACTAAAAACACAAACTTTGGAATTTATGTGGGTACTTTTATGTACCAAATATATTTCGATATTCCAACTCTGGAAGCGAATTTCTATTTTTTTTTTACCAATGCAATTCTTAGTGAGGTGTTACTATGTTACTTGATAAAAAAAAAATCTTTCATTTGTCTAACCCTAGAGTCGAAATTTTGATTTTTTAAGATTTTAATACCAATTTTGTTCTTCCTGAATTATCAAATAGTTTTAATTAGCAAAAACAACAACGTCAATTGCCATTTTGGTTACTTTTATGCATAAATAATATTTCAATTTCCCAACCCTGTAAACGGAATTTTAATTTAAAAAATTTCTTTTTTGGCTAATGCAAATCTTCATGATGTATGAAGAGGTTTTATTTAAGAAAAATTTAAAATTTTTAAGCATTTTAGTTATTACATGTACTACAAAATACTGAATATGCCAAAAAAAAACTTTTAATTTCCCATGCCTGGAAAAAAAAATTTGCTTTTTTAGTTTTTAATAGACAACTGAGGCTTCCCAAAGCATAAAATAGGTTTAATTTACAAACAACCAAAAAAAATAATTGGTTTTTGGTCGAGAAATAGGTGTAAGCTTCCCAGCTCTGGAACCGTATTTCGGATTTTTCTGAATTTCAATACCACTCTAAGAATGAAGTCTCTAGCTCTTCTGGGGGCTTGGGAAAATCCCCCAGAAGAAACTGGGAATTTTTACGTACAGACAGACGGACATCGCTCAATTGTCATCGCTATTCATAAGGATTCAGAATATATATATATATATATATATATATATATATATATATATATATATATATATATATATATATATATTATGGGGTCCCATATTAATATCGAAGAAATTACACACGGAATGACAAACCCTTTCACTTTTTGTGAAGTCTATAATTGGAATAGCGGCCTTTGCTTATTCACAAACGACCAACCCAATCGGTTTTAATCTTTTCAATTTTAATTTCTGCCCATTTCGTTTTGATAAAATGTCTTGATAGAACTACAACAAGTACTGCAAGCGTGTGCGTATGTACCAGCACACATACACATACATACTTATTATTTCTAAATTTATGTTCACATAGTTGTAAATTGTAAAATAAGATGTGTGTATTATCAGCTGCAGCAGCAGCAGCAGCGGTAGCAAGAACAGCCTCCGTGTACCCCCAACGCATTTTTGCCAGAATCTATTACAAAACATTCCTGCAGCCATTTATAATTTATCTGATACACAAAGAAAAAAAACACTCATATAAACATAAAAGCAAGCAAAATTATATAGAACGCGTACTAGCCCTGTAAAATGAAAATGAAAATTTATTGTTGCAGTTTTTAAGTATTTTGATTTTATTTTTACGTCATGACATAAACTGTTTAGATGAGTTTCTGTTCCCATTTATTACACATCCATCCATCCACTCGTCCATCCATACAACAATATTTTAATATAAGAACAACGTATTTCTTGTGTATTGCTCTCTTTATTTCTTTTCTTCTTTTTTTTATATTTTTAATCGAAAAATTTTTACTTGAAATGTTTTAGGTAAAGTAGTAAAAACTTTTTACTACACAATTTACTACGGCTCTGAGCAGAAAAAGTATAGAACTAAATCAAGAAAAAAAAAAGAAAGAAAAGAAAGTGGTATTAATTTTGCATGTGGCTTAGAATGGTGTGGTGCGGTGCGGTGCGGTGCGATGTGGTGTACCATTATGCGCAAAGGTAGCTGCTGCTATTGGCAGGAAAGCTGGACGGCCTATTGTCGTTCATTTCCTTAAGGTAAGGGTTGTTGTAATCCCGAATAAAATGTTTTCGTTTTCTTTAATTTTCTTTGAGCCAATATGATTTACTATTTAACATTAAAATGCAATAAATGTATAATAAAACATTTGGACAATTTATAGTTTATGATTTTGTGCAAATTCATCCCCTGCCTTTCTTTTACTACTTTAACGGCATTCGCTGCTGCGACGACTGTATTTTCTGGGAAAAATGTGAAAATAAAATATTGCAATAAACCTTTTGCAAGAGATAAAAATTTATTTTTTATAGTTTCTACGTGAATTTAAATGTTATTGGCAATAGAGGAATTTAGAATTAGAAATAGCTCTATTTCATTCACACACACACACACACACACACACACATATACGAAGAAGGAAAATCTCCAGGGGAATAAAACATCTTAGGCCAAGAACATATCAATAAATGACTTCCATAAAAGAAACAAAAATGTTATAAATCTGCAAACATTTTTAATTATTTGAATTTAATTAGAAAAATAAAAAAGCACGAATTGGACTTTAATCATTTAGAACAGAGAATCATTAATTTTCTTTCAGCGCACAGTTTCAGATTTGGAGGATTTAACTAAGAATGCCGATGCGATACCGATAACGACACTTAAAAAGGAATATTTGTGATACTGAGACGAATCTTGAATTTGAGTTCAATATCAACTAGGGTAATATTTTTATTACACAAACCCACAGTGTAAGAGATAATTAATGGATAAAACCCACCAAAGTTAACAATTAAGAAATTATTCTAAAATATATCAGCAAAAGATTATCAATAAGATTTAAAAAACAAGGATATTATTAATATTCAATAAAATTTTATTATTGGAATAATTGGAATTGTATTCACTTTGTCGTTCCGTGCGTAACGCATCAAAATATCCCTTTAAGACTCAACAAATGAAAGTGAAACAAAAAATGTTGATGAAGATAATTAACATTTTTATTGTATTACGAAGAATACAAAATGAAAAATGATATCTGGCAAACGTCCACCACGACCACGATGCCATCAAAGTCAAATTCTTATGCTGCTAACGTCAAAGAATTGAAGAAATTTGGATCTGCTTCAGCACTGTGCATCACAAAAAAGCGGTCACAATGACTGACAAACCGTCCACTGAATCCTTTAGCGCACAGATTCAACACTAGAAAACCACTACTTCTTGGTGTCCAGGTGTATTATAGTGGTTCTATGTTTTGTCCAGGATTAAAAAATGGCGAAAAAACTCGTCCATATTGCAGTGGAACAACGAAAAACATTCTTTAGAAATTTTCACATGATTGCATTTGTAGCCGAATGTAAGCAAACGTGGCACTCATCTTACGGAAGGCCTTTTCATAACCAAGTGTTCACTCAAAATGGCAGCCACTAAGCCACGGAAGATGCCTTCCACAATCTCTCGCTTTCAATCTCCGATTGGACAAAATTAAATCATGAATTTTTTTCATTGTTTCGAATGTAGAAACCTCAACTGGGTGTCTAGAGCGTTCGGCATCTTCCGTGCTTGTACGGCTACATCGACATTCACTAAACGACTCCTTTACCAGGGAAATGGATATTGCAGAGTATCTATAATATTCTTCAAGCTTATAGCAGCTATCAAGTTTGGATGGTGTTTTGTTTGCGCAAAATATAATGCTTAAAGAGCACACAATATTCACTCCTTTACAATTTTGTTCTTAAAAAGTGATTTAGTCTAGACTTGGGTCCAACTAGCTCATTCGCTCAGCTTTGACAAGAACCTCTGATCAAACCTATATAATTTAAATGGGTTTGATCAGAGGTTCTTGTCAAAACTGAGCGAATGAGCTAGTTGGACCCAAGTCTAATTTAGTCTGTTATTAAAGGCTGCCAAACACAAAATAAATGACGGAACTTATTAAAATTTTGACAAAAGTCAACTGACAGATGTCTTTTAACATGAGCTGTATTGCAATCCCAATTAAGAGGCGGAAAATTCAAAAAGTCACGGATTTATTGATCTACCCTCGTATATTCAGAACTATTTAAAATTACATATGTTCTTAAATAAAAGATTTATTACCAACTGCTTTTCAGGTAGGCTTAAAGAAATTTATTATTAGATCGTTTGCTTTATATTCCACAGACAATTTCGTGGTGTGAAAATTCTCCCGATGAGAAATATATTATTATTTATTATTATTATTATTATTATTATTATTATTATTATTATTAATATTGATCACATTAAGAATATGCTACTCTGAAGCATCCGAAACCATTGATATGTCATTTTTTTCCGTTTTTATCTTAGTGTTCTTAATTACCAAGAATAATTTCTCCTTGATTTAGCAGCTAGACTCAACCACTCTGTTTTAAAGATCCTGAACGTCTCGAGAATGATACGATGACCTGAAGATCTTGAACTCTAAATAATCGAACTATGCGTTGCTTAATGGTTTTGCGGACGAGGTCACACTGGCAGGCAAAATAAATGTTTTTCCGCTTTCTAATAATAAATCATCATATATTTTAGACCCGGAAGTGTTGTCACTAAATAATATTCTGCCTTATTACGAATGACGACATCGACGTCACATCAACGCGACAGCAAAAAATTATCACATGTCTACTTTAAGGTTTTGACAACAATTACTTACTATTAATAATATCTTAGTATTCTTTAAGGCGTATAATATTTATAAGAGGATATTAATACAGGGTGGCGCAAAAGTAATCCTCCTATCAGAAAATGGCGCAAGAATAACCTTCCGATGTTTTTAGGCTGTAATTTAAAAAAAATGAAAAACTTTGATTCTTCTTGTGGATTATTTTTATTTGGTCTTTTCATTTTTTTACATCAAGTCGAGAATATGATGTCATGTAAATGGCCGCCGCCACAGTTGATTGTCATTTGTCGCAAAATTTATACCATATAGCTGATAGGAGGATTACTTTTGCGCCACCCTGTAATAGTCAATTTTTGTCGACAAAGAGTCGAGATATGACGTCGTCGTCATTCGTAATAAGGCAGATTATTTTTTACGTTGCTTTAAATTTATTATGGCGATAATATGACGTGCTTACAGGCTACATATTTCTTCGTAGGCAAATTAATTTAATTTTTTTTTTTTCCTGTCAGGAGTTGTTTGTTTCACATAAATTCTTGCATTTCCAAGCAAACTGTGTTTTCATTTAAGGGGGATTTTCTGTTAACCCTCCGATGAGTGAGAAGGTCCATAGAGACCTTTTTTTTTTTTAAAGTAAAATTACTTCTACTTCGGCCAAAGTTACTCTGTATTCCAAGAGTATTTTGTTGCGCATCTTTTGGAAAAAAAATCAAGCCGATCGGATAATTACTTTAGGAGTTATTGTGGTTTTAGTGAAAATAGTACGCGGACGT
Organism: Linnaemya tessellans; assembly: GCA_951800035.1. Classification (NCBI taxonomy): domain Eukaryota; kingdom Metazoa; phylum Arthropoda; class Insecta; order Diptera; family Tachinidae; genus Linnaemya; species Linnaemya tessellans. Next base: position 30,160,875 of record OX637536.1, read on the forward strand.
GTGAATAGGTCCGTATGGACCTTCTACTGAATTTCACTAATAAATGCATGTTTTTGGGCATCATTATAATTTCTTTATTGTTTCAACACATAATTTAGTTGTTCTGAACACAATATAATAGTCTTAAGAAAATTCAAGCAAAAAAAAAAGTAAAAAAAATTAAAAAATTGAAAAAATTATTTTTGTATGTAGAATTTAGTTATAAACAATAAAAACAAAAATAAATCAAAAAAAATTTTTTTTATATGAAAAAAACCTGATTTACAAAAAAGGTCCGTAGGGACCTTTTCACCCGTGAAGTTCAAAACTGTCACTAATCGGCGATAAAGTATGCTTGGAAATTGACCAAATTAATATAGAAAAATATGTCATATTAATAAAGATATTTGCCAGCTAAACAGCGAGCGCTTATCGGAATTCCAGCGCAGATGCTGACAGAACCTAAAATGACACACTCTTTTTATTTTTTTGGACTATGATACAAAAGTCATCCTATTTTTACTGGTTACATGGTATATTTATAAAAGCAATCATTTTGCATTTTATGCAGCCTATAACTAATTTTGTATGTGCACTTAAAAACAAAATATATGGCATTGCATCTGGCCAATGCCCAGCGACTTCGTTTGCAACAAACTAACCGAAAAACACCACAAAATTCCACCAAAAACATTGACAGCCTAATGCCTCGCACAGAGCAAAAATAAAAACAAAACTGATTGCAATTACATGCTGACGCAGCTTACTTTGATTATCTTCTTTTTTCTTCCTTTTTTCGATTTCCTATAATGCAACGGAATGCAAATACAGCCGCCATCTCAAATGGTGTAAAGTTGGACAACGAATTAAAAAATCCTTTTAATAATACGATGCAACAAAAAAAAGGCAAACGAAAATATAAAAAAATAAAAATTATACGATTTTTTTTATAAGTGCAAACTAATTAAAAGTTGCATTGCAACCGAACAAATATTTAAATATTTTAACGTAACGTTTATGCATTTTTAAAATCAATTAAATTAATTTTTCTTCTTTTTTTCTCTGCCCGTCTTATTTTAATGTTTTGCAAATGTGGACGTAAAATATAGAAATGCTACATAAAATAAAAAACAAAAATAAAGTCAATATACACAAAGCATTAAATTAAACTTAAATATTAACATTAATGAAAAATTTTGTAAATAGTATCGTAAAGAAGAAATGCTACTAAAAATATCAACAAACACTCACAATGGCATTTGAAAGAAGAAACGGAAGGGGTGACAGCATAACAAGCAAGTAGGAAATAAATACATTTTTTTATTCCGGTTTGTTGTAATATTTCAACTAGTCTAACCATGAGGAAAATTATTTGAGCAAAGGAATTATTTTAAATAAATGTTACATTATTTGCAAAAAAAAATAAAAAAAAACAGCAAAAGAACTATTATGCAAACAAAAATTCAACTGATGCAAAACACTGAACATTTTGCCACGGTCAGTTAGTTGAAATGTTGAGAGGCCACTTGTTTTTGTTAACCAAATTCAAGTTGCTATTATATGACTCGTACTGAAAAAAAACATGCAAACAAGTTACAAAACGTTTAAATTTTATTAAACTAAATCACACAAAACACTTACTAGAGCATTAAAAGCACAAACACAAACACACACACACACAAACACTAAAAAAACTGCAGGTTAAATCGTTTTTGTATTTTTATTTCATATCAACTTCGCGTTTCTTGTTTTTCTAGTATTTAATGCATTTTATGAAATATTGTGGCCTAACAAAGACATGAATAAAACAAAAATGTTGTATATCGACAAAAACTAAAAGGCTAAAAATAAAAATTTATTTAAATGCTTCAAAACCCCAGCAGTAATCCAATTTGTAAGCTGCAATGAACATCAAACCGTGAAAAAATATTTTTCTTTTTTCTCATAAGCTCAGAACAAAAATTGCGATGGTGCTGGATGATGAATATGAAAATTCATAGCGAACTGTTGCCAAACTCAAATGGCACCTTTTCACGTTTCAACTAAACACATGTGCTGCTACTTGTCAGCCCCTTAGAATTATTTCTACTACCATTCAAATGCTCTATTTTTAAACGCCTTTAGCACTCAAACAATTTTAGCATGCAGCGTCATCATTGTAGTGGCCATCAGCAGATGGTGTTCGGCAGAAGCACTGCTCATAGGCAGGTTTACATATAATCGCGTAGAAGAGATAATATTGTTAGTGACTGAAAAAAAAATCTATTTTGAATTGGTCATACGAGATTTTAAATGGCCCAACTGATTTTGGAAAAACAAAATATCAGAAGAAACTTCAAGCAAACCAGTGCAAATAAAAACAAATAATACACAAGACAAATAAATACACAATTGATAATCTTCCCAACTTTAAGCCAATTAAAAAGAGATTTGCTTTATCTATAATAAAATTTAAGAATCAACTGGCGTGAAATTTCGTAAAAAGATCTATTGTAAAAATAGCAAAACTTAGAATCAAATGGCCTATAAATAGAAGCGCTCTTCATAAAGGGTGTCCAAAACTGAGGTTTAATTTTCATTTTGCTGCTATATTTTCCTACTGGAAATTTTATTCTAAATTTGTATTTTCAGATTCTATATACTGGGTGTTTTTTTAAAAATATAGAACTTCGAATTGAAATAAAACACAAGAAAATCGTTTTAATGTCCATCAATTTGGCTTTATTGGAAGGATAATTTTATGCCATTAATGTTTAAATATGATTTCGGGCATGTGGCCGCCGCGGCTGGCTCGAATAAATCCAATTCTACAGGTCCAATTTTCAACCACTTTTTCGAGCATATGGGGCCGTATGTTGGCAATAGCGCCACGAATGTTGGCTTCCAAGTCCTCTAACGTTCCTGGTTTGTTGGCGTAGACGAGCGACTTCACATATCCCCAAAGAAAATAATCCAATGGTGTCAAATCACACGATCTTGGTGGCCAATTGACAGGTCCATTCCGCGAAATTATGCGCTCATCGAATGTTTCCTTCAATAAATCGATTGTGACGTGCGCTGTGTGGCATGTAGCGCCGTCTTGTTGGAACCACAACTCATCCACATTCATGCCATCCAATTCGGGAACAAAATAGTCGGTTATCATGGCTCTATACCGGTCTCCATTAACGGTAACTGACTCTTCAGCATTATTTCGGATCCTCTTCAACACTTTGCTCTACAGCGGCAATTGTTTCTTCGGTGCGCACTGTTCGACGTCTCTGCGGATGCGTATTATCACATAGAGTAAACGTAGTGCGAAAACGATCCATGGTTAACCGAATTAATTGCTCTGATGGACGATTATGTCGACCATAAAATGGACGGAGCTTGCGGTAAACTTCGCGAACTGAACCATTACTTTCGAAATAAATTTGCACGATTTGCAAGCGTTGTTCTTTTGTCAACCTGTTCATGATGAAATGGCAAACCAAACTAAATATTAATCACTTGACAGCTGACAAAATGGCCGCCAGTTAAAAAAGTGATGCCAACTTAAAGTTCTATACCTCAATAAAAAACACCCAATACATTAACCTTACACGCAGCAACAACGTATTTTTATTATAATCCTTTGAAAATGCGACTTATTTCTCGTAGAGAAGGAGTAAATTGGTCACCAAGATCGTGAGACTTAACACTTTTATGATTTTTGTGTGGGGAACAGCAAAATCACACAATAGTTCAAGTGCTTACAGCCTACATTATCGAGCAAATACCAATCACTGAAAAGAGTTCATTGAATAAAGTCATTTGAAATTTTGGTAAAAGATTGACAGCCTACTGAGGCTCTAGGGCTGCGACATAATTATTCATTTTTAAACGTAACCTGGTTGTAATTAACTGAAATAAAAATATGTTTAATATCTGAAAAACTTGATTTTTTTATACCCTCCAAATAGGAGTTAGAGAGTAATTTCACTTTGTTTTTCCGCTTTTAATGCAGCAATATATCTATCTGAGACCCCATAAAGTATATATATTCTTGATCAGTGATGAAATCTAAGATGATCTGGTCATGTCCGTCGGTCCGTCCGTCTGTGGAAATCACGATGTAGTTCAAACGAAAATAGCCAGACCCTTGAAACTTGTTTTAAAAATATTTTGAAAGATAGCATTGGTTAGGTTCGTAAATAGGCTGAATCGGGCCAGAGGGAAAAAAGTTCCTCTAAGAAGAACTAAACCAACCTCTAAAAAACAACATAATTTTTTTTTTTTATCTTGGACCAGCACTCAGGGGGTGACCCCTATATATGCAATGCATTGCACCGGAACTGAAAACGGGGGAACAGATTAGGAAAGATGAGATGATAGACAGTTTTTTTGTAGCTATTTCAACCTTTTACTTCGCCGGATAATTTTTGCTACAGGGCCGACGAAGGAGGGTACGTGCTGTTAGTCTGCTTTTAGGACATAATATTGTGTGTCGCTGCCAATTATGTTCAATGATCAGTGACTACGCCTTCATCATTGAAACAGGCTGGCAACAACTAACACAACCACGCACTAACGCTGATCAGAAGAAATCAACACAATATTTCATGACTCAGCGCGGGCTCGAACTCAGTACCATCCGCTTCATAGTCTCGTGTTCTACTACTTCATTTAAGAAAATTATATATTTTTATATTAAATTGAATTAAGATTCTATAGGCTAATTGTTCGAAATTTTTAATTTAAATCTCAGAAAGACATGATAAATATTCCAAGGCACAAAGGCAAGTCAACATCAGTTTTTTGTTATTCAACTTACACAACAGAGCAGAACAGCTGTTTTCGAAAGACGCAACCCTTTCATCATCAGTGCTCATGTGTATTGTGTTTGTCACCACTTATTAGGTGGCTTAGTTGAATGTGATAACGTCTTTCGAAAACAGCTGTTCTGCTCTGCTGTGTAAGTTGAATAACAAAAAACTGATGTTGACTTGCCTTTGTGCCTTGGAATATTTATCATGTCTTTCTGAGATTTAAATTAAAAATTTCGAACAATTAGCCTATAGAATCTTAATTCAATTTAATATAGCAATATAAAATGTTCGTTAAAATTCTTACTACATATATATTTTTATGTCAATGAAAGTCCAACGTGTTAGAGTTGGAGCCATAAAATAGAAATAATTAATTTTTGAATCCCGCCCCTTTTAGTGGGCCTTAATATATACAACAAGTAACAACGTTATATTCGACCGGGTCCAAGCTTAAATACCCGCCAAATATTTAGTAAGTAAATTTAAAATATTTAACTGAGTGGGGCAGAGTACTTTTAAAACATCTCTGTATTCAATTTTAAATCTCTATTTTGGGAGTAATTCCGGGAAGGACCGTGGGGTAGACGTTTCACTTCTGTAAGACCAAAGAACATCTCAACTTCTTATAGGCTTAAGGAATAAAAATTGTTCAATATTTATACTATTTTTGCATATAATGTCGTACGTCAACGCCCACTAAAGGGGCGGGGTCTAAAAATAGACTATATCATGTTTTCCACAGGCGAACGTATGGGCATTGCTAGAACGTCTTAGACTTCATCACTGATCAGGAATATATATACTTTATGGTGTCCAATTCCTTTTGGAGTGTATTAAAACTGCACTTTGGCGGGGTCGCTTTGGCAAGGGCCGTGGGGGCGACATTTCACCTTTGCCATAAAATTGCAAAAATATATGTTTGGAATAATTAAATGTAAAATTTATTAACAAATTTTTTTATAGGGTCATTTAGTGAGCAAGGGGGGAGGAGTTGGTAGGGCAGAGAAAAACCAGGTTAATCTCACCTTTGTAAGCTTAAAAATTTTATTTTATTTTTAAGCTTAAGAAAAACAATTTGCTAAATTTGTACAATATTTTTGCATATAATAACGCCTACTAAAGGGGACGGGTTCCAAAAATTATTTTTTTTTTTTTGATTTTATGGCTTCAAGTTTATCGCGTTCGACCTTCTTTGACATAAAAATATATCATTTGCTTAACAAAATTACAAAAAAAAACTTTAAAAATTATTTTGTTTTTTAGAGGTTAGTTTAGTTCTTCTTAGGGGAATTTTTTTCCCCTTTCGCCCGATTCAGCCCAGTTACGAACTTGACCTTTGCTATCCTTCAAGATATATTCATACCAAATTTCAAGAGTATTTCTCTTTTCTTGGTCTTAGATTTCATCCCTGATCAAGAATATATATATACTTTATGGGGTCTCGAATGGATATTTCGCTGCGTTACACACGGAATGACAAAGTGAATATACCCTCCAATTCTGTTTTGGAGGGTATAAGAATAGTGTAAATATTTGACAAATTGTATTCCTTAAAAATTTATTTTATAAGCTTTTGTGACAAAGGTAATATGTTCTCTGATCTTCTGATATTTTTAACTTATTTCAGCCCGTTTTTTGCACGTGGATATAAAATATTAATACGTAAGTTTTTATGCTGGGGGAAAGGTGTCTCAGCCGTGCTCCTCCCAACACATTGGAAACGATCGTATTGAAATAATTTTTTTTCTTTTTTACTTAAGCCAAATACCATAAAAATTTAAATTTTAATAAGACTTAAAATAGATTTTGTATTTACTAAATAATTGAAAGATATTTATGATTCAACCCGGTCGAATATAACATTCTTACTTGTTTTTATTAAAATTAAAATTACACCTCAATTATTTTTTTCGTTATTTGTATTAAAAAAAATAAAATATTTAAAATCACAAAAATTCAGATTTTTGCTTTATAGATCGTCCTTATTTAACTATTTCCTTATTATTTACCCGAATCATTGTATTTTTGTAATACTTGGTCTTTTGTATTTTAAATGGCCTCATTAATTAATAACAAAAATCATATATCTTGAATATTTCAATTTATAAGATGTGGTTGCACGTCAGTTAGTGAATACCCCAAATACTATATATGTTTTTATTTTCAAAGCTCGTGGCTAAATTTGCTAACAACTTTCTAAACTGCCATAAAACTACGATGAAAAACCGGAATACTGCCATGAAATAAAAGAAATACTTTCAATTATAATAGAGTTTAATAAATTGCTGAAAATCAACACAAAATTTATTTGCAAACATCTCAGCTATTGTATCATTTAATTGATAATTTCTCACAGACAGAAGTAGAATGACCACAGACAATTAAATATACACACACACACACACACAAAACATATGTGCACACAATTCCCAAAACATGTCTTGCAAAAAAAAACCAAAACAATTTGTAAAAATAAGACCAAGAAACGATATTAGGGCAATAAGAACGAAACCCTCCCTGAACGCCACCCCAACTTCAAAGACATCACAGTCATGGAAAAGAAAAGCAAAACGCAGCACAATCACAGTCATCGTCACAACAATGCAAAGAAAAACAACGGCTACAATATTGCATTTTTTCTTTTCTTTTATTTTTTTCAAAGAAGAACACACCAAAACTGAACATTTTCCTAGCACACATGGCGCTTGTTCTACTTTCTACCTTTCACAAGAGTCAAACCGGCAGCCGAAGCAATAAGCAAAATAAAATTATCGGTTTCCATCAAAAGTTCGATTTTTCTTTATATTTTCATTCATGTGCCAGTGCAACCAGCACACGTACTATTTATCTGTGCGCCTAATATTTTCAGAGCCCCACCAACGCCACCAACCCTGGCCAAAGCAATTGTATGCGTGTGTATGTGTGTGTATGGTATGGTGACATGGCCACGAAATTCATACAAACTTTTCATGTGTATCAAGTGTTTTCTTTTTTTCTTTTAGCGAACCCACTTTTGCAATCTACTCGCACCGAACGAACACTCAACAAACGTTTATATCTGCGCTGTTCGGTACTCTTTGCCACCAACAGAAAATAAAACTCCAAAGTTTCTATCTTCTTTTATTTTTAGAATACAACGACATTCGACCATGGCCAAAAAGAAACTGCAACAAAGCAAGGACGAATTTTTTGTATTGCCCAAAAAATATATTTTTCAGTTGAAGTACTTTGGCTTTTAAGTTTTTTTCTTCCGGCTTCTATTTTTTTTTTTTTTAATAAAATGAACACAAAAACCAAAACATTTATTTTTGATGACTCTTCTTCATTTTGTTTGAATATTTCGACAGCATTTAAAAAAAATATAAATATTTCTGGGCAAATAAGAAGCAAAAATATAATGTTTTACAAAAGAGGTGTAAGAGTTCGTATTGTCATAAGTTGTTGAAAATTATTTCTTTTTGTTTGGCAACTTTGCTGGCGTACGAGTATGAAATAAAAAAAAAAAGTGTGTGTTGAAAATGAATTATTACAGCCACGATGGGTGTTCTTTTATTAGAAGCATTTGAGAGGAACAACTTGTTGCAACACAAGCACTTGCTGATGCAATTCTATGGATTTTGTTACTCGTTGCAAGAGCAACATGAACAATCAATAGGATTTAGGCACTTTGCATTCAGATTCTTAAGTATTGCCTTTAAAAACGGTTTTGCTAATTTTCTGTGCCAGATTTTCAGTAGTTCGCAGGACGAAAAAGTTTTTTGAATTAAAATTCTATAGGCTAATTGTTCGAAATTTTTAATTTAAATCTCAGAAAGACATGATAAATATTCCAAGGCACAAAGGCAAGTCAACATCAGTTTTTTTGTTATTCAACTTACACAGCAGAGCAGAACAGCTGTTTTCGAAAGACGCAACCCTTTCATCATAAATTTTTTATAAATTTTTCCATTTTATTAAATTTTACTGTATACAGAATGTGTGACAGGAGTTGATCGGAAGTCTTGATATTGAATTGGTCAAATTTGAACACATCAGAAATAAGAATCATGTTTCCAAATCACCAACAAGCTGATCGGTACTGTTGGCTGAGAACACGAGACTATGAAGCGGAGGGTCCTGAGTTCAACGCCGCGCTGAGTCATGAAATATTGTGTTGAATTCTTCTAATTAGCATTAGTGCGTGGTTGTGTTAGTTGTTGCCAGCATGTTTTCAATGATGAAGGCATAGCACCACTGGTCACTGAACATAATTGGCTGCGACTGACACGATCATGTACTAAAAAGCAGAGTAACAGCTTCGTCGGTTCTGCAGCAAAAATTGGCCGGTGAAGAATTAAGGTTGAAAAAGCTACACAAAATTCTTCTCATCTTTCATCTCTCCCCTCAATACTAGCCCCTCCTTTCTATTTCCTATCTGTCAGGTCGTTCACTACTTCGTCTACTCTGGTAGCCCAATGCAAAGAGCTGCTATCCAGACTGGGGGGGCAGATAGACGCTACCCTCATCTGGGTACCCGCACACAGCAATTTCTTTGGAAACGAACAGGCAGATGAGCTAGCTAAGGCTGGATCTGCTAAGGACGTCTCCACTGCCGTATCGGTGGACATGCCGTTTGGCACCCTAAGGAGCACCATTCAGAGCCATTTCCGGCAGAAAGCGGCGGACAGGTGGCGCAAGCTGAACACGTGCAGGGTGGCTAGAAGCATGTGGCCATGTTATAACGACAATAGAACGGCACAAATGATTAACAGGAATCGCAGGGACATCTCAAGGCTCGTAGCGGTTGTGACAGGGCACTGGGCAATAGGCAGACATGCAGGCAGGTTAGGTCTCAATCATAATGCATTCTGTCGGAGCTGCCGGGATCAGAGCAAGGAAGAGACAGTTTATCACTTCCTTTGCGAATGCCCGGCCTTGCACAACACGAGACACAAATTCTTAGGCAATAGTATTATAGGCGACCTCGCGGAGTTATCAGGTACAGGTCTGGGGGACCTTATTAGATACCTCAATGCGACGGGTTGGATCTAGTAACCATCCGCACCCGAGATCAGGATACGGCTTCCATAGGTAGTCACTGACGAGTGGAGTGGTTTTTCAAAACGGGATCTCAGAGATCCTACTTGAATGCTTGCGTGTAGCGGGCAGCCACGTATACCAACCAACCAAGCCCCTCCTTTCTAGTACCGCCGCAATGCACTGCATATGTAGAGGTCATATCCTGAGTGCTGGTCCGAGATAAAAAAAACGCGGTGGATTACTGAACGCGAATCTATTTTACGGCAAAAATACATAAATAAATTTGGCTACAGGCCTTTAGAAAACCTATCGTTTGGACTGAATAAAAAAAAATAGAAAACTGCATTCATCTAAAAAGAGATTGAGTTGAAAACAAGTAAAATCTTTATATTCGACCGGGTCGAATCTTAAATGCCAAGCAAATAAAGAATATATATTCTTGATCATTGATGCAGTATAATACGATCTAGCGATGCCCATACGTCCGTCTGTGGAAAACATGATAGTCTATTTTTGGACCCCGCCCCCTTTAGTGGGCGTTGAAGTACGATATTATATGCAAAACTAGTGTAAATATTGAACTATTTGTATTCCTTAAGCCTATAAGAAGCTGAGATATTCTCTGATCTTGCAGAGGTGAAACGTCTCTCCCCATGGCCCTTTCCATAATGACAGATTTTGGAATTTTAAATCTATATTTTTTTTAAAATATAGATTTAAAATTGGGTGCAGAGGAGTCTTAAAGGAACTCTGTCCCACCCAGTTAAACATTTTAAATTTACTTACTAAATACTTGGAGGGTATTTAAGATTCGACCCGGTCGAATATAACGTTTTTACTTGTTCGAACTCGGAAAAGTTTTTTGCGCAGTTTTTTTATATGAGAACCGTAACACAAATGAATATGTATTTAAAGTGTATTTAGTTGCGAATAAAAGGCGATATGAATTTTAAAAATCTGCTGTAAATATTAAAATTTTTATCAAACCAAATTTTAGAATATAACCCCGGTATTCATAAAATTTAAAATGAGTTTGAAATCTATTTTAATAACAATTTTTCATAAAAAATTTTCTTAAAACAGATTTCAAATACGTTTTATTTTTTTATGAATATGGGGGTTTGAGTTTAGTGAATAAAATTTCTAAAAAAAAATTTTCAATGAGTGTTTACATTAATTCAAAATAATAGCGCTACTCACAATCTCGTGTAAATGGTCTTGCATTCTTTATTCTTTATAGGCTCTATAATAGTTATTTATTTAACAAAAAAGATCACTTTAGATTTTGTACAATAGTATCTATTTTTTTTAAGAATTAATTTAAAATTTTCTATCGAATTTGATTTGATGATCCTACCAGAGATCCTCTAATTCTTACAAAGAAAAATAACGTACGTTCCCTGTACAACTTTATAAGTGATACAGCACTCACTTTCAGTGCGCTACAGATCAGTTACATCAATTACGAGTACTTACTAAAGAAATTAAATTATATTTAAAAAAATGCTCTAACAAAAGCAAATAAACTCAACACTCATCAATCAGACAAAAATAGACAAAATTATATTTTAACAATACAAAACCTTTCAAATAAAAGAAAACCTTGCTCTATTTTAAAGTGTGCCACAATCTCGAAACGACAGCAATAAAAATAAACTCTTGAACAACAATAACCATATCAGGGCACATGCAACAAACACTCATAAGGTTGAACTTTAACATAAATTTCAAAAAAAAAAAATCCTCTCCAACATTCAATACAAGAACAAAGTGTCGATCAACTCCAATTGGTTCGACACAAAAAGAAGGAAATGTCTTGGCATAACGAGTCAAATAAAAAATGCCGGCTGCTGTTGTTGTTGCTGTCGTACTCCTGACTCTGAACAATTATTGCTATTATTGCTTTTGTTTGACAAAAGAAAATTAAAATTAAAAACCAAAATAACAAGCAAAAAATTTGCCATTTTAAAAAACTCAATACTTGAAAGAAAAACAAGCAACAGCATGAACAGCAGCAACAAAACCTTAAATGTTTCGTACACACACACACACACACACACTGAAAGTGTCATAGCCCATGCATGCACTACATTTGCAAGGAGTATGAGTAGATGGAAAAAAAGGAAAACTTCTACAAAAACTCCTCCACATTTTATTACCAAGAGAACCAGAGAGTATTACAGAGAAATCAGGAAACATGCAACAGTACTGACCACGTGTGTGTGTGTTTGTGTGGGAGTGTGGCATAAATATAAACAAAAATGTGACATATATTCTAAAGCAAAGGAAACAGAACAGGAATACAAGGACTTGGCAAATACATATTGAATCCATACACACACACACACACGTTCATACATGTGTGCGGATGTACTTATTTTCAAATATAAATTGCAGTTTATTTGCGAGTAAAATACAACAAAGAAATTACAAGAGGAAATAACGGAAGTCAAAATAATATTTTTAATGTTGAGAGAGAGAGAACAAGAGAGGGAGTGCCAATATTCATTCATATTGAATCATGCCGGTGCATGAAATTCATAAAGAAATAAGAACTCATTCCAAAAAAATAAAAAGACTTATCAACGTAAATGCACACATACATACGTTCATTCGTATATACACGTGGACTTGAGTACATGAATATTTGATCACAATAAAATGGAAAATTGTTTCTTCAAAAATGTTTAGTATTTGAAAGTTTTTCAAATTACTTGCTGAATAGTAATCAAAAGGCAGAAGCGCGAAATTCCGTGAATCTGAAACAAGTGTTTGCTTAAGTAAAGGGAAATTTTAAAATCTTAAGGATTGTCTTCGCTCCAAATTCAGCAAATGCACTCCGCCACTAAGCAAAATTATTTCAGTATCGCAAAAAGAGATTTATTTATTTTATTTTTCAAAATAAATTTTCACAATTTAGAAGCATTATTCTCCCATGATAACTTACTAAACCATTACTAAAGAAAAGTCAGTAATTATTTTAAGTATTCTAAGCAACTCCAAAATTTAATCTGTTTTAATTCCCCTTATTCCGTAACTCTTTGTCAACGTCACGTCAAGACAATATCAAAATTAGAGCACTTTTGTTGTCATTCTCTTCAAAACTAATCAATTTCTTACAACCTCTTGCTGTATTCAAAGCCATAGAGAGTAGTACACGCTGTCAAATGTAGTTAATTGTTGGAGTATGTATCCTTGTGGGCAACATTTTTAATATTGTCTTGACGTGACATTGACAAATAGTTATAGAATTAGGGGGAATATCTTTTTAGCATGAAGGTTATAATCTAGAAGTAAAAGTTATTTTGACATGATCAAAAGGTCTTGAACTTTGAGTGATCGAATTATCCCGTTATTAATGCCTTTAGAGATGAGGTCGCATGGGCATTAAAAAAATTGTTTTTCTGATTTCTAATAATAAACCATCACATATGAGCATTTTATGACATGCAGCTTTGCCAAGAAATAATGAAATTTTTCCAGCTTCTTAAAATTTATTATGACGACAATCTGATTAGATAAATATTTCGTTGCCGGTAAAATAATCGCCCGTATTCTGTAACTATTTGTCTACATCATGTCGACACAATGCCAAAAGTAAGAATACTCCTGTAGTCCTCATATTCAGCAATCAATAATTGCTAAAAGCCTGTTGCTATTAACAACGGCTTACGAAATTGTCATAGGGTGTCAGAAGTAGTTAATTGTGGTCCACAAGGAGTAGTTAATTGTCTTATTTTTGATAGTCTTGAAGTGACGTTGACAACTATTTATGGAATAAAGGAAACTGATTTGTTGTGTGTTTATTTCATATCAATTATTGCATTTTCAATCACAATAATTAAACGGACTTTAGGTTATCGGGGCAAATTAAATACAAAAATATTTTTAGTATCAAATAAATAAATTTTTCAATACAACAGCCTGTACTTAAACGAATTAGACTGTATTTTTAATTGTTTAGCAAATTATAATTATTTGTAGGTGCGCAGTTTCGTAAAAATGTTATGAAGTAAATTAAAAATTAAAAATGATTGGGGGGGGGGGGGGGGGATAGTATTGAGGGAACAGAATTTCTAGCTATTTCAATCTTATCACTTCGAAGGATAATTTCTTGCTGCAGGACAGACGAAGGAAGGTGCTGCTGTGACTCTGCTTTTTGTTAGTACATCATCGTGTCAGTCGCTGCCAATTATGTTCAGCCACCAGCGGTGCTATGCTGTGGAGAGAAACAAGCCAAAATCCAATAAGAGAGATTCTTAAAAGAAAGTGGAGATGGATTGGTCATATCTTACGAAGTCCCACTAATGACACAAAAAGAAATGCTATTGAATGGAATACACAGGTCATTCGAAGAAGAGGTAGAGACCATCGCATGGCGGCGCCAAATTTAAGCTGAAGCTGCTAGCCAGAACAAGAGTTGGAACGAGATGAAAATACTAGCGTTGGACAGAATCGAATGGAACAGATTCGTTATGGTCTTATGCTCCTTATAGGAACGACGGGAATTTATATATATAATGTTTACATATAATTTCTGCCATGTGGCCATCACGGCTGGAAGGCCCAACCTGACACACCAATTTTCAACAACTAAAAAAATCGTCCATAAAGTGGAAGGACGAGTGGAGAACGGCGACGAATTGATTGATTAGGATCATCCTCAATGTATTCCTGTACAGCGGCTGCAGCTCTTTAGTGCGTACTGTTTGGCATCTCACGGGACGCACATCATCAGTAAAAGTAAATGTGGTCCGAAAATGATCTATTGTTCTTCGAGTGCGCCGCTCTGAAGGACGGTTGTGCTCGCCATAAAATGGAAAAAGTGCACGATGAGTTTGGCGAATAGAACAATAATTTTAATTAAAAATTTCCACAATTTGCACGCGTTACTCTGGTGTTGTGACGCTCTATAAAACACGTTTTATGTATCTTTGCTGATATTTTAATAAACAAACGCTAAAATCTGTTTAATTGGAGAAATTATTTTAGGAAGATAAAATTTTAATAACAAAAAATTAATATATTAATTTATATTTTTTTTAAAGAGTTCTTGAGAATGAAACATATTAGCCCAATTCACAATCCTGTGCAAATGGTCTTGCATTATAGCATTTGCAAATTGAGAGAGTATTTGAGAGCATTTGCAATGTATTTTGTTAGTGTAGAGTTCAATTATTTTGCAAATGCAATGATGCACGACCATTTGCACAAGATTGTGAATAGGGCTATTATTTTAAAAAAAAATCACCTGATACACTTTAGGAGTTGTCTCAAAATTTTGTTGATTTAACTGCAAGTCATTTAAAATAAAAATTTAAAAATCATATGCAATTTGCCACGGTAGTACTCAACGAAACGTTTGCAATCTCATAATATTCAACAGGATATGCTATCAACAGTAATGAGTGAAATAACTCAGGGTTTTGAAGATCAAAAGAGGTCTTCAAACTTTGATATATTAAGAAACTTGTCAGCTTGTTATCTGCTTTAACTATAGAAATGAAGTTCTTGGTCTTCAATAGCCCATATATTCCTCATTTTGAAGCCCATCAAATAGACAATTTGTTATTCATGATAACAAACACTAACAAAGAACTAAAACAATTTTATGCACAGCACGGTAACATATTTAACATATCATTTCAATTGTTCATTCCAAAGTGGCTTTTGCCATAATATCAGCATTAATACAATTTCCCAAATGACAGTAATTTTCTCAGCCTCTTTTCATATTCATTAATTTCATATGTTCATCTCGTCGAAACTATTACGCAATCATCATTACAACAAAGTAAATTCCATTTACATTTTCAATCAACATCTAAGGATTTAACATTTGGCAAACAACCATTTAGAATTATTTATGAGCCCAAACTAGCAAAGTTCAAATCTTATAAAATTCCCTTATTCACCATTGAAAATACATTTGCAATTTCGTATGATTAAACTACACGTTGAAATGCATACGTACACACACCAGATGAATTCTATTTTCTAAATATATCCCAACAAATCCTTTTTATGGCCACATTATACACTATATATAGCCGCCATTTCATTCAATGGCACACACGCAGCCTGTACGAGTGCCTGCGAAAGTTTAGCCTTGTTTAGTCAGTGTGTGTGTGTGTGTGTGTGTGTGTTTACTAGCAGCAGTTGCCACGCATACACGATGGCACGTTAAGTGCGTTCAATTACCTGTTACAGCCGTTAGATGAATTTCTATTGCCGGAACATGAGCCGCCAACATCATTTACTATCTGTTGTATTGCCTGCCCCAGGATTTCTTTTTGTTTTGTCTTTTTTTTTCGTTTGATATCATAAAGATAAAACAAGTGTTGAATAGGTTAATTCTTTCTTACATTCATATGAATATTGTAAAACATTGGTAATGCACAGTGGGACAGAAATAACTTTTTATACTTGAGTGTCATACAAGAAAACTCTCTGTAATATTACAAGTCCTTCAAAACGTCAAGGCTCAAAATCAAACTTGAATGACTAAAATAACACTGTGTAACAAATTCAGGTTAGCAAAAGTTAGGTCGATTCTGAGAGTGAGTGGTGAAATTAAAGGCTAAATTAGAATACCCGTATCACGGCGTTTGTTTATGTTAGTTCGAATTTTTTTTTTAATTGACCTAACTTTTGCTAACCTGAATTTGTTCCACAGTGTTATTGGAAAGAAGTTCCTTATGGGACGATGCGGATGGGGTACCCTAACCGTAACGTAAGATTTTTTGTTTCTAAATCAATGTTTAACACGTATGAGTAATACAATTCCATACAAACAAATATTAATCATACGCAGCCGTGCCGTGGGAATAAAATTGATTCTGTATTTTCGTTGATCGGCGAATCGACCTAACTTTGGCTAACCTGAATTTGTTCCACAGTGTATTTTAAAATATACAATAAAATAATGCATATTTACCCGTTAACAGATTTCATTTGAATTTTTATCTTTGATATAGAGTGTCTCAGTAAAAAATACACTTTTTAAATTTAATTTTAATTCTTTCGTGGAAATGGATGGCAGCTCTGAAATTTGGCAGCTATGATGTAAATTTATTTTAATTATTATAAACGGAGTAAATTTAAAAAAAAAATCAATGGAGCAAAATTAAATCAATGCCAATTTTACGACAAAAAAAGTCATCTTATCCGATGAAGCGCATTTCCATCTGAATGCCGTCTAAAATTCTTATACAATCCATGGAAAAGAAATGCATGCACAACGGGCAACTTATTGCTGATGATTTTGTTCTGCGATATGGCCATGAAAAATGCCACCAGAGCCATTGGGACCATTTGATGTAGGTATGGAACGATAAGCCGTTTTCCCGATCCGATACCGATACTCAAAAAGAAATATTGCCGATACCGATTCCGATACCGATACGCATATTGAAATTGAACTCAAGTTAAAATTAACAAAACTCAAGTAGAGTAATTCTTTTTGCTAGGAACACAACTGCGACGAACGACGAATGTTTGGTCGCGAACATTCGTCGCCGAAAATAAAACACATTGGCGTATATGAAAATGCATATTTCTAATTGTTTCGTCAGCGAACGACGAACAAAACAGTATCAGGTGACCAGGTTTCATATACTCAAACTGGTTTTTTGTGGAAAAACATAGTTTGCTACTGTATTGTTGCATGTGTCACGAACATTTTCTGTGCAAACTAAAAATGCATTCACTAATTCACAAAAATGTATTATTCGGACGACTTTTTATTCATTTTGAACACTTTTCTTCCTATTTTCTACTTTTTCATATGGTCACCCCATCAGCTGTTAAATGAAAAGAATTATTTATTTACAGAAAAAATGTTCAGAAAATAATTACAAAAAAGAATTTGTTCTGGGAAAAAAATGGACACCACCGGGGTAACTATTGAATGTCTAAAGAATCTGGCATCAGAGGATTACAAAGATTTTTAACAAAATTAAAATTTTTTTTTCATTATTTTAATTTATTCGTCGTTATTGTGTTTCATACGACGAATTTATAGAGCGAATTTTTACCAACGAAATTCGTCGTTCGTCCCAGTTGTGTTCCTACCATTTATTATACAAAATTACAGTGTAAGAGATTATTAATATTTAAAATTGATATTTGAATTCATTCTGAAATTAACAAAAAACAAATAATTTTTTTTAACAAAATAACAGTGTAAGTGATTATTAATGAGCCCGTTCAAACTGAATGTCATACTGTTTATTTTCTAAAATCATCCAAATTTTCAATACATTTCAATTTCTAAACTTCAACTTTAGTAGTTATACAAAAAAAAGCGTTGAAAATTGAATTGTTTGTTCAAAACAGCTCTAAAAATATATAAGAAGTATCGTCGTATCGACAGTAAAATATCGTCGATATCGATATATCGGCAAATCAGAAGTATCGCCGATATATCGGCATGGGCATCGGTATCGGTTACATCCCTAATTTGATGGATATTTTATTTCATAGTTAATCGGAACATGTCTTTCTTCTATCCAATAAAAATATAAAGAGACAAGATTTTTTAATTTAAAATGAACAAGTAAGAAGATTATATTCGACCAGGCCGAATCTTAAATACCCTGCAAATATCAAGTACATAAAAACTCTATTTTTATTTTCATTAAAATTTACATATTTATGGTATTTGCCTTAACTAAACAATAAAAAAATTTATTTTAATACGGTCGTTTCCAGTCATGAGAGGAGCATGACTGAAACACCTTTCTGTCAGCATAAAAACTTACGTATTAATATTTTATATCAACGTGCTAAAAATGTTCTGAGATAAGTTAAAAACGTTTAACCTCTGGGTCAGATTTCCTTTAAGGAATTTTTATGCCCAATTTGAAAACTCTGTACAGGGTCACTCTGGGAAGGGCCGTGGGGGAGACTTCTCACCTAAATCGTAAAAACTTAAAATCTAAATTTTCGTGTAGAAAAAAAGTGTAGAAAAAAAAGTTTTTTTTATAACGTATTTTAGGGGGCAAAGATATGTGGTGGGCTAGGGCAGGGGAAGATCGGAGACGGTCTTAGCTTCGTCGTTAAAACGTAATTTTTTTAATTCTTAAAGAATGTAGGCTTAAGTAATACAATTTGTTGAATATTTACACTATTTTTACATGTAAAATTCAACTTCAACGCCCACCAAAGTAGGCGAGGTTCAAAAATAGACTCTAACATATTTTACACAGACGTGCAAATGGTCATGGGTAGATCGTCTTAGATATCATCACCAGATCAAGAATATATAAATTTTATGGGGCCCAATTCTATTTTAAAAGGTATAAAATCTCTTTTGTCGGGGTCGGTCTGACAAGGGCCGTGCGGGAGACACCTCAACTTTGCCATAAAATACTAAAAATTAAATTTTAGCTATTATTAAGTGTAAAAAAAAGAAACTTTTTTTATAGTGTCATATAGGGGCGGTAGGCTAGGGCACAGGACGATCAGATAATGTCTCAGCTTCGTTATAAAGGAATAATAATTTAATTTTTAAGGAATGTAGGCTTAAGGAATACAGTTTGTGAAATATTTAAACTACTTTTGCATATAATATCTTATGTCAACGTCCACCTAAGGGGGTGGGGTCCAAAAAATTGATTTTTCCGATTTTATGACTCTAAATTCAACACTTTGGACCTTCTTTGACATAAAAATATACTATTTGCTTAGAAAAATTACAAAAAAAAAACTTAAAAAATTATATTTGGGGGATTCACATTGTAGTCATAAAGTCATAAATCATAAAATAATAACACGAAAATATATCACTAGTGTGAACAACCCCTCATAACTTAGTATGCTATTTCAAGTATCGATCAGCTGATAAGATAACAACACATTTGTAATTAGCTGTTGTCAAAGCAAAAGAAAATTAAGGCAATTGTAATGAAGTTCTTTCAAAATGAGAAAAACTCCATTTCTATTTAAAATTATTAAATTTGTCTTCTGGTGCACAAAAATATCTAAATGAGTTTATATGTATAAACTAAAACAGCTGCAGGTTTGATATGAGCTGAATTATTATTTTTTTTTTTTTTTTTGGGCGGCATACGGAAAAACGATCAGTGGCTGCCAGCTACGTAAGTTAAACGAGAAAAATGTTTCACTTGTATATATTTAGTTTTTGCGATTTAGTTGTCTTTTAATTTTTTTATGTTATAAAAATGTGATTTAATGTACAAGTATGAATAATTGTTTAGCCGTTTTTTAGTCGTGAATCATATATAAGTAACGGCGGCAAACATGTGCTATCGCCGTCTCACCTAAAGATTTTCAGGCGTTCGACTCAGATCTCTATTTTTTTATGACAAAACAAAAACATACCTGAAAGAGTGCTATTATTTTATGACTTTTTTGTATGCAGCACAACAACAACTTTTTTAAACTGGTCTAAAATATTATGACTTTATGACAATATATCATAACACAGTGTGAATACTCCTGAATTGTTTTTTAGAGGTTGGTTTAGTTCTTTTTAGGGGAACTTTTTCTCTCTGGCCCGATTCAGCCCATTTGTGAACTTGATCCTTCAAAGTTTACCTGCACCAAATTTCAATGATCTGACTTTTTTCCTTTGGACTGAATGACCTCCAATTCTTATTTGGAGGGTATAAAAAGCAATCGAGAATGGAAATTGATTTAAAATGAGCTACTTAGCGGGTTTTTATCAGGTGCTATACTCTGGCCACATTGTCAACTTCATCATTGCCACTGTGGACTCTTCGTGCCACTGTGCAAATTGTGTAGACAATAACATAACCTACATGCATTACCCGGAGATGGTGTTGTGAGTCAGTACATAATACTATAGGTGTAGAGTTAATATTATAGGAGAAAACAATCCGTATAGGACTATATAGTATATCTGTTCATCGGCACTAAAACCTTTAGTACGGTTTAGTATTTTGTTAGTTCATGTAACAGAATATGAAAACCATTTATCTCAATGTTTTTGAATATTTTACAAGATCCGCGCGATGTGCGATGCTGTTTTCATTTATCTTTCCCCTTTTATGTGTCTTTATTTGAAGTTTGAAAATGAAAGAAAAACTGCTACACTTACAGTTCATATATTTGTGTGCGAGTGTGTATGCATGTGTGTGTGTGTGTATGCGTGTGTGTATCGCATAGAGTAGGCCGTGTTAAACAGTAGAAATTCTTGCGTTGGCACGCATTTGTTATAAACATAAATGAGCTTAGGAATGAAAGCCCGCAGGATAAGTTGCACACTTGCCAGTTGTGTTTGCGGGGCGTATGTGTGATATTTATTACAACCAACAACACAACTTTTATACTTTCAATTTAACTATTTCTCATCTACTTTAACACATTTTAACGTGAATATTTGATATATAAATTCGCACACACACACCAAAAAAAAAACATAATATTCATAAAATAAACAGTTTGGAATTGGTAGAGTAGGGATTTGAAAACCCCTAGTAAATATTTTGTATGTGTATAGGTTTGAGCTTAAATGTACATGCCATATGAACACGATATTATTATTTAATGCAGGCGAAATGCCGTTATAACTTGTACATACTAGTATGCGAGAATAGTATCTGGTACATGGAATCAAGAACATTATACAAATGATATGACATTAGCAAGATAAGGATAAGTGCAAATTGGCTTACAAATCGGGATTTGTTTGTTATTTTTCTTTCGTTTTTCCTCATACGCACTTATTTCGATGTATGGAAATAAATGTTTATTGTAAGTATGTTGCTATTGTTGGGATTTGTTAATGACATTGATTTCGTTTTCCTAAGCAACTGTTTATTGTTTTGTTTTACTTCGTTGCCACACGGAACATGAGTTTTCTAACAAAACTCTCTTTATGACTTCCAGGAATCTGCATACATACACTCCTGCATACGTGTTGTATTACAACTAAAGTTATACATATATATTAGTTCTTTATTATATCCATGCATGACAACTTTAGTTTACAAAGGCTTTTGTTTCTAAAAGAACACTCTTTCTGTTCGTGATCTTTAAAACACTATTCATATATTTGTGATCTAACTAAAAATAATCTAAAATAAAAGTTTTTGAAAAAAGACTACAAAACTTAAACCTTCAAAAGTAATTACACTATGCGACAAATGAAGACCTTTTGAAAAATGCAAGGTCGTGACTCTATGGGTTCGATTCTACTATCAAATTGTAGTAAAACCCTATACTCAGTTTGGCCAATTTGGTGACCGTTTTTATGGTCACCCAACGTTTCCCAATATTAGCATGATGGCCAAAAAAAGGTGTCATCAGTTTTTGCCAAATAGCTAATCAGCACTTAAATATATCGCTAAACTATGTTCGGAAAATATGTAGCTAAGAATATATTTTGCTAAAATTTTATGATAAAAATGTATTTTATCTTAGAGTTTTTTTTAAAGTTGAAGAAAAAAAAATTGTTTTTTTAAATTTTTTGATTATAATGCTAGGAACACAACTGGGACGAACGATGAATTTCGTTTAGTACGACGAATTCGTTGGTAAAAATTCGCTCTATAAATTCGTCGTATGAAACACAATAACGACGAATAAATTAAAATAATGAACAAAACAATTGTAAATTTTGTTAAAAATCTATGTAATCCTCTGATGCCAGATTCTTTAGACATTCATTAATTAACCCGGTGGTGTCCATTTTTTTCCATAAAAAATTCCTTTTTGTAATTATTTTCTACAAATTTTTTCTGTAAATAAATTATTCTTTTCATTTAACAGCTGATGGAGTGACCATATGAAAAAGTAGGAAATAGGAAGAAAGAATATATTATAAAAAGTGTTCAAAATTAATAAAAAGTCGTCCGATTGATAAATTTTTGTGAATTGGTGAATGCATTTTTAGTATGTACTGAAAATTTTCGTGCTAGATGCAACAATACAGTAGTGAATTATGTTTTCCCACAAAAAACCAGTTTGAGTATATGAAACCTGGGCACCTCATATTGATTTGTTCGTCGCTCGCTGACGAAACAATTAGAAACAAACCCATTTCAACTTTTGCTGAGTATGACGAATTTCGTCCAACGCCACGATTGTGTGCATTTTCATATACGCCAATGTGTTTTATTTTTGGCGACAAATATTCGTGACCAAAAATTCGTCGTTCGTCGCAGTTGTGTTCCTAGCATAACTTTTAGAAAATCCTGATTTTTCTTACACTATATTTAGAAAAATTGTAGCCACGGTAAAGCTGAACAACTTTTGTGAAGATACCAATATAATCTGGACGTGTCTAGATACCAAAAATAGGTCATAAAGACTCCCTTGTGCCTACAAATTTAAATTTTTAATTAAAATTTTATAATTTAAAAAAAAAAATTTTTTATTTCCTATAATTTTTCAAGCAAAATTCTTAAAAATAAAATATAACAAATAAATACCAAAAGAAATACTTTATTAAACTATTCCCCAAAAAATTTTGTTTTATTATAAAATTATAAAAGCAACTTTACATATTTGTGGGCATGCATTTCTAAGAAATAGATATACAGTCGACTCTTGATAATTTGAAACTGAAGGGACCAGAGAAAAAGTTCCAATAATCGAGTTTTCATTTTAACGAGACTTCAAAATATCAAAAGAGAGAGACAGAAAAAATTCAAATTAACAAGAGTTTTCATAAAAAAAGCAAAACCATTTGCACGCACTAAATTCCGCAAAAGCAAAGCAAATAAATTTAATTTTTTATGTTAGCAACTGTGGCTCAGAAACTAATGCAAACGATTTAAATTTCTTTCAAAAACAGAAACAAAATCACATTAGGAGTTCATATTAAAGAGTGTAGAATAACCGAACTTCAAATTATAGAACGTTGGCGAGCAAGATGTCATTTTTGTAGCACATCGCTAAAAACTAAAATAAATGGTTGTTTTATTTATTTTATATTTTACATAAAACACAGCAATTAAAATAATTCAAATTATAGAGCGTAGAGCCAAAAAATTCAAATTATTATTATTATTTTTTTTTTATCTTGGACCAGCACTCAGGGGATGACCCACCCCTATAAATGCAATGCATTGCGCCGGAACTGAAAACGAGGGGATAGTATTGAGGGGACAGATTAGGAAAGATGAGATGATAGACAGTTGTTTTTGTAGCTATTTCAGCCTTTTACTTCGCCGGCTAATTTTTGCTACAGGGCCGACGAAGGCGCGAGTCGGCGATCAAAATGTCATTCAAATAATTTCAAATTATTGAGGGGACCAAATTACAGAGATATTTTTCAATTTATTGAGTGAGTGTTTTTCAAGGGACTTGGAAAACAGTTCAAATTATGGAAGGATTCAAATTAACGAGTTTCAAATTATCAAAAGTCGACTGTATCAGGAAATTGTTTGGCGAAATTTTACCAATCACAAATTCAAAAAAAAACATTAAAATTTAATTTCAGAGAAAGGGGCAAGTGTATTGCTGAAACAAGCTTAAAAACAAGTAAATCTAAATCAACTATTCCGAGGCAAAAATTAATAAAATAACAAGCAAATATGGCCACACTGTCAAGTATAAAACGATCACATATTTTATGTTAGTCGAGACACGAATCAAGTTGGTATTATACATGACATGAAAATGTCTTCATTATCTTATGCTTTAACTGTACACATGCTCTGCTCAAATATATGCAAATTATACCAAAGAATAATCATTATGAAATCGGTGGACACTGTATCTCATGCTCTTCACCTTAATTAAAAGTAAGTTCTTTTTATGGCAATTAGCACAAGTTCTTACTTTTTAGTTTTGTCAAAAACCTTTTTAAATTATTAATCTAAAATAATTGTTAATTTTTGAATGGAGCCACATTGTTTTATTTTTAACAAAGAAATTGTAGCATACTTTTGTCTGCTTGCTAATAAAGATTAACATTAGCATAAAAGCTTTTCTGCTGTAAAGATCACACATGGATGGTAAACTTTTTAAACTTGTACTGTGAGCTTTATATTATGAAAACAAAAACAAATAAATTATGTATGAATTTATTATTATTAGTCGAACTTTCTTATGTAAATTGTTAATTTTTTCAACGGGCTTAGGTTCGAATCTGCATGACTGAAAATTATTTTTTATTATTAATAAATGAATTTGTTCAAATTCTATTTATTATTTTTTATATTAAGATTGGAATATTAAGAAAATTTCCGATAATCATCAAACCAGCTGACAACTAAATTCAATTATGTACTTGAACATATATAACAAAGAACCTTTAGCTATCAGCAGCCGATGGCTCTGGAAAAAGCGAAAGAGATACATGGAATATTGGGAATATTAATCGTCAGGGTTGGGGAATTTCGTACTAACCAAAGAGGTAATAACTTAAAAATATGAATGTGGGAACTTCTCATATTCAATTTTCGTTAAAAACATTGGTTAAACAGTTGATATTCCTACTAACTAGCACCACTTGCGAAAGTGGAAAAATTGAACAAAGAACGCTGATGAGATGGCGTAGCGGCCTCGAAATCAGTCCTGATCCGTTCTGCTGGTTTGATGATTATTGAAAAATATTCTTAATATTCCAATCTTAATATAAATTAATAAATATAATTTGAACAAATTCATTTATTAATAAAATAATAAAAAATGGTTTGCAGTCTTGCAGATTCGAACTTAAGCCCGTTGAGAAAATTAACAATTTACATAAGAAAGTTCGACTAATAAAAATTCATACATAATTTAATTTATAAATAAATAAAATAACATAATAAAATAATTTTTATTCTTAAAAGGGCTATTACATTTGATATTTTTAACAATTTTCATATTCTTGACCAGTTTGAAAATATTTTTAAACGCTTATTTATTTAAAATGTTTCACTGTGTTGGCAGCACTAATTTATTTATTATCGCCTATGAAAATAAAAATTACATAGTTTAATTTGACTACAACCATAAAAGTAGCGCGGACAACAACCTGCTGTATAGACGTGAAAATAATTATTCACATATAAACACATGTATTCTATATCTCACAGATTGTAGTCGATAACCTGCTATCGTGAATGGGTTTAATGCATTCGATTTTTTCATCTATGACATTTTTAGGTCTAATCGTTTAATGGAACCATCCCAATATTACCACTCGAGGCATAAATTCATTGCATATTGAAATATATCCATTAATAGGTACTAAACTTTCCATACCTGCGAATGATCACCAAACAATTATAAAGCTTTCAGAAGCACATTTTTGAAGAGAATTAAATTTCTAAGAGAACACTATAGTGGTGAAAAACTTTATGCGTACAAGAAGAGACAATTTATAGTTAAGAGAATGGTCTCTTTAATATTTTGTATAAATAAGATTTAAAAAAACATGGCCAGCTTGAAACTATTAAGAGTAAAATACTAAAAAAATATTAAATTTTGTGCTTGGAATATGTGTGCACAAATTAATATGGCCTTGTTTAATTAAGTTCAGTAAAATGCATACTTTTTTCAGAATTTAGTTTTACTACTTACAAAAACTGTGTTCAGAAATTTTCTGAATCTGACTCCCAAAATTCATATATATTAATAAAAATATGATAACTTGATTCCCAGATCTAATATTATTCTGTTTAATCAATGAGGTGAAGCAAAAACTTTTACTTATTAAAAACATAAGCAAATTAGGCATTGCATTCTTATTTTAAAAAAAAATATGTTTTAAATGAAGTGTTAATTGCAATTACAACCTATACATATTAACTTTTAAAAATAATTTTTCACTTACCCGAAAATGCCGCTTTAATCAGGAATTTTCCGGAAGACTATGCGTAGCATATACAAACACACTTTCACACAAAAAACACTTTTGTAATTTTATTTTTTTTATAAACCTGTTAAAAGAGAAAAAAAGGCGAATTGTTAATAGAGTTCCAGAAAAAGTTATAATTGTGATAAAAAATATCTTCAATAATAATGTTCAAAAAATTAATAAAAATATATATATGTAAGATTATTTGTTGTTTGCAGACAGCACGCATCTTCCCACACAATATCAGGAAAATTCAGAACAAATTCACATACAAAATAAAAAAATAATAATAATGGAAAAGAAAACACAAAGAGAAAATAAACGCACACGCACTCATACACCAACGTCATGCACTCTTGCATGAACAAAATGGAAAAAAAAGGTGTTCATTCAAACACACTTCCAAAATGAACCAACAAAAAAATGTATTATGCCGAATTTTTTCTTTTGTCAAGAAAATAAAAAACCAAGCAAATTAATTTTTATTTTGGAAAAAATGCAAAAGAAAACCAAAAAGAAAAAAAGCAGACAAAAATATTTGTATGAGAGTCCTCCATTGAATTTTACTTTTTGAGGATACATTTTCCAATATATGCCAATGCCCAGCGAGCAACCGTTTTTGCTGAGTTTCCAATTCGTCCATGAAACTTTTTATTTTCTGCATAAAAAATTATCATCTTAATGAAATATTTGAAGTTAAATGCTTTTTTGCAAAAATTGGGCACTTTTTTCTTGGATTTTGAAAGTTAAAGTGCAAGACAAAAGAAAAGTCAAAGAAGTTTCAACATTTCTTGATGCTTGAGAATTATATTACGAAATTTGAAGAACTTATAATGTTATGTCAGACTGTTCTCCAACGCTAATAATGCTCATGTCGTCAAGAGTATGATACAAATATTAAAAGATTTTTTAAAAATTCCTATTTCTTCTGGGCATTGTGGCCAAGTTCTGTTAGAAACGTTCGCTTGGTACGTAAGCACACACACGCACATATACATCTACATATATATGTGCACTTTTCCTGTTCTTCTTTTTTTCTTCAATGGATTCTTGTTTGAGAGAGGGCGAGCTGGATGGTAAATGTTCTTGCATAAAGCCATACCAAAAAGTGGGTACGGAAAATGTTTCTTTATTTTCTTGAGAATGTATGAATCTATAAATTTTTGGTGGGATGTGGAGGAGGATCTTTTACACCATTTGACAAAGCAATCTAATAAAAGTTACAATATTTGTTCAAAGAAACTTTCAGAATAAATTATATATTTATTCCATATTTTATTGAAGAATAAAAAATTACAATAATTTAATTTTCAACATCCACGATAACATTTTACTTGTTTCAATTTCAACAGTTTTTTGATGTGTTAACATCTATACGCGCGCCTCTAGGGCAGTAAACTATCAGTTTCAATACATACGCAAGTGTAAGAGTTTGTTTGTTCGTTGCTTGGCAGTCGGTATTGAAAGTGATTATTGGGCGATTTTCATATAATTTTCCCACGCGATTTTCTCCGGAAATTCATAGCCGATTTTATTAATTTTTGGATTAAAACGCTAGTGCGGGTTTCGACGAAGAGTTTAGGCTAAAAATTAAGGCGATCTGATATCGGCGAGCGGAGATTTAAGTGTTTTAATTCGGAGTATTAATTTGGAGTAATATTAAAAAAGTGTTTTATGTTGATCTTCGGTTTTGTCTTATACATAGCAAAGAGAATAGTGACGTGGTTATACGTACATATATAAAAATGAGATAGCAAGACAGCAACGTATGTAGCTTATGTACAAACATAACAATGTATGTATGTACATTTGTCTGTTGCTTTGCATTCTCTTTGTTTTTTGTGGGTTTAATATAAAATAAATAAACAAAAAGGTGTTAACACATCGCCCGTGAGTTCGAACACTCATTAATTTTTTTTATATATATTTGGTATGAGAAAAAAAATTATTATTTTAACAATTAAATATCAATAGCATTTTTTTATATATACTTTTTTCTTTTTATTTTATTTCAGAGATATTCTTACTTTTCTCATAACGAACTGCTCACAAAGAAAATAATAATTTCTTGTAAAAATCAATAGAAAATATTTTGTCTTAAAAAAATGGAATCAAGTTTCCGAATGAGCGGACATAAAGAAAATAATCAGAAGGTAACGAATGGATTCAATTTGGATTGAAAACAATTTATTATTGAAGCAATTTTTTCATAAATTACTGATTTCTATTCTTGAGCTTTCAATATTATTTTAGTAATAATTTTTTAAGCTTGAAAATTTTTAAAATATTTATATTTTTTCAATATTTCGCCGCTCCTTTGGGTGTCTTTTTCAGGAAGATATTGAATTTTCATAAAAAAATAGATAATTAATACATATTTTCCTGAATATAAATATTTTAAAAATTTATTGTATAAAAAGACCACAAATTAAAAAAATATTATTAAAATTGCCGCATAAAATTGTTTTACAATTAAAATATCGACACATTTGCGTAATAAGTGTTGACAAACATAAATGCTCATTAGTACTGATGATGGGAATGTGGAGATTTCCGGAAAAACTTTTTTTGCACTGTTGGCGATATAATTAAATTGAATTTCCCTTGTTTTTTGAAATATTTATCATGTTAAGAATTTAGTCTTTTAATCTTTCTTAAGTTCAATATAAAAATTATTTCTTAATTCACCGCATGTCTGAAATTAGGCGGCTTCACTAATTCAACACTTCATCATTAGGAAAATCGGCAGAACAAACTCAACGTAAACTTGAAATGTATTTGATACTTTTTGTGCCAAATTCAAGAATTACAGAACTGATTTTTGAAAATATGTAATTTTTTTTTAAATTATTTGAATATTAATTTCTCGCCAAGAGTTTTACTAAACCAAAAAAAAAAAAAAAAAAAAAAAAATTGAACAAAGAACGCTGATGAGATGGCGTAGCGGCCTCGAAATCAGTACTGATCCGTTCTGCTGGTTTGATGATTATTGAAAAATATTCTTAATATTCCAATCTTAATATAAATTAATAAAAATAGCATTTGAACAAATTCATTTATTAATAATATAATAAAAAATGGTTTGCAGTCTTGCAGATTCGAACTTAAGCCCGTTGATAAAATTAACAATTTTCAAAATAAATATATTTGAGGTATTTAAAATAATTTCTAAAAAATTAATTGCCTTACAAACAAAATTTTTTTTTGAAATGGTGTAATTGATTTTTTTAAGGAAAAAAAAGCAAAATATTTTATAAAAAAAAATTGCCAGACGTTTTATACAAAAACAAAAATCGCAAGAAAAAAAAACAGCATAAGAAAAGTGAATCAACAAAAACAAGGTGCACACATACACACACACACGCTAACACAAGCAAAAAAATCACTTTTCCAGAACGACCTTGAGCCTTCAGATGAAAATGTGTTTTTGCTAAAAAGAAAAATTACTACAAAAAAAAAAGGATATTTTACAGACAATCACGAATACCAAACGAAAATAAAATGGAAAAGAAAGAAAATTGTGTATTTCTGGCCACATTCAGTAGCAGAGCTAAGCAAGAAAAATCAGCTGAACAGGACTACGAGCGCCATCCTTAAGACTAAGAATCCGGCTGATTTTTTTTTTATTAGACAAACAGCTTTTTACAACACAAACAACCATCTAATATTCATTTATTCGCCCTCAGAAACAGCTGGAATATTAGGAAAATTTAATTTTTTTTTCTTTTCTTGTTGTATTTGTCGTATGGGTGAGGGTTTATAAACGTTTGGTCAGCAACAGGCATATATGAGTACGTGCTCGAACATGTGTTCTTGTGTGTTTTTTCTTTTTATTTTTTATGCAGAAAACCACCTGTAGGTATTAACTTGTAATTTTGAATTTCAAAGTTACACAGCAGTTCCCCGCTTCCCAGACTGATTTCTTTTGAAAACTTTTAAACACCAGGATACAAGTTACGGCAAAAACTCAATCGCTGAGAAACCTCAACGACATACCAAAAACTGCACATCAGAACTGAGAAATAAATAAATGAAATACTTTTTGAGAGAAATGAAAATTTAGTTTATTTTTTGAGCAGACCTCGTATATGCCCAATATGATTTGTTTGTGTATTCATGCACTTTATACTTAAATTTATAGTGTAGTAAATAAATGAATTCGATTTTTTACCGACACGGAGAATGCCGCAAACCCCTTGACGGACTTTCAGGGTATTCACGCACAACATTAAACTGGGTGCGAGGGCATGGCACCAACCTAGGCAACGTTAAAGCAGATGAACTAACAAAGAGAGGAAACTCATTTCAGGAGGCCAACTAAGTGGGATTCCACTCTCATCTTGCTGGAGACGTATTGACGCTGTACTCCTTCAAATAGCTCAGGATAGGTGGTTCCAGTTGGGAGACAGCGAGGGTTCTATGACCCCACCTAGTGTCTAATAGGACCTAGGATCTTTTGAATCTCACAAAAGGTCTTTTATGCAATATAGTGGCCACACTTACTGGACACTGCACTTTCGGAATCCATGCCAAGCGCATAGGCCTCCCATACTACGACTGCTGCTCCAGTTGCAATGAAGACGAGGAGAGCATTGCACACTTCCTCTGCCTACGCCTAGCTCTGGAGGAGCAACGTCTACGTCTACATGGGTAGAACACACCTCAGTAGCATATCGGGAGTTGGAGTGAAAAAACTGTGCGTCTTTGTCAGGAGCAGCGGCTGGGTCGGCTGCCAGCTCCCTTGAGGCATGCGAGCACAACCAAAATTTTTCAACTACTCCTTTCTCTCTCTCTCTCTCTCTCTCTCTCTCTCTCTTCTTTTCACAAATTTCTCACCCATTATTTCCCCTTCTTTTTATACAGGTAACACAAAGGGATCATATTGCACTCATGTGGGCTAGACTCTTGCCTTTCTCTACCAACAGCCTGTTAACCTAACCTAGCGGAAATTTTTCATACCACCATTCTTTTAGCACATAGAGGGTGCTGCAACGAAAGCACACGATGTTAATTGGGAGTCACACCTTAACATCACGTTCACGGTTGCCACTGAGTAAACAAATTTTACCAAAATTTTCCGAAAATGTTACCAAAAAGTTACCAACATTTTTTTATAAAAACAAAAATCTTTATTTTTATTATAATAAAAACAACAACTTTTATTAATAAAAAACATAACATAAAACGTTTTAATTCATTTTAGAACCTAAATGAATATTTCAACTCATTATACCTACGAATTCCGTATTTAATTTAAATAAATTATTAAATATTGCAGTCATTTAAAATAATCTTTTGCTGACCAAACACAATGGCATTTGCATATTACGCCGTTGAACAATTTGGCGCACATTCACACAGTTGTTTTTAATGATTTTTTTCTCAGTGTTGAGTAATGCGGAAAAATGATAAAAGAAAAGCAATAATTTGATAGTTTGGCAAGCCTTAAAAACAAAGTTACCAAGTAACCAACCCTAAAAAAATTACCAATTTTGGTAGAATGTTACCAATTGTGGCAACTGTGATCACGTTTTTTTCCCCAATTTAAAGTGACATTTCTTGGTTTCAGTGTTTGACAAATTCAACCACGGAAAGGTACACAATTGAGCAGAGCCTTAAGAATGTTAAAGCATTTTACGAAAATGGTCATTCAAATAAATATGCATTTCGACTACTTCCTGATTATATTGATTAGCAAAGTCGATCAAATGAGTCTACAATCTCTAGAATTGTGCTCAAACTTCAGCCAACAGCTGAGGGTGCTGTTGGCTGAAGTAGTAGAACACGAGACTATGAAACGGAGGGTCGTGAGTTCGAGCCCACGCTGAGTCATGAAATATTGTGTTGAATTCTTCTGATCAGCATTAGTGCGTGGTGGCGTTAGTTGTTGCCAGCCTGTTTCAATGATGAAGGCATAGTCACTGGTCACTGAACATAATTGGCAGCGACTGACACTATCATGTACTAAAAAGCAGAGTAACAGCACCCACTTTCGTCGGCCCTGTAGCAAAAATTAGCCGGCGAAGTAAAAGGTTGAAATAGCTACAAAAAAACTGTCTATCTTCTCGTCTTTCCTAATCTGTCCCCTCAATACTATCCCCTCGTTTTCAGTTCCGGCGCAATGCATTTCATACATACGGGTCATCCCCTGAGTGCTGGTCCAAGATAAAAAAAACCGGGTCTGTAGAAAATGTGTGTGATGCGGTTTATGGGCAGGCGGTGTCATCAGGCC
The DNA here is from genome assembly GCA_951800035.1 of Linnaemya tessellans. Taxonomy (NCBI): domain Eukaryota; kingdom Metazoa; phylum Arthropoda; class Insecta; order Diptera; family Tachinidae; genus Linnaemya; species Linnaemya tessellans. The sequence continues at coordinate 30,193,672 of OX637536.1, forward strand.
CTACTTCTTCGAAAATGGGGTCGGCCAAGCAGTTACTGTGAATCTGGGATGGAAAAGTACTATTTTGATTTTGTACTAATTAAATAAGCAAAATATACTTTTCATATCACTACGGTATTTTTTTCTACAGGGTGGCTCAGAAAGACCGAAGTGGTGTGAATTCCTTATAACTTTTTTATTATAATTTTTGTTTTCTTTTCTTTTCTTTTCAGTATTTTGTAAAGAAGACTTGGACAATTTATAATGGAGCAATAAACAACTGAACAACGTGCCCAAATCGTTGAAATTTACTTTTCAAATCAACGGTCCATTGTGTTGACTCAGCGTGCATACCGTCGTTTCGAGTAGAAGCAATTTTAATTGGCCTCCGCGTTCCCCGGATTTAACCGCTCCAGACTGTTTCCTTTGGGGGTTTTTAAAAGGAAAAATTTATGTTAATAAGCCTAGGACTATTGAGGAATTAAAAACCAATATTCGAGACGAAATTAACAACATAACACGGGAAGTTTTGCGAAAGGTCATGGAAAATGTGTTGGAAAGAGCACATTTGTGCGAAGAAGAAAATGGCCACCACTTGCGGGATATCATTTTTAATAACTAATCTAAAAATATTCCCTATAAATTTAATGTATTTAAAAAACAAAAAATTAAAAAAATATGTCTTAAATAAAAAGTTATAAGGAATTCACACCACTTCGGTTTTTCTGAGCCATCCTGTATTTATAAAAATAGAAATTCAAAAAGTTGTCTATACCAATTCACAAGCATACAACGAATAAAGGGTGTCTTTTTATAGAGTGCCACAAGTTTAAATCATAATAACACAAGGAAATATATTTTTAATATCAATGAAACGGCCTTTATTGGAACGAAAATTTTATGAAATTAATGTTCCTACAGCTGGCGCGTAGAAGGCGCAATCTGGAACACCAATTTTCCACAACTAAAAACATATTCCATAAAGTGGAAGGACACAAACCCAATTAGGATCATCTTCAATGCTTTCCTGTACAGCGGCTACAGCCTCTTCAGTGCGCACTGTTCGTCGTCGCACGAGATGCACATGATCAGTAACAGTAAATGTGGTCCGAAAACGATCTATTGTTCTTCGAATGATGAACCGCTCTGAAGTACGATTGTGTACGCCATAAAATGGAAGAAGTGCACGATGAGTTTTTGACGAATACAACAATTATTTTGATTAAAAACCTCATCAATTTGCACGCGTTGCTCTGATGTTGTGACGCTTTAAAAAAAGCACACTCAAAAGCTCTTAAAAAAATCACCCATTACATATCGAACACTCTCCTGATGAATAATGATTTGATGGGTATTTTGCATGTATCTGATCTATTAATTGTAAACAAATATGTAACTGCGCTTATAATATTATTTAAAACTGTAGTATAAATTAATTTTTCTATTTCTATTTTCTAAGTCACACTGTCTGCTAGAAGAAAACACTAAATATAGCAACGCATCGTGTTCGTCTGTAGTTCCCTAGAAACCGAAATGTTTTCAATGATAATCAGCTCGAGGTAATTCGTGCCATGTATGCGATTATTTTTGTTGAAAGAATATTAAAAATAATAATAAAGAAAATACTGGCCGGGATTGACGTAAATTTTCTTAAGGTTTCAATGCTTTTTTTTTTTTGACAGCATGTTGCCGTAACGCTTGGTCTACAAAATAAAGTCGATATCATCAGATTTCATTCTCACAACGTTTTTCATTTGTATCGCTATTGTTGTAGCTGTTGTCTCGCAGCTTATGAGACTCGTGTGCGTGCGTATCCTGGCTGATTTCGAAATTTGTTATTATGTACGAGTATTTATTGTATTTTATTCATTCCTTCTTCAGTTCATTGGTATCCTTGATTTTATATGCGCTACTTCCTGACCTACCTCCAGTTGAATTGTGTTTATCTTGTTGCCGACTAACTGAAAAAATTTTCAAAAAAGAAACGTCAAATATTATATGCTACAAATACTCTTACATATAAATACATAATTGTGTGTGTGTGTACTCGCATTTATTTTTATAATTCCTAATATTTTCTGCTGCTTCTTCTTTCTCACCTCAAATATGTCTGTTTGATTGGTGTCGGATATTAAGTGGCTGCGTAGGAGGTTGATGAAAAGCTTCAAAAAATTTTTATTTCCTTTTCTAAGAAATACTTTATCTTAAATATTTATTAAAAGATTGAAAGACGTCAGCCGTGTGTACGAGTGTACGTAAGCTGCAGATGTCTATAGCTATTGATTTTTTTTAAAAGCGTATTTAAACAACATCCCATTCTCATGTGCAATTTATTTTAGAAAATATCGAAATTTTATCGAATAATATAAGGGTGCATGAGAAATTAAAATGAGAATACAAGACTGAAATATCATTGGAATGATGTTTATACACTCCAAAAGAAAATTGGAGGATATATTCAACGCAGCGAAATATGCATCTGAGACCCCATAAAGTATATATATATATATATATATATATATATATATATATATATATATATATATATATATTCTTAGTCAGTGATGACATCTAAGACGATCTAGCCATTTCCGTTCGTTCGTCTGTAAAAATCACTATTCAGTCTAAACGAAAAGAGCCAGACCCTGGAAATCTGATACATATATTTACATATATTTCAAAGGACAGCGCAGTGCAAGTTCGTAAATGGGCAGAATCGGCCCTGAGGGAAAAAAGTTCCCCCAAGAAGAACTAAACCAACCTCTAAAATAACAACATAGTTTTTTACGTGTTTCTTTTTTGTAATTGTGTTAAGCAAATGATATATTTTTATGTCAAATAAGGTGCAGCGCGTTAAACTTGAAGCCGTAAAATTAAAAAAAAATTAATTTTTTTAACCCCACGCCTTTTAGGGGGCGTTATTATTAGCAAAGAAAATAGTGCAAACATTTAACAAATTGTATTAAAAATAAAATTTTTAACTATTTATGACGAAGACGAGACGTAACCTTATCCTACTCTGCCCTAACCCCCTTCCTCCCCCCTGACTGCCACACGGCCCTATAAAAAAATAGTTTTTTTGCACTTGATTATCCAAAAAAATTATTTTTAGAGTTTTATGGTAAAGGTGAAATGTGCTCCCCACGGCTCTTGCCAGAGCGATCCCGACAAAATACAGTTTTAATATCCTCCAAAAAGAATTGGACCCCATAAAGTATATATATTCTTGATCAGTGATAAAGTCTAAGACGATCTAGCAATGCCCATACGTTCGTCTGTGGAAAACATGATATAGTCTATTTTTGGACCCCGCCCCTGTATTGGGCGTTGGAGTTTATTATATGAAAAAATAGTGTAAATATTTTCATTCCTCAAAAATTTTAATCTATAAGCTTCTACGACGAATGTAATATGTTCTCTGATCTCACAACTCAGGAATGACCACTACATACTCGTATGCAAAGCATTGCCCCGAAACTAGAAAGGAGGGGATAGTATTGAGGGGACAGATGAATAAAGATCAGAAGATAGAGAATTTTTTGTAGCTATTTCAACCTTTTTACTTCGTCGGCTAATTTTTTCCACAGGACCGACGAAGGAAAATGACATGATAGTGTCAGTCGCTGTTATGTTCTCTGATCTTTCCCTAAAATTTAAATTTTAATAAGAATAAAACTAGAGTTTTTATTTACTAAATATTTGGAGGGTATTTAAGATTCTACCCAGTCGAATATAAAGTTTTTACCTTTTAGACCATTTTATGGGATATATTTTTTTAATGTGATTTCCGCAGCCGCTACGAGTTACATGATCCATTCGATCAGTCTACTTTTTGGCTATTCTTTCTAATAAATCTATGATGAATGGTGGCTTGAATTTTGACTTTCAAAGCTTCTAAAGTTTCTGTATTGCCGGCATACAGCAATGACACGATATAGCCCCATGAAAAATAATCACACAAGTACTTTTTCTGGAAGCACGTCTTTCTGCCAGACAAATCAGAAGATGAGCAGCAAAAGCTGAAGTCGAAATGATTCAAGGATGTCCACACAACAACTGAAGAGGTTCTATTATGTTCTGCCCAGCATATTAAAATTATTTTTTCGATTTTCCAGTAAAGTATGGTTCCAATTATAATTAAGTATAAATAACTTAAGACTGCAAATATGCTATACATTTTCGTAAGAAGAAATTTAAAACTTACTTGCAGTTTGTTACGCCCAAATTTTATATGATTTTTGCAATGATTAAGTCACTTACCTGAAAAAAATAAAATAAAATAAAATATATTAGGAAAATGTAGATAAATAAAATGTTATAAAATAAGGTTCGACAAGAAATATGTAACAAAAAATTCAGAAAATGGGACAAATAATCAAACGGTAACACGGGTATTAAAACAATAACATGTTAAATCAGGTTGATACAGTTCTCGTATACTTTTTCACAATAAAATTTGTGTAAATAGGAACTGTTATCAAATTCAACTGAGACACCTCAGTTGAATATGACAATACAGATGAGCACTGATGATGAAAGGGTAGCGGCTTTCGAAAACAGCTGTTCTGCTCTGCTGTATAAGTTTAATAACTAAAAACTGATGTTAACTTTCCTTTGTGCCTTGGAATATTTATCATGTCTCTCTGAGATTTAAAACAACAACATTTCGAACAATTAGCCTATAAATCTTAATTCAATTTAATATAGAAAATAATTTTTTAACTCTCCCTGAAGTATAAAAAAATTTAAATTCACCAAAAAACCAAAATTAGGAACTTATTTGGTTAATTTTATGTATCAGAAAATTTCGATTTTCCAACCCCGGAATCGGAAATTTTTTTTAGTATCCATTTCGTTCTTCTTGAAGTATAAAATAAGTTTAACTCACTAAAAAAACAAAATAAGGCTACTTTTATGTAAAAAAATTTTCGATTTTCCAACCCAGGAATCCAATTTTGCATTTTTCTAATTTTTAATACCAATTTATTTTTTCCTGAAATATAAAATAGGTTTAATTCACTATAGAACCAAAATTAGGAACATACATGGCCTCTTTTACGTAAAATTTTGTAACCTTTTATAACACTTTCAATGACCGAAAAATATTTCAATTTCCCAACCCTGGAATGAAAATTTCCGTTTTTTTTAATATTGTTAATTACCAAAAAACTTACTTTTTTGTACAAAAAAGAAATTCAATTTCCTATCCCTGGAAAATTTTTTTATTATTTTAGTTTTTAATAAAAATTTTATTATTCCCAAGGTATGAAATAGGTTTAATTAACAAACAAACAAAAAAATAATTGTTTTTTGCAAGTTAAGTTTGCGTCCAGAAATAGGTGTAAGCTTGCCAGCTCTGGAAGCGTATATTGGATTGTGATGAATTTCAATACCACTCCATTTAAGTTCATTTCCAATACAATGAAGTCTCTAGCTCTTCTGGAGGCTGGGGGAAAAATGGCGATAAACATGATTACTGATAAAAGTGTAGTGGCTTTCGAAAACAGCTGTTTTGCTCTGCTGTGTAAGTTGAATAATTAAAAACTGTTGTTGACTTTCCTTTATGCCTTAAAATATTTATTCACAAAAATTAATGTGTCCTGCAAGTGTGCTTTAAAGTAAAAATTTCGTAGAAAATTTATTTTAAAGTGTTGATCAAGTCTACTTTATTTTTTGTGAATACTACTGTAAGTCTTTCTGAATTTAAAACAAATTTTCTAACAATTAGAATTTAATACAACAATAAAAAGGTTCAATAAATATACTTTTTCTCGTTGTCATTTAGAACGAATAAAAGTCAGAGAGCTAAATGAAATTCATGATCGAAAGTTGCTATGGAAATTCCTGAAAATAAATTTTACAACGAACTGAAAAGTAAAGTTCAGTGTTTTGCTACCCTGGCGTTGTTCATGTTGTTCATCTTATATTTCGGAATTACTTAATTGCGGTTGCCCTGATTATTATTATCAATCAGTCAAGCTAATAAATACGTTTGCATAAGAATTGGTTTAGAATTACGCTGAATGCAGCTTTTAATTTATCGCGGGATATTTGAAACTTTGGTTGGTTGCATTTAGACTGCTGCAAATGCCCCAGGCAAAAACATTTCTATATCATCTTTTGTGAAAGTTATGTGTCAAACTAAATCAGCATTTTGTTATGAAAACTATATAAAAGTCGTCAAGAAACCAGTTTATGAGAAACATACTTTCCAATAAGTTACCACAAACAGCCATCATCAGCCAACATTAGTCCCAGCTGCATACAAACAATAACAAGTACCAAAAACAAAAAAAAAAAGAACAAAAAAAAAGATACAAAAAACAAACGCTACAACAAGATACAAGTATTAAATTGCAACGACCTACATAGAAGACCTGATATCACACAAGGGCTCTGACATTTCTGCAGCAAACGACAAGAAAAAAAAATTAAATAAAACTATTGACACAAGTCCACCGACAAACGCCATTTCTAAAAACCTTATACTTGCAATATGTCTCTAGCAGGACACGGACTACGTTTCAACGTTTGATTTCCATACAAACTCGAAATGCTCTTCTCTATTCAAATACACAATGAAAATGAAGTGCATTTTTTGATTTTGAAATTTCACAATATGCGAACAAACACAATATTAACAGTCAAGGAAATTTTAAACCATTTAACTTCAATCAACCGCACCTTAAATTAAGCAACAACTCGTACAACAACAGCAGCAAAAACCTTGTATTATAACGATATGAAATACCCGAAAATAAAGCAACAAATTTCAGCTTTTTTTGCATTTGTAAACTTAGCTGAAATCGCAGCTGAAGTAGAAGTAAGCAGCAGCAACAACAACAACAAACACAATAACAATAACAACAGCAACAACAAAAGCAGCATCAATTAGTGATTACAGTCGTACACTATGAGAGTCGTAGATGATAATGATGATCTAAAGTATTAAAATGATGTTCAGGCTATTAGCTGCTGGCCAAACGCTCCCTGCTTGCTCCCTCTTTTGGCCCGAAATTCAAACAGGCAACAATTTATAAATGGCTAAAAGAATTTATTAGCTTCTACTAAAACAACAGGGGGTGCACAACGAAATAATGAGTGATTTTATATTAACGTGGATCGGTCTGCATACAAATAAAAAGTTATATCAGCCCTCTCCTGGAATGAAAGTTTAGTCAATAAAGTTTTCAAAAATGGGGGAAAAATATGTTGTGCCACGCCCCCAAATGCAGTAGTTTTTAATGTTTTATATAGCGCCGCCATTTAAAATCCTTTCTCAATATATCGTATATCGTTGTTCATGGCTGCACCATGGCTTCATTTTATCCTTAGGTGACTTTTTGATCTGATATCAAATTAAAGATTTCATATATGACACATCGGGTCCTTCCAACTTTTGGAAAATTTTTTGCATGTAAAATTTTTTCATAAATCTGAGTTAAACTTTTTCAATGCTCCCATTTTTTCCCCAACAAAAATTACATTGTGGAAAAGAAACATGCAAAAACGCTATATTCGACCGGGTCGAATCTTTAATACCCCCCCAAAATATTTAGTAAGTAAATTTAAAATGTTTATCTTGGTGGGACAGAATTGCTTCATCTCTGTACCCAATTTTAAATCTCTCTTTTGACAGATTCATTCCGGCAAGGGCCTTGGGGGAGACGTTTCACCTCTACAAGATCAGAGAACATCTTGCCTTCTTATAGGCTTAAGGAATAAAATTAGCTCTATATTTACACTATTATATAAAATATCGTACGTCAACGCCCACTAAAGGGGACGGACGGGGTCCAAAAATAGACTTTATCATGTTTTCCACATGATAATATATATATATATACTTTATATATATATACTTATATATACTTTATAGGGTCCAATATATATATACTTTATAGGGTCCAATTCTTTTTGGAGGGTATTAAAACTGTAGTTTGTCGGGATTTCTCTGGCAAGGGCCGTGGGGAAGACATTTCACCTTTGCCATAAAACTCTAAAAATAAATGTTTGCGATAATTAAATGTAAAATATGTCTTTAATTTTGTTTGTTATAGGCTCATTTGGAGGCAAATCGAGGGGCGGAGGTAGGGCAGAGGAGTACCAGGTTACGTCTGAGCTTCGTCATTAAAGCTTAAAAATTTTATTTTTAAGGAATATAGGCTTAAGTAAAACAATTTGTTAAATGTTTACACTATTTGTGCAAATAGCAACGCCCACTGAAGGGGGCGGGGTCCAAAACTTATTTTTTTGGATTCTATGGCCCCAAGTTTAAGGCGTTGGACAGCGACTGACACAATCATGTACTAAAAAAAAGCAGAGTAACAGCACCCACCTTCATCGGCCCTGTAGCAAAAATTAGCCGGTTGAAATAGCTACAAAAAAAAAAAAAACTGTCTATCTTCTCATCTTTCCTAATCTGTACCCTCAATACTATCCCCTCGTTTTCAGTTCTGGCGCAATGCATTGCATATATAGGGGTCATCCCCTGAGCGCTGGTCCTACTCCTAAAAAAAAAAAAAAAAAAAAAAAACTTAAAAAATTATGTTGTTTTTTTAGAGGTTGGCTTAGTTCTTTTTAGGGGAACTCATTTCCCTATTGTCCGATTTAGCCCATTTCTTAATTTGTGCTATCCTTTTAAATATATATATATATATATATATATATATATATATATATACCGAATTTCAAGGGTCTGGCTCTTTTCGTTTGGACTGAATCGTATTATTCACAGACAGATGAACGAACATGCTCAGATCGTCTTAGATTTAATCACTAATCAAGAATATATGTATATACTTTATGGGATCTCAGATGAATATTTCGCTGCGTTACAAACGGAATGCTAAAGTGAATATACCCTCCAATTCTTTTTGGGAGGGTATAAAAAGGGAAAAGAAAAAGGGGGGTAAATTTTGAGACGGTCATAAAAATTATTATACATAAAAGCCAGGCTCTAAAAATCTATTGTATATTTTACATTTAAAAAAAATAGTTCGTTTTATATAAACAATTTGATAAATTAAATTTTCTATTTAAAAAAATATAATAAAGTTTATTGGGGAACCCCCTTTTTCGAAGTACCAAAACTGCATTTAGGAGATGATGATAGTTGCAAAATCTTGCTGCTGTTATTTTGTGTATTTTTTATTTATTTATTTTTTTTGTTAACAAAAAGCCAGCAATATACATATACCATAAAATCTTAGCCAAGCAGTACAACCAAAAACTCTGCAATAAACCTGAAACGCTAATGCAAAAAACAAACAATGAAGAGTTTTATATTTTGAAAACCTCCAAAATAAAATTTCACTTGGTTTGATGTTGTAAAAAAAATGTTTGTATATTTAAACTCGTAGGTTGTGTTTGTGTGTTTTCAAACTAACAAAAGCACAAACTTGTTTGTGAAATCTGTTATTGTATGGCAGCGCTGGATATCGTGTTGTAGTCGGGCGCTGTAAATGAGTGCATAGAAAGGTTGCAGTAGTGTTTTGGCAAAACAACCTTCTGCCACCATCTATAAATATATGTACATATATATAGGCATACATATATTTTTTCAAGTAACTAACACGTTGTACACACGTGCATTCATAAGCTACACTTTACACGAAATAAGTTTTTGCTGCCCCAGTACTGCTATTATTATTGCTATTATTGCTACGGCCGCTACTACTCGTAGTCATAGCAACTTTACTAGGTGACATTGCTACCACTCCTACAACTACAACTACTGCTAATTTCATTCTTTAAAATTGCGTATGATAACTTCATCCTGGAACCAATTTGAAGCCTCAATGTTGTCATTATGTTACTAACATCAGTAACAAGTAAAAACGTTATATTCGACCGGGTCGAGTCTTAAATACCCTCCAAATATTTTGTAATAAAAACTCTATTTTAATTCTTATTAAAATTTACATTTTTATGATATTTGGGTTAAGAAAACAAGAGAGAAAAAATTATTTCACTACGGTCGTTTCAAGTCATGACAGGACCATAACTGAGACACCTTTTCGTCAGCATAAAAACTTACGTATTAATATTTTATATCAACGTAAAAAAAAGGGTCACAGATAAGCTAAAAATTTTTAACCTGCTGGGTCACAGTTCCTTTAAGACATTTCTGTGCCCAATTTTAAAACTGTATACAGGGTTACTCCAACAAAAGCCGTTGGAGATACATCTCCCCCACGTCTTAAAAACATAAAAACAAAAATTTTCAAGGAATGTAGGCTTTTCATATAATATGTAACTTCAACGCCCACTAAAGAGGGCGCGGTCCCCTTAGACTATATAGTTTTTTCCACAGACATTTGTATGGGTATTCAAAGATCGTCTAGACTTTATCACTGATCAAGAATATAAATTTTTTTTATCTTGGACTAGCGCTCAGGGGATGACCCCTACACATGCAACGCATTGCGCCGGAAATAGAAAGGAGAGGATGGTATTGAGGGGACAGATGAAGAAAGAAGAGAGTATAGAGAATTTTTTGTAGCTATTTCAAACCTTTTTTACTTCGTCGGCTAATTTTTTCTACAGGCCCGACGAAGGAGGGTGCTGTTACTCAGCTTTTAGTACATGATAGTGTCAGTCGCTGCCAATTATGTTCAGTGACCAGTGACTATGCCTTCATCATTGAAACAGGCTGGCAAAAACTAACACAACCACGCACAAATGCTGATCAGAAGAATTCAACACAATATTTCATGACTCAGCGCGGGCTCGAACTCAGGACCCTCCGCTGCATAGTCTCGTGTTCTACTACTTCATCCAACAGCACTTTATGGGGTATAATTCTTATTGAAGGGTATTAAAACTGTATTTTGTCGGGGTCGCTCTGACAAGGACCGTGGGGAGGACATTTCACCTTTACCATAAAACACTAAAAATAAATGTTTGGGAAAAAATTAATGTAAGAGAAGGGGGTAGAGGAGGAGGGGGTAGCTTCGTCATAAAAGCTGAAAATATCTATTTTTAAGGAATGTAACGGGAATGAATTTTAAAGTATTCCCGTTGTTTTACACTAGGGAAGGGGGTCCAAAAATAAATTTTTTTTCGATTCTATGGCTTCAAGTTTAGCGTGTTAGAACTTCTTTGACTTAAAAATATATTATTTGCTTAACAAAATTACAAAAAAAAAATTAGAAATGATGTTTTGCCCTAAAGGTTGGTTTAGTTCTTCTTAGGGAAACTTTTTTCCCTCTGGCCCGATTCAACCTATTTACGAACTTGACCTGTGCTATTCTTCATTATATATTTATACTATGTTTTTTGCCTTGGACCAGCACTCAGGGAATAAACCCTAGATAGATTCTCCGAGAAAAGGGACCTAGTGTGCCAAAAAACGGGTTTGGACTTAAGAGTGAATTCTGGTAACTGAAAGGGTGTTATAAAACTTTAAATATGTTTTTCTCAAATCTGCATTTTCACACACTAGGTCTCTTCTCGGAGAAGGTCACATATATTGACTATAAGTAAATTTATCTTGCTCTCAAGCAAAAACTGAAAGCAGTTAAGCACATTTTTTTCCAAAAATTCAAACAAAAAAAAAGACGTTATCAAATAAATCAATCTATGCCAACATAAATAAATCGTTGTCTAAACACTATATTTAAATCAGCTCTAAGTGAAATCCCTGTTTAAATTAAAATAAATTACTATCACGTTTTCTTAACCCCCTACGCCGGATATCAAACGGTTTACACCATTTATTCGTCACATTAAACGCAATTCAACAACAACTTCTCATCAGACACTGCAACCGCAGTAATAAATTCATGCTTTTGAACTATTCTCACCGGTATGTTTGACAGGAATTAATTAGTTACTACCAAAAAAAAAAAAGTTATTATTATATAATAATTTCTAAACATGCACGAGCAACCCACACACACACACACACACATACACCAACACACGTAAAGACGTTGTTGTTTATGCAATTTAGTAAATTACTTTACTACAATAAAGGTAAAATCCCCAAGACGTTTTTATGCTGAAGGGGTTTACACAGGAAGTCAACCCTAATAATTAATTTAACACTTAAATTGTTACAATAAAAACAAACAATTTATTTACACAAAAAGTGTTGACATTTTTTTTTAAGTACTCGTACATAAACTAAATCTATTCATTTATTATTCTAAAAGGATTTCGTAACAAATTTTGTGCAACTTGATGTAGTGGTCAGGATATGGCTCCGACATATGAGATGCATGGTATCATATATTACGTAATATATTACGTAACAAGTAAAAACGTTATATTCGACCGGGTCGAATCTTAAATACCCTCCAAATATTTAGTAAGTGAATTTAAAATGTTTAACTTGTTGGGACAGAGTTCCTTTATATAATATCGTACGTCAACGCCCACTAAAAGGGCGGGGTTCCAAAATAAACAATATCATGCTTTCCACAGACGAACGTATGGGCATTGCAAGAGCGTCTTAGACTTCATCACTGATCAAGAATATATTTACTTTATGGGGTCCAATTCTCTTTGGAGGGTATAAAAACTGTATTTTCGCGGGGTCGCTCTGGCAAGGGCTGTGGGGGAAATATTTCACCTTTGTCATAACACTCTAAAAATAAATACCTGGGATAATTATATACAAAATTAAAATTTACTTTTTTTGATAGGTTCATTTAGAGGGCAAAGGGGGAGAGGGGGTAGGGCAGAAACAGGTAGACATAAAACTCTAAAAATAAATGCTTGGGATGATTATACACAAAATTAAAAAAAAATTTATTTATTTTTAATAGGGTCATTTAGCGGGCAAAGGGGGAGGAGGGGGTAGGGCAGCAACAGGCAGTAATAAAACTCTAAAGATAAATGCTTGGGATGATTATATACCAAATTTAAAAAAAAAATGTTTTAGGTAGGGTCATTTAGGGGGCAAGGGAAGGGGGGGAGGGGTAGGGCAGAAATCGGCAGTCATAAAACTCTAAAGATAAATGGTTGGGATGATTATATACAAAATTTAAAAAAAAAATTTTTTTTGGTAGGGTAATTTAGGGGGCGAAGGGGAAGGAGGGGGTAGGGCGGAGTAGTACCAGGTTTCGTCTCAACTTCGTCATTAAAGGTTAAAAGTTTTATTTTTAAGGAATGTGGGCTTAAGTAAAACAATTTGTTAAATTTTTATGCTATTTTTGCCTATAATAACGCCCACTAAAGTGGGCGGGGTCAAAAAATATTTTTATTTTATTTTATGGCTCCAAGTTTAAGGCATTGGACCGTATTTGACATAAAAATATATCATTTGCTTAACAAAATAACCCAAAAACTTTAAAAATGATGTTGTTTTTTCTGGGTTGGTTTAGTTCTTCTTAGGGGAACGTTTTTCCCTCTTGCCCGATCAAGCCCATCTTCGAACTTAACCTGCTCTAAGTTTCAAAATATATTTATGCCAAATTTCAAGAGTCTAGCTTTTTTCGTTTGGACTGAATCGTGATTTCCACAGACGGACGGACGGACGGACGGACGGACATGCTCAGTTCGTCTTAGATTTCATCACTGATCAAGAATATATATACTTTATGGGGTCTGAGATGGATATCTCGATGCGTTACAAACGGAATGACAAAGTGAATATACCCTCCAAATTCTTTTTTGGAGGGTATAATAAGAGAACTAGTCACGTGACTTGTCTTGTGAGAGATTTTCTTCTTCCCTCTGCAAAATTTATTCATTTTGTAAAGAAAGCAACGTTTCCCATTAACATGAAATTTTATTATAACAGTTCGCATGACAAATCACATAAGTTCATTTGAAATGAACAAGTTCTTTTACAGCTCTGCTTGAAGAACTCTTGCACAATAGTTAAGCAGTAAATGTTACATGTTATTTTGGTTTTTGTTTTATTTTTTTTACTGTGTAAGTCCTTAAGTTTCATAACAAGACATTATCATACCCTTAATGCTAATGTGGCTATTCGATGGTCATGTGTGTCAGTTTTTTTTTTCTATAATTTTACATTTCGTTTTCCTTTTCTTCCTGTACTATTTCATAGGGCGTATGGTGTCCGGTTTGTTGTTTAGAACAGGAAACATTTAAAATGCCATCAAAAAACAAGTCAAAGCAACAACAGCAAGAACCAAAAAAAAAAGGACATGAACAACGCATGGGGTGAGTTGTTCTTTAGCGTTGAATTAGCATGATTTACCGCCTTCGGTTAAATATTCCACATATGAACAGTAGCATGTGTATGAGTGTGTGTGTGTGTGTGGAAAAAGGATTACTTATCAGACGTCCCATATCAGTATAGCGAACAAGAGGACAGCCAACAAAAAAAAAAAAAGTCCAAAGAAGTAGGCAGGCCGACAAGTTCATAATGATGAAATGATATGTTGACACTATTTAGTTTTATGGAAATGGGTTAAACTTGTTTAACTCTTTGCTGGTTTTTCACATTATTTACATTTGGGTTAGTGGCGGGGTGGCGGTTGCAATCGGATGGTGGTAGTTATAAAGGTGATGAAATCTAATGCCAGAAGGTCACAGAACACACAATCTTACGTTGTGCCTGAACCGAAGTAAATAAGTATGAGATTGAATTAAACTCATACTCAGATGGAGTGTATGTTGCTACACACATGTTTCTTGTACTTTTTGTCTATTTGTCAATGTTATTTTAAATGCTTGTACATACACACACACACTCGCATGTAGGCCTGCTTATGCCAGAAAGGAAAAGCGTTGCTGTTTCAAGTGATTTTATGATGAATTTGGGTTGAATTCTAACAAAAACTTTACAAATTTTATGAGGGGTAAAAGAGCAACACAATTAAACATACAAAAACATTTCAACCGTAAATGGGACTTTACAACAACTATGACTGACTCTATCTATAGATTTCTCACTCTTATGCGCCAGTATTCTATCCTCGAGGAATTCTGGTATTGCCAACTAAATAACTGTTGCTTGATTATGTTCCTGTGCTCTGTTATATGTTGTGGTTTGGGAGTGTGAGTGTGAGTGGGTTTTCTAAGACGATTTAAGTATTTTGAACTTTTGAACTTTTTAGAATTTAGATGATGTGTGTAAAATCATGTGTTAAGTGGTTTCAAATATTAACTTGTTTTCAAAGTTTTTGTGTGCGTTTTTTGGGGGAGAAAATAACTGGTTTCATGCAGAGTGTTTTTAGGGAATTATTATTGTAATTAAGACTTAATGAAAATAGTTAATTAATGTGATTTGTTACACTTTAACGAGCGACGACGGATGATGGTGGTGCGAGTGTGTGAAAACCCCTTGTAAAACAATTAAATTTGTTGCAGAAGTGGGACAAAAGTTTAATTCAAATAACACATTAATTGTTGTTATGAAAATATGGTTTCCTTTGTGTGGAAAATCTTTTGTATTGCTTTTTGTAGGTTTTTTTTTTGTTGTAGGATATTATAATTATTTACAAACTAACAGATAATAGCAGCGTCTTATTAATTTTATATTTACACATTTAACAGTGTTTTTCTGTTTTGTTCGAGTCTTTAGCTAAAAGCAAGTGTAATTTTGAAATCTTTTGTAAATAATAACAATGTGTTAGCGGCTGGTGCTGTATACAGTGAATTTTTGTTTGCAATTAAATATTAATTGAGAAAGTATATATATGATATATAATTTATTTTTATTTACATTAAAATTTGTTCTATAATTAAATTCTAAAATATTTCAAATAGAAAATTGGTATAAATAAAAATTGCTAACATATGCATATGAGCCAACTATCCCAAACAACTATACACATGAGTACTGATGATGGGAATGTAACAACTTCCAGAAACAATACTAATCTACTCTGCTGCATCTGCCTGCTAATCAAATTTATGTTAATTTTCCCTTGTTCCTTGGAATATTTAGCATATCTTTTTAATTAAAGCCCTTTATACTACTAAGCCTAAGAATGGTAAATGAATTTTTGTATAGCAAAGGATGCTTTCAAAAAATATCAACGCACAACTTATTAATATCAATTTAAAATGCCCTTGAAGAATATGTATAGATTCTAATGATGTAAAGCATGTGCAAATTGTTGAAACTCTTAATCAAAATAATTGTTGTATTCGTCAAAAACTCATCGTGCACTTCTTCCATTTTATAGCGTACATAATCATCCTTCAGAGCGGCTAATTCGAAGAACAATAGATCGTTTTCGGACCACATTTACTGTTACTGATCATGTGCATTCCGTGAAACGCCGAACAGAGTGTACTGAAGAGTACTTTCATTAAACACTTCCTACCTTTTAATTTAAATAAAACAATAAGACGCATGCCCGATCATGCTGCTTCATCTCTAACCACGAGTGGAGTATTAAGGACTCATAAGCTCTTGATGTTGTTGAAAATCCAGAATAATGTTCAATGAATAGAGCACGTTTTTCATGTTTCAAAGGAAGCTTCCCAGTGCCTCGGCTTTTTAAGAAGGCGCAAAACATAGTTTACTCCGACCGAAAACAGAATACAACTCTCTTTTGAAATTACTCCTGTAATCCTGTAATGTATAGGAGAGGACGAAGAAACTCATTTGGGACGATAGGGTAGTCAAATCTATCGACGCAGTTGAGCACCGTCGCAATGTGGGGTGTGTTTCTCTGTTTTTTCGTTACTATAATGGATTATGTTCTGATAAAACCAGCAAACCCTTTCCCGAAACGCACACATACATATCTCTGTCGTGGACCTGCGCATTACAGAGAGAATTAGTTGTTTGGCCGAACAGCCCATATGTGGAATAAACTTCCTAAGGAGGTCTTTGCTATCATATGGAAAAATTTATCTCGAATATTCATAAGAACTACTCGTATTTTATTCTCACATCCAATTTTCTTAGTTCCAGTTCCATAAGTAGAGGTCATCTCCAGACCACCGATGCCTAGTAAAAAAAAAAGTTTTCTGATATATCATACACATTTTTTAGTCATTTAAAAGACCTATTGATATCATTATGTATAGAATAAAATATCGTTCAGATGTCCGTCTTTGGGTGAAGCGCATGCGAAGTGAATAATTTTCCATCATGATCCTGGCGAATAATTTATGCTGAATTTGGTCGATTGTTAACTTTGAGGATGTCTTCGCATACAACTACGCCTTAAGAAAATCACACTAGAAGTGAAATGCAAAATCCTCAAGTTGCTCCTGATGGAATCAAATATCGTTAGTGGCCACATCATCCAATTCAGACCGAAAGAAGTTGGAAATCATCCACCTATAGGGCTAGCCGTTGATAGTGATGGCCGGACCAACATCTTTCTCAAAGAAATATGGACCGATGACGCCGCCAGCCCAAATTCCAAACCAAACAATGACTTTTTCAATCTAAATTAGACTCTTGAACTGGTATCGTTCCAAATTCAACAGTTTTGTTTGTTCACGGACACACGAAATGAACGACATGGCTGAAGATGATTTTTCAAATGCACGATATAATGGCCGAACAAAGTACCCATTTAAATAAAATGATTATACAGGAGTAGTCCAAAATGACCGAAGGTGTCTGAATTCGTTATACAATTTCTTATTATAATTTTTGAAATTGTTAATTTTATCAACGGGCTTAAGTTCGAATCTGCAAGACTGCAAACCATTTTTTTATTATTTTATTAATAAATGAATTTGTTCAAATTCTATTTTATTAATTTTATATTAAGATTGGAATATTAAGAATATTTTTCAATAATCATCAAACCAGCAGAACGGATCAGTACTGATTTCGAGGCCGCTACGCCATCTCATCAGCGTTCTTTGTTCAATTTTTCCACTTTCGCAAGTGGTGCTAGTTAGTAGGAATATCATCTATTTAACCAATATTTTAACGAAAATTGAATATGAGAAGTTATCACATTCATATTATTAAGTTATTACATTTTGGTTAGTACGAAATTCCCCAACCATGACGATTAATATTCCCAATATTCCATGATCTCTTTCGCTTTTTCCTTTATTAATAAAATAATAAAAAAATGGTTTGCAGTCTTGCAAACTAATAAAAATTCATACATAATTTATGATAATTTTTTTAATATTTTTGTTTCAATATGGCTGTTAGCAATTGTAAAAGTTCGGAAGTCCTTGTTGCAGGACCGTTTAAAAAAAATGACAACTGTTGTTATAATAACGAGTATCTTAATATTCCTAAAGCACTGTCGAGGATGAAATAATAGTAGAAATGCTTAGCAATTGACCTATAAGAAAAGCAGACCTACATGAACGTTTACACAAGCGAACACAACTTTCGGTAACCCGAAATACATATTTACATGCCCCCACAATAAAAAAAATGCCTACAACAAGAAAGAAATAAAGGTATTTAAATCGAATCCAAAGAAAATTGAAACTCGTATTAAGCCAAGCATATGAAGGACTGTACACACACACACATATACAAAAATATTTATATATTTATATTGTGCATACAGACATACAAACAAACATACACATGTTTTTGCACCTCTGTAAAGGTCAGTGTTTAAAATAAGTAAATAAATGCTCGAAACGATGTACGATGACGACAAGTATGTTTTAAAGAAAAATGTTTTGATTCCCAGAATTGATGTTGATTTCTTAACTGTATAATATATGGGTCAAAACGGACAGCAACGGCATGGAAAAAAAAGCCTGGCAAAAAAGAATTTGAAAGGTGAAGAAGGTTTTTGTTTTATGATGATTGGAGAATAAATATTTTTTTTTATTTTCAAAGTTTATTAAAACCATACGAAGGTGTTAAGGAATTTTAATTCTGCTGCTACCTTTCAACTACCGATTTCTAACCCATAAACAGGATGTTAAAAGGTTTGGCTTTCTTTTTTTGTTTAACAGGCAGCAAATTATTTGTCTTTAGAAGCAGGCCAACATGTACAGACACACACACACACACATGCACATATGCATGTACATAAATAAAATGTTGTTTAAAGTTTTATAATTTTTACCAAATTTGACAGCTTATTGACAAGATAAAGCAGACAGCCAGAAAACCGAGGGAGATTAAAACATTTGTTAACGCCTTAGATTGGCTAAATAGAAATTTATGGGTAAATAACCTGAGCAATAATTTGAAACCATAAACTTTATAATTTGTGTGGCGGTTTATATATTCTTCTGATCAAGAACTAAGTAAATACAACTGGAAGGAATTGTATCAAACTCTTATTCAAAAAGGATAAACCGGCTCATATAACAAAAATGCTAAAGACACTTTAGAAATATTTATATAATCTCTTTATTAAAGTTGTGTGTGCGTGCAAGTTTATGTTGTACTCTACTCTAACAATAGCTCAACGTCATAAAAGTGTCTCAGGAGTTGGAATATCATAAAAATGAAGGCCAGGATTTCCTTAAAAACATGCATGGGCCATGCAACTTCCGTAGTAGTGAGTCGCTGATTCTTAATAACAATTTTCTTATTCTCGAAAGGAGGGTTTGCTACATTTATTTTACGGAAAAAAGAGATATTTTCTTAATATAACAAAAAAATTTTATTGGCAATATTTCGAAATAAAAACGCTTATTTATACATTGAAACCTATACAATGAAGATTATGTCCGGAATCTCCGTCAACACATATAAAATAAGGCATAGTTTATATAGAGAGTGAAGAGCTACTTTTTCTATAAATTAAATTAGAGTAAGAATAAAAAAAGTTTGTATATTAATTTCTGTAGTGTGCGTCACGGAAAATTAAGTCTTAGTTCATATTGGAAGTGAAGTGAAAATTTTTTCTATGAAAAAGAATTAAATTAGAGAAACAAGAAAATAAATTGGCATATTAATTTCTGTAGCGTGCGTCACGTAAAATAAAGTCATATTTTATATTGGGATTAAAGTGAAACTTTTCTGTTAAAGAAATTATATTAGAGTAAGAGTAAAAACGTTGCACTGTTTTTTAAACATGGCCTCAGGAGTCTCATAGAGTCTAAAGGATATAATATATTTCCAAAATGATGCCCTAAATAATGGAAGATAACCGAAGGGTGTTTTTTATAAAGTGGCACAAGTTTAAATCACAATAAAACAAAGAAATATAATTTTAATAGCAATGAAACGGGCTTTTTTGAAAAGAAAATCTTATGAAATTAATGTCTAAATATGATTCCTGTCATGTGGCCGTCACGGCTGGCGCGTAGAAGGCTCAATCTGGAACAACAATTTTCAACAACTAAAAAAATCGACCATAAATTGGAAGGACACAATCCCAGTTGCTGAGAACTGCGACGAATTGATTGATTAGCATCATCTTCAATGCTTTCCGGTACAGCGGCTACAACTTCTTCAGTGCGTACTGATCGTCGTAACAGTAAATCTGGTCCGAAAACGATCAATTGTTCTTCGAATTAGCCACTCTGAAGGACGACATAAAATGGGAGAAGTGCATGATGAGTTTTTGACGCAGAGAACAATTATTTTGATTAAAAATTTCAAAAAATTTGCATGCGTTGTTCTGCCGTTGTCACACTATAAAAAAAAGCTTTACAAATTTCACTATAAAGGCGGATTCACCCATGTTTTCCGAACAAAAGTTTTGTCCGGACAAAATTTATTTTGCTGAGAGTTTTCTGCAGCACGATTCATTCATTTCGATAAATTTGTCCGGAAAATCAAAGTTGCCATTCATATAAAAATTGAGTTTTGCAAACTGGTAGTACTGCAGCGATTTTTTATGTTTTGCTTTGGTTTCTTGATATTTTAGATATTTTTATATTACATATTTTAAATTATTTTTCAAGAATTTGTGATAATAATAATGGACGAGAAAAGTAAATTGCTTTACCTTATGGCCATTGAATTGTATAAAGCATTGTTATTAGCAAAGTACATATAAAAAAAACAAATAGATAATATTAGTTCTCAAAATTTATTTTTTTAGTCTCACACACAATTTAATATATCAAACACAAAATGACACCTCAACTTTATGTGAAAAAGTTTAAGGTATTGGCAATTTTGTCCGGACAAAATATAAAATTAAACCAAACTACATATAAAAAAAATTTGTCCGGACAAAAATTTTGTTCGGACAACATGGGTGAATCCGCCTTATGCGATTGATATTAAGATTTATTTCTTCCACAAATATTTATCAACTTTTTCCAAATTTCATCATTCGCTTAAAGTTGGGAAACCGAGTAAACTGGCACAATATTGATCTGTATTAGCAACGTCGTTGAAAAAGTCTTGTTATCAAAAATTAAAAAATTATTTTTATATCTCTAAGAATCTGTTAAATAAATAAAATCTTAAAATTGAAATAATACTACTACTTGTTAATTTTTATTTTGTTTCCATTTTTTTTTATATATTTTTTTTTATTTATTATTGGACCATCACTACGTATATGACCATACTCAAGCAATACATTGTGGCGAAACTATGAAACAAGGATATAGTGTTATATCCTTACATACAACTTAATTATTTATCGCAATTAATGTCATTATTGATCTCAATTAACCCTACAAATTTTTAATTAAGTGATTGCTTAATTAGCACTTAATTATTATAAAATCGAGTAAAATTACAAATGCATCTCTGTTAAAATGTGTGTTTAGTGAGCAAAACGCAACACACTGAACAAAGTTAGTAGAGACTTAGCATCTAAATTGTGGAAAATGTACAAAAAAAACCATAAACAAAATATGTCGAGCCAAGTTGAAGTTAAATTATTGTTATTCAATTTATTATTAATTACAAAATTGAAGAAAAAATTAATAATATGTAATATTTTGTATATAGCAACCTTGGTTTTTACTTCAATCCATCCGTAAAAACTATATAATGAATTGTTATTTGAATTTGTAATGAAATATACGTCGAACAATAAAAAACTTATATAAAATATATTGGTTAAATAAAAAGTCATTGGAAAACAATTCGAGTCGTCGTTTAAAATTCAGGTGTGGGGTCTATACGTAATCTCTTGAACAGTACACATTTTTAGAAGACATGCGACTAACAAGGCAACAGATCGTGGAGGATATTCTTGAAAAAGGTATAGAATTTCCACCAATGGCTACGATAGCACAATTACGAACGATTCATGAGCAATTATATATCAGTCAGCATGGTGACAATATATGCAAGGGAGAAATTCCTGATGCCGCTATGATAGGCACGGGAATTTCTGTGACCGCAGCGTTGCTATTGCCTGAATACGATTAGCTGGTGAAATGCCTCTTCCAGGTATGGAAACTCTTATCTCAATGCTAGCTGCAACAAGCCAAACTGCCGCATCTGATTCTACCGTTAGTACACCGCTGTATCGGGTGTCTCAATACCTTTGGATAGAACTGCTGCCCTAGTACCGGTTGTAACAGGTCAAACTGCCACTTTAATACCTTTATCTCTGACTTCTGCGGCCCAAACGTTAAATATGGAAGGTTTTTCTGTTAGAGTCCGTCGAAATACAAAGGCGATGCTGAAAAATCTGTCCACCACGAGCTCTTGCATGACAATGTTGAATATGAGTCCTCTGATAGTGGAGGGATGGATTGAGGTTATGGCTCAAATGAGGTCAATTGTTCTGTCAGGTTGGTCGAAATTGTAATATTTTGTATATAGCAACCTTGGTTTTTACTTCAATCCATCCGAAAAAACTACATAATGAATTGTTATTTGAATTTGTAATGAAATACACGTCGAAAAATAAATAACTTATATAAAATATATTGGTTAAATAAAAAGTCATTGTAAAACAATTTGAGTCGTCGTTTAAAAATAAAAGATCGCAGATTTTAACTTGAATATTGACTCAATTAAAAGGGCATGTCTGAACATCGTATTAAGAAGACAAAAGGATGGAAAAATAAGGAATTTATTTTAACTATTTTAATGTTAACTTTGCGGGCAAATCGTTGCTACAGTGCGGAAGAAGGTTGACACCGACGAGTGGTGACCATTGAGTAGTCGATCTCGATTCTAAAGTTTTCTGTTTGAAAATAGAGTGAAGTTGCTGCAAAAATAACAGCTTTTCTAATATTTTTATGCAATAGAGGGTTTTAACACTCTACTAGATAGTTGCTATTAAATTTTTGAGCTGATGATGTTAACGAATTGTTAGCGATATATTGAATAATAATATAAAATTGAAATAATTTTATATAAAAAATTACATCGAGTTTAAAATATAATAAAATAAATTACTCTACTAGATATATTTATGTAAAATGTAACGGCTTTATATGATTCAGGCAAGTGCGTTAAAATAATAACTGTATTCAAGTTGCAGAGTGTAGGGCAGAAATAACTTAACAAAACACTTACATATGTTTTGTATACCCTTGTTTAAACATACTTATGTGTCTACATTCAAACTTGCATATACTCGTATATAAATATGTACATACAACATTTTCTGGCATTTGGGGTTATAAATTCGTCATAGAAGCTAAAATAAAAATCTTAAAAATAGAGTGCATTGATCTCAAGAAATTAAGCACAAAAAAAGATCGAAAACATTATGCACAGCAAAATATTCTCTTTAGAATAATGGCTTTCTTAAAATACTATAGAAAAAACATTATAATTTTTTTTTTGCCGAATTACGACCAGAAAAAACAAACAAATATGTGTGTACAGTTTTGACTCGATCAACTTTTGAAAACAACAAGTTTTAGAGTATAAAACAAAGTTCAGAATAAAACGAAATTGCATCTAACGATGCATGGGGCAGGCAATTCTAAAAAGGTAATTTAGGCAAGAGAGCGGCTTTAGAAATGGCACACACTCTCCCAAAGAGTTAAACAAAAAATTGAAGCAACGCAGTTTCATGGCCACAAAGAACACATAAATACATGCAGACGACATATTCGGCTGGCTCTACTAAAATTTTACTTGAACTTCCAACAAATTCTGTATACTAACGAATTTGCGAATGTAAAGCTAAAGCGAATAAAAAATAGCGAAGAACACACTAAGATGTAAAATAGAAAGGTTAATAGTCAGCATAATAAATATGTATATATAGCAAAAAGTGATATAAAATGGGACTAACGTCTCATTAAAATTAATTTCTTTTACTTTCTTACGAAAACCTAAAACAAACACTTGAAATTTTCGACAATTTTTTTCTGTATGCAATAGTTGACTGATTAGCTTTAAATTAAATTAATACTACCCCATCTAACTCTTTGCTTTAAAACACTACGTTCTCTCTCGCTCGCTCTCTCTCTCTCTCTCTTTCTCTCTCTTGCACCGACTGCTCTTTTGTGTTCATGTTTTAGTTTTTGTTTTATCAAATTAAAATTAAACAAGTTTGAATGCATACAATTTGATAAGTTGCATGTGGTGTCAAGTCACTACCACCAAACGAAATTCACAAAATTTTGGCAATTTCTCATTTAAGCTAATGCAAGCCAGGTATGGAAACTAGAAAACTTCAAATGCTACTGATCTTCAAGTTAAGGACTAAATAAACTACACAAATGGTTTTACAAACACGCACTTTCCGCTTGCGCATAAACGATACAAACAATTATTTCAACAAACATAAATTTTTATACCCTCCAAAAAAGAATTGGAGGTGTAACGCAGTGATATATCCATCTGAGAACCCATACAGTATATATGTATGTTCTTGATCTGTGATGAAATCTAAGACGATCTAGCCATGTCCGTCCGTCCGTCTGTGGATATCAGGATTCAGTCTAAACGCAAAGAGCCAGAGCCTTGAAACTTTGTTTAAATATAGCCTGAAGGATAGCATAGATCAAGTTCGTAAATGGCCTGAATTAGCCCAGAGGGGAAACAGTTCCCCTAACAAGAACTATACCAACCTCTAAAATATAACATAATTTTGTATATGAAATGATATAATTTTATGTCAAAGAAGGTCGAATGCGTTAAACCTGGAGCCTTAAAATACAAAAAAAAAAAATTAATTTTTGGGCCCCGCCCCCTTTAGTGGGTGTTATTATATGCAAAAATAATGTAAAAATATAACATATTGTATAACTGGAGCCTACATTCCTTAAAAATAAAATTTTTAGGCTTTTATGAAGAAGCTGAGTGGTAACCTGATCCTCTTCTTCACTACCCCTTCCTACCCTTTTTCCCCCAAACGACCCTATAAAAAAATTTCCACTTAATTATCCCAAACATTTATTTTTGGAGTTTTATGGCAAATGTGAAGTTTCTGCCCCACGGTCCACAGAAGGATTTATACATGAAATGTTGGCAAAAAATATAAGGAGTGTCCGAAGAATGTTGAAATTTTGCTCTGAGTTTTTGGTTGGCTCAATTAAGAAAAATGTAAAGTTTCATTAAAATTGACCACGCCCACTTCCCACCGCCCATAGAACCCAAAATTTATTTTTGGCCAAAAATTTTTGAAATTTGTCACAGAGCCTTTTATTACCTCAGTTAAGAATACAATAAAGTTTCATAAAAATTGGCCACGCCCACTTCCCACCGCCCATAGAACCCGAAATTTGTTTTTGGGCCAAAATTTTTGAAATTTGGCACAGAGCCTTTAGTACCTCAAGTAACGCAAACCATTCACCGCCCATATAACCCATATTATATTTTTTCCCCCAACCTTTTGTTTCTTTATCAAAACTAATTACTTTTTGTAATTTTTTAATATTAAAAATTTCATGAATTTGGAGACAAATTTTATGATTTTATAAAAAGATTATTAATTATTTAAACTTTTTTTTTTATTGATAATATGGAGTCTTACCTTTCATTTTATTATAGCGGGAGATCTTTTAAATCCTATGAGCGGACTTTATAATTTTATTTTTATAAATACGGAGAAAAGGCGATATTAAAAAATAACTAATAAAATAACTATTTAAATCAGAACTATAAAATTATCTTACGTACAAACACTATAGAAGTGCGTAAACAGTTTTCAATATTTTGAACCAAAATTTACATGTGACTTTACTTCATTATTTCAAAGATAAATAAGCGTTTTTTTTTTAAATACAATCTATGGTTTCTTCATACTGAATCAATTTTCTACAAAACTGCATCATTACATTTTTAAATTTTATGTGTCGAAAAAATTACTTATTGCACAAAAAATCCCACTGTGCGGCCCTTGCCAGAGAGACGCCGACAAAATGCAGTTTTAATACTCTCCAAAAAGAATTGCACCCCATAAAATATATATAAAGTATATATATTCTTGATCATTGATGAAGTGTAAGACGGTCTAGCAATGCCCATACGTTCGTCTGTGGAAAACACGATATAGTCCATTTTTTGTAAATGTTTAACAAATTGTATTCCTTAAGACTACATTCTTTAAATAAAATAAATTTAATTTATAAGCTTTTACGACGAAGGTAATATATTCTCTGACAAGAAACAAACACTATATTGTTGTATCTTCCAGCTCTGGTGCTTACATTATCTCTTTCAAACAACTACTCAATTTTTATTTTGGTACAGCAAAAATGCAAAAATTAGAGTTTTATTTATAAGAACTAAAATATACACAAAGTGATATTTGGAAACCCCTTCCCACCAGCTTTTTGCATTCATCTATGGTCAATAATAAATATATGCTGCTTTTATTGCAGTTCTTTGTCCTCAATCGTAACGATACTCGTATATAAAAGTTATAAGTCCTACAAATATTTCTTTCAACGTAGTAATTAAATCATACAAGCAAATAGTTTATTCTACTAACTCTCTTGTTCTTACATGGAAAAATGCAATTTCGATGTAAATGATGTATCATATAATTGCAGATATGAATTTTAAATAAATTAATTAAAATTAAATCTGTAAGGTATACAATAAGTACGGTGACCATTCGTTCATAGTAATTTTATTTATTTAATAAACACTTTTATTAAATTAATAAACACTTTTTATTTATTTAATGAAACACTTTTGCAAAGCAAAGTTGCAAAATATCGGAGCACAGATGCCTGCCATAATAGTAGCAACGTAGTTAACCACAGCAAAACTCTCGAAAGACAGTAGACGATCAGTAATCTGGCTGCACCTAAAAAATAATTGCTAGCGAGTTTACTGACTGTTTACTGACTTAGAGCCGCTTTGCAACTGGGGAAGATATTTTTTACCTGATATCTTCTTAAATTATAAAACATAAAGTGTTCTTTCTTAATTGAATTATCCTTCATTGTACTTTTTGCATTATTAATATTCTTTTTCTTTAAACTCTAATATTAAAAATTTTATTTTCTCAAAACTCAATCAATACAATAAAATTTATAATCATCAATACAATATAAATTATAATCATTTTCTGGACTGTGGACAGATAACAACTATAAAGCGTGTTTTTTTAAAGTTTTACAACGCCAGAACAACGCATGCAAATTGTTGATATTTTTAATCAAAAACTCGTCAAAAACTCATCGTGCACTTCTTCCATTTAATCCCGTACATAATCGCTCTTCAGAGGGGATAATTCAAAGAACAATAGATCGTTTTCGGAACACATTTACTGTTACTGATAACGTGAATCCCGTGAGACGCCGAACAGTGCGCATCGAAGAAGCTGCAGCAGCTGTGCAGGAAAGCATTGAAGATCATCCTAATCAATCAACTCGTCGCTCTTCTCAGCAACCTTCCACTTTATGGTAGATTTTTTTAGTTGTTGAAAATTCCAGATTTCGCCTTCTACGCGCCGGCTGTAGCGGCCACATAACAGAAATCATATTTCAACATTAATTTCATAAAATCTTGTTTCCAATAAAACCCGTTTCATTGATATTAAAAATACATTTCCTTGTCTTAATATGATTTACACTTGTGTCACTCTATAAAAAAACATCCTATATTTCTCGCCATATTTAATTTTTTATTTTTATTTTTTTGAGGACATAAATATTTATTTATTATTATAGTATTTATTTATTTTTCAAACCTATTGCTTTTATTATTTCGATAAAAAATTGTGTATTTGGACTCAAGTTCAAATTTTGCAAACTGCGAATTATTTTTTTTACGAATTTTTGTTAAACTCAAGTTATTTTATCAAAAGTGGAATATTTAGAATATTTTTATAATCACCAAACTAGCAAAACGGATCGGTACTGATTTTCCATCTCATATTCAACATTTTCCCATTTTTCATGGTGGTACTAGTCATTAGGAATATCAACTATTTAGCCACCCTTTTTAACGAAATAGAATATAAAAACTTCTTTAATTCAATAACCTTAATAGTGAATAAAACAATTCTAAATGCAATTTTTTGCACTTGAAAATTGTGGTCACCATCACAACAACAACCATGCTTTGATTGACAATTAAAACTTCCCTATGGTCCTTCGAACCTAGTTTATATATGAGCCAATAAAATTTATTTTGTGCAATTACTTCAAAAAGCAAACGTCACAAACAACGCTTCCAAAAAGAATTTTGTTTTCTGAAACAAAACAAAAAATTTAGATGAAGATAATTCAAATTTTTATTGTAGTACAAAAAGAAAAG
The DNA here is from genome assembly GCA_951800035.1 of Linnaemya tessellans. Lineage (NCBI taxonomy): Eukaryota > Metazoa > Arthropoda > Insecta > Diptera > Tachinidae > Linnaemya > Linnaemya tessellans. The sequence goes on from OX637536.1 coordinate 30,222,074, forward strand.
TTCTGTCCAGCACGACCGCGCTGCTTTCAAAGTCAAATCCTTATGCTAAATTCGCCATGTGGTGGCTTTGTATAACCCCTTTTGTTGGGAACGTCGAAAAATGGATAAATTTGGATCTGCTTCAGCACTCTGGCTCACGGCTGCGATATTTTCAGTTGAACGGCTCGGGGGAACACGCGCTGCTGTTGGCACGTTTTGTATCGAGCCTGTCGACTCAAATTTAACGACTAAATTCTTAAGTTGTCCGAATATATCACGGATTTTACAAAATGTAACTTTAACAGAATCACCATTTTCGTAGTGGATTTAAATTATTTTAATGCGATTGTCAAGCGAAATTCAGTTCATTGTAACAATCGTCAATGCATCTACTACGAAAATGTCAAAATCATCATGTTGTTGGTGTTGCCACAATTAAATAACAAAGTTCTTGTTGAAAAACCCATCCGGCGCAATCAACTGCATTGTAGGGGCCCGAATTTAAAAAAGAGAAAGAAATTGAGGAAATTTATTTTGATAAAATAAAAAGTCTGTTTGTTGCATTAGAAAGGAATATACACGAGTAGGTGCACATTTCACATATGTATTTGAAATTAGTTTAATAAAAAATATATAAAAATTACAATGAATCTAAGGACTTAGGAGAAAACTATACAGTCCGTAATTTTCTTAAGTAAAAAAATATTAACAAAAATTTTATTTAAAATAAAACTTTTGCAATATATGTATAAATAGTTAAGAAAACATCTAGAACTTGTTTGTTACAAATTTATTTAGAAAACAACCTGTTTTGTAGGCCCAAATAATCAAAATATTTCTCAAAATCTCTTTTTGAATTCCCAGTACTTTCACAGTTTCATCATTTCAATCAAATAACTTTCTTAATGCTCTTCAACCCCAAAACTGATTCAATCTTGCTGTATCATTTCCGCTCATTCTCTCTTCGCTCACATTCTCGAAATATACGATTATAGTTGTCCCCCCTTCTCTTTTTTAAGCTCAGCATTATTTCGATCAAAATTTTATTCGCAAACACTTGCACATTTCAAATAATAAACGATTGAATACTTCGCAAATCTTCGTAACTTTGAAGAGAGCTTAAGTTTTTGTTTTATTTTCTGTGGGTTTTTTTTTTTTTGGTATAGTGCATTTAGAAACGATGTTATTTCGGCGTAATTTTGTTGTTGTTTTCTCATATTTCAACTAAGAATACAACACTAACAATAACAACAATAGTAGCAGCAGCAGCAGCAGCATTGAAGAAAAATGTTGCATTGAAGCCGTTAACCTCGTAGTGCGTTCGACGCCCGAATGTGAGTAAAGAAAATATATGATATAAAATACAAGTTGTAGATAAGAAATACACAACAACAACACAGATATAGTATGCAATCGTATGTTTGAAAGTTGTATAGGTAGACACACATGCGTACATCTATATTTGTATGTCATTTATATAAAGTCATTTGCTAAAATTTGGAACTATGCACACACAATATATATGCGAATACAATCGGACATACGGATATATTCGTATGTATGACTATAGACGACAGCGTTGCAGCAAAGGAGTCGGTGAGTGGTTACTGAGGGACAGTGGTTACATTGGAAGTATGATGTTGCTAAGATCTAGGACGATCATTTTGCAAGGGAAAATCTTTTAATATTCCCAGGTTTTTTCATTGTCCTTTCAAGCCAGTTGAACTTAGTTTTTATATTCAATTTTAATTCCGTGTGCTACGCAACGAAATATCCCTCTGAGACCCCATAAAGTATATATACTCTTGACCAGTGAGGAAATCTAAGAAGATATAGCCATGTCCGTCTGTCCGTCTGTGGAAACCACGACTCGGTTCAAACGAAAAGAGCCAGACTCTTGAAATTTTCTTCATATATATGTATTGAAGTATAGTACAGGTCAAGCTCGTAAATGGTCTGAATCGCGCAAGAGGGAAAAAAGTTCCCCTAAGAAGAATTAAACCAACCCATAAAAAACAATATAATTTTTAAAGTTTTTTTTGTAATTTTGTTAAGCAAATTATATATTTTTATGTCAAAAAAGGTCCAACGCATTAAACCTGGAGCCATAAAATAAAAAGAAAAATAATTTTTGGACCCCGCCCACTTTAGTGGGCGTTATTATATGCAAAAATTGTGTAAAAATTTATCAAATTGTTTTACTTAAGCCTTCATTCCTTAAAAATAACATTTTTAAGCTTTAATGACGAAGCTGAGACGAAACCTGGTACTACTATGCCCTACCCCCTCCTCCCCCTTCACCCTCTATATGACCCTACCAAAAAAAAAAAATTTAAATTTTGTATATAATCATCCCAAGCATTTATTTTTAGAGCTTTATGACTGCCAATTTCTGCCCTACCCCTTCCTCCCCCTTTGCCTCCTAAATGACCCTATCAAAAACAATTTTTTTTTAAATTTTGTATATAATCATCCCAAGCATTTTTTTTAGAATTTTATGACTGCCTGTTTCTGCCCTACGCCCCCCTCCCCCTTTGCCCGCTAAATGACCCTATAGAAAATAAATAAATTTTTTTTTTAATTTTGTATATAATCATCCCAAGCATTTATTTTTAGAGTTCTATGACTGCCTGTTTCTACCCTACCCCCTCCTCCCCCTTTGCCCGCTAAATGACCCTATCAAAAAATAGTATATAAAATTTTATTTTGCATATAATTATCCCAAGCATTTATTTTGAAAGTTTTATGGCAAAGGTGAAATGTCTCCCCCACAGTCCTTGCCAGAGCGACCCCGCCGAAATACAGTTGTAATACCCTCCAAAAAGAATTGGACCCCATAAAGTATATATATATACTTGATCTATGATGAAGTCTGAGACGATCTAGCAATGCCCATACGTTCGTCTGTGGAAAACACGATATAGTCTATTTTTGAACCCCGCCCTCTTTAGTGGGCGTTGATATTATATGCAAAAATAGTGTTAACATTAAACAATTTGTATTCCTTAAGCCCATAAGAAGCTGAGATGTTCTCTGATCTTGCATAGGTGAAACGACTCCCCCACGGCGCTTCCCGGAGTGACTGTGTCAAAATAGAGATTTAAAATTGGGTACAGAGATGTCTTAAAGGAACTCTGTCCCACAAAGTTGAACATTTTAAATTTACTTACTATATATTTGGAGGGTATTTAAGATTCGGCCCGGTCGAATATAACGTTTTTATTGGTTAATAGAGTGGCACAAGTTTAAATCATAATAAAAACAAGGAAATATATTTTTTATATCAATGAAACGGGCTTTATTGGAAACAAGACTTTATGAAATTAATGTTGATATATGATTTCTGTTATGTGGCCGCCTCCCCAATTTTCAACAACTAAAAAAATCTTTCATAAAGTGGAAGGACACAATCCCAGTTGCTGAGAACGGCGACGAATTAATTGATTAGGATCATCTGCAATACTTTCCTGTACAGCGGCTACAGTCTCCTCAGTGCGCACTGTTCGGCGTCCCAAGGGATGCACATTATCAGTAACAGTAAATGTGGTCCAAAAACGATCAATTGTTCTTCGAATTTGCCGCTCTGAAGGACGATTGTGTACGCCATAAAATGGAAGAAGTGCACGATGAGTTTTTGACGAATACAACAATTATTTTTATTAAGAATTTCAACGCGTTGCTCTGGTGTAAGTCCATTCATAATGAAATTTCAAAGCAAACTAAGCAAAAAGCTGCTTTCAGCTGTTAAATTGGTACTCACATTAAGCAGTAAAGCCAACTCAAAGTTGTGACACTCTTAATAAAAAACCCTTTTATAATCTTTTATAAACGTAATTAGTTTTATTAAATTGAATTAAGATTCTATAGGCAAATTGTTCGAAATTTTTATAATTTAAATCTCAGAAAGACATGATAAAAATTCCAAGGCACAGAGGCAAGTCAACATCAGTTTTTAGGTATACAACTTACACAGCAGAGCAGAACAGCTGTTTTCGAAAGACGCAACCCTTTCATCATCAGTGCTCATGTGTATTGTGTTTGTCACCACTTATTAGGTGGCTTAGTTGAATTTGATAACAGTTCCTATTTACACAAATTTCATTGTTTTAGTCTCTTCTAGCAATACGGAACGACGAAAGTAGTTTGATTTAGATTGGAAATTATTGAAATTAAATAAACTATTATTTGGAATTATTATTTATAAAATACATTAAAAAGTGTGAGTTATTAGACCGACCAGGGAGGAGAGTGCATTCAAAACCACTGTGCCGATTCCAAGGCGTATGTGATGATCTTGTGTAGTATTTAAGTACTACACCACAATATAGTATATCAGTCAAGTATGTAATTTCCATCATTTTTTTCTTTTGTATATAGCAAAATATAATGCCTAAAAATTTACAGAGTAGAGTGTTTTATTTTTGTGTTTTAGTAAAATCTTTTTTCTGCGCATATGCATTTGGATGTGCCTGTGTGTGTGTTTGTTTTTTGGCAATTTCAATGTTTTTTTGCTTTGGGGGAAAAAAAATTACAAAAAGACTAAATCAAAATTTCAGTATTATTAAACCAGTTCTTTGTTAAATTATATTTTACTTTTTGGAGAAATCTCAACTGGTTGCTTTACAAAAATTATAAAACAGAAAATAAGAAAACACACAAAACCTTAGTTTCATTACAGCGCATCATCGTCATCATCAAAATTTTTAGCTGTTGCTGTTTATTTGTTTGCTTGTCTGTTAAGAAATAGGGTCCCTGGATTTGTATGGTGTTTGCTGTGTGCTGTAACCGCTGCACCCGACCGCATACTTTTCAATGCTGATCACCAGCCCCCTCCTCAACTCCCAAGCCATGTCTCATCCCTTGTGCGGATCGTTTTTATTTTTGTTTGTTTGCTTGTTTGTAATTATGTGCATTGATGCATTTTTGAGTTGAAGTTCTGTTTTCTTTTTTTTTGGTCCTGTTTTATTTCATTGCCAATTCGTTGGTATTCTACTACAACTACAAAAGTTTCACATTTGGATTTGATGCGAAAGTATATAGTATACAGCTATTTGGGGCTTCATCTGTTATGTGACGCTGCAAGTATTTCTATATACTATATAATAATTTTATTTGCTGTTTCACTATGAACGAGTATAAGCATTTATTTTGTGGCTGCACACTCAAGATCATTTGTTTCTCGTCTTTTTTTTTTCTTTTTTTTTTTTGTTATCTTTGTGTGTATATAAAATAATGGTTTTTCATTGTTACTCGTTTTTTAACTAGTATGTGGTATCTTTTGTAAAAAATTTTGAGAAAGTTTGTGGTAAATTACGTTGTATTATTTGCTTTTCTATAGAAGCAAAATGTTTAAATGGCAAATGGGATACTATACGTGAAGTGGACACCTGAAAAAAGCTTTTGCTGCCGATCTTGGTTATATTTGAATATGTTAGGCACACATGGGTGTATACACATATTCATAATAACCCAGTAAAATAAAAGGAAGTCAATTAGACCCAAAACTTGTAATCCGGAAGTACTGCAAATATGAATTATTTCAACTGTCATTGCAAGTAGATATGTTTTTTGTATGACTTTTCAATGCATCCGAAGTCATGTTCCTGATGTAAATTAATCTAATTTTTGTAGGTCATTTTTAACACGTAAAACTGTTATATTCGATCGGGTCAAATCTTAAATACATTGGAAATATTTAGTAAATAAAAACTCTATTTTTATTCTTATTAAAATTTACATTTTATGGTATTTGTATTAAGTGAACAAAAAAAAATATGTAATTGAATTAAGGCTAGTTGTTCGAAATTTTTTGTTTTAAATTCAGAAAGACATGATAAATATGCCAAGGCACAAAGGAAAGTCAACATCAGTTTTTAGTTATTCAACTTACACAGCAGAGCAGAACAGCTGTTTTCGAAAGGCGCAACGCTTTCATCACCAGTGCTCATGCCTCAGGATAGCCATCTCGGCCCACTTTTATTTAATTTATTTATTAATGATCTTCCATCCGTTGTTGAAAAATCAAATATACTAATGTATGCAGATGACGTAAAGTTATTCTTATCGTTTGACTCTATTGACCAACAGTTGCGTCTCCAAGCTGACATTATACACTTAACCACTTGGTGCGCTAATAATTTAATGGACCTAAATGTGAAAAAGTGCAAATATATGATTTTCACAAGATCAACAACAATCAAGGGACTCTATAATATGAGTAATGCTGTTCTTGACCTAGTGGATTCATTTAATGACTTGGGAGTTATTTTAGATAAAAAATTGGACTTCAGGTGCCATATAACCTCGACGATTAACAAAGCTACTGGTGTTCTGGGTTTTATTAAACGCTGGGCTAAAGAGTTCTCTGACCCTTATACAACCAAGATGTTATTTACTACTTTAGTTTACCCAATACTTGAATACGGATCTGTTGTATGGGACCCACAATATCTTTCACATTCAAATAAAATAGAGTCAGTACAAGTGCAATTCTTATTATTTTGTCTTCGTGGAACTCTAATATAAGATTACCAGCATACGAGAGACGCCTAGGACTTATTAAGCTCCCAACCTTTAGGAGCCGTCGGCAAATGCTAAATGTTACCTTTCTGCTGAAATTAATAAACGGCTACGTCACATCTAAATTTCTCCTCACCAAAATAAACTTGAATATACCCAATCGTCCAACAAGGTATTATAGCTTCTTGAGAACTAAGTTTTACACTACAAACTATAGTAACTTCGATCACTTTCGGAGAATTTGCAATGATTTCAATAGACTTTACCCTTGTATCGGTTTCAACAAAAGTATTGATGTCGTAAAAAATGATATAATTTTATATCTTAACTCATTACAAAATTGATTATAAATAAATGTTAATTGATTAAATCGACATTTGTTAAAGCCATACTTTTTGTTTTTGTTGTAATATGTCTTGTTACTACTGTAAAACAAAGCTTTATCGATTCCATTTATATATGTACGAGTATGTACTTATCATTTCTGAAACATTGTTATATTTTAATTGTATCAGTCTGTAAGGATTAATCCATAGACTAAATAAATAAATAAAAACTTAAAAAGTAAATTTCTGGGATAATTAAGTGCAGAAAAAAGTTTTTTATGAGGGAGCCATTTAGGTGGCAAAGGTAGATGAAGGAGTAGGGTAGTGGTTTTTTTAAAGGTTTGTTTAGTTCTTCTTAGAGAAAAATTTTTTCCCTCTTAGGGAATTTTGTTTTTGTAATTTTGTTAAGCAAATGCTATATTTTTATGTAAAAAAAGGTCCAATGTAATAAACTTGGAACCATCATGTAAAAGAAAATAATTTTTGAACTCCGCCCCCTTTAGTGGGCGGTATTATATGCCAAAGTAGTGTAAACAATTAACGAATTGTTTTACTTAAGACTACATTCCTTAAAAATAACATTTTCAAACTTTAATGACGAAGCTGAGACGTAACCTGCTACTACTCTGCCCTAACCCCTCCTCCCCCTTTTCCCCCTAAATGACCCTATCAAAAAAAACTAATTTTATAAGTTTTGTATATAATTATCCCAAACAATTATTTTTAGAGTTTTATGGCAAAGGTGAAATGTCTACCCCACAGCCCTTGCCAGAGCGACCCCGCCAAAATACAGTTTTAATACCCTCCAAAGAGAATCGGACCCCATAAAGTGTATATGTTCTTGATCAGTGATGAAGTCTAAGACGATCTAGCAATGCCCAAACGTTCGTCTGTTGAAAACATGATATAATCTATTTTTGGACCCACCCTTCTTTAGTGGGCGTTGACGTACCATATGACATGCAAAAATAGTGTAAATATTGAACAATTTGTATTCCTTAAGCCTATATGAAGCAGAGGTCAAACGACTCTCCCAGGGCCCTTCCCGGAATGACTCTGTCAAAATAAAGACTTAGAATTGGGTACAGAGAGTCTTAAAGAAACCCTCTGTTTGGAGGGTATTTAAGATTCGACCCGGTCGAATATAACGTTTCTACTTGTTTAAATTTCCTTTTTGGAGGGTATAATAAATTGCATTTGAAATTTATTTAAAAAACAAAATGAATTTAAAATTTTTCAAAAAAATTTTACATTGCAAGCTCATTTTACATATTAGTCCCGGTTTACACTATGCAACTTTTGTTGCAGCAACTCTTATTTTGTGTGAGAGTCCTGAAATAGGAATATATACTATTTGTATTCCTTTCTCGCTCTTCCTCACTAAATATCAAGAATTGCTGCGACAAAAATTGCATAGTGTAAACCGGGACTTATGAACGTGGGCCTAACATGTTGCTTTTGTTTAAAATTTGTGTTTGACGGTTTTCCACTTCAAATCTCATCATTTATTCTAGCTCAAAGACAGAGAGATAAACTCTTCTTTAATCTACGAGTATTACTGAATATCGAATATTCAAGCCGAAAACGTCAAACACGAGAAATGGCAACGCAACTGATTTTTGGTTGCCATCCTCAACCGATGCATAAATCAAAGAATTAATCTGCAAATTTAAATTATCTGAATATTTTTCCACAAGCTTTTTGTACAGAATCATTCTAGCATTAAAACTAACCAGATTGCGGAAGATATGCGAAATTAACAACAACTTTAGGTGTTTTACAAAACGTAACAGCAACAAAAATGAAATGCATAAAAAAGAATTCAAATGGGATTTTCTGAGGACATGCACTGCGTAAGCACATCATTGTAGCCCGTAGTAGAAAAAATATATTTATATTATATAAGTTTTATATAAAACATTTACATACGAGTATATGCCAATAACTGCTGGCATATACTTTTTTGCACACATAAAATTGTAGGCAAAAATAAAAGAAAACAACTGCCTCCCTCTGCCCATCCCTGCAATCAACGAAACTACGCACGAAATTAAAAATTTCTGTTTAAGGAAATAAAAATATAACTTTGTCTCACGCATTCCCATAACAAAAAAAAAAAATGATGAACATTTTCGGTTAAACAGCCAAGAGTCATTCAACCTTTTTTACAATTGTTACATGGAAAAAAATCGGTTTTTCTCTGGCGGTTATCCTGGGTGTTTTAGCAACGTTTTTGGTGGCCGTATGTTGGCTGTTTAATATTTCAAGCCATAAAATGCATGTACATTTTATCTTTTTCCTGTATTAATATTTTTTTATTTTTTTTTTATTTTTACATTTAAATATTTTCAGTTTTTTTACCGTTTAGTTTAAAATGACATGTTACTTTTTTTTCAGCTGCAACATAAAGCGTGTTTTTTTTAGAGTGTCACAACACCAGAGCAAAGCGTGCAAAGTGTTGAAATTTTTAATCATTAGAATTGTATTCTATTCGTCAAACTCATCGTGCACTTCTTCCACTTTATGGGCTACATAATCGTCCTTCAGAGCGGTTAATTCGAAGAGACTAGAAGAGACTAAAGCCAATTACGTTTATAAATGATTATAAAAGGCTGTTTTTTAGAGTGTCACAACTTTGAGTTGGCTTCACTGCTTTATGTGAGTGCCCATTTAACAGCTGATAGAAGCATTTTGCTTAGTTTGCTTTAAAACTTCATTATGAATGGACTTACATCGTCCTTCAGAGCGGCTACTTCGAAGAACAATAGATCGTTTTCGGACCACATTTACTGTTACTGATCATGTGCACCCTGTAGGACGCCGAACAGTGCGCACTGAGGAGACTGTAGCCGCTGTACAGGAAAGAAAACATTGAAGATGATCCTAATCAATCAATTCAGTGCCGTTCTCAGCAACTGGGATTGTGTCCTTCCACTTTATGGAAAATTTTTTTAGTTGTCGAAAATTGGTGTTCCAGCCGTGGCGGCCAAATAACAGAAATAATATTTAACCCTTTCGCCCCCAAAGTTGCTTATAAGCAACTTTGATTTTTAGGTACCGTTTTATTTCAAACAATTGTAACTAACTCATTAAAGTGCACATAGAGTTGGTTGATTATAGTTCTTAGAACTAAAAAACAACAAAAAAGTAGCAGCAGCGTCCAGGAAAACGCAGGTGTTGAAATTTTAGTGCAAAAAGTAAAAAATAAATAAAAATACTTAGAAAATATAATTTTAAAAAATAAGTACGAAGTTTTAACAATTAAAGTTGTAATAAAAAGTTAAAAAAAAGAAGTTAAAAAAGTTGCATTGTTACGGAGCAATATTTTTTGGTTTATTGAAGTTGCTTATAAGCAACTTTGGGCAACGGTGGTAGTAAAAACATTGATATCGCAGGCATGTCCAAACCACGCAAAGGAGTTTGTGAAGCAGATATAGAGGCTGCCCTGAAGTTTGATTGGGACGAGTCTTCTGATGAGGAGTGTGAAGATGATGAGGCAGAATTTTTGGAGAAAGGGTTAAAAGAAATTTTGGAGAAAGGTGAGGAAATCGAGATTGACTTACTAGAAGTTATCGCCACTGAAGAGAATGCCGAAGAGTATCCAGAGAGACCTGAGCGCTTTGTGGCGGAAAAAGTAGAATTGTCTACGTTGCGATGGAGGAAAAAACAATTTGATCCAAAAGTTGATCTCTCTGACATGCTAATGGAGCTTTATAAAATTAATCATCGCTCTGCTAAATGGTACATGCGAATATTTTACTGGGCTTTGGGAACGGCAGTAACCAATTCGAGGCTTTTGTATCGCAAGCACCTCAAAATGGTGGACCCGAGCGCAAAACATATTCCACTAATAAAATTTCAAATGGAAATAGCGAATGAGTAGCTAAATGCTATCCTCGGGTTCAGTACAAAGGAAAAGAAGACGACCCAGTGGAAATACTTTCGAACAAGAGGAAATAAGTTCAGCACAGTCGTCTCCGTCTTCTCTTTCGTCTACTTCCAGTTCCAAGCGCCATATAATTAATCGTGATCCTCCGAATTCGAAGAGATACGATAAAAGCGGTCATTGGTTGGAATGGGGAGGAAAAGGCCGATGCCGCCTATGCACGACGGGAACACCGCTCTCAAAATGTGTAAAATGTGGTGTTCACCTATGTTGCAATACCAGTAAAAATTGTTTTGTAGAATATCATACCTAGTTTATTATAATACCAAAAAGGATTCTTGATTAATAAATAAATAATAAAAAAAATATTATTTTTTCATTGCCATTAAATAGTTCCTCAACGGCCCAAAGTTGGTTATAAGCAACTTCCAATATCTAGTGACCCGATAACTCCAGAAGTCCGAAATCTTCAAAAATCCTTAATTTAGATCTACTAACCAAGGAAATCATAAAAAAGAATTTTTCCGACAGTTGGTTCAGGAGCGGGGCCGAAAGGGTTAAAAATGATTTTCTAAATTATGTATGAATTTTAATTAGTCGAACTTTCTTATGTAAATTGTTAATTTTTTTCAACGGGTTCAAGTTCGAATCTGCATGACTGCAAATGATTTTTTATTATTTTATTAATAAATGAATTTGTTCAAATTCTATTTATTATTTTATATTAAGATTGGAATATTAAGAATATTTTCAATAATCATCAAAACAGCAGAACGGATCAGTACTGATTTCGAGGCCGCTACGCCATCTCATCAGCGTTCTTTGTTAAATTTTTCCACTTTTGCAAGTGGTGCTAGTTAGTAGGAATATCAGTCATGCGGATTCGAACTTAAGCCCGTTGAAAAAATTAAAAATTTACAAAAATTATTTTCATAAAATTTCCTTTCCAAAAAAAAAGTCCGTTTAATTTATATTAAAAATATATTTCCTTGTTTTATTATGATTTAAACTTGTGTCACTCTATAAGAAACACCCTATATTATTGTTTGCATTTTACAGTGGTCGGCAATAAATTTGCTACGAACTAGTGGGTGTTATAATTTCACTGCCAACAAGCGGGTCTATTGATTGGGGAGGGGGTTTGGTGGGCATTGGCATGCATATAAATTGTCAGGAGGCATCGTAAAAAAAATAAAAATAAAAAAATTTATATATAAAAAGTTGCTTTTTATTTTATTTTTGTGACATAACAAAAAAAAATCCTCATACGCACTATGTTTTGACTGTTCACTGCCAACGTTTTTTACACGCCAAAATGCATAAAAAGCAAAAAAAAAAGAAGAGAAAACAAAATTGCATGCACAAAATGCATTGCAGTTGAAATATTTTGCTCATTCTCCAATTTCTTTATGCAACTACACGCTCGTATCCTTTTTCCTTTTTGGGCTTTTCTATCACCAACTTCCTCTCATTTACGCACTTTTGTATGTGTAGGGATTATCGCTTTTTTTTTAATAAAGAAAAATATAATTTGCAGTGTATGTGTTTTGGTCTTGGCTCTGATTATACGAGTGAAAGGAATAAAAATATGTATTTTATTTTCATTAAAACAAACACAAAAAGAAAAATATTTCATCAAACCATTTTGTATGCGTTGGACAATTGTTGGTTGCCTTAATGCAAGTAGCTGTTTGTTGCAGCTAAAAGCGTGTTGCTTTAGCACCAATTCAAAAATGTTTGCTTGATTTGTTGGTGCCGTTGAAGGAACTTAAAAAATGAATTACCAAAAAAAATAAGCATTCAGTTGATATTGTGCGTTGTTGGCTGCCATGTACAGCAGACAGGTGCTGGCTGATGGTCATGGTAATGGGAGTTTAAATATTTTTATGCTGATTTTTCGTGTATCATCAAATTGTATACATTTCAGGTCCTTTGGTGTTTTTGGGTTGTTTGGCAGTTTGCTTTCCTAACTTTTTTATTTTGTTTTCTTATTGTGTAGTTAGAGGCACTTTCTGTGAATTTCCACTGCGTTTTCGCATGTATTTATCTATTATATTAACAAAGTGCAATTCTATTATATATTTATGATGCTTCCAGCACTGCGGATTTACAGTGGAGGCAAACATTTGTCAACCAAAAGCTTATGATGGTTCAGTCTATAAGATCTTTAAAATTGTTTCATATGTTGTGTTAGCATTCTTTTAAAAGTATACATTCCCCAAGTTCTTGCAGTCGAATTTAGGGCATCAACAGTCCTGACATTACATTCACCGTAACCATACTATTGGGATCAATTGCAAAAAAACTAAAGTTCGGCAACTCCTCAATCCTGAAATCCACTCCAAACAACAACTGATCGTGGATATATATCTCTTTCTTTTTTCTTTAATGATTCTTTCTGGTCACATAAATCATACCTAATATTTGTTTATACCCTTCAACAAAAACCGTTTTCCAGTCCGTTTGTAATTGCCACTACATTAACATGCGTGCCCACAAAACACATGGGGGACTTGCACTTTTTATAATGACTTGCACTTTTTATAATAATGACTTGCACTTTCCATAATGACTTGCACTTTTTATAACTACTTGCACTTTTTATAATGATCTGCACTTTTTATAATGCACTTTTTATAATGAATTGCACTTTTTATAATCACTTGCACTTATAATAATGACTTGCATTTTTTATAATGACCTGCATATTTCATAATGACTTGCAATTCTTATAATGACTTGCACTTTTCATAATGACATGCAATTTTTATAATGACTTGCACTTTTTATAATGACTTGCACTTTTTATAATGACTTGCTCCTTTTATGATGAATTGCACTTTTTATAAGGACTTGCACTTTTAATAATGACTTGCACTTTTCCTAATGGCTTGCACTTTTCATAATAACTTACACTTTTCATAATGACTTCCACTTTTTACAATGACTTCCACTTTTTATAATGACTTGCACTTTTTACAATGACTTGCACTTTTTATAATGACTTGCACATTTTATAATGACTTGCACTTTTTGTAATGACTTGCACTTTTTATAATCACTTGCACATTTAATAAAGACATGCACTTTTTTTAATGAATTGCACTTTTTATAATGACTTGCACTTTTTATAATGACTTGCACATTTTATAATGACTTGCACTTTTCATAATGACTTCCACTTTTTACAATGACTTCCACTTTTTATAATGACTTGCACTTTTTACAATGACTTGCACTTTTTATAATGACTTGCACATTTTATAATGACTTGCACTTTTTGTAATGACTTGCACTTTTTATAATCACTTGCACATTTAATAAAGACATGCACTTTTTGTAATGAATTGCACTTTTTATAATGACTTGCACTTTTTATAATGACTTGCACATTTTATAATGACTTGCACTTTTCATAATGACTTGCAATTTTTATAATGACTTGCACTTTTTGTAATGAATTGCACTTTTTATAATCACTTGCACATTTAATAATAAATTGCACTTTTTATAATGACTTGCAATTTTTATAATGACTTCCACTTTTTATAATGACTTAATCATTTTATAATGACTTGCACTTTTCATAACGACTTGCCCTTTTTATAATAACTTGAACTCTTTATAAAAACTTGCTTTGCATTGGCTACTGCAAAATTATAGCTCTACTCTTAGTCGACCACTATTGAGATACTGGGGTCCAGGTTCTAAGCCCAAACTTGAAGTGCTGGTCCTGTGGCGGTCTACTTGACATTTAGCTGCAGTAGTGACTTCATAAAAACCGAAATGGAAAAATTTCCAAGCAACAATATCTTACGGTATGACACTGAGTTTGGGAGGTTCGTTAGGACTTTCAAAAAAACTTTGTGACAAGTACCCTTTTCTCCAGGTGCGGCTTAGAAATATGTTTCATCATTCCTATTTTGAAAAATAATAGAACAGAATCTGAGCGCCTTGCGGAAAGATTCATATCAATTGTTTTCAATATATACATCGGACTGCATGCACTGCATTGCAGTTGCATATCCCACACTCGCACATTAGATAGAAATAGGATAACTACTTTTAATGCCACCCACTGTAGACGTATTATAAAATATAAATATAAAAAAATATAAATAAAATTGTGTAAATTTTTTATAAGCATCAATTGATCAATTTTTTTTATTGTTCACGTTTTTTATTTTTGTTTTTAAAAATTAATTTATTTATATATTTATGTACAATAAAGCAACCATTTTTAAAAATGTTTCATACTCTATGCAAAATGTTCAATATTTTTATATTTTGTTTTTTCCAATTAATATGTTAACACATTATGTGTATGTAATATGCTTTTAAACACACACCCACACACACGCACGCTTACATACATCTGCATTTGCTGTTGGTGTGCCAGAGTGTTTTAAAAAGTGTTTATGTGCGTGTGTTTACAATGATTTTTATATGATTATATAAAAATGCATTCATTCCTTTTTTTCAAGTCATTCCTTTTTTCGGGGCATTTACTAAAAATATTATATTATATAAACACCACAAATGCACCAGCATTTAAGTTTGTGTGTGTGTGTGTGCGTGAATGTGTGTTTATTTTTGGGTGCATAAAGTTTTTATTTTCCGGTTCAATTGCAGAGAAAGAGAACGGCCCTCTACTTACAAACGATTTTCAATTATTTGTATGCATTCGAAAACAATGCGATTATTTTTACCAATTTGTATGTGTTTTTAAGTGGACTTGTCGTAAAAAGTTTTGAATATTAATCTGAATGTATCGCATCCAACACACAAAAGTAAGTTTTTAACATACACAAAATAAACACGAAAATAGTCAAACAACAAAATGATAAAAACGGGGAATGAGTTCAATAAAAATCTTGAAATTTGCCTGAAAATTATATAATTAAAGGAAACATATCAAATGCGAGCACAATAGAAGCGCTTTGTTTTATAAACTTTAAGTAGAGTTTAGTACTATTTTTTTCCTCAATTCAAATAATATTTCAAGTGTTTTACTTTGAAATAGCTGAAAGTTGCTGCAACACGAATTTTTGCCTTTGTGCTGCAATAACGTTCGCCAGAACTAACTAGCTTTTGCAGGTTGTTGCTGCGTTTACACAAATAAATTAAATTCATTCGCTACACTGCGTCTGTTTATTTGACGGAAACGTGATTAACAGAAGGCAGGATAACTAATTTTTGTGAATAGAATTCTTCCTTCTTAGCTAATAAAGCAATCCTCAATGCATTATATAAAAACGTTGTGTTTAAGGTTTCAGCAAAGATAACAAGAGTTTTGAAATTAATATATTCAGCCATGTCACAAACATCAATTCCGTTCGGTTACGGAATTGATTCCGTATTTTGATTCCTCAGAAACAGTTTTCTGATTGAAATCATTTCAAATATCATGATCGACACCAACTAGTGAAATTAATATATTTTTCCCAAAATTTTTTAATATTATTCGTGCTGATTCTTTTCCCAAGTTTACAAAAAAAAAACATAGTAAGAAAACATAAAGGGAAAAAGTGATTATTGAGTTCGTGTTATAGCTTTGATATTTACTTAAACTTCTGATTCAATTGAGTCGAAGTTTGAAATAATATCTTTAGTTATTCTAAGAAATGTTGGGTAAAGGTTCCATGATGATCTGCATTAGCCCCAGTGAAATGCGCATAGGAACTAGCTAAAACCCCTCAATAATCAATTTTGAACTTTTTTTTTTTTTTTTTTTAAATTTGGGAAAAGAATCAGCACGAATAATATTAAAAAATTTTGTGAAAAACAACAAATACCCAAATATATAAAATTAACTATAAAATATTTTTCATTTCGAAAAATTTTTTATTGACCACGATTCTGGCTTAAAATCGATGTTATTTATACATTTAGAAAATTAGAAAATACATATCGCACACTAAATCACAAAGAGTCACAACTCAAAATTAAAAAATTGTTGTAAATACAATTTCTTTTGCACTTGACTCAAATTTTTGGTTGCATTAACCAACAACTTTCCAATTCATTATTATTAAACTGTTATGATTAGCGAAACTAAAAATTTATCGTAGGAAATTATTTTATGCGCATAAGCAATGACTTTCTAAAACACTTTTTTAATTTGAGTTGTGACTGTTTATGATTTAGTGTGCGATATGCTATTTAAATAAGTCAAAAATAATTCCAAATTGAAAATTTAGTTAAATTTATACAGGAGAGCAGAAGAGCTGTTTTCGAAAGCCACTACAATTTGATAATTAGTTCTCATATGAATTTTTTTTTGTCACCACTTATTAGGTGGCTGAGTTGAATATGATAACAGTTGATACAAATTATTTTATCAAATTGTATACGAGGGCTGTGTCAAACCGATGGCAACACACTATATTTAATACTCGTGAAAGTTTAGTTGCTTTTTGAAACATTTATTTTTTAATGTTCGCTACACATATTTCAATACAAAAATCAAATGAAAAAAATTACTAGATATTAATTTTTGATTTTGGTATTTATCATTTAAAGTTTTCAAATGCAATTTATTTGTTAGTGGTCCAACAATGTCTATATGCATTTCATTGGTGGTTTACGAAATCATCAGTTGACTTTAAACACAGTTTTGAAAAGTTAAAAACCTCTTATCTTATGAACAAACTTCTGAAAACCATCTGAGAATTCACAATTTGTAAATTACAAATTATTTTCAAAATTCACATCAGAATATGCTTATTCTGAGTTAAATATGATAACACCAACAAATAAATTTCATTTAAAATAGAATTGTGACAATATGTCAAATAAAATATTTCATAACAATTTAAACTTTTCGTTTTAATCGCACTGGATTTTTTCCCCAAATATTAAAAAAAAAATCAAAGTAATCATTGACGGCACATATATATGCAACCCAAACAAATATATACATATATTCAGGATCCTTAGGAATAGGGTAGTCCAATAAGCGGTATCCGCCGGTCTGTAAGTGAAATCGGTCTTCAGAAACTCCCAGAAAAGCTATAGTCTTCGGTCTTGATTGATGTATGGGAAAAAGTCCCAAATAGTGTGCTATTAAAAATCAGCATAATTCAAAAGGGAGTCAGAGACGGAAAAATAATTTTTGATATACAAAAATGTAACTAATTTTAACTTATTTTAGTTTTCTTGTTAATTAAACATATTTCATACTTCAGGAAGAATTAAAGGGGTATTCAAAATTACACTAAACCAAAAAGACGATTCCAGGGTTGGAAAGCTCTTTTGTGGCACTTAAACGTAACCAACTAAAACATTTTTTTCTTTCTTTGTATATTAAACACATATTTGTTTTTGAAAGAAATTGGTTGGTATTAGAAAGCAACAAGCAGACAGCACCAGAGCTGGGAATTTTTAAAATTTCTTGATATATTAAAATAATTAAATAAAACTAATTTGTTCTTTGTTAATCAAACATATTGTATGTTTTAGAAAGAAAAATGGTTGCAGGATTGAACTAAATACAGGGTGTCCGCCGCGAAGGTATACTACTTTGTTGTTTATAATGATTATATGAAAGATAATGGATTTTATATTGATAAATGTTTTATTTAATGTCGGCAATTATGTATGGATAATATCAGATATCAGATAAATGTACGCCTCTGTTAGCCTCACAAATGATAGCCGTTTTGGGCACATTTTTCATTACATTCTCACACATTTCACGCAGTATTTCATTAATTTCATCACGAATATTTTGTTTGAACTTTGCTTTTCAGATATCCCCACAAAAAGAAGTCCGGAGCAGTCAAATCAGGCGACCATGGAGGCCAATCAATATCAGCATTTCTTGAAATAATTTGTTGTGGAAAAAGGTCTCGCAGTAATTCCATTGCAATCCTGGCTATATGCGATGTGACATCAAATATTTTTCCCATAAGGATCGGCTTCAACACTGTGGCTCACGGCTGCAATGTTTTCAGCTGAACGACACGGTCGAACACTCGTTGGTGTTGGCACATTTTGTATCAAGCCTGTCGACGCAAATTTAACGACCAAATTCTTATGTTGGCCGAAAATATCACGAATTTTACGAAATGTAACTTTAACAAAACCACCATTTTCATAGTGGATTTTAATTATTTTCATGACGTTTTCGAGCAAAATTCTGTTCATTGCAACAATTGCCAATGCATCTACTACAAATACGTCAAAAAAAACTAAATGTGAAAACTATCATGTTGCTGGTGTTGCCACAATTGAAAAACAAGGTTCTTGTTGAAAATCCTTTTAATATATTTGTGTAAAATATATAAATATATATTAAAAAGTTCTATTAAAAATCATAGGAAAATTTTATTATATAATTGTTCTGTGCATGAAAACTTAAACAGAGAAATTCGATAGTGTAATGGGGTACCCAATTTTATTAATAGACGTTTTTTAATTGTGTGTTTTCCGTAACCTAAAATTTTTTTAATCATTAGGCACGGTGCGTATGAGTAATAAACGTATAAACAACTTATTTCCATTTATGTGACAAATTTACTTATATGTGACCTGCTCCACGAAAAGGGACCTCTGCGCCGAAAAAATTTTTTTTTACTTTTAGGGGGCAAAAGCGGAGGAGGGGGTAGGGCAGAGTAGTACCAGGTTACGTCTCAGCTTCGTCATTAAGGCTTAAAAATGTTATTTTTAAGGAATGTACGCTTAAGTAAAACAATTTGTTAAATTTTTACTCTATTTTTGCATATAACAACGCCCACTAAAGGGGGCGGGGTTCAAAAATAATTTTTTTTGATTTTATGGCTCTTCTTTGATAAAAAAATTTATCATTTGCTTAACAAAATTACAAAAAAAAAATAAAAATATTATATTGCTTTTTATTTTTTTTTTTAGATTGGTTTAGTTCTCGTTAGGGGAACTTTTTTTCTTTTGGCTCGATTCAGCGCATTTACGAACTGGACCTTTGCTATCCTTCAAGATATATTTATACCAAGTTTCAAGGATGTGACTCTTTTCGTTTGGACTGGATCGTGATGTCCACAGACGGACGGACGGATCAGTGTTAGATTTCATCACTGATCAAGAATATATATATTTTATGGGGACTCAGATGGATATTTCGCTGCATTACACACAGAATGACAAAGTGAATATACCCTCCAATTCCTTTTTGGAGGGTATAAAAAGTGCATAACGGCACTATCACAATGATTCATAAAAGGCTGGCGAATTGTCTTGTTTCTGAAGTGGAGCTACTATTTTTGGAGAAAAATTAATATATTTGATTTTTTTATTTGGAAATTAAATTGGAAAACGTAACACAAGAAATTAAGCTAAATCACATCACGCCACAGGGTATAATGAGAAGGTGTCAAATACCAACACTTTGTGAGTCAGTGGTTCAAGGGATCAGCAAAATTTGATTTCAATAAGTCGAAAAAAAAATAAAAAAAATTTATATATTAAAAAAAGTCGATGGTAGGGTATTTAGCCGATATAAACAAACAAACAAAAAAACATTAATGATGGTGTAGTAGCGACCTCTATAGGCTATAACAAAAGCAATGGTTTAAATTTTGAAGCTGCATTTTCAGGGTTGTAATGGAGTTTCGTGACAATTCGGTTCACGCCGCTGCAAGTTTACTTTTTAACAAACCCGTTAAGCCTAAACGAGTTTCCTATTCATATTCAAAGATCTTCAACTGATCCAGAAATTATCAGTTGAAGATCTTTGAACTCCAATTCTTGTGATTCAATAAATATGGCTCTTCTTCCACATTTTTGCTTACGATATTCTTGCCGGTACATTCCTTCGACGAGTTCTTGTTATTGCATCGCTTAGCTGGTATGTGATATGCAATCTATCCGCAGTTCGACAGGCAATTTACCCAGAAGGACCATGATGTGGTTCTTCGTGAGAAATTAATTTAGAATTAATTACTGTTTCTTCTTTCTTTTTTTTAAGTGAAGTACGGCAGTTCGTTTTAGAGTTTACTCTTGCTCCACATCTATCTGGCTTACAAAAATACCCTTTATATGGGCATGCAATATTTCTTCGAGTATTTAGATCATTATGAGATCCTCAGTAGCCAATATTGATGCCTGTCATAAATATTTCTAATAAAAAGCTATTCAATGAACAAAATCGTATGTTTTCTTCCGAAATTTTCAGGCAACTATTACTGCTGGTTAATACGTATTTTCATTACTTTGAAGAGTAATTACAATGGCTGAATTTGAATGCCAACTTTGGTTATAAAAATAAACGTTAAACTTCATAGGAGCTTTCCTGGACACACAACATTCCCAAAATAAACCAAATAACCTCATCCATAACTTTTACAATTAGTCGTTGCCCAAATACATATTTTTAGTTGCAACAGCAATTTCGCATTTTAATATAAAATTCATATTTTTACTGCTAACGCCAATTCCATATACTTTTTTCTTGTGTCAACTTGAATTTTGCACGGATACACATAAAACCAAAATACTTTTTATTTTCGTTTTAATTTTTTTTTTCGTTTTTTTTTTTGCAAATATTACGCACCCTTAAAATTTGGCTTAAACAGCAACAAAAAGTAGGAAAACACACTATTTGACATCCCAAACCAATAAAACAACAGCGCCTATATACAAAATGCCTATGAAAACCCAAAAAAAAAGTGTTTGCAATTAGTAAACGGTTATAAAGTGAATGCGTAAAGGATCAATAGGCCTTCTCTCTCACACACTACTATTGTTAAGTGCATAATCATATTTGCATGTAGCAGTGTGTGTGTGTGTGTGTGTGTGTGTGTGTGTGTTTGTGTGTGTGAGTGTTTGTGAGTGTTTTGTGAGCAAAACTTGTTAGAGAATTCGGATACACAATTTGAAAAAAGTTTTTTTTTAAGTTATTTTTTAAAAAAAATTATCTCCGAAGTATTATTCTATTTCAAATCGCATATAAATATTGGGTTTCTTCAATTTGCTGGTACAATTCTAAGTTTCATTATGCGCCTGAAAATATGCAAAGTATATAGAAAAATAGTCTATTTCACTACTCACACTGCTGCCCATTGCTATCATGCTCTCTTTCTCTCTCTCTCTCGCTCGCTCTCTCTTTCTCGGTCTCTCCTACTATTCTATCACTACTATTGATAATTGCTGCAATGGCCAAAAAGTATATATTTTGCCGCCACTAATAGCAAAAAGTAAGCCTTCGACTACAGCAACACATCCACCAGAACATGATGCATTCAAATTTTTAGGCCCACTTTATCGACCAACAACAAACAATAACAACCCACGTGGAGTCATACAGGCTGTAAATACAAACACAAAACTTTACTCTCTCTTTTTTGTGCATGGCACACGCATGCAACACACATGTGTTTACAAATGCTACTCGCATGTTGCAAGTGCAGCCGTCCGTCCAATCGTCTGTCTATCTATTTTATGTGCAAGTATTTATTTGTATACACACACACACACACACATGCTTCTGTATGATTTTAGCAAAATTTTTATATCATTTCAATGTTTTATTTTTATTTTTCGAATATTTTTGGTTGTTTTGTCCTTAATTTTTTCTACCTCGTATTCGTCCTTGCGCATCCCTCGGCCACTTGTGGTCACATACAAAACGTTGCAGCTACAGCGGCTGCTGCCCCTAATACCCGAACACACGCACACACTCCATCTGTTCATATAGATTTATTTGTATTTTTATTCATAGTTTTCTATGCCTACCAAAGGGTGGCTCTTTGTATTGGGGAGCACTGTGGCAGCATGCAACAAATCAACATGCGTAAACTGCATATGCAGCAGAAGCAAAAACACTCATACGTACAGTGAACTGCAGGCACAATAAAAACAAAACACAGCACGTGCAAATAAATGCTGCGTACATTTGAATTTGACGATGGACATCAGCTTTACATCCCCTCCTAACGAAAAAAAAAGAAAAATAAAATACAATTTAAAAAAAAAAGCGAAAAAAGGTTGTGTCATTTTTTTACACACAAATAAAATAAAAAATAGGTGAACTTTTGCTTGTTTTGTTTTTCTTTGTTGTTCGATATTTTTATTTTCTATTTCATGTGCGTGCGTTTGTTTGTTGGTTTTGTGTATTTTAGCCTACGTCGGCGCATCACTATCATACCATCCGCGCTAGTATCGTACGAATGCAGTTTATGTGCAGCATGCAATTTTAAACCCGCTTCGAGTTTCCGACTCCTCGCTATTTGTTATCAGTTAACTTACGCACGAAGTTGTTGTTTCTATTAAAATAATACAATTTTATTGCTGCTGTTTATGTTGTTGTTGTTGTTGTTATAATTTGCTGTTGCTATTATATGTTATGAATAGTATTTGGAGTAGACAGAACTGTTAAGTATGATATTCTTTTTTTAAATTTTTTATTGCTAGGAAAAGTAGCAAATGTAGGCAAATTTGAAAGTGGCAATCCACATATTTATTAATGTGGATATGGCAACACATGAATCAGTTGAAGTGTTAGCCAATTACTTTTCCGAAGCATCTTTAAGAGCCCGAATCAAAGCAATGAGAAGAAGTTTGAATTTCCCACCCTTTAATCGAAATGTGAACAGGCAAGAGTCAAAAATCCTGCCAAAATTTAAATAAGTAGCTGTTGATAGCAAATTATCGTGTTTCTTGGGAACAAAATTGGGGAAAAGTGAGTTTCGTGTGGTCATGATGAATTTTTTGTTTGTTTGTGGATCAAAACAATTACTCAAACCAAGTCTAAGCTCGATAAATATTAAGGGAACTCTGCAACTTCCATTTACATGGAAAAGAAATGGTTTAGTGAATTTCGAAGTGATCGTATAAGCACCGAAGATGCCGAACGTTCTGGACACCAAAACAATTAAAATAAGTAAACACGTTATATTCGACCAGGTCGAATCTCAAATACCCTCTACATACTTAGTAAATAAAAACTCTATTTTTATTCTTAACAAAATAAACATTTTAGGGGAAGATCAGAGAACGTATTACCTTTGTCGTAACAGCTTATGAATAAAATGTTTTTAAGGAATATTTACACTATATTTTCATATTTTCATATAATATTTAACTACAACGCCCACTAATGGGGTGGGGTCCAAAAATAGTCTACAGAGTAGATCTTCTTAGGCTTCATCACTGATCAAGAATATATATACTTTTTGGAGGGTGTTGAAACTGTATTTGACGGGGTCTCTTTGGCAAGGGCTGTGGGGGAAAATATTTCACCTGTGCCATAAAACTCTACAAAAACAAATGTTTGGAGTAATTAAATGTAACATTTATTTTTAATTTTTTAAAATAGTTTATTCGACATATTGTCTCAATTAAATTAGTGCTTTTTGTTTGTTATGTGGTCAAGTATGTCTATATGGCTGCATTTCATTGGTAGACTTTAACCTATTAAAAGGTTTTGTTATTTTGGAATTAGGTTAAAGTCTACTGATGATTTGGTGTAAGAACCAATGAAATGCTTGACCACATAACAAACAAAAACCACTAATTTATTTTTAATTTTTTTTTATAGGGTCATTTAGGGCTCAAAGGAGGAGATGGGGGTAGGACAGGGGGGAGTACCAGGTTACGTCTCAGCTTCGTCATAAAAGCTTAAAATTTAATTTTTAGGAATGTAGGCTTAAGTAAAACAATTTGTTAAATTTTTACACTATTTTTGCACATAATAACGTTCACTAAAGGGGCGGGGTCCAAAAAAAATTTGTTTGCTTTATGGCTCCAAGTTTAACGCTTTGAACTTATTTTGACGTAAAAATGTATCATTTCCTTAACAAAATTAGGAACAAAATTCTAAAAATTATATTGATTTTTAGAAGTTGGTTTAGTTCTTCTTAAGGGAACTTTTTGCACTCTCGCCCGATTCAGCCCCTTTACGAACTTGATCTGTGCTATCTCAAGACATATTTATACCAAGTTTCAAAGGTCTGGCTCTTTTCGTTTGGAATAAATCGTGATATCCACAGACGGACGGACAGCAAAGGCTAGATCGTCTTAGATTTCATCACTGATCAAGAATATATATACTTTTTGGGGTCTCAGATAGATATTTCGCTGAGTTACACACGGAATGACAAACCAATACTTTTTTGGGGATTACGAAAATTCGCGATATGATTTTGGAAATTGATTGGAAATTGAAAGTGTGAGGGATATTGGAAACCATAGGCATCTCACATGGTTCAGTGGTTTCAATTTTAAAAGATCACTTGGGTATAAAAACCCTTTTCGCAAGGAGGGCTTATGTACGCCTCAAAATTTAGCCCTTTTTTCTTTTCCACATACATGACACAATAGAGCGGGTCCTCCTCTATGACTCGCTTGACTCACAAAGTTTCACAAGCACTTCTTACCCATTTATGAACAAATTCTAGTGGGACATTCTTGCAACGTTGCAAAAAATTTTCCAATAGGGAGGAAGGAACCGATTTATCACCGATGTATCATATATGAAATCTTTAATTTGACGGCAGATCAGAAGTTACCAAGGATAAAATAAAGCAAAATTCTAGGCATGAACAACGTTATACGTTATGTTGATATTGGATTAAATAGCGGCGCTATACAAAAGAAAAAAACCGTTTTTTGGGAACGTGGCTAAAAGAAATCCCACTTCTAGAAACTTTGACTAATCTTTTACTTTATGCGTGACTGGCACAACTTTTTTCTTCCAGCCGCCCTAATGAACTTATGTTTACTTTCCAAGGCAAAAAGGGCCACGAATTTACTCAATTCAGTCTTAGCTCCGAGTGAATATTTCTTGTTCCCTTGAAGAAACGGTTCGGCGGATTTGACTCCAACGACGAAATGAATTCACGCACAAATGCCTATTTTCAAGACATCGACAAATCATATTTTTCGGAAGGGATAGAAAACTGGAGAAATGTTTGGAACTCAAAGGCGACTGTATTGAAAAATACAATAAATTTTTATACAGAAACCACGATTAATATTCCCAATATTCCATGTATCTCTTAATCGTCAGGGTTGGGAAATTTCGTACTAACCAAAAATGTAATAACTTAAAAATAAGAATGTGATAACTTCTCATGTTCAATTTTCGTTAAAATATTGGTTAAATAGTTGATATTCCCACTTGCAAAAGTGGAAAAATTGAACAAAGAACGCTGATGAGATGGCGTAGCGGCCTCGAAATCAGTACTGATCCGTTCTGTTGGTTTGATGATTATTGAAAATATTCTTAATATTCCAAGCTTAATATAAATTAATAAAATAGAATTTGAACAAATTCACTTATTAATAAAATAATAAAAAATGGTTTGCAGTATTGCAGATTCGAACTTAGGCCCGTTGATAAAAATTAACAATTTACACAAGAAAGTTCGACTAATAAAAATTCATACATAATTTGAATTTCATTTTTCCTATTGAAGTTTCTAAGTGAAGGATCAAACGCCAAAGGAGTTAGACGATAAGGAAAATGTGCAGAATAAAACACTTAAGTATATCTAGAATGTATAGCGTGTTTTTTCTAGAGTATCACAACACCAGAACAACGCTTGTAAATTGTTGAAATTTTTAATCAAAATAATTGCTCTTTTCGTCAAACTCATCGTGCACTTCTTCCATTTTATGGCGTACACAATCGTCCTTCAGAGCGGCTACTTCGAAGATTAATAACCCGTTTTCGGACCACATTTATTCTTACTGATCATGTGCATCCCGTGAGACGCCGAACAGTGCGCACTGAAGAAGCTGTAGCCACTGAACAGGAATGCATTGAAGATGATTCTAATCAATCAATTCGTCGCCGATCTCAGCCACTGGGATTGTGTCCTTCCACTTTATGAAAGATTTTTTTAGTTGTTGAAAAGTAGTGTTCCAGATGGCTCCTTCTACGCACCAGCCGTGGCGGCCACATGGCAGAAATAATATTTGAACATTAATTTCATAAAAGTTTATTTCCAATAAAGCCCGTTTCATTGATATTAAAAATATATTTCCTTGTTTTATTATGATTTAAACTTGTGTCAACCTATAAAAAACACCCTATATTTCCAAAACTAAAAAGTGAAATGAAGTTTTGGGGAAATGCTGCATAAAGACTTTTTTTAATTCGTAGCAGCAATCAGGGGATGACCTCTCATATGCCGGAAGTGGAAAGGAAGGGATTGTATTAAGAGAACAGATGAAGAAAGATGAGAAGATAGAGAATTTTTTTTGCTACGAAGGCGAGTGTTGTTACTCTGCTCAGGTACAATCTAGTGTCAATCATCAATATTTAAAAACATTTCAAAAGAAATTTTTCTAAAATAAAAATAAAATTTAAATAAATTTATAAAAATTCCGCGGTAAATGCGAAAAAAGTTGTGTGCCTAAAATTAGCGAAATTATTGTTTTTTTTTTAGCAAAAAGAATCAATTCTTTTAGGCTGCATTTGGCAACTGTGTTCTCTAGGCAGTTTATAAAAATTTGCTTTGGGTGTGCTTGTGTATTCAATGTCAGCAATGCAGTGCACTTTGGCGCAAATAAAAATTATAAAAATATCGAACAATCACAATAACAAAAATATTTTTGTTGGCAAATTGTTAATAACGAAAAATATTATGGAGTATTTGAAACAGAACAAAGAAAAAATGACAACAAAATGTACTGTTTCCAGTAGGACTGGAGTAGACAACCTCATTCGCATCATGCCATTGACAAATTCATATAAAAGTGTTCGCCCAAAGGTTTTAGAGAATTTGTGTGCGTCAAACTGCATGCTTGCATGTGTGTGTGCGTGTGTGTGTGTGCGTATGTAGCAAAGTAGGTGAATGTTGGATAGTCCAATATTATGGTAAAAGTTAATACCAGTTAGAGCGAGTGAGAATGAGTTGATTTTTATTTTATTTTTGGACAGTTTTTCGTATTAATTTGTATATACAATTTCTTTGTTTGTAGCTCACATCGGTGGGCCTATATATTAAAACGATTTGAAAATATCGTTTATTATATAGTTGCGTTTGGTGTTGTGTGAATAATGCTGCGTACAAATAATGCACAAATTTTATGGTAAACTCGTCTTGTTCACACATACAATCACTTTTCTACTCCTTTTTGTGTATATAATGGGATAGGAAGACAGTGGACTCTGCTAAAAAAAGTTTTTAGCTCTAAAAAAAGGACAAATATGACATTTGAAACTTCTTATCTAACAAATAATTCTAAAAGGAATATTTTATAAAATACGTGCTCAATCGCTTTGAAAGAGCATGAAATTTGCACGAACGTAAATAGCGATTTTATTTATTTCATTATAGTGGAAAAATTCAATTTGAGCATCTAAATGTTTTGTATTTTAACATGTTTTTCTCTCCCATATAAAATGATCAAAATCTTTGCTGGGAAATATCGTATTTCAGGCAACGATATGTAATTTTTCTAATTTTAAAAACATTTGAAATATAATTATTAATCAGTACACTCTGCAGAGCTCAGTGTTTTCTAAATGGGGTTCTTTAAGCCCGATAATGACGGTCGTTATCGCGTCCTAATTTTTTAGTCTAAAAATATGGATGACATTGATCCGGCAGAGGCAAGGATGCAAAAGAATTGAACATACATATATAATGACCTAATGAATTAAAAATTTGCCGATATGTTTATAACAAAAGAAATTGATTTGGCAATTTCTAATTATTTTTTTAAATTCACGCCGCCCCTCATGGCCTATCGTATCTAAGAATAGTAGGCGCGGTAGTGTGGAGGGAGAATTTTGTGTATTGCCGTCAAGTCTTTCTATCCGTTAAACCCAAATCCGGAGGCAGTTTTAAAAGTTGAAGGAAAAAACATGCAAAACATCAAATACCTGAAAATTCCTAAATATGAGGAAAAATTATAGTTTTTTGGTATAAATGTTAATTTTAAGATAAAAACTTTTTTCTTCAGACTCAAGTTCAAATCTACAATTTGAAAAAAAAAATTTAAGAATTTTATTATATTGAAATTACTTTTCAATTATTCGCAGATTTGAACTGTAGTCTGAATAAAAAAAAAATCTTATCTTAATAATAAAATTAATGAGTTCATATAATAAAATTTATATTCATGGTTACCAAATTAGGGCACGCTTTCTGTATACATGTACGAGCATAAGTAACAAAAATCTTCTGATCTCAACAACCGAAATAGAAAATAGAATATTTGGAATAATAATCATCAGGGATGGGAAATTTCGTACTAACCAATAATGAGTTAACTTAAATGAATATAAAAAATTTTCTACCACCGTAAAAAGTGGAAAAGTTGAACACAGAATGCTGATGAGAAGGCGTTGCGGCCTCGAAATCAGTCTTGAATCAAGACTCTTGATTCATTCTGCTAGTTTGATGATTATAAAAAAATTTTCAAAATATTTCACTCTTAATAAAAATTAAAAAAAACTTGGGCTAATACAAATGCTTTCATAAAGTAATTTCTATTTTCCTGGGCGACAATAATCAGGTTAGTGCTGCCAATTGGATTAAAAGTTTTAAATAAATAAGCGCTTAAAATTGTTTCTAATCTACTCAACAATATGAAAATTAATAAGAAGAGCATAAGGCAATAGTTCTATCAAAATTAAAAAGGATGTGCCATTTTTTCGGCAATCTCCATATTTTTCCGGAAACAAGACGTTCAAAACTTATTTATTCTTGGTGATAACTCCTAGAATATAAAAGACCGAGACCTTTAAACAAATTAAGAATATACAAGAAAATAGAAGACAAAGAGCTATAAACAAATAAATTGATTTCTTTTTAATCGTTTCGATATATGTATAAGTTTATTTAGCAAATAATTTGCAGACTGCGGATTTGAACTTGAGTCCGAATAAAATTTTTTTTTTACATTTTACTTACAAGTTTGAGGGAAAGAAACGCAAACAAATAAATATTTTTTTTTCTTTTTTTTTCAAAATAAAGGATAAAATATTTAACTCTAATTAATAAAAGTGAAAAAATAAAATTTAGGCAGCGTAGAATATTTTTAATATTATGAATACTATGTTACCAATTTATATCTCATATAAAATATATGTCGCATTTTAAATGGCAATCATTTTTTCTACAATCACTTTCTTTCATCAACTTACCCACTGTGATGCATTTTTATTTAACGGCTAGAAAATTTTGGTGTTGACAAAAAAAAAAGAAAAAACGTTTATGTACAAAAACACCAAAAAACGAACACAATGAGGAGGAAATGCAAAATGTTAAAAGTAGGGGCTGTTTTGAAAAAATAACGTTTCATATTTTTTTCTACACATACACCACGCAAATAAACACACACACACACACACATACGCACTCACGATAAAACAACTACTACACTGTCAACACAATATGAGAAAGCAAGCAATAAAATCGAATGCATTCTAGCTCCACACTAAATGCAACTGCAACAGCATAGTCCGATCTGAATGCGTATGGGTGCGTGAATGTTAGTTAAAAAACGTAATATTTAAAAAAAGGTTTCATGTACATACTTTTGGTGTGATGTATAGGCCTACAAAACATATAAAAATCCAAACGCAGGGTTTAAGCGGCGAAAAAAAATTAATCTTCGACAGAAGCAAAAAAAAATAAAAAATTAAATAAAAACGAGTCCAAAAATAATAAAATAAAAAATGAACGTTAGCTACGCACTCATACACAAGCAAACAAATACTAAAAAAAAGGAAAAAAATATTAACGAACAGGACGAATACAAACAATTATAACAACATACACTCACACATTGGCAGTAGAAACAATCATGGTGACTGTTAAGCTCTCTAACATTGTTGAACTCCATAACGAGCAACTGTGTAATGCAAAAATAACAACAGCAACAACTACAACAAATGATGAAGAACAACATTTAAATAAATTGCAGAACTGCAAAAAAGAATGCATGCCCCTGCAATTGAACAGCAACTAGTGTTTTCAACACAATAAAAAGGAATGCAATCATTTTTATTTGAAGAAAATATCAAATTTAATTGGTCCTTCTGTGACAGTTTGTACTCCTTTTCACCATTTACGTAAATCTTTATGAACTCTTTCTCAAGGCTCAAGAAACTTTCGCAATCGTATAGAGAACTAAATTTTATTTGGAAGTAGTTTGCTGGACTGTTTATGTGGCTGTCCACTCCGCGCAGTTAAACAAGTACAATTTAGGTGATATCTTTTTGGCAGACCGCTACACACGTCCTTGTTATCCACGATTTTGCTCACGCTGCTCTAGAATCCGGTAATTAATACTTGATCCATCCCTCGCACTGAGATGGCTAACCAGTTCACTTAGTACGATGACCTCTGCTTTCGTCACGGAATCTATAACAGAATTCTTTAAACGTTCTTAGTTATCAGTTTTATAATTTCATATATCCCTAAAAAAGTTAGACCACCCTTGATCCATCAAAGTCATTGCCAAAAACAAATACATTATGTCCATACAAATTTTCGACCACACTTGATCATTTCCAAAAACAAAAACCACCACGCATATCTCTATGCCAAATTTCATCTAAACCGGTTCAGCGGCTTGAGCGTTAAAAGGTAACAGACATTTTTATTATATTAGTAAGGAAATAAGTGCAAGTCATCATAAAAAGTGCAAGTCATTATAAAAAGTGCAAGTCATTATAAAAAGTGCAAGTCATCATGAAAAGCGCACGTCATTAAAAAAAAATCCAAATCTTTATAAAAAGTGCAAGTCATTATGAAAAGGGCAAGTCATTACAAAAAGTGCAAGTCATTATTATAGATAGAGCAAGAAGAATAAGAAGTGCAAGTCATTATAAAAAGTGCAAGTCATTATTATAGAAAGAGCAAGTTATTATGAAAAGTGCAAGTCATTATAAAAAGTGCAAGTCATTATGAACAATGCAGTCATTATAAAAAGTGCAAGTCATTATAAAAAAGTTCAACTCATTATAAAAAGTGCAAGTTATTATAAAAGGGGCAAGTCATTAAAAAAAGTGCAAGTCATTCAAAAAAGTGCAAGTCATCATAACAAGTACAAGACATTATAAAAAGTGCAAGTCATTAAAAAAAGTGCAAGTCATTATAAAAAGTGCAAATCTTTATAAAAAGTGCAAGTCGTTATGAAAAGTGCAAGTCATTACAAAAAGTGCAAGCCATTATTATAGAAAAAGCAAGTTATTATAAGAAGTGCAAGTCATTATAAAAAGTGCAAGTCATTATAAAAAGTGCAAGTTATTAGCAAAGAGGCAATTCATTATAAAAAGTGCAAGTCGTTACAAAAAGTGCAAGTCATTATGAAATATGCAAGTCTTCATAAAAAGTGCAAGTTATTATTAAAAATGCGACTCATTACAAAAAGTGCAAGTCATTATTTTAGAAAGAGCAAGTTATTATAAGAAGTGCAAGTCATTATGAAAAGTGCAAGTCATTATTAAAAGCGCAAGTCATTATGAAAAGTGCATGTCATTATAAAAAGTGTAAGTCATTATTAAAAGCGCAAGTCATTATGAAAAGTGCAAGTCATTATAAAAAATGCAAGTCATTATGAAAAGTGAGAGTCATTATAAAAAGTGGAAGTCATTATAAAAAAGTTAAACTCATTATAAAAAGTGCAAGTTATTATAAAAGAGGCAATTCATTATAAAAAGTGCAAGTCGTTATAAAAAGTGCAAGTCATTATGAAATATGCAAGTCTTTATAAAATGTGCAAGTTATGATTAAAAAGGCAAGTCATTATAAAAAGTGCAAGTTAGTATTAAAAAGGCAAATCATTATGAAATATACAAGTCATTATAAAAAGTTGCAAGTCATTACAAAAAATGCAAGTCATTATAAAAAGTTGCAAGTCATCATAAAAAGTGCAAATCTTTGTTTTTATACAACTTTTGACAAGATGGGCAATATTATCTGGGATCAACCCTGTTGTACTGGGCCTTATAGTTCACCCAAAAGTACTCTCAGCTTCGTCTAATGTATTGTTTCAACCACACTTTTTAACAGATTCACAAGCATACAGAATAAATTCCTTGCCACCTCTGAGTGCAATGAATATTTTACACATTGATTTTTATAAATGCATTTTTGGCGATTTTTGTTTTTTATCTTTTGTACAGATATTTTTTTTTATTATTATTACACATGTAGGGGTATAATGGCACATGCAATATACAAAAAAAGCCGCAGAGTTGCAGCTCAAACTCTGCGTAAAATTAAAAAATAAATGAAAAAAAAATTGAACAGAAGCCAGCTGCAAACATCATCATCAAAACTAAGAATTACAGGGAAAAAACTCAGAAATAATAATAAAAATAAATGAAATAGGCTGCAGAAAAAATCAGAGTACCCGTTGCTCGTCGCTGTCATGGACAAACATCCAGAAGATGCAATCAAAACTACTGTGGTGTTTGTATTTTAATGAATGCGTAAGTTAAGGGCCAGTTGCCGCGAGAGAGCGAGAGCGAGAGTGAGAGGAAAAGAGAGAGAAACACAAAAAAATTTAGAGCTGGCCAAAGAGGTAGTGGAAGAGGTTAATATTGGGAAAAGGGTTTTTTTATGCTCAAATCAGTTGCCGGATTATGTTGTTTCACCGATGATTGCAAGCGCCTTTGCTTATCCTCTAATTTTTGTAAAACTAATGAATAATTAAGCATATGAGTAGGGTTCTTCTTTTTTTTTCAAAAATCGAGAAACAAATTCTCCTCCTGCTGCCCGGTATTAGTTTATGTGTGATATAATTTGAGAGCAACAAAAACTGCTCAAATTAAAAAGTATGCCTGGCCGTTTCGTTACTGGACACACAAAGTGGTAAAATTTTGAAGAACAAAAAAAAAACAACGACAACAACAACATACACATAATGCAGCCAAATATTTCAAAATAAAGGTAAAAAAAGAAGGAGAAATGCCCAAATAAAAACTAAAAAGAATGATGATCAAAATAAAACAAACTCAATTTTTATATTTTTTTGGATGCACACACACATACCAAATTAATGTGCAACATCACATCACATTGACAACATACAACAAACACAAGGCAGCAGCTACAACAACACAACTCCGGCCACGGTTAACCTCGGCTTTGGCGCTCCCCTCTTTTCAACAAAATTTGAGACCAAAATCGTAGCTGCTCAGTTTAGCAATTTATATATATTTTATCCATTTTTTTCTTTTCCTTTTTCAATATTTTTGGCAGCAGAGTACCTCACGCAACTACTACCAACACAACGACACCGAGACACTTACACAGCACTGCACTTTTATTATCGCAATATGCACGTATTTATGTGTATGTGTGCGTATGTGTTTTTGTGGAAAACAAAAATAAGGAATATGAACAACAACAAAACACGGCCTGTAACTTTTGCCGAAATTATTTTTGGAATAGTTCAGATCCGTTTAGATGAACATCAGTAAGCCTACGGTTTGGTTGTGTTTTATATAATCACACAGCAGCAAATATTTCGAAATTTCCATTATTTCAACAATAGAAAATTATATACAAATAAAAAACTAACTAAGAAATATTTTTACCAACAAACTAGCAGCCTAAAATAAATTCAAAACGATATAGGGTTTTAAAGCAAAAAAAAAAAATGTAATTTGAAAATAAATAGAGAACAAGTGACTTGAAAAAGTGTAGTTTTGAAACAGAAAAAAACCCAAAACAGCTGGAAGTTCAATATAATTCATCGTTTATTTTAAAGAAAACTCCCAAAACCATGGATTAATCTAATGAGCCAGTGGAGTAAAAACATCAATAAAGTTTCAAAACTTTAAAATTTCCAAGAAAAAAGTGTGCAACAAAAACCGTAATAAGCCAGAGAAAACAAAGATTTAAACTTGAATTGGAATTGAAAAAACAAATCATTAAACAAAACGACACAAGTGCAATTTTTGGTGAAAATAATTACCAAATTAATGAAAATAGTTTTGAATATTAAATCACCAAGCAAACAAATTACAAGACGATAGTTTGCCATCTATTTAATTTTAAAGGTAAGTCCTAAAATGTTTACAATTACTGGCAGCCGCGGTACGAATCGGGCAAATTACAAATTGTTCCTTCAGCACTAGGAGTTGAATTTAAGTTTGGCATCACAACAAATAGGCTGCTTAGCTTAAATATTTTAACCCATTTTAAATTCACTCTCTAAAGTTTAATTATTCCTGTTCTAAAACTTAATGCTCAAAGTAACACAATAGGCAACAAGTGTGAAATAGACTTGAATCTTTGGGCGGGAAATAACCCTTGAATCATTACCTTACACTGGCACTTATTGCAGATATAATTATATTATTGTTAAGAAAATACTTTAAAAACATCTCAGCTTTCCCGGTCAACTGTTTCTATACAACTTTCCCCAAAACGAGCAATAATATTCATTTATTTCCAATAGAGGGCCGCTGCTGGAAAATCGATTGATATGCCACTCTTGCAATCGCTTGTGCAGTAAACATTAAATTTAAAAATATCTAGGATCTAAAGGAAGACATGCAATTGGAGACTGTGAGATTTCATAAGCCCGCATTAAAAATACGTTTTAAGTAATTTTTGGGTAACGGCTTTTTCTCTATTTCCAAAGTATCAAGCAGCGTGTATTTTCTCATTATCGGGAAGTGATCATTAACAATATCCACAAATATTGATTAAGAAGTTATCTTACACATTCTTTGTATTTTTAGCTAATATTATATATTTGTTTATAAAAACTATTTTCATTTATTAAAATTATAATTCATCGAAAAACAAATAAGAAGGTTATTTTCGAACGGGTCAAATTGTAAATACCCTCCAAACATTTACTAAATAAATTACAATATATTTAACCTGTTGGGTCAGATTTCCATTTCTGTGCCCAATTTTAAAACTTTATTTTGACATGGCCACTCCGGCAAGGGCCGTGGAGAGACATATTACCTTTATCGTAAAAATTTAAAACGTAAACTTTTAGGGTAATTAAGTGAAGAAAAAAATTTTTTTGACAGGGCCACTCCGGCAAAGGCCGTGGGGAGACACCTTTATCGTAAAAATTTAAAACGTAAACTTTTAGGGCAATTAAGTGTAGAAAAAAAATTTTTTATAGCGTCATTTAGGTGGCAGAGGTAGCTGGAGGGGTAGGGCAGAGGGAGATTGGAAAACATATCAGCTTCGTGATAAAAGCTTAAAAATTTTAGTTTTAAGGAATGTAGGCTGTAAAGAATACAATTTGTTAATAATTATTATGTCAACGCCCACTAAATGGGGCGCGGTCCAAAAATTAATTTTTCTGACTTCAAGTTCAATGCTTTGGACTTTCTTTGACATAAAAATTCATATATCATTTACTAAACAAAATTATAAAAACTTTACTTCAACGCCCTTTAAAGGAGGCGGGGTTTAAACATTGATTTTTCAGATTTTCTAGCTGCAAGCTTTGGATCTTCTTTATAGTAAACATATATTATTTGCTCAGCAAAATTACAAAAAAAAAACGAATGTTGGTTTTTAGAGGTTGGTTTAGTTCTTCTTAGAGGAACTTTTCCACCTCTACCTCGATTCAGCCCATTTTCGAACTTGACTTATGCTATTCTTCAAAATTTCTTCACAATAAATTTGAAGGGTCTGGGTCTTTTCGTTTGGACTTTCGTGTTTTCCACAGACAGGCGGACGGACATGGTAGATCGTCTGAGATTTATATATATATATATATATATATATATATATATATATATATATATATATACTTTATGGGGTCTTAGAGGGATATTTCGCTTAGTTCCAAATGTAATGATAAAGTGAATGTACCCTCTAATTCTTTTTTCGAGAGTATAAAAATTGATGAAGGGAAAGATTTATATTATGTATGAATTTTTATTAGTCGAACTTTCTTATGTAAATTGTTAATTTTTTTCAACGGGCTTAAGTTCGAATCTGCAAGACTGCAAATCATTTTTTTATTATTTTATTAATAAATGAATTTGTTCAAATTCTATTTATTATTTATATTAAGATTGGAATATTAAGAATCTTTTCAATAATCATCAAACCAGCAGAACGGATCAGTACTGATTTCGAGGCCGCTACGCCATCTCATCAGCATTCTTTGTTCAATTCATCCACTTTTGCAAGTGGTGCTAGTTAGTAGGAATATCAACTATTTAACCAATGTTATAAACGAAAATTGAATTGTCAGGGTTGAGGAATTTCGTACTAACCAAAAAGGTAATAACTTAAAAATATGAATGTAGGAACTTCTCATATTCAATTTTCATTAAAAACATTGGTTAAATAGTTGATATTCCTAATAACTAGCAACACTTGCGAAAGTGGAAAAATTGAACAAAGAACGCTGATGAGGTGGCGTAGCGGCCTCGAAATCAGTACTGATCCGTTCTGCTGGTTTGATGATTATTGGAAAGATTCTTAAATTCCAATCTTAATATAAATAATAAATAGAATTTGGGAAAGATTTATATAAAATAAATTGTTATATAGAAATTATTATTAACTATTTGTGCTGCATTAAACGATCTTTTTGAACTCCATAAAGGTAATGAAAAATTAGTTCCCTTTCACTTATTAAAACTGACGTATAAGAATCAGATGTACTCAACATCAGCATTAAATTCAATGAAAAAACATAAAAAAGAGAAATTTTTGCAATAAGAGTCCCATGTAAAAATCATTAGAAATGATACAGATTTGCACTACTTCGAGATCAAATGCTTAGGATCTTATTGACTTCCTCGGAAGTTCTTTTTTTACTGGGATTAATAAAACCCAAAAATGTTTTCCCTGCATTGTAACATACACTGAATTCGGATTTGAGTTTGCATCAAACAATAAAAAACAAGTAAAAACGTTATATTCGACCGGGTCGAATCTTAAATACCCTCCAAATATTTAGTAAGTAAATTCAAAATGTTTAACTTTGTGGGACAGAGACATTTCTGTACACAATTTTAAATCTCTATTTTGACAGAGTCATTCCTCTGCAAGGTCAGAGAACATCTCAGTTTCTTATAGGCTTAAGGAATACAAATTGTTCAATATTTACACTATTTTTGCATATAATATCGTACGTCAACGCCCACTAAAAAATTCTTTTGATTTTCTGGCTCCAATCTGAACGCTTTGGAACTTCTTTGACGTAAAAATATATAATTTGCTTAACTAAATTACAAAAAAAAACTTTAAGAATTATGTTGTCTTTTAGAGGTTGGTTTAGTTTAGCGGACCTTTTTTCTCCTTGGCCCGATTCAGAACATTTACGAACATGACCTATTCTATTCTTCAAAATATATTTATACAAAATTTCACTCGCGGGGCGGGGTCCAAAAATAGACTATACCATGCTTTCCACAGACAAATGTAAGGGCATTGCTGGATCGTCTCAGACTTCCTTACTGATCAAAAATATATATACCTTATGGGGTCCAATTGTTTTTCGAGGGTATTAAAACTGTGTTTTGTCGGGGTCTCTCTGGCAAGGGCCGGCCGTGGAGGAGACATTTCACCATTGTCACAAAACTTTAAATATATATGTTTGAGATAATTAAATAAAAAATTAAGAAAACAATTGTTTTTTGATAGGGTCATTTAGTGGGCGATGGGGGAGGAGGGGGTAGGGCAGAGTAGTACCAGATTACTTGTCAGCTTCGCCATTAAAGCTTAAACATTTTATTTTTAAGGAATGTAGGCTTAAGTTAAACAATTTGTTAAATTCTTACACTATTTTTGCATATAATAACGCCCACTAAAAGGGGGCGGGGTCCAAAAATTATTATTTTTTATTTTATGGCGTTCTTTGACATAAACATATATCATTTGCTTAACAAAATTTCAAAAAAAACTTTAAAAATTATGTTGTTTTTTAGAG
The DNA here is from genome assembly GCA_951800035.1 of Linnaemya tessellans. NCBI lineage: Eukaryota > Metazoa > Arthropoda > Insecta > Diptera > Tachinidae > Linnaemya > Linnaemya tessellans. The sequence continues at coordinate 30,260,594 of OX637536.1, forward strand.
GTTTGTTTAGTTCTTTTTAAGGGAACTTTTTGCCCTCTTCCCTGATTTAGCCCATCAGCGAACTTAACCTGCTCTAAGCTTCAAAATATATTTGTACCCAATTTCAAGCGTCTAGCTCTTTTGGTTTGGACTGAATCGTGATTTCCACAGATGGACGGACGGACATGCTCAGATCGTCCTAGATTTCATCACTGATCAAGAATATATACACTTTATGGAGTCTCAGATGTATGTATATTTCACTGCGTTACAAACGGATTGGGAAAGTGAATATACCTTCCATATTCTTTTTTGGAGGGTATAACAAGGAAATATATTTTTAATATCAATGAAACGGACTTTATTGGAAAGAAAATTTTATGAAATTAATGTTTAAAAATGATTTCTGTCATGTGGCCGCCACGGCTGGCGCATAAAAGCCACAATCTGCAGCACCAATTTTTAACCACTAAAAAAGTACTTCCATTAAGTGGAAGGACACAATCCCAGTTGCTGAGAACCGCGACGAATTGATTGATTAGCATCATCTTCAATGCTTTCCTGTACAGCGGCTACAGCCTCTTCAGTGCGCACTGTTCGGTGGGTGCTGTTGGCTGAAGTAGTAGAACACGAGACTATGAAGCGGAGAGTCCTGAGTTCGAGCCCGCGCTGAGTCATGAAATTGTGTTGAATTCTTCTGATCAGTATTAGTGCATGGTTGTGTTAGTTGTTGCAAGTCCGTTTCAATGATGTAGGCAAAGTCACGGGTCACTGAACATAATTGGCAGCGACTGACACTATCATGTACTAAAAAGTAGAGTAACAGCATCCACCTTCGTCGGCCCTGTAGCAAAAATTAGCCGGCGAAGTAAAAGGTTGAAATAGCTACAAAAAAAACTGTCTATCTTCTCATCTTTCCTCATCTGTCCCCTTAATACTATCCCCTCGTATTCAGTTCCGGCGCAATGCATTGCATATGTAGGGGTCATCCCCTGAGTGCTGGTCCTACTCTTAAAAAAAACGGGAAGCACATTAACAGTAACAGTAAATGTGGTCCGAAAAAGAACTATAGTTCTCGAATTAGCCGCTCTGATGAGTTTGACGAAATTAATTTGATTAAAAATTTCAAAAATTTGCACGCGTTGCTCTGGTGTTGTAACACTCTAAAAAAAACACGCTGTATATATTATATCCATACAAATTTAGAAATCAGTTAATCAAATTTTATTGAAAAAGACATGTAATTTGAGAAAAATTGAGAAAAATTTTCTGTTTGTTTGAAATTAAGGCAACGTAAAATTGATTGAAAACTTTTTTTGGTATTTGAAACTTTTTCGGTATTTAGAAATAAATTATACCCTTTTTCGCGGTATTTGTTTTTGGATCACATCTAGGGCAGCCCAATGAGTTTCTGTCACGAAAATTAGTTATAATTTATCAGAAATACGAGCCACAAGAAACTATTTTTGCAGAGTCGCTGCTAGAGTCCCCTCTTCTCTCGCAAGAACAATAATTTTCAAAAAGAAACGCCAAATTAAATATTTGGATCGAGCAGAGGAGTAAGAACCGACCCGTAAACTTCTTGAAGTGCTGACTGGGATATTGTACCTGTAATTAAAACTTGACTCGAAATCTATAAAAAAAACTATATATTGCAGGTGCTGTTGACTGAAATAGTAGAACACGAGAATATAAAGCGGAAGATCTCGAGTTCGACTCCGTGCTCAGACATTAATAATGTGTCGAGGCCTTCTGATCAGGATTAGTGCATGGTTGTGTCAGTTGTTGTCAGTCTGTTTCAGTGATGAAGGCATAGCGCTGGCAGCGATTGACACTACCGTGATTGAACTAAGGAGCAGAGGAACTAGGCTTGTATCCAACTAGCTCATTCGCTCAGTTTTGACAAGAACCTCTGATCAAACCCTTTTAAATTACATTGGTTTGATCAGGGGTTCTTGTCAAAACTGAGCGAATGAGCTAGTTGGACCCAAGTTTAAGAGGAACAGCAACCTTCTTAGTCGGATCTGTAGCAAAAAACTTAGCCGGCGAAGTAGAAGGTTAAAATCTCTATTTATCTGTCCTCTCACCAATAACCACTCCTTTCTAGTTCCGGACATCCCCTGACTGCTGGTCCGAATTAAAAATATATGACTGCTGTTATTAAATGCCAGTGTTCTGAAGTCCTTGTTGCAAGATTGTTTACAACTTAAGACTTGTAGTTTTTCAAAGTGGGAATCTTCATGTAAAACTCCTGTCTATTGCAAAATGTTTGCAAATTTCTCTTTCTAGCAAACCTGCCTATTTGTAAAACCAATTTTCGCAGTTCATTTATTTTACATGGCAGAAAAACTTGCAACAACTACAATTTTTCACAACATAATTGAAGCATTTAAATTCAATAGAAAAACTAACAAATTAATTATATTGTAAAAAAAAACACAAACTATCATTTTAAATTCCATTTTTACACTCGAAAATACTTCAGAATATTTTTGCGATCATGATTATAATCTGAAAATAAAACTCTACTTGAAATTTATTCATAAAGCATACAATTGTTTAATTAAAAATAAAAACTGTAACGCAACTCAATAGAAATTGATTAATAATCAACTGAATAGCCAAGCGGCAGCAATTAAATACTCAGTTTTAGGCTTTGACCAACAATAATAAAAGCGTAATCTTTTTAATATCTCCCATCAAAAAAAAAAAAAACAAAAAAAAAATAGAAAACAGAATCCTACATGTAGTTAAATATTACGAATGAAATCTATTAACCATGTGAAGCTGCATTAATTTAGATGATTGGTAATTAGACCTTAAAAAAAATTAAATGAATGTAATAGAAGTAAAGCAGTTTTTTAAACACGTTGATGCTATCAATTTACACGGAAATACAGAAATACTCTCGAATACAATTTTAGTGCACACGAGTGAGCCGCACCACAAGTCCAATTGGTGTGAGTAGTTGCAGTAGATTTTTAGTAGTTTCATTAGTAACACACACATACATACATAATCGTGTAGCCAGCCACATAATATTTCATTGGCCTTCACAAAAGTGTTTTGGTTAACCAGCATCGTTTTTAGCCATGTGTAAGTATTTTATATATGCATTTTAAATGTGGTAGAAGAAGGTTAATGTTTCTATTAAATACTGTACATAAAAGATATTTTCTTGATTTTTCTTGTGTGGCTAAATTTTTTATTCATTTCAAAATTATGATCGTAAGTGATCTTCTGCCCAGATAATTCGAATAACGATTTTTATACCCTCCAAAAAATAATTTGGAGGGAATATTCACTTTGCCATTCCGTTTGTAACGCATGGAAATATCCATCTCAGACCCCATAAAGTATATATATTCCTGATCAGTGATGAAATCTAAGACGATCTGAGCATGTCCGTCCGTCCGTCCGTCTGTGGAAATCACGATTCAGTCCAAACGAAAAAAGCTACCCTCTTGAAAATTGGTATAAATATATTTTGAAGCTTAGAGCAGGTTAAGTTCGGACATGAGCTAAATCGGGCAAGGGGGAAAAAAGTTCCCCTAAGAAGAACTAAACCAACCCAGAAAAAACAACATAATTTTTAAAGTTTTTTGGTTGGTTTGTTAAGCAAACAATATATTTTTATGTCAAATACGGTCCAACGCCTTAAACTGGAGCCATAAAATAATAAAAAATTATTTGTGAACCCCGCCCACTTTAGTGGGCGTTATTATATGCAAAAATAGCATAAAAATTTAACAAATTGTTTTACTTAAGCCTACATTCTTTAAAAATAAAATTTTTAAGCTGTAATGACGAAGCTGAGACGATACCTGGTACTCCTCTGCCCTACCCCCTCCTCCCCCTTCACCACCTCAATGACCCTACCAAAAAAATTAAAAAAAAATTTTAATTTTGTATGTAATCATCCCAAGCATTTATTTTTAGAGTTTTATGACTGCCTGTTTCTGCCCTACCCCCTTTTCCCCGTAAATGAGCCTGTAAAAAAAATAAAAAATTTTATTTTGTATATAATTATCCCAAGCATTTATTTTTAGAGTTTTATGACAAAGGTGAAATGTTTCCCCCACAGCCCTTGCCAGAGCGACCCCGCCAATATACAGTTTTTATACCCTCCAAAGAGAATTGGACCCTATAAAGTAAATATGTATATTCTTGATTAGTGATGAAGTCTAAGACGGTCTAGCAATGCCCGCCCATACGTTCGTCTGTGGAAAATATGATATTGTCTATTTTTGAACCCCGCTCCCTTTAGTGGGCGTTGGCGTACAATATTATATAAAGGAACTCTGTCCCACCAAGTTAAACATTTTAAATTCACTTGCTAAATATTTGGAGGGTATTTAAGATTCGACCCGGTCGAATATAACGTTTTTACTTGTTTACTATTTATATTTCGAGTAATTAAAATAGTTAACTTCCATTAACGAATAACTTGCAACAATTAATATCTATTGATCTTGCAAAATGGATTTCTTACTAATTCGCCAGAAAAGAATTGCACGGTATACTAACTTTCTCATTCCGTTTGTAACGCAGCGAAATATCCCTCTAAATAATAACGAAATATCCTAATAAATAATAAAGCAACTATGAGCCACCAAGTCAAACAATTTAAATTTACTTGCTAAATATTTGGCGGGCATTTAAGATTCGACATGGTCGAATATAACGTTTTTACTTGTTTTTATTGAAATAACTTAATTTATAAAAAAAAATATATTCATCGATTAACCGACCAGTAATAAAATTAAATGATCATTAACCAATTAAACTAAAATTTTGGGTCATTAATACACCGATTAAGCGATTAAGTCCCGATTAAATGAATTCCCTAATATGCTTAAGAACTGCAGATTGCAATTATTTTTTTTTAATTCCCCCCTAAAATATTTTTTTCAATTACAATTAAATATAAATAGTCAGACATTTTCGTAAGAAAAAATTTAACACTTACTTGCAGTTTGTTACGCCAAATTTTATATGATTTTTACAATGATTAAGTCACTTACCTGAAAAAAACAAAAGAAAATAAAATAAATTAGCAAAATTTAGAGGAGTAAATTTGTATAATATAATGGCAGACAAAAAGAAATTATGTACTGTTTTCAAAGGCCGCTACGCACTTCCATAAATGTTCATGTGTTTGCTCTACTACAGATTTTAAGTGCCACACATTTATTAAGAAGAAATATGATATTAATATTTATTTACAGAACTGACAGGCGCGATTAGCCAAACAAAAGAGTTGAACTAGAAAAGAAGTGATGATTACTGAAAACAAACGATTTTGTTAGGGAATATATTATATATTCTGAATATGATAAAACAATAATTGTGGCACGCTTTATCATTAAATACTGCATGCAGTTAAGCTCCAAGTAACAGAAGAATAGTAATGAAGAGCTGTTGCGTAGATGCAGTTTTCTCTCTTATTGTTTTCAAGAAAATTGTTCACGATGCTCTTGAAAGATTTCCAGGATGCATATTCTTGCTTCAATAAACATTATGAAAAATGTTCATCTTTTAATAAGCTTCGTGAGCTGAGCTGAGGGCCAACAAAGATAGCTTCTTTGATTTTAGCATATGAGCTTATAATAGCTTATTATGAGCTCATAATAGCTTATTTGATTTAGCATACGTAGGCAAAACCAAAATATGCATATTTTAATGGTTCTGCTATTGCATATCCTTTTTTCCAAACAAAGAATCAGTAACACACGAGCTCCCTTCTTAAACGCTACTACAGGGTGGCTCAGAAAGACCGAAGTGGTGTAAATTCCTCATAACTTTTTAATACATATTTTTTTTTTTATTTTTTGTTTTTTAAATACAGTAAATTTATAGGGAATATTTTTAGATTAGTTATTAAAAATGATATCCTGCAAGTGGTGGCCATTTTCTGCTTCGCACAAATGTGCTCTTTCCAACACATTTTCCATGACCTTTCGCAAAACTTCCGGTGTTATGTTGTTAATTTCGTCTCGAATATTTTTTTTTTTTTTAGGAGTAGGACCAGCACTCAGGGGATGACGCCTACATATGCCAATGCATTGCGCCGGAACTGAAAACGAGGGGATAGTACTAAGGGAACAGATGAGGAAAGATGAGAAGAAAGACAGTTTTTTTGTAGCTATTTCAACCTTTTACTTCGCCGGCTAATTTTTGCTACAGGGCCGACGAAGGTGGGTGCTGTTACTCTGCTTTTTAGTACATGATAGTGTCAGTCGCCGCCAATTATGTTCAGTGACCAGTGACTATGCCTTCATCATTGAAACAGGCTGGCAACAACTAACAAAACCACGCACTAATGCTGATCAGAAGAATTCAACACAATATTTCATGACTCAGCGCGGGCTCGAACTCACGACCCTCCGCTTCATAGTCTCGTGTTCTACTACTTCAGTTTTTAATTCCTCAATAGTCCTAGGCTTATTAACATAAACTTTCCCTTTTAAATAACCCCAAAGCAAACAATCTGGAGCGGTTAAATCCGGGGAACGCGGAGGCCAATTAAAATTGCTTCTACTCGAAACGACGGTATGCACGCTGAGTCAACACAATGGACCGTTGATTTGAAAAGTAAATTTCAACTATTTGGGCACGTTGTTCAGTTGTTTATTGCTCCATTATAAATTGTCCAAGTCTTCTTTACAAAATACTGAAAAGAAAAGAAAAAAAATTATAATAAAAAAGTTATAAGGAATTCACACCACTTCGGTCTTTCTGAGCCACCCTGTACTATGAAGAGTTAGAATGAACGTGGGCTTCTGTCTAATAAATAATTGTGAAACTGTAGTATCAGTATTGACTGTGGACAGAACGAATTCAGCGCATCCAGAATAGTTAGAAAACATGCTTCGTTTCTGCACTCAATTTTTCTTTTTTTCCAAATTTGCCAGCCCGTGTTATTAGACAAATTTAATAACAGTCGAACTCTTATACGACACACACAAAAACATTTTGCTAAACAAAAAAACATTTCTGTTCGCTGGCTGCTGTCCTCTGTGTATGCTCTTTCTGTTGCTGGTGATCATGATGATAGTTATTGATAGCACTTCTTTTGCTGGCTGTTGTCAAGGGCAAAATCAAGTTTTGTTGCTTAAAAAGAAAACGCAAAAAAAAACAAAATAAAAGTAATGCACCTGTTTTCATATTTTGGCAGTAAATACCACTTGTACTGGTTTATGTCGTTCAAGAGTGTACGACACCTACCGACTCTTAGCTGCTTGCCTTTCCAAGCCACTAGTGGTGAGTGAGTGATCTGGTTGCTTTCATTGTTACTTTATGTAACATCTGTTGTAAGGCAAGAATCAGCTAAAGTTTGCAATTTCTTTTCATAATTTTATATTCTTCTGTTATTTATTATTATTATTGCCCTGATAAAGTTTGATGTTGTTGGTGTAAAAAATTTTTACTATAATTTTCGATATTTTGCATGATGAGAAATTAATTTTCATATTAATATTATATGTAATATGTATGCAGTTATTTAATATAACGGTATATTACAATATCAATAGCTGTAAAAGACCAGCGTAATTGTAGAAATTTTTTCTGAATGTGACAATAAAGCGTGTTTTTCTTTTTTTGAGTGTCACAACACCAGAGTAACGCTTGCAAATCGTTGAAATTTTTAATCAAAATAATTGTTTTTTTTCGTCAAACTCATTGTGCATTTCTTCCATTTTATGGCCTACATAATCGTCCTTCAGAGGTGATAATTCGAAGAACAAATATGTCATTGATTTACGTCAGTTCCTGGCTTGCCGCCCAACCTGACGATGCTCTTAACATCGGGTGAAATTGAGTGGTACCAGCACCCCTCTTAGCACCCAAGAGACCACACGAAGGCGACCTCGGGTCGCCCAGGTGGCAATTTCTAGAACATGATTTGGTAAGCCCCATGATCTAACACCTTGCTTAAGTGCCGATCCTATCTAGATGATCTTTTATTTGTTGATTCACAACAACACATAGATTTTGCTACTATCAGCCGGACCGAAGTCCAACCGCAAGGATTGAACATCAATCCTTATCTGACAAATCTTCCACCAATTTGGTGACCACAAACCACCACGTGTACTCCCGAGGGAGACCTCACCAATATCCAGTCGCAGTAATTTGCTGGGCTTGTACTGGATCCCGTGGTACCAGTTCTGACTACTGGTAAAGCCTCGAAAGTCAAACCAGTGGAGGTTCTATAAACTTTCTATCGACTTCAGTTTCTTTTTTACCCAAACCTAGGTGTCGCTTCACCTATTGGTTCTTACTCAGGCACGTAGGCGAACCTACTACTTTTATATTCTTATATGCACATCCGTTACACTGTAACAGAGGTTGGGCAGTAACATATAAGTTTTACGGGGGTAAATGCAAAAGTACTGCCTGAAAAACAAATTCGAAGAACACATTCGGACCACATTTACTGTTACTGATAATCTCCATCCCGTGAGACGGCGAACAGTGTGCACTGAAGAAGCTGTAGCCGCTGTACAGAAAAGAAAACATTGAAGATGATGCTAATCAATCAATTCTTAGCCGTTCTCAGCAACTGGGATTGTGTCCTTCCACTTTATGGATGATTTTTTCAGTTGTTGAGAATTGGTGCTCCAGATTGTGCCTTCTACGCACAAGCCGTGGCGGCGGCCACATGGCAGAAATCGTATTTAAACATTAATTTCATAAAATTTAATTTGAAAATTCAGTAATTTTAGTGCTGACAGGCAAAGAAAGGAGACATAAATGGTTGGTGAATAGGATAATTAATTCAGGTTTTTTTTGTGCAGTAAAGTCAAAATTATTTTAATTTATTTATTTTTTCTTGCACTATATTACAAAAACTCAAGAAAAACCTAGAAAGTGATAATAGTTTTCTTGTAATTATTCATGTTGAAAACTGCGTAAATCTCTGAGTTAAAAAAAGTGAAAAAGTGTATAAAAATTAGGGATGTAACCGATACCGATACTCAAAAAGAAATATCGCCGATACCGATTCCGATACCGATACGCATATTGAAATTGAACTCAAATTAAAATTAACAAATCTCAAGTAGAATAATTCTTTTATTATACAAAATTACAGTGTAAAAGATTATTAATATTTAAAATTTATATTTGAAATCATTCCGAAATTAACAAAAACAAATTATTTTTTTTTACCAAAATAATAGTGTAAGCGATTATTAATGAGTCCATTCAAACTGAATGTCATACTGTTTATCTTCTAAAATCATCCAAATTTTCAATACAACGGTTAGTAAAAAGCGTTGAAAATTGAATTGTTTGCTCAAAACAGCTCTAAAAAAAATTTAAGAAGTATCGTCGTATCGACATTAAAATATCGCCGATATCGATATATCGGCAAATCAGAAGTATCGCCGATATATCGGAATCGGTATCGGTTACATCCCTAATAAAAATGTATTTGCAGGAAAAAGACATTCATGTTTTCCAAAACTTCTTAACTAATTTCGACTAATAAAAATTCATACATAATTTAAAACATTGCGGTTGCACGCGCACTTGTTCATTGTAAATTGACAACTAAATTCAATTACTTGAACATAAATAACAAAGAAGCTTTAGCAATCAGCAGCCGATGGCTCTGGAAAAAGCGAAAGAGATACATGGAATATTGGGAATATTAATCGTCAGGGTTGGGGAATTTCGTATTAACCAGAAAGGCAATAACTTAAAAATATGAATGTGGGAACTTCTCATATTCAATTTTCGTTAAAATATTGGTTAAATAGTTGATATTCCTACTAACTAGCACCACTTGCAAAAGTGGAAAAATTGAACAAAGAACGCTGATGAGATGGCGTAGCGGCCTCGAAATCAGTACTGATCCGTTCTGCTGGTTTGATGATTATTGAAAAATATTCTTAATATTCCAATCTTAATATAAAAAATAATAAATAGAATTTGAACAAATTTATTTATTAATAAAATAATAAAAAATCATGTGCAGTCATGCAGATTGGAACTTAAGCCCGTTGAAAAAATTAACAATTTACATAAGAAAGTTCGACTAATAAAAATTCATAATAAGTGTTTTTATTTAAAAAAAATATGTTCAATTTCGCGCAAATACTGCAACAAATCTAATTTGATCATTTAAATATAATAATAGAAAAAAGTTTATTCACTTTTATTGAAATTATCGTTCATTTCCCTTCAACATCCATTCACGTCAAATTCCATTAATATTAGAGGTGCTCGACCAAAATGATTTGTTATCAAAATGCTTGTGTTTGTTAAAAAAAAAACCGTTTGATGTCGAGGTGGTCGACCTGAAATAAAACATCAATGAACTCAAATATGTAATAATGGGCTAGAAACAATGCATATTGTGACGTATAAATGATTTTTAGCACTTCTGTTTGATTTATTGCCGAAAGCAGGTGAAACTAATCGTCGGTATTTGTCCCCTAATTGGGGATTTCGGAACAGGGTTTTCTATTTATTTAATTATTTATATATTTTAAAGGAATAAATAATTTTAGACAAATAAATAATTTTTATAGCCTCAAAAAAAGAATATTCACTTTGTCATTCCGTGTGTAACTCTACGAAATATTCCTCTAAGACCCCAAATATTATATCGTTAGCTGAAATGCAAAAGGGCGTAACTAACAAAAATAAAATTTTACAGGAGAAGCAAAAAAAACTTTCTAAAATGAAAACCGTTAACATTTTACGGCCTTTAGTTTCATGACATTCCTAATAATCAATTAAAAAATCGATTTTGCAATTTTTGTTAGTTACGCCCTTTTGCATTTCAGCTAACGATATATATTGTTGATCAGTGATGAGCTGTTATACAATCTAGCCATATCCGTCGCTCCGTCCATTCGTCAGCGAAAACCGTGATTCAGTCCAAACAAAGGAGCCAGACTCTTGAAATTTGGCATAGATTAATTTTGAAAAATAGTACTGGGGGGTTACTCCGTAATGCGATGCGAATAAAAAACTGAGCGCATTTGCATGCTATTTACATTGAAATGCGAAAGCACTTCCTTTTGCAGCGCATTACAAACGCCCCAGTTCACGTTTGTAAATAGGCTGAATCGGGCCAGAGACAAAAAAGTACCCCTAACAAGAATTAAACCAACCTCTAAAAAAACAACTTAATTTTTAAAGTTTTTTTCTTGAATTTTGTTAAGCATATGATAAATTTATATGTCAAAGATGTTCCAAAGTGTTGAACGTGGTGCCAAAAAATTATAAAAATCAGTTGTTTTACCCCTCCCCCTTTAGTGGGCGTTGACGTAAGATATTATATGGCAAATTGTGTAAATATTTAACTCATTGTATTACTTAAGCCTAAATTCCTTAAAGATAAATATTTAAACTTTAACGATGAAGGAAAAATATTGATCTGATCTCTTAAAACAATAAATTGAAGATAAGACAATAAATTTAAGCTAGCGTACAAAACTCCTCTGGCAACACTGGACTAAACCTTTACCAATGTCATGTGTGTTTACACGAACTGGTATAAAAGTTTTCATTAAAACAAAAAATTCATTTGAACAATAATAAATAAGTAAAAAAAAATTATTTTCCATCAACAAAGCAAATCGTACCGCTGCTGCACAATTTGCTCTGTATTTAATTGCTTTTATTTGCCATTTGCAACACCTCTCCCAACAAAATCCTAGATAAGACAATGTCCGTCTGTCCGTCTGCCTATCTATCGGTATGTAACCTAAATTTGACAAAAGCTTATCTTGCTTAAGAGTTCTACAGAAGAAAAAATCGCTACAAAGTAAAAAACAAACACTTTGTTGTCTAAAAAAAAAATGTTTTGTTATCAACTCCACGGCACGAGAACAGCAAAAAATTGTGCCATATTGAAACAACAGCTTGAAATACTTATTGCCGCGCATGTATTTGTTATTATAGAAGTTGTGTGGTAGCAAGACTTAGTCGTACTATACAATAATTTATATTTATGGCCTCGTAATCATTGTCACAAATAAATTACACTTGCAGAGTTTCAATGTTTACTTTTGATAAGTATTTATATACTTCAGCTCTTGCTATAGTCAGGTTAAAATGTAGTTTAAGTTTAAAAGTAGGTTTTATGTAATTGTAAACATATTCATAATAATCGTCGTGTAATTGTTTGATTGTTTTTTCCAATAACGCATAGAAATATATTCTTGTATTAGCGGACCGTGATCCGCAAGAACTGTCCCACTTGAACCATTTATTATATGAATAAACGGTTCTTGTTATTATTCATATTATGCTTATTATTCTACAGGGTCCGCCAAATAACTTTTTCTTTTTTGAAAATGCTATAAAAAAAAACTACTGAATATTTTCTCAAATTTCTTTTTTTAATTGAAAGTACAATCCTTCCGGTTAATAATGGAAAATAATTTCATTCAAATGGCTGCCTCGGCTGGCCATGCAGTAGCCTACACGATCGGTCCATCTTTTATGCACATTATCGATTGTGTGCAGCTGTATTTCACCAATGGCTTCACGAATATTGTCCTTTAAAGCGTCAATTGCCTCTGGCTCGTCGGCGTAACAGTTATCTTTGACGGCATCCCACAAATAATAGTCCCACGGTGTCAAATCGCAGCTCCGAGGTGGCCAAACGACATCAGCTCTGCGGCTGATAATGCGATCTTCAAAAACAGGGCGCAAAACATCGAGTGTAGCTTCGGCTGTGTGGCACGTAGCGCCGTCCTGTTGAAACCAATTGTTGTCCTCTTCAATTTTTGTGAACAAAAATTCGTTCAACATGGTCCGATAACGATCGCCATTCACTGTAACGGCCACTCCTTGCTCATTTTCGAAAAAAAATGGCCTAATTATGCGTCTGGACCAAAATCCGCACCAAACAGTGACTCGTTTTGGGTGCGTCGGCTTTTCAATGTATGCGTGCAAATGCGACAATTTTGCTTGTTTACATACCCGCCAAGATCAAAATGAGCTTCATCTGAATAGATGTTTTTTTTTTGGTGAAATCGGCATCTTCTGTAAGTCGATCGCAGGCCCACTTAGCGAAGTGAAAACGCATTGGATGCTCAACCATATTCGTTCAGCGGAAGGCTAATTATCTGTCAAATCAGACATGAGCTATGAGTTACCATTCACGAAATAAACACTAGTTGAAAAACGTTAGATGGCGGACCCTTTAGTTGCCTAATCATTTATTCTTTCACTTAATGTAACTTATTTAAGAAATTGTCTCAGATATTTTATTTGTAATATGAAGTACTTCTATTTCCCTGCATTTCACTGGCGCTGACTCCAAATTACCAGTAGCCCTCAACATAATTGCAACATAACATAAGCTCTTAAATTATATACACAAACTTGCATAAACCAATTGAGAATTACATACGAAAAATCATAGTAGGCTTTGAAATGTTTAGAAAACAACAAAAATGTCTAATTCGATATGAATCCAATTAGATTTATTTATTTGCTATTCGATATGCATCGAATAAGGCTTGTGTTTTGTTTCTCTTTTTTTTCAATTTTAAAACCTACTTTTGTGTAATTCTCAATTAGTTTTTAACAGTTTGTGTATAACCGAAGAGGTTTTGTTATTTCACAACTAAATTGAATTGTTCATTTTTTCGTTCCCAAAAATACAGACTGTATTTATACGTTCCAAAAAGAATTGGAGGGTATATTCACTTTGTCATTCCATGTGAATTAAGATTTATAGGCCAATTATTATAAATTTTTTGTTTTAAATTCAGAAAGACATGATAAATATTCCAAGGCACAAAGGAAAGTCAACATCAGTCTTTAGTTATTCAACTTGCACAGCAGAGCAGAACAGCTGTTTTCGAAAGCCACAACGCTCTCATCATCAGTGCTCATGTGTATTGTGTTTGTCACCACTTAGTAGGTGGCTTAGTTGAATATGATAACAGTTCTTATTTAAACAATTTTTATTAGGAAATTGCATACGAGAACTGTATAAATTTTTTCTTGTTTTCTTAAGTCAAGTACCATAAAAATCTAAATTTTAATAAGAGTAACAATAGTTTATATTATATGTTTTTTGGCTGTAATTTAAAAAAAATTAAAAACTTTGATTTTTCTTGTGGATTATTTTTATTTGCTCTTTTAATTTTTTTACATCAAGTCGAGAATATGATGTCATGTAAATGGCCGCCGCCACAGTTGATTGTCATTTGGCGCAAAATTTATAGCATATAGCTGATAGGAGGATTACTTTTGCGCCACCCTGTATTTGGAGGGTATTTCTGATTCGACCCGGTCGAATATAACGTTTTTACTTGTCCCAGTAAAAAATCATTAATGGAAAACAAATGCAATGATGCAAGATACTGAATTGGACTGATGCAACGTGACTTGTGTCTTGAACTAGTGCCATCATAATAACACATAATTTTTTTAATTACTTATTCAAATTGAACTGAAACTAAAGAAAAAATGAAACACAACACAATACTGCTAAAGTAGACTGTGCGCATTTTTAAAAACTAAAAATTTTAAAAACTTTTTTTTAAGTTACAATTGTAATAGAACTGCCATCTGAAAAATTAACCACTTCTTTTCTGCGAATTTTTTATTTTTATTTTTATTTTTTGCAAGTTTATGACACATACGTGGTGTGGTATCTTTTTTTCTCGGTTTGGAATAAAGAAAAAACTCAAACTTTCTTTTCAAAACTAATGGATGAATGACATAAGTGTTTATTTGTGTGTGTAGTTGAGTATGTATCTCTTCAAATAGCATTTGTATACGTGTGTGTGTGTGTTTAACGACTTGAACCTAAAAAATAAAAATGCACATGTACAATGTGCAGTTTTAAGACTTGCTGTATGTGCATGTGTGTGTGTTTGCATGAGTGTGTTTTGCAATGAACATTTTTTTAATGAAAAATTTGCTATTTGATATTTCTGGAGTGTAATAAATGATGTGTGCTTGAGTTATTTTTTTTTTTTAATTTTATTTGGCTTTTTATAGTTAAGAAACCATTTTGGGTTTAAGTATTTTTTATTGTTGTTGTTTTATTTTATTTGTATTCTTCTTGCATTTTGTTTTTGGAAATGATCGCACTTTTTTCGGGTACTGCTTATTTGTGCTGTTTTTGGCAAAAATAATTCAAAGACCCCTTCTACTGCTGCTGTTGATTTTTATTTTTTTTTATGAGAATTATTTGCTGCCTTTTCAGCTTCTTCCTTATATTATCCAGTTTTTTTTTCCTCTGCTCACCAGAGGCCCATTTGATAATGTTCCACTAAAGCTCTACAAGTATAGAACTACAATATTGAGAGTAATTCAATTAAGGTAAAGTTTTGCAGAATCTCAAATTATATTTTTATATCCTCCAATTCGATAAACATTTGGACCTATACGATATAAAATTATTGAAGTCATTGGGAACTGTAACGAATAGTTGCTGGCGAAGTAAAAAATTAAAATGGCTACAAGAAATTCTTCTTTCATAAAGAATCTTTCATTAAGCGCTTTCTATCTTTGTATGCAAATAAAACAAAGTGAATGAGAGATATCATAGAAATATTTTATTCGTTTAAAGGGTGTTTTTTATAGAGTGACATAAGTTTAAGTCATAATAAAACAAGGAAATAAATTTTTAATATCAATGACTTTATTGGAAAGAAAATTTTATGAAATTAATGTTTCAAATAATTTCTGCCATGTGGCCGTCACGGCTGGCGCATAAAAGCCACAATCTGGAACACCAATTTTTAACCACTAAAAAAGTACTTCCATGAAGTGGAAGGACACAATCCCAGTTGCTGAGAACGGCGACGAATTTATTGATTAGAATCATCTTCAATGCTTTCCTGTACAGCGGCTACAGCTTCTTTAGTGCGCACTGTTCGGAGTCTCACGGGATGCACATTATCAGCAACTGTAAATGTAGTCCGAAAACGATATATTAATCTTCGAAGTAGCCGCTCTGAAGGACGATTATGTAGGCCATAAAATGAAAGAAGTGGCACGATGAGTTTGTGGAATAGAACAATTATTTCGATTAAAAATTTCCACTATTTGCACGCGTTGCTCTAGTGTTGTGACACTCTAAAAAAACACTATAGCCCTATTCACAATCTTGTGCAAATGGTCGTGCATCATTGCATTTGCAAAATAATTGTACTCTACACCAACAAAATACATTGAAAATGCTCTCAAATACTCTCTCAATTTGCAAATGCTATAATGCAAGACCATTTGCACAGGATTGTGAATTGGGCTTATATTAATGCCATGAGCGAATGCCATCGAAGTGGGATTTGCATACGGCAGAGAGATATAGCAACCAATTCTAGTAGTTCCGATTAATATATAACTAAAATTTATTATTGCAATATATCTTAAAGCTACTTATTCTTAATATCATGCATTAGGTACTTGGATCCCTAGTGCTCTAAACCCCCCCCTCCTATAAATGGAGCGCATCAAAAAGATTTAATTTTCCAGGACTCTAATTCATATCTCAGAATGAATAGTAACCCAAGTGGGCTTTGATCCCCTCTGTGGTTTCTGACGTATGTGATTACACTTGCGACTTAAGAAAACCCCACAAGAAAAAGTCGAAGGGAATGAAATCGCACGATATCGGTGGCCAGTTCACATCATCTAGTTTTCCTGTTTACTTCTTTTCTTTTTTGCTACATCTTCTCCATCTCTTGCCCTAATTCTCCGAGAGATTCGTTTTGAAAATTTTATTTAAACAAAGTTGAGCCTTACTCGAATGCTGTACAGTGTTAATGACATTCTCGCATGATGCATATATAATCTGGAAGTTTGTGTGCAATTTATATAAATATTTTTATTTTCGGGTTCGCTGCTGCATGTTGATGTGTTTTATTTTTGTTGTTGTTATTTTACAGCTTTGTTCTAAAAAACCAGAAGATCTTTTGTAGAAAATATAAACAAAAAACCAACAACAACAGCAACAGCAACAAAATGATATATGTATGAAAAGAAAACAAACTGCTTTAGCAGTTCATTATTATTTTATTCTGTTTAAAAAGAGGGGTAGCGTCTCGTAACGGGGGGGCATGAGTTGTACAGTATTTGAGCAAGTTTACTTGCACACATTAACGTGTTTGTGCATTTGTGTGATATTTAGCAAAATATATTTGGGGCCATTGACCGTAAGTGTTGTTGAAAATAAAACATTTTAATCTCTATAACCAAAATATAAAACAAATTACAAAATGTTAACTCACATCTGTATGGGTAAATGTATTATTCGTTTCTTTATGACATGCGGTTCAGTTTGTAAAGCTTTAGTTATTTATAAAAAATAAAAATATTATACAAAATCTACTTATTTTCAATTTATCGCTCTTTTGTTGCCACCAACTTCTATAAATAAAGTTAGTATGAATTTATTACTAATATGATCGTTAAAATTTCGTGTTCTAAAAAAAAGTTTCATTATTCGCCAATCGTTTAACTTTTATCATGATTACGAAACACAAAGCAATTTTGTTTTCGTTCAAGAATTGTAACGAGTGAAAGCTAATTACGGAATTTACGCTAAAGATTATTTCATTTAGATTATTTTACTGAAAATTTTTGTTTTAAGATGAAAAATTATTTTCCAGACTCAAGTTCAAATCTGCAAATTATTTTTTTCTTTATGTAAATTGTATTATAGGATGTTTGTTTTTCCAACGGGATCCAAGTTCAAATCTGCTAAACTGCAAATAAATTATTTTTTATTTTTATTTAATAAATAAATTTGTTCAAATTCTATTTATTTCTTTAGAGGGGAATATTAAGAATATTTCTCATGGTCACAATTTTTTTTTTTAATTTTTATTAAATTCAAATAATTTTATTAAAAGTGGAATATTTAGAATATTGCAAAAATTTAACTGCTATTAACTTTTTGGCCTTTATTTTGGTAATTTATTTTATTATTTATTAAGCTCGAGGCCGTTTTTTTTATAACAAATTATTTAAATTTTTGTTTTATTATTTTGTTAAGATTCTATAGGCTAATTGTTCGAAATTTTAATTTAAATCTCAGAAAGACATGAGATTTAAATTAAAATTTCGAACAATTAGCCTATAGAATCTTAATTCAATTTAATATAGCAATATAAAATGTTCGTTAAAATTCTTTATTTATTTTATTATTTATTTGAACAATAAAAGTAAATTGGAACAATTTTATATAAAAAACGTCTCCGAATAATAAATAATAAAATAAATTACCAAAATAAAGGACAAAAAGTTAATACCAATTCAATTTTTAATATATTCTAAAAATTCCACTCTTAATAAAATTATTTGAAGGTAATAAAAACTAAAAAAATTATTTTCAGATTTGAACTTGTGTCTGAATAAACAGTTCTTATCTTAATAATGGAATTAGTAAGTTCGAAAATATAAAAATTTACAATTATGTATAAGATTTTTGTTTTAAAAATTTAATTTTTATTTGAATTTTTGAAAATAATAATATTCATATACACTTGAAGAAGTTACACATTGTTGTTAGCGAAATATTGGAGAATAATAAAAATTTGTTACCATTGTTGTTTATATAAAAATAATATTTTCTGATTTTATAAAAATCAAAAACTATTAGAACATGTCTTAAAATTAATGTATACTTTATTATCAAACCAGGGTATTAATTTAATTATTAAACTAAAACCTGTTTATTCAGTCGCAAGTTCAAATCTGCGAGTGCACAAACTATATTTATTTATTTAAAATAATTTTATTAAATTCAAATTTTTATTAAGTATAAAATATTTACCCCCATAATCATAAAAAAAATAAAACGTATTTGAAATCTGTTTTAAGAATATTTTGTATGAAAAAATTTGATTAAAATACATTTCAAACTCGTTTTAAATTTTATGAATTCCGGGGTTAGAACATTTTTTATAGTCATCAAACTAATAGAACAGACGAAACCCTAAACGCCACATATTCATATTAGTAAATAGTTTTTATGAATTGAAAAAAGATTATTAATTTATATGGAAATACACTTGAAAATAGTATTTATCCTATCAACTTGGAAATGTGTATTCAGTGCGCATACGTTACATAAATAGATTTCTGCTATTTTCTATATAACGTATACGCCCACAGGTACTTGCAAGTGGTAGAGCATAATAATAAGTCACATCACGATCTATTTGAAAATACATAATTGTTTAAATGATAGGTAAGCATTTTTCGACAGCAATTATATTTATAAAATTTTGTATATGGAAATACTAGATGTCAGGTGATATATTTAGGCAGGACTTTAAGACCGATGGATCTTTAAATTGCTAAAACTAACACACAAAAAGAATTACATTTATACCAAACAAAAAAAATTTTTTTTTCGAAAAATCAATCCATGGCATTCAAATTTCGGTAGGCTAGTGAAGCCCATGTTATCAGTATGGAGGTCATAGGTTCGCTTCCTACCACAGGTGAAGGTCTTCGTTACTACTCTCAGTTAATTAAATTGATTAGGATTATCGAAGGAGGATGCTGCTGTTACTCTGCTTTTTAGTACATCATGATCGTGTCAGTCGCTGCCAATCATGTTCAGTGACCAGTGATATGCCTTCATCGCAGAAACAGGTTGGCAACAACTAACACAACCACGCACTAATGCTGATCAGAAGAAATCAACACAATATTTCACGACTCATTGCGTGGTTGAACTCAGGACCGTCCGCTTCATAGTCTCGTGTTCTACTACTTCAGCCAATAATAAACGGTAAATTAATTTGTTAAATCAATTTGATGGCAACTTTATTTTCAAAAAGGGGCCAGTTCACTGGGTCCCTTGCTCATGCGATTTGACACCTTTGGATTAAGTTTTAATGGGCTAATGACTACAAAACAGCTACTCCGGAAGTATTAGAAGCCAATATTCAATCCATAGTTGATGTCTTACGGTCAGATTTATTAGATAAAATAATAAATGGAAAAATTAATGATCGACTGTACTATGTAACTCGTAGCCGCGACAGACATATGCCAGAAATCATATTTAAAAATTAATGCCTTGCAATTACCCACAAGATTAGAATAAAAAAAGGTAATAAAAAAAATACTCTGACTTGTATTACTATTTCGAAATTTCATGAAATTAAAAAAAAACACTCGATACTATGGACGAGACTTTTTATTACACAATAACCTGTGACCGAAACATTATAATTTAAACCGAAGATCTGGCGTTTGTCTAAAAGGAACGGATGTAGTAGATGGAGCCAAGTCCGCTTTGGACAGTGTCTATATGACTTTTCTTTACTTAGAAAATAAAAAACATAAAATTAAACCATAAAACGGTGTTTTTTTTTATATACAAGCTTAAATCATAATAAAACAATGAAATATATTTTTAATATCAGTGAAACGGGCTTTTATTGGAAAGAAAATTTTATGAAATTAATGATGAAATATGATTTATGCCATGTGGCCGCCACGCAATTTGGAACACCAATTTTCAACACCTAAAAATATCTTCCATAAAGTGAAAGGACATAACCCCAGTTGCTGAGAACGGTGACAAATTGATTGGTTCGAGTCATCTTCAATGCTCTCCTGTACTGTGTCTACAGCATCTTCAGAGCGCACTTTTCGGCGTGTCACGCTACGCACATGATCAGTAACAGTAAATGTGGTCCGAAAAGGATATATTCTTTTTCGATTTAGCCGCACTGACGGACGATTGTGTACGCCATAAAATGCAGGAAGTACACGATGAGTTTTTGACGAATAGAACAATTATTTTGATTAAAAATTTCAACAATTTGCCAGTGTTGTGACACTTTTTTAATGTAATTTCAATTACATTTTGGATGCCCTTTAATATAATGATATTTATGATTAAAAAACAACCAGATACAAAAAATTATATACAATCTAAACAACATTTTTATTGGTAAGATCAATGCATGGTATTAATATTTCAAATTCATATCCTGCATATGGCCCCAACGGCTGTTCTAGACGAAGTGTGCTGCGGAAGTACTATTTTAGGCCACCCTTACGCTCATTGCTGGCCATATGTCTCAAATAACTCAAACTGCTTTGTCACCATAAGCCTGTGAATTGACGTGACTACACAGGCAACAATCGGAAGGTGTTGTAACGCACGACTCGGTACAGAAATTGTCAGGACTATTTCTCGAAATTTACTTTACACCATATTTTGAGTTGACTTGAGGAAGAAAAAACATTGCAACCGTAGGAAACCTCAGCTAGAAAACTTTGCAACTGCAATGGAAATCCATAAGCCTGTTATATCTAAATATATAGATATATATATTTTTAAAATTACTTGAAATAAGTACTCCCGGCCCACAAAAAAAGGATGTCCTTTTTAAAAGTCATTGAAATTAATAAAATAATTACAATACATGCAAGTGATTACGGTAGTATCGTCATGTCCAGTCGATTGGTTAAATCAATAAGATCATGCACATATGAATGCTTCTATGAAATCCTTAAGGATCACACTGAATCAAGTAAATAGGTAAATAGTTGATTAAGTCAGTGAAGTCAGTTTCACTGTGTCGGTGTGTAGGGAACAATTATATTTTTACAAATTAGCTAATCCAGATCGGGAATAGTTTAAAAGCATTAAAAGAAAATTACTTAAATAGAAAAGTAAATATTTTCCTGTGGCCCATTCAATCAACATTTTCATACTATCACTCTAAATTTGCTTAAAACCTATTGAAAATCGCAATTGTTTTTTTTGTTTTAAGAAATAAAAAAACAAACCTAATAAAGGAAATATTTTAATCACTTCTTATTCTCTTAGTGGTCTTGTATTTTTAATGAAAATTATTTATAATTTTCATGCATACAAACGATTTGTTTTTATTTCCTTGCATCAAATATTTGTTTATTATTATTAAATCTTATTCCAAGAATACAAACGCACAACAACCTTAAAAAAACATATGTTTCGTTTTGTTTGAAAATGAGTAATTTTTTTGCGACGTTCTATGGAATAAAAAACTAAATAAATACGCCGTCATTAAAGATCATTGATCTGATGAATCTTTTTTTTTTCTTTTTTTTTGCAGGCTGCCAGAAAAAAAATTAATCTGTAACTACCAAAATAAAGCAAAAATATGTATTATTTAGTAGAAATTTATTAAAGTTGGATTTTACATTAAAACAATATATGAAACAAATCAGTTGGTCGTTATCTGCAATTCAGTGTCACAATACTTTGACTATAAAATACTTTTTGTTTTATTAACTTGAGGTAGTTGATTAAATTTGTTGTCAGCCGTTTGCTGACGGCAATGGTAAGCTAAGACGGGGCAAATGTTTCCGCAAATTTTGTATTATATTTTACTACAGACACATTCTCTAAAATCAGTAACACTTTTTAGTTCACCCAGTGGAAAAGCGGCTTATGGGCTCTTTTAGTTTTTTTTTTTTTTTTTGGGGAATGCAGTAAAAACTGTTTTAAAGCAGTATTTTCATGTATTTAATACAAAAAAAATTATAAAATAATCAAACGGCAACACGGGTATTAAAACAAAATTTGTTACCATCAGAATAATACAGTTCTCGTATGCAATTTCCTAATAAAATTTGTTTAAATAAGAACTGTTATCATATTCAACTAAGCCACCTAATAAGTGGTCACAAACACAATACACATGAGCAGTGATTATGAAGGCGTTGCGGCTTTCGAAAACAGCGGTTCTGTTCCGCTGTGTAAGTTGAATAACAAAAACTGATGTTGACTTGCCTTTGTGCCTTGGAATATTTATCATGGCTTTCTGAATTTAAAACAAAAAATTTCGAATAATTAGCCTATAAATCTTAAGTCAATTTAATGAAGCAATGTGAATGTTTGTTGAACACCTTATGTTATGGTCACTGAACATAATTGGCAGTGACTGACACTATCATGTACTAAAAGCACAGTAACAGCACCCACCTTCTTCGGCCCTGTAGCAAAAATTAGCCGGCGAAGTACAAAAAAGTAGAAATAGCTAAAAAAAAAAACTGTCTATCTTCTTGTGTTTACTAATCTGTCCCCTCAATACTATCCCCTCGTTTTCAGTTTCGGCGCAATGACAAGGTCGGTCATACCTGAGTGCTGGTCGAAGTTAAAAATAAAAAAAATAAACTGCCGCCACAATACATTATCTACTCATCAAATATTTCATTACAAGAAGAAACATACGCTTTTTATAATTTATTTTCAAAATATCTTTGAAGCCTTAAAATGTTTAGCAAACTCTTACAGCCATAATCATAAAAACTTACTATAGGGTCCGCCATCTAGCGTTTTTTTTTCAACTAGTGCTTATTTCGTGAATGGTAACATTTAGCTCATGTCTGATTTGACAGGTAATTAGTTTTATCCTTCCGCTGAACGAATATGGTTGAGCATCCAATGCTTTTTCGCTTCGCTTAGTGGGCCTGCGATCGACTTACACAAGGTGCCAATTTTGCCAAAAAAAATCATCTTTTCAGATAAAGCTCATTTTGATCTTGGCGGGTATGTAAACAAGCAAAATTGTCGCATTTGGGGCACAGAAAACCCGCACGAATACATTGAAAAGCCGACGCACCCAAAACGAGTCACTGTTTGGTGCGGATTTTGGTTCAGAGGCATAATTGGGCCATTTTTCTTCGAAAATGAACAAGGAGTGGCCGTTGCAGTCAATGGCGATCGTTATCGGGCCATGTTGAACGAAGTTTTGTTCACAAAAATTGAAGAGGAGGATATTGGCAACATTTGGTTTCAATAGGACGGCGCTACGTGCCACACAGACGAAGCTACACTCGATGTTTTGCGCCCTGTTTTTGAAGATCGCATTATCAGCCGCAGAGTTGATGTCGTTTGGCCACCTCAGAGCTGCGATTTGACACCGTTGGACTATTATTTGTGGGGTGCCGTCAAAGATAACTGTTACGCCGACGATCCAGAGAAAATTGACGCTTTAAAGGACAATATTTGTGAAGCCATTGGTGAAATACAGCTGCACACAATCGATAATGTGCTTAAAAATTGGACCGATCGTGTAGGCTACTGCATGGCCAGCCGAGGCAGCCATTTGAATGAAATTATTTTCCGTTATTAACCGGAAGGATTGTACTTTCAAATAAAAAACGAAATTTGAGAAAATATTCAGCAGTTTTTTTAAAGCATTTTCAAAAAAAAAAGTTATTTGGCTGACCCTATATTATTGGCTTATAAATCGTATTGTAAACCATTAGTAACTCCACAAATTTTAAAGTGGGTCCGCCACTTCTTTAAAGGTACTGGTATATTAATCACATATAACGATAATAATATCGTCTGACCTTAACCTGCACACATGCCTAATCACCCTGTATTATGCGTACTCATGTTAGATGAAACATGACTGTATGTTTTTGAATAAAAATGAGTGTCAATATTCTGGTTTCTATATTTGTTCACCTTGTTTATGGACTGCAATCAACAATGATTGTGATCACAATGATCATTTCGTTTACTAACATCATTAGCATTCACACAAGCTTTCATTTTATTGTATGCGTTTGAAAATTTTGTAGATTGTATAGAACTTTTTGTTGGTCGTTAGCCTTAGTTTATTGTTGTTTCTTTTCATATGAGTGAGTGTAGGCACGAATGATTGTTTTGGACAAGTTTTCAGTACGTTCGCACGTACAATGCTGTCAACATAGGAAAGTGAGTGGAAACGTCAAAATGCTTTCAAAATAATTATATGGTAGATATTAAGAGGCCACAATACATTTAACAAAATTCTTAACGATTTTATTGAATTTGTAAAATCTGTCACAATAACAGATGTAATATTTTTCAAACAACAGCTTAAGCCTACTTTTGTGTCTACAATTAACGTTTAATTTCCTATATAAATAAAGCGTTTTTTTAGAGTTTTACAACACCAGAGCAACGCGTTGATTATATGTTGACATTATTTTGATTAAAAATATTGACATTTTTAATCAAAATAATTGTTCTATTCGTCAAAAACTCATTTCGTACTTCTTGCATTTTATGGCGTACACAATCGTCCTTCAGAGCAGCTAGATCGAAGAACAATAGATCGTTTTCGGACCACATTTACTGTTACTGATCATGTGCATCCCGTGGGGCGCCGAATAGTGCGCTCTGAAGATGCTGTAGACGCAGTACAGGAAAGCATTGAAGATGATCCTAATCAATCAATTCTTCGCCGTACTCAGCAACTGGGGTTGTGTCCTTCCACTTTATGGAAGATATTTTTAGATGTTGAAAATTGGTGTTCTAAATTGCGTGGCGGCCACATGGCATAAATCATATTTCATCATTAATTTCATAAAATTTTCTTTCCAATAAAACCCGTTTCACTGATATTAAAAATATATTTCATTGTTTTATTATGATTTAAGCTTGTATATAAAAAAACACCGTTTTATGGTTTAATTTTATGTTTTTTATTTTGTAAGTAAAGAAAAGTCATAAAGACACTGTCCAAAGCGGAGTTGAGTCCATCTACTGCATCCGTTCCTTTTAGACAAACGCCTGATCTTCGGTTTAAATGATAATGTTTCGGTCATAGGTTTTTGCCTAATAAAAAGTCTAGTCCATAGTATCGGGTGATTTTTTTTAATATCATGAAATTTCGAAATAGTAATACAAGTCAGAATATTTTTTTTTATTACCATTTTTTATTCTAATCTTGTGTGTTAATTATGTTTTTAATATGACTTCTGGCATATGTCTGTCGCGGCTACGAGTTACATGGCACATTCGATCATTAATTTTTCCATTTATTATTTTCTCTAATAAATCTGACCGTAAGACATCAACTATTGGCTTCTAATACTTCCGGAGTTGCTGTTTTGTAGTCATTAGCCCATTAAAAATTAATCCAAAGGTGTGGAATCGCATGAGCAAGGGCCCCAGTTAACTGGCCCACTTTTGAAAATAAAGTTGCCATCAAATTCATTTTACAAATTAATTTACTGTTTATTTGTGGGTGCTGTTGGCTGAAGTAGTAGAACATGAGACTATGAAGCCGACGGTCCTGAGTTCAACCCCGCGCTGAGTCATATAATATTGCGTTGAATTCTTCTGATCAGCATTAGTGCGTGGTTGTGTTAGTTGTTGCCAGCCTGTTTCAATGATGAAGGCATAGTCACTGGTCACTGAACATAATTGGCAGCAACTGACACCATCATGTACTAAAAACAGCACCCACCTTCGTCGGCCCTGTAGCAAAAATTAGCTGGCGAAGTAAAAAAGGTTGAAATAGCTACAGAAAGTTCTCTATCTTCTCACCTTTCTTCATCTGTCACCTCAATACTATCCCCTCCTTTCTAGTTCCGGCGCAATGTATTGCATATGTAGAGGTCATCCCCGGAGTAATGATCCCAGATAAAATAAAAACAAGAAAAAAACACCCTGTAAGGCAAGTTGTGATGTCTTCTGTTGATGTTAATTTGATTAATTTTGGGATATACAA
Organism: Linnaemya tessellans; assembly: GCA_951800035.1. Classification (NCBI taxonomy): domain Eukaryota; kingdom Metazoa; phylum Arthropoda; class Insecta; order Diptera; family Tachinidae; genus Linnaemya; species Linnaemya tessellans. The sequence goes on from OX637536.1 coordinate 30,287,035, forward strand.
ATTTATTTAGCATAGCTTGATAGAGCTCCCCATTTGCGGCAAAGGCACCTCCTTTCGAAATAGAGGGCGATGATAAGAACAGCGTGTAAGTCGCACCAAACCGTGAATCTTAATGAATGTAATTTAATAAAAAATAATCTTCATCTCTAATCAATATTCTTTTGATAAAAAGTGCAACATGAACTTCGTGAACAAATTTATTTATTTTTTTTTAAACATGAAAGTAAATTAAATATTCTACTCTTAATGAAATAAATTGAATTGAAAAAAATCTAAAAAAAACATATAAATAATATAATAAAATATAATAAAATAATAAAAAATCATTTACAGTCATGCAGATTTCAACTTAAGCCCGTTGAAAAAATTAATAATTTACATAAGAAAGTTCGACTAATAAAAATTCATACATAATTAAAAAAAAATAATTTGCAGATTTGAACTTGAGCCTGAATTCTTATCTTAATAATATATATTAATTTATTTTTTTATTTATTTATTTATATTTTTTTGTTTCAACGTAAATTTTCATCATTTGGTTTTTTTGGTATTAAACAAACGACAACTCGGGTATTAAACAAAAGTGTGTTACCATCGGTTTGATACAATTCTCGTATGAGGGTTCTGAGTTCGACTCCGAGCTCAGACATGAGTATGGTGTGCATGGTTGTGTTAGTTGCTATCTGTAGCCTGTTTAAGTGATGAAGACAAATCACTGGTCACTGGACATAATTGGCATTGACTGACACTGGCATGTACAGAAGAGCAGAGAAGCTGCATCCTTCTTTGTTGGCCCTGCAACCCAAATTTAGACGGCGAAGTAAAAGTTTAAAATGGCTACCAAAAAAAAATTTTATCTTCCCATCTTTCTTCACCTGTCCCCTCAATCCTAACCCCTTCTATCTAGTTTCGGCGCCACGCACTGCACATGTAGGGGTCATGCCATCAGTGCTGGTCCGAGTAAACCAAAAGTGAAATTCTAATAAAATTTGTATAATTAAACTGCCTATTTCTCATTGTCGAATGAGTTCTTTCTTTCGTATAAATATACTTAAAACAAAAACAAAATTTTATAAATTGTTTTTGTTTCAAATGTATTTATACGAAAAAAAGGATTCATTCGACAATGACAAATAGGCAGAAAAACTGTTTCACATTCAACTGAACCGCCTAATAAGTGCTGGCAAACAAAAATACACATGAGTACTGATGATGAAAGTGTAGCGGTTTTCGAAAACAGCTTTTCTGCTCTGCTGTGTAAATTGAATAAATTAAAAACTGATGCTGAATTCCCTTTGTGGCTTAAAATATTTATCATATCTTTCTGTATTTAAAACAAATTTTCTAACAATCAGCCTATCAATTTTAATTTTAATTAGGATGAGTTTCCAAAGTTTATTGAACAGAAATGTCAATACAATTTGATGTTCTCATTTAATTTAATTTTATTATACAATCTAGACATTTTAGTCCTCTTGCTGTACTAAAATACCAACAATTCTCTACTAAAATTAGTTCATTTACCAGATCGTATTACATCCCAAACAGCTTGTGGGAAACCCTCCAGATTAGCATCACTTAAAACTGATAATTTGAGAATTTATTTTTTTTTTCTTGCTCAAATTGTTCTCTTGTAAATTTTTATTTATTTGCATTAGTGTTAGTTGTTGTTTTATTTTCATTCTGGGGGCTGTTGCATTTAAAAAATTGCTCAATACTCGTTCGTCTTCGAAGGTCAATGACTGCCAAAATTTCTGCATGTTGTCTATGTATAGGTATAATTTTTTTTTAGCACGAGAGCTGACTAACATACTGACTTTGGCAGCCACAAAAAAGATACTCGTAAACAGAGAACAAACAACAATACAAACTTCTATAGGCGTTTAGGAAGACGAGAACCATTATACTAGCCAGCAATAAGTGCAAATATGCATAAAAATTCTTAAACTAAGAGAAGAAATTGAAAGCACATGTGTGTATGGTGGCATGAATGTATCGCAAAGCAGTACGCGCAGTGAAGAGGGTGTATATTTTGGTTTTCAAATATATAATATATATAGGATTTTTCTCATGCCCAAATTGTATAATGAAATACTTGCATAAATAACGCAAATACAAAAAATAATCTGTAATTCTACGGTTTATTGAACCGTGCACACGTTTTAGAACAAAAAACGGCCACAAAGTACTTTGACGCCTACAAGCGCGTACTCGTGTGCAAATGTTAATAGACCTAATGACGATCATTTTTAGTATATCGAATATTTTTCCTTTGTTGGAATAATATTTTGGCATACATTTTTAGGAACTCTTGCAAATGATTTCATGTTCAATTTCCCAAAAACAATTGTAAACTAACAAAAAAATAATAATAATAATAAAACTCCCAGACCATTCATTGTCTATTTCAGCCGGATGCAAGGTTCACTGCTATTTACCTTCTGGTTTTTTTTGTCTCTTTTATTTCAGTTCTGCAATTAATTTGTCTTTTTTGGGTTTGTTGTTATATTTGCTTACTCAACCCATTGCCGAAAAAGAATTGCATAAATTTGTAAAATTGTTTATAAATTATAGTGTTTACGGTTTCCTTCCTTGTTGGGTTTGTGGTACCCTCTCTGTCTGCTTCAAGTAGGCTAATCATTTGCTGATTGTATACAATGAATTAAAAAATATTTTCAAGCTTGTGAAAAAAGTCAAATGGAAAAAAATCTAATAAAGTTTGTAAATATAAAGACAAACACTAATTGCGTAATCCAAACTTCATACTATTTAGCACCTATTAATAAAATTTCTTCTCTCTTTCTTATAGCAAAAGTTATACCTTAACAACAATATTAATTAAAATATGTCATCGATCTTCAAAGTTGTTTTCAATTAATTTTGTAATTGCAACAATAACTAATATGAATTTCATAACATAAACACGTTTAAGACCCTATATTATATTGTCTTGTGGGTGGTGTTGGCTGAAGTAGTAGAACACGAGACCATGAATCGGACGGTCCTGAGTTCAACCCCACGCTGAGTCATGAAGTATTGTGTTGAATTCTTCTGATCAGCATTAGTGCATGGTTGTGTTAGTTGTTGCCAGCCTGTTTCAATGATGAAGGCATAGTCACTGGTCACTGAACATAAGTGGTAGCGACTGACACTATCATGCACTAAAAGCAGAGTAACAGCGAAATTGGTCAAACATTCCGAGCTACAAAAAAAACTCTTCTCATCTTTCATCTGTCCCCTCAATACTATCCCCTTTTTTATATTTCCGGAGCAGTGCACTGCATATGTAGGGGTCATCCCCTGAGTGCTGGTCCAAGATAAAAAATAAAAAAATTATTATACTTTCTTAAGATTGAAAAACTAATTGTTTGTAAATTTGTTTTGCATTCAGAAATACATGATAAATATTCCAAGACACAAAGGAAATACAACATGAGTTTTTTAATAGCGCGACTTACACAGCACAGCAAAACAGCTGTTTTCGAAAACCGCTACACCTTCATAATCAGTAGTCATGTGTATTTTGTTTGTCACTACTTATTAGGTGTCTAGTTTAAATACAAAAATTATATTGCTTTTTAGAGATTGGTTTAGTATTTCTTAGCGGAAATTTTTTTCCTCTAGCCCGATTCAGCTCATTTACGAACTTGACCTGTGCATTGCTTCAAAATGCATATATACCAAATTACAAGGGTTTGGACTGAATCGTGATTTCCACAGACGGACGGACGTGGCTAGATGATCTTAGATCATCACTGATCAAGAATATACATATTTACTTTATTGGGTCTCAGAGGGATTTTTCGCAGCGTTACATCCGGAATGACAAAGTGAATATGCCAATTTTTTTTTGGAGGGTATAAAAAAGAAATTCAAACAACTGCTGGTCCAAGATTAACGCGTTGGACCGTCTTCGACATAAAAATATATCAAATTGAATTAAGGGTATTTAAACAATAATGTGTTACCATCAGGTTAATACAATTCTCGTATGCAATTTCCTAAAAAAAAATTTATAAATAAAAACTGTTATCATATTCAACTAAGCCACCTAATACATGGTGACAAACACAATACACATGAGCACTGATGATGAAAGCGTTGCGGCTTTCGAAAACAGCTGTTCTGCTCTGCTGTGTAAGTTGAATAACTAAAAAAACGGATGTTGACTTTCTTTTGTGCCTGGGAATATTTATCATGTCTTTCTGGATTTAAAACAAACAAATGTCGAACAATTAGCCTATGAACCTTAATTCAATTTAATATAGTTCGTTAAAATACTTACTACATAAAAATATATCCTTTGCTTAATAAAATTACAAGAATACTTAAAAAAATATATGGTTTTTAGAGGTTGGCTTAGTTCTTCTTAGGGGAACTTCTTTCCCTCTAGCCCGATTCAGCCCATTTACAAACTTGACCTGTGCTATCCTTCAAAATTTATTTATACCATATTGCAAGGGTATCGCTCTTTTCGTTTGAACTGAATCGTCATTTCCACAGACGGACAAATGTTATTAGGAAATTGCATACGAGAACTGTATCGAAACGATGGTGACACATTTCTTATTTCATACCCGTGTTGCAGTTTACTTATTTTCTCCATGTCCTATTTTCTCAAGACGGACGGTAACACGGACAATGAGTGTGGAGAGTGACAAGAGTATCTATACTGAAAGATTTCTTATGTACGAAAGAACAGGATCAGGTGGTCTCATATTTGAGTTGGGTCTGTCGAATTTTGCCTAAAGATTTGGCTTTGAGGCCAGATATCATTTTTCATTCATAATTGCGGAACTTTTCTTTTCGTAATACAATAAATATCTAGTACATTTTAATTTTTTTTCAATACGCACCTCTATTCGTTTGAAAATGTTCTTAGTAATTTCTTATGCCAATGTACATCGACGTTTCTGTCAGACAATGTCGTTGTGTATATGCGCACGCTAATAATTGTGATTTATTTATGCACTTGCAATAACAACTTTAATTGAATATTCTATCAATTTCTTTTACAAATTTTGTATTCACGATTGTTTTTAGTGTTTTATCACAAAGTTTATATTCACTGCGCACAATAACTTATTTTTAGAACAAATAGTTCTAAAATAATTAGTAGGAAAATAGCTGTTATTCATCAATAATATCGCAATGTACAGGGTGACTCCGTGGCGCAACGGTAGCGCGTCTGACTCCAGATCAGAAGGTTGCGTGTTCAAATCACGTCGGGGTCAAGCAAGACATGTTCTTTTTTTTAATTTTAAAAATTTAATTTAAATAAATTTGCATGAACAGTCTTGGCTAGCGCCAAGTGTAGCCACAACTAATATTTTTATACCATTCACAAAAAAAGTGAAAGGGTATATATGTGACGAGCAAAATAGAAAGGGACCTAAGGGTAAAAACCGGTTTGGTTCAGGAGAGCCATTTTAAAGATTTAAATACGTGTATCTTTGGTGTACCTTCACTTCATAAAACGTGCATATCTCTGGGAGGCAACACTTTTGGGGCATGGGATCAGTTTCATTCGAGGCTCAGATGTTGTCCATTAAAAAAAAAAGTGAAAATTGATATTTTTTTACCCTTAGGTCCCTTTCTCTATGCGCTGTTATATATACAATTTATATAATTGTTATTAACAGGGCACACTCTGATTATTTTGTTGTTGGGAGAAATTCAAGTACAAACGTCTACTAGAAGAGCTAGAGACTTCGTTCTTGGACTGATGGATTGGTAGTGAACTTAAATAGAGTGATATTGAATTTCTGAAAAATCCGAAATACGGTTCCAGAGCTGGGAAGCTTCCAGCAAAATTAACAAGCAAAAACCAATTATTTTTTTGTTTGTTTGTTAATTAAACCTATTTCATATTTTGGGAAGAATGAAATTTAAAAAAAATAAATATATGAAAAAAAATTCCAGGAATGGGAAATGGCAATTTTTTTTTTTTTTTTTTTTGTACATAAAATATTTTGTAGTACATGAAAAAGACCAAAATGTTTGCAAATTCTAAATTTTTCTTAAAAAAAAACTACTTTATAACTCATGAAGAGTTGCATTGATAAAAAAAAAACAAAAAAAGTAAGAATTTCGCTTCCAGAGTTGGGAAATTGAAATTTTTTTATACATAAAAGTAACCAAAAATATTTAAAAATCTTTTGATCGAAGTTATAATTTCGTATTTTTGCTAATATCGTCGGTACTGCAGCATAAATTATCCGGCAAAATAAATCACTAAAAGCTAGAGCAAATTTTCTGTATTCTGTTCTTTTCTCATCTGTCCTCTCAATACCATCCAATGCTTCAATGCTTTCCTGTACAGCGGCTACAGCCTCTTCAGTGCGCACTGTTCGCCGTCTCACGGAATGCACATTATCAGTAAAAGTAAATGTGGTCGGAAAAGCAACTATTGTTCTTCGAATGAACCGCTCTGAAGGACGATTATCTACGCCATAAAATGGAAGAAGTGCACCATGACTTTGACGAGTAGAACAATTATTTTGATTAAAAGTTTTAACAATTTGCACTCGTTGCTCTAGTGTTATGACACTCTTAAAAATACACGCTTTATATTTTACACATATTTCGATCAAAATGGAAAAGACTGCATGTATTCGTTGAAGAAAATATATAGTAGCCATTTTTGGTTTAAAAGGATTAAAGGGATTTTGAATCGTACAATCTTATAAAAACTCCAATTAATTAATTGTTAAAATAAGATGTTGATATTTCAGTAGAAACAAAATTTCCGCTTTGAAAATTCAAACATATTTTTAAATTTCTTTTAAGTCAGAAATGGAAGGATGTACATTTCTTTAAACAACTACAATTCCATTTCAAAAATTGTTCTAAAATGTTTCTTCAATAGGCGAAACTGAAAATTGTATACATAAAATAATTATAATTTAACCTTTATTAAAAACTTTCATATCTATAACATTTACTTCTCCACATCCTACTCCTGCCAGAATTTTCAACCCCATTTATAAAAAAAAAAAATTTGTATTTGCTGGAAAACAAAAACTTAAAAAATGTTAATGTGTCTGTGAACAAAATATGGAGGAGCAGTACTTATACTCGTATTATTATACACATAATATTATTTGTATTTTCTATTTGTGTACTCGAAGTCTTTTAATCGATTTTTTTTTTCTTCTTTCATTTGCCCAATTCATCAAAAATAAGTCATTATAAAGTTGCTTCTTTTTTTTCGCTACACTTTTTTCAATCCAAGAACACAAAAAAGAAGGAAATACTTTTTAAAGAATTTCATATACACATACATACATGTGTTTGTATGTATGTACGATAAAAAGAAAAGAATGAAAGAAAATAAATATAAAAATTACGTCGAAATAACCCCGAAAAATTTGCTAGCTGTAAGCAAAAACTAAGCTTTCTATTCAAATTCAACTTCATCGAACGCAAAGCAGCAAATTTATAACGGAAAAAAAATTATTGAAAGTAAAAAAAAAAATAAAGTTTCCGATTACCAAACATTCGTTACAAGAGCCTGCTGCTGATTCGTTTCCTTCCTTTTCGTCTTCTATATTTTGCTGTGTACTGGCACTTACAGCAGCAGCTCTTTGGCGGAATGAACTACTGCTGCATAGCAACTCCCCCCCCTTGCCTATTACACAGCTTAGCTTTCTTTTAGCTAAAACCAAATCAGGAAAAGAAAATAAAACATTTTTTTCCCATAATCGTATCATACTACTTTTACTACTGCCACTACTTACAACACGAACCCCCACCCCAACAACACACGTTTTGCAGCAACAATATCTTCTTAGCCATCTTCGCAGCATAAAAAACATGTTTTATAATAAGCAGAACTTAAATGTATAACATCTTTTGCCGATCTCTATCTATTAATAGGCTATAGTCAAACTTTCAGTAAACTGCTTCATTTAGTTTCTTTCTTACAACCATTAAAAGAAGACCACCTGGTGAATTAACACATTATTTAAACGCGTAAAAACGTCATATTCGACCGGGTCGAATCTTAAATACCCTCCAAATATTGTATTTGTATTTGTATGTTGAAATACTTTACAAAGTAAATTTGCAAAGTATTTGGTGCACAGATGCCGACGGAGTGACTTAGACTATATGCCGGCGATGTTATTAACCCGTATTTTCTTCCGTTACTGTGACTGACTGTACACGACCTATGCCTTCACATAGGAAGTAGCAACGTAGTTAACCACGGAATATTCCTCAGAAGAACTGTAAAACTATAGAGTTATCTGAGGTGTTGAAATTAACTAGTGCGAGTGAGACGCAAAACTCTCGAAAGAGAGTAAACAATCAGTGATCTGGCTGCACTTAAAAGATAATTGCCAACGAGGCTTGATGTTAACTGACTCAGAGCTGCTTTGCGACTGCCCCTCCAAATATATAGTAACCAAATACTCTATTTTTACTATACCCTCCAAAAAAAGAATATGGAGGGTATATTCAGTTTCTCATTCCGTTTGTAACGAAGCGAAATAACCATCTGAGACCTCCTAAAGACCTCATTCTTGATCAGTGATGAAATCTAAGACGATCTGAGCATGTCCGTCCGTCTGTCAGTCCAAACGAAAACAGCTAGAGTCTGGAAATTTGGTATAAATATATCTTGAAGGATAGAACGGGTTAAGTTCGGAGATGGGCTAAGTCGGGCAAAAGGGCAAAAAGTTCCCCTAAGAAGAACTAAACCAACCTCTAAAAAACAACATAATTTTTAAAGTTTTTTTGTAATTTTGTTAAGAAAATTATATATTTTTATGTCAAAAAAGGTCAAACGCGTTACACTTGGAGCCATAAAAAAAAATAGTTTTTGGACCCCGCCCCCTTTAGTGGGCGTTATTATATGCAAAGATAGTGTAAAAATTTAGCGAATTTTTAAGCTTTAACGACGAAACTGAGACATAACCTGGTACTACTCTGCCCTACTCCCTTCTCCCTCTTTGCACCCTAAAATGACCCTATCAAAAAAAAATTTAGTTTTGTTTTTAATTATCCCAAACATTTATTTTTAGAGTTTTATGACAAAGGTGAAATGTTTGCCCCTCAGCCCTTGCCAGAGCGACCCCGCCAAAATACAGTTTTAATATCCTCCAAAGAGAATTGGACCCCATAAAGTGTATATATTCTTGATCAGTGATGAAGTCTAACACGCTCTAGCAATGCCCATACGTTCGTCTGTGGAAAGCATGATATTGTCCATTTTGGAACCCCGTCCCTTAGTGGGCGTTCACGTACGATATTATATAAAAGAACTCTGTCCCACCCAGTTAAGCATTTTAAATTTACTTACTAAATATTTGGAGGGTGTTTAAGACTCGACCCGGTCGAATATAACGTTTTTACTTGTTCTTATTAAAATTAACATTTTTATGGTATTTGGATTAAGTAAACAAGAAAAATATTTATTTTAATACGGCCATTTCCAATATGTTGGAACGGACACCTTTCCGTCAGCATAAAAACTTACGTATTAATATTTTAAATCAAGGTGCAAAAGAGGGACTGAGATAAGTTAAAATTGTTTGACGTCCTGGGTCACAGTTCGTTTAAAACATTTCTGTGCCCAATTCAAAAACTCTATACAGGGTCACTCCGAGAAAGGCCATGGGAGAGACATCTCACCTACATCGTAAAAACATAAAAACAAAATTTTAGGGGTAATTAAGTGCTTGAGGGTGCTGTTGGCTGAAGTAGTAGAACACGACACTATGAAGCGGAGGGTCCTGAATTCAACCCCGCGCTGAGTCATGAATATTGTGTCGAATTCTTCTGATCACCATTAGCGACTGACACTATCATGTACTAAAAATCATAGTAACAGCAGCACCCTCCTTCGTCTTTCCTGTAGCAAAAATTAGCCGGCGAAGTAAAAAGGTTAAAATAGCTAAAACAAATTCTATATCTCCTCATCTTTCTTCATCTGACCCCTCAATACTATCCCTGCCTTTCTAGTTCCGGCGCAATGTACTGCATATGCAGGGGCCGTCCCCTGAGTGCTGGTACGAGACAAAAAATATTATTTAAAAAAAATAATTACAAAGTGGGTGGAGGAGTAGAGCAGGGAAAGTTCGGAGAACATATTGCCTTCATCGTAAAAGTTTATAAAGTAAATTTTTAAGGAATTTAGGCTTGAGGAATACAATTTTTTTAATTTTTACACTATTTTTGCATATAATACTTCACGTCAACGCCCATTAAAAAGGGCGGGGTCCAAAAATAGACTATATCGTGTTTTCCTCAGACGGACATGTGAGCATTGCTAGATCGTCTTAGAATATATATACTTTATGCATTCCAATTCTTTTTGGAGGGTATTAAGACGGTATTTTTTCGGGGCCACACTGGCAAGGGCCGGTGGGGGAGACATTTCACCTTTGCCATAAAACACTAAAAACAAGTTTTTAAAGTAATCAAGTATAAATATTTTTATATAGAGCAATTTAGGGCCAAAGGGCCGGGGGTAGGGCAGAGGAGGATCAGCTTACGTCTCAGCTTCGTCATAAAATAAAGTAAATGTGGTTCTTAAGGAATGTGGGCTTAAGTAATACAATTGTTAAATATTTACACTATTTTTGCATATAATAACGCCCATTAAACGAGGAGGTGTACAAAAATTATTTTTTTTTTATTTTATGGCTCCACGTTTAACGCATTGGACCTTCTTCGACATAAAAATATATAATTTGGTTAGCAAAATTACAAAAAAAAACTTTAAAAATTATGTTGTTTTTTAGAGGTTGTTTTAGTTCTTCTCAGGGGAACTTTTTCCCTCTGGCCCGAATCAGCACATTTACAAACTTGACCTGTGCTATCGTTTAAAATTTATCTATACCAAATTTTTTTAGGTTCTGGCTCTTTTGCTTTGGACTAAATCGTGATTTCCACAGACGGACGGACGGACGTGGCCAGATCTTAATAGATTTTATCACTGATCAAGAATATCTATGATTTACTGGTTCTTAGAGGAATATTTCTTCAATTCTTTTTTGGAGGGTATAAAAATTCAAATAATAATCCATGATCGTTAAACAGTATTATTTAATAATTAACTCTTTTAAAGTACTGTCCGTTCCTCCTTAATACACTGCATGACTATAGTAAGTGTTAGTAGAAAAATATATTGTAAAAAAATATTATTGTGATTATGAATTTGCATAAAACAGCGCTGAAGAAAGAAAGTTCTACACAAAAAGAGGCAATAGACAGAAAATATATATTGAAATAAGAACAGCAACTAATGCAGGAACACACAAATAATACAACCAACATTAACGGCAACGGAGCAGCAACATTAAGTAAAAGCATTTATAAGAGGATACAAAACAAAATTTTAATGTGAACCCAAAATTTTCTTCTTAGGAAAATGCACATAAGCAGAGGCATATAAGTAAGTATATAATATATGTGACCATGTATGTGAGTGTTAGTGTGAGAGCTTAAGCTACTCGTACTATTTTAATGAATTTAGCTTTTATATCCCTATGGTTCTGCCGATATCAGTCGTAATTGTCATCAAAGCAACGTCAAGGAATCATCATAAAATAGTCACTATAGAAGTCGCAGCAAGCCTGCCTAGTATCCTGCCAAACACGTTCAGTCATTCTGTAACAATTTTTTTCCCCCGAAAACAGAACGACTTCGGCTATATAACATTTTCAGTCTTACGCTTCTGAAGTGGGACAACGACATTGAAAATGCAATTCATTGTAAAATAACATATTTATGAAAAATTTAAATTTTTTTCCCCCATAGTAGCCCCAGTGGTTTCAATATATTCGTCAAAATAAATTTTACTGTTTCAACTGATTTAACAAACTAAAACTACCAAAAAAAATTTTGTAATTTTAAGATGAAGGCTATAGCAAAAATAAAAAACTATAAGCAGAAATTTATTAATACAGGCTCTTCTTTAGAAAGCAGAAAGTAGCGAAAAAAGTAAAAACTAAAATTGCTCGTGTATTGGGTGGATTAGAAGGGCGCGTCTATAATTCATTTCAATTTTGTACGTCACTTCTCATATTTCATATTTTGTATTATTCTTCTTTTTTTGCACTTTTGTTGCCAAAATCATTCTTCAGATTGTGCACTAAGAATATTTTTCTAACAACAAGAAAAAAATATGTTATGCAAAATATTGTATAATTTATTAAAGATCTCCACAAGCATAAACGAAATGGCTTACCCATAGAAAAAGGGACCTAAGGGTAAAAAAATCAATTTTCACTTTTTTTTTTTTTTGATGTGGACAACATCTGAGCATCGAATGACACCGATCCCATGCCCTTAAAGTGTTCCCTCCCAGAGATATGCGCGTTTTATGAAGTGATGGCACACCAAAGATACACGTATTTATATCTTTAAAATGGCTCTCCTGAACAAAACCGGTTTTTACCCTTTCTATTTTGCGCGTCACATATGTATGTACGGTGTCCGCCGGGAAGGTATACCACTTTGTTGGTTATAATGATTAAATGAAAGAGAATGGATCTTATATTGATAAATTAAGTTTTTTTTAATGTCGGCAATTATGTATGGAATACAATAGCAGATAAATGGCCGCCTCTGCTTGAGTTGCTCCAGCGTTTTTGGTTTGTTTGCATAAACTTTGCTTTTCAGATATCCCCCAAAAAAGAAGCCCGGGGCAGTCAAATTAGCCGACCGTGCAGGCCAATCACCACCACCATTTCTTAAAATAATATGTTGTGGAAAGAGGTCTCGCAGTAATTCCATTGTAATCCTGGCTGTACGCGATGTGGCATCGAATATTTTCCCATAACAAATTTGCTACGTGTATACTGTAAAACAAATTAGTATACAGTGTCCCGACGGACACCCGGTATCTATTCTAACAATATATAAATAAAAACTGGACAATGAAATATTTAAAAATTTCGGAAACTACTGCAAGATAAGGTAATAGATCAAAAGCAAATTTAAACAAGTAAAAACGTTATATTCGACCGCGTCGAGTCTTAAATACCCTCCAAATATTTAGTAAGTAAATTTAAAATGTTTAACTGGGTGGGACAGAGTTCCTTTAAGATATCTCTATATCCAATTTTAAATCTCTATTTTGAGAGAGTCATTCCGGGAAGGGCCAAGGGAGAGACGTTTCACTTCTTCAAGATCATAGAACATCTCAGATTATTATAGGCTTAAGGGATTGTTCAATATTTACACTACTTTTGCATATAATATCGTACGTCAACGCCCACTAAAGGGGCGGAGTCCAAAAAAAGACTATATCATGTTTTCCATAGACGAACGTATGGACAATGCTAAATCGGCTCAGACTTCATCACTGATCAAGAATATATATGTATATTTTGTGAGGAAACTTTTTTAAGGGAATAACTATATGTAAAATTTAATAAGTTTTTTTTTATAGGGTCATTTTAGAGGGGGAGGAGGTTGGGCAAAGGAGTACCAGGTTATTTTTAAGGAATGTAGGCTTAAGTAAAAACTATTTGCTAAATTTTTACACTATATTAGCATATAATAACGCCAACTAAAGGGGGCGGGGCCCACAAATTATTTTTTTTACTGTATGGCTTCAAGTTTAACGGGTTGTACCTTCTTTGACATAAAAATATGTATATCACTTGCATAACAAAATTACAAAAAAACTTTAAAAATTACGTTGTTTTTTAGAGGTTGGTTTAGTTCTTTTTAGGGAACTTTTTTCCCTTCTTGCCCGATTTAGCCCATTTCCGATGCTATCCTTCAATATATATTTAAACCGAATTTCAAGAGCCTGGCTCTTTTCGTTTGAACTGAATCGTAATTTCCACACACGGACGGACGGATGGACGGATGGACATGCTCAAATTGTCTTAGATTTCATCACTGATCAAGAATATATATATACTTTATGGAGTCTCAGATGGATATTTCGCTGCGTTACAAACGGAATGACAAAGTGAATATACCCTCCAATTTTTTTTAAGGGTATAACAAAAGCAAGTTGAAGGACATTAAAAGTAAACCAGAAAATCGGCCGTACTTTTTCTTGGCGGTATAATGGGAATATTCGTTATTTATATTTTTTTAACTTTCTGCTAAGACAAGTTTAAATTTAAAAATTAATCGATCGCCGTTAAACGGGTGAAAATCGGTTGATGAATTCGCGAAACGAAACGTAAACGAAAAAGATCGAATAAATTTATTTTGTTAAAAAATTTTAGAAATTATATATCTAATCAACTGAAGCTCCCAATACTTTTACAGGAAACTGCACCAATCACCTTTAATCACGTGGGAATCGGCTGATTCTTTCAAAAATTGTGGGAGTTTAAAAATTCAAATAATAATATTTTCCAATTTTATTCGTGTTAATTCTTTTCCCAAATAATTCCGTATGTATCGCAGCTAAATAGCGCTCTAAGACCCCATAAATCATATATATTATTGATCAGTGATGAAATCTGGATATATAGTATAGATAAGCTCTGAAAGATAGCACAGGTCAAGGTCATATATCGGACCAGAGGGGAAAAAATTCAACTAAATCAACCACTAAAACAAAAATATTTTTTCTATGTCAAAGAAGGTTCAAAGCGCTGAATTTGGATCCAGAAAATCAGAAAAATCTACTTTTTGACCCCACCCTCTTTAGTGGGCGTTGACGTAGGGTATTATATGAAAAACCGTGTAGTTATTCAACAAATTGTGCTACTTAAACCTAAATAAAATTTTTAAGATTTTATCATGAATCTGAGATGATCTCTGAACTTCTTCTGCCCTACCGCCGCCCACCTTAATCTCTTAAATGACTCTATATGAAAAAAAAACTTGTTTATTTTTACATTTAAAAAAATTTACTTCTTAGCGTTTTGGTAACGAGGAGATGTCTCCCCACGACCCTTCCCAAAGTGACCTGTCAACCTAGAGTTATCAGATTGGACACAGAAATGTCTTAAAGGAACTGTGACGCAGCAGACAACAAAGTTCTAGTTTTTTAGTATTAAAGTTATTTCTGCACAATAATGAATTGGGTTTTGTAAAAGATTTCGAGCAGCTCTTTAGAATTTTTGTGTGTTAAAATATTTTATTCAGTTAGCGAACAACAACAGCAACAACAAGAAATTAGGGAGAAACAGTTTTTATGTGTATTGAAAGATGTAGAACTTTTGAAGGGAAAGAAAAATAAAACGATATTTTCAAATGAGAGGGGCACACAAATATTTTGCTCTCCTCTTTTTTGCCTGCTTAAATCATTCTCACTAATTTATTTTTTCCAGTGTATGCTGGGGTTGTTTGAATATTTAGAAACACATATTTTTTGTTAGTTTTCATTTTGCAGCCAAAGAGAACATTTTGGTATTGTTTCCCTTTTGTTTTGCCGTTTTGTGCAACATAAGCCAAATGAAAAGGATTTCTAAAAGTTTTCTACTCGCTTTGCTGCAGGAAGGAGAGATGCTGGAAAGATTTAACTAGAATTCTTTTAAGCTTGAGTATTAATATTTTGTACATTTTATCTTAGTTTTTTATTACCGATTCCTATACAAGGAAAATATCAATATATTAGAGCTTTCTTTATGTCTAACAATGGCATTCTAGGCATTTTCCTTTTGCTCTTAACTGAAGCGGCAAACAGGCACTATTTTTGAAATTCACTACTACTTGTATAGTCCTACTCACACTCGAACGTCGTTTGCAAATGAGGTGGTTTAATGGCATTAGCGGGTTGAAATGATAGACAGACTTTTTTAGACGCGACTGTGTTTGTGCTTTGTAAAGTTTTGTAAATTAATTCTGGCTGTAGAAGACCGTGAACGGCGCAAACAGTTTCCATTCAAATCTGGGAAGATGTTTAAAATTTTCTCGCTAGAAAACAGGAAGGAAGGGCGTTTTGTTGTATGTATAATGAGTGTGTATGTGTATGTGTGTGTGTATTTGTTTTATAAAATTTTTTTTGTTTAAAATATGTGTAGTGGTAAAATATTGTTTTTATTGTTGTTTTTAAGCATTTAAAAGATAAACGCATTTTCTAGTTTGTTAAATTGAGGTTTCTTTTTCATGTCTTTCGCTGCCGAGAGAATAAAAGGGTGGGTTTGGAGAGGATATTATAATCAGCAGTTCGTTAAAGATTTTTGTCTACACTTTATAGTTTCTTGCTTAGCAAGTTTTTTGTTTCAGTTGACAAAATGTGGTAAAATTTTACTCTTAATTGATTTATTATTAATTTATTTATTTTACGTTTTTATAAGTTTTTGCATTTATTAAATGGATTTTTGTTCTAAATTGAATTTTCGTTAAGGAAGTCGACAAGACATCCTGATTTAGTTTGACGGCAGAGAGAAAAATATAAAAGTAAGCAAAATATGTGTTAGATATTTAAACGTTTACACAAAAATCTTAAGTTTTCTAGCGAAAGCCATGTTTAAATAAATGTTTTTTGCATAAGTAAAGAAATGCGAGTATTTATTTGGACTCACAAAAATGTCCAGTAGCTGCTTAGAAATTTCCCCGTGTTGCCGTAAAAGTGTAATTAGATAAAATATATATATATATATATATATATATATATATATATATATATATATATATATATATAGTGAATTTGGTTTTAGTTTCTTCCGCAGAATATTTTCTCAGGAAAAATTAAAAATATAAAAAATGAAAAAAACTTTCATGGAATAAAATATATCAAATAGCTTGAAATAATCTTTCACAATACCAACCCTGAAGTTTGGCTACATATTTTTTAATAAAAACAGACTGAAAAGCTGCTATTTTTAATTATTTATTTTCTTATTTTAACATTATTCTATTTTATTTTCTTTCATTTGTTTGTCATTCCTCAGCGAAATATCTCTATAAGACTGCATAAATTACATATATTCCCGATCAGTGGTGATATCTAAGACGATCTAGTCATAACCGACCGTTCGTCTGTGGAAACCACGATACAGTCCACACGAAAAGGGTCAGACCCTTGAAATTTGGTATAAATATATTTTAAAGGATAGCACAGAACAAGTTCGTAAATAGGCTGAACCAGACCAGAGAGAAAGAAGTTCCTCTAAGAAGAACTCAACCAACCTCTAAAAAAAACAACATAATTTTTTTTTTTGTAATTTTGTTAAGCAAATGATATATTTTTAAGTCAAAGAAGGTCCAACGCGTTAAACTTGGAGGCACATAATCCAAAAAAAATATGTTTGGACCCCGCCCTCTTTAGTGGGCGTTATTATATGCAAAAGGAATGTAAAAATTTAACTAATTTTATTACTCAAGCCTACATTCCTTGGAAATAATATTTTCAGCTTTTGTGCGAAGCTGTTTCGTAATTTGGTATTACTCTGCCCTAGCCTTCTCCTACCCCTTTGCCCCCTAAATGACCCTATCAAAAAAAAAATTTTTAATTTTGTATAGTATCCCAAACATTTTTTTAAAGACTTTTATGACAAAGATGAAATGTCTCCCCCACAGCCCTTGCCAGAGCGACCCCTCCAAAATACAGTTTTAATACCCTCCAAAGAGAATTGGACCCCATAAAGTACACATATATATTCTTGATAAATGATGAAGTCTAAGACGATCTGGCAATGCCCATACTTCCGTCTGTGGAATACACTATATAGTCTATTTTTGGACCCCGCCCCGTTTAGTGGGAGTGGAAATAATATATTGCATTTAAAAATAGTGTATATATTAAACAAATTGTTTTGCTTAGACCCACATTGCTTAAAAATTAATCATAAGCTTTTACAACGAAACTGAGATAATCTCCGATCTTCCCCTGCTCTACCCCTCCTCTAAATGACCCTATTAAGAAAAATTTTTTTTCTACACTTCATTAACCCGAACATTTACTTTTTAAGTTTTTACCACAAAGGTAAGACTTCCTCCCGCAAGGCCCTTCCCTGGAGTGACCCTGTATAAAGTTTTAAAATTGGGCACAAAAATGCCTTAAAAGAACTGTAAACCAGCAGGTCAAACATTTTTAACTTATCTTAATCCCTTTTGTGTTGTTTGTAAGAATAAAAATGGAGTTTTTATTTACTAAATATTTGGAGGGTATTCAAAATTCGACTCGGTCGAATACTACGTTCTTACTAAGCTCCTGATTAAACAATAGTGTTAGACTATTTTAAGCTAATAAACATTTATGCATACAACTTTGACAAATTTTGCAATAGATTGAAAACTTTTCTTAAGGTTTTTAAGAACTCTTAATGACTTGTCTATTGTAATATCTTTAGTTATTACAATAGACAACTGCATAAGATTCTAATAAGTAATGGCATTTCCCTATTTTATTAAGACATTACATTTGCTAACTCGCACTTAAAAAAGTGAGTCATTGAAAAAAAAATTATTTTCCTAAAAGTACAGATACGCAACGTTGTAAATAAGATATACTGCCTTATTTGCAAAAACAAAAACTTAATCGATATTTGAAAACGTATTAATGCACTCATGAATGAATCAATTCTCGCAGGCAATAAAATTTCATTATCATTCCGTTCGGTATCTAAAACTCTTATATTTATGAGTTTGTTTTAGATTTCGCCAGAAAAAAATACAATTTTATCTTATCTTATAGCAACAACAATATAAATACGTACAAGGTCTGCAGCAATGCGAATGCATTTTTTTTTTGCAAGTAAAGTTTCTTGAAAATATAAGAAGAGATAATATTTTTATTTAGGACAACAATTTTTTTATAAAATTAAAAGCAAATGAGCAACGCTATTAATACTGCAACGAAGAATAATAGTCTGCACAAATTGCGTTTTATAGGCAAGAAAGTCTTAAAAATTAAGTTATTAAATGCAGGACCTGAACATTGCAACCCACAGGATCTTCGGTGAACTGAAAAATATTCTGTACATGTTAAGATATTCTTTTAAGTCTCACATTGATGGGCTATTTGGTCTTAAGGACTTCTGAACGTATATAATTGTTTTTTTTTTTTTATTGTGACTCTTTTCAAATTTTCTTATATTAAAATAAATTTTTCAGTTTCCCCAATTTTTATTGCCTTGCATAAAAATGTCATGATTCCTTTTTGATGTGTTAACATCTATACGCGCGCCTCTAGGGCAGTAAACTATCAGTTTCAATACATACGCAAGTGTAAGTGTAAGAGTTTGTTTGTTTGTTGTTGTTGCTTGGCAGTCGGTATTGAAAGTGATTATTGGGCGATTTTCATATAATTTTCCCACGCGATTTTCTCCGGAAATTCATAGCCGATTTTATTAATTTTTGGATTAAAACGCTAGTGCGGGTTTCGACGAAGAGCTTAGGCCAAAAATTAAGGCGATCCGATATCGGCGAGCGGAGATTTAAGTGTTTTAATTCGGAGTATTAATTTGGAGTAATATTAAAAAAGTGTTTTATGTTGATCTTCGGTTTTGTCTTATGCATAGCAAAGAGAATAGTGCCGTGGTTATACGTACATATATAAAAATGAGATAGCAAGACAGCAACGTATGTAGCTTATGTACAAACATAACAATGTATGTATGTACATTTGTCTGTTGCTTTGCATTCTCTTTGTTTTTTGTGGGTTTAATATAAAATAAATAAATAATACTTTATATTAACTCTACCTCCGGGTTTGTGGGTCTGTGTTCATAGAAATCGAACAGGTACAGTGTAACAAAAAGGTGTTAACACATCGCCCGTGAGTTCGAACACTCATTGATTTTTTTTTTTTTTTTTGGAACCTACGACTTTTCTTTTGGTTTTCAATAAATCGGGAAGTTATTAGTTTCACTCGACGTTCTGAGTTTCTGGGAAGCTTCCCTGACTACTCCTGAGAGAGTGTCACAATGTCGTGTGTGTGTGTTTACATGTGCATGTGTGTTTGTGCGTGCAAGTATAGTCTCTAACTTTTGAATGCGTTAACTAAATCGAACATAATTAGTGGAATTCAAAGAGTTCCTTGGCCTTCAGGGCCAACCGTTTTCTCATTGTTACTTATATATTTTATTTTATATTTTGTTTTTTTTTATACCCTCCAAAAAAGAATTGGAGGGTATATTCACATTGTCATTCCGTTTGTAACGCAGCGAAATATCCATCTGAGAACCCATAAAGTATATATATTCTTGATCAGTGATGAAATCTAAGACGATCTGAGCATGTCCGTCCGTCTGTCCGTCTGTGAATATTACGATTCAGTCCAAACGAAAAGATCCACTGTTGAAATTTGGATAAATATATCTTGAAGGATAGTTCGGAAATTGGGTGAATCGGGCAAGAGGGAAAAAAGTTCCCCTAAAAAGAACTAAACCAACCTCTAAAAAAAAACATAATTTTTTAAGTTTTTTATAATTTTGTTAGGCAAATGATATATGTTTATGTCAAAGAAGGTCCAACGCGTTAAACTTGAAGCCATTAAATACAAAAAAAAAATTTGGACCCCTCCCCCTTTGGTGGGCGTTATTATATTTTTTCAAATATTTAACAAATTGTTTTACTTAACCCCACATTACTTAAAAATAACATTTTGAAGCTTTAAAGACGAAACTGAGACGTAATCTCCTCTGCCCTACCGCAACCACCCCCTTTGCCCCCTAAATAACCCTATCAAAAAAAAAATAAAGATTTAAAATAAAACATTTAATTACTCCGAACATATATTTTTGGAGTTTTATGGCAAAGGTGAAATGTCTCCACCACGTCCGTTGCCAGAGAGACCCCGACCAAATACAGTTTTAGTACCCTCCAAAAAAAAATTGGACTCCATAAAGTGCACATATATATTTTTGATCAGTGATGAAGTCTAAGACGATCTAGCAATGCCCATACGTCCGTCTGTGTAAAATACGATATGGTCTATTTTTGGACCCCGCCCCCTTTAGTGGGCGCTGACGTACGATATTATATTCAAAAATAGTGTAAATATTGAACAATTTGTGTTCCTTAAGCCTATAAGAAGCTAAAATGTTCTCTGATTTTGAAGAGATGAAACGTCTCTCCCACGACCCTTCCCGGAATGACTCTGTCAAAATAGAGATTTAAAATTGGGTAAAGAGATGTCTTAAAGGAACTCTGTCCTACCAAGTTAAACATTTCAAATTTACTTACTAAATATAACGTTTTTACTTGTTATTAAATTCAAATTATATTTATTAGAGTGGAATAGTGGAAAAGATGGAACAAAAAGACTGAAGAGATGTCGTAGCCGATTTAAAATTAGGACTGATCTTTCTGCTATATTGATGATTATAAAAATAATTTGAATTTAATATAAATATTAAAAATATAATTTTGAGATTGCAGATTTTAACTTGAACTTTAATAAAATCTTTTTATCTTAATAATACAATACAATATTGGTTTCTAAATACTTTTGAATGTTTATCATGTGTCTCTTAATTTAAAAAATTTAAAATATCAAAAATATTTATATTTTCTTTATTTATGAAGGCTTTAAATTTAGCCAAAATTATGTAAAAAATATTGCAAAAGCCAATATCTATTATTTGATTTTTTTTCTTTCTTTTTTTTTGCACTAAAAACGAACCAATAAATTATTTGCATCATTGATGACTCAAGATAAATTTTAGTCTATAGCGTTTTGCGTTGTTTGCTTTATAACAGAGGAATAGTGCCACTATTAGGGGGAGATGATTGCTAATGGACGCCTTTATTGCCTGGATATATTTAAGCAACAGAAGTATTAAATTTTTACAAAATTGTACAGGGAAAAATTGCATAGTTAGAAGTTTAATGTGTAGCAACAAACTTTAATGATGATTTATTTTCTGCTACATTTTTGGACTTTTTAAAGAAAATTATAATAATACAAATAAATTGCAGATTTTTTAGAAAAAACTATAAATTATAAAATTTATATTTTTTTCTAGAAATGAAATTGCCTGTAATAATCGATTATTTTCAATAACTTGGACCATCTGCCAAAATCAAGCCCCTGTTCGATGAGAGCAAACATGGTGCTAACACTCCAAGGACATCTTCAAGGACATATCAATGAAACAGTTAAAGAACAGATTGCAATAATTCCCAATTTTAAAATAATTTGATTAAATTAAGTGATTTTTTAATACATCGGGAATATCTTAAAATGTGCTAACTTCCACAAAAATACACTGTCTTACAAAAAATTAATTAAAACCATTAATATTAAATATTACAATATAATCCACTATAAATCCACTCTACTCTCTCTATTTCAATTTAAACCCAAAATAATTAAAAAATATTTCTTCTATAAAATGTTATTTTTGTTGCTTAAGTTGTTTTGGCTTTTATGGCTCGACAGCGTAACAGCTTCGTGGGGTCGAAAAAAACAGTGGCACAACTGTATAATATCTCAGAGGAGAAATTGATAAATAAATAAATATTTTTTCGAAGAAAAATTAAAAATTGAGTAATTTTTTGAACAGACCTCGTAGGTTTGTAGAATGCCTTAAAATAAATTTTTTTATAAAAATTATCTCCTAAAGCACTTCTCAAGTGCTCATTATTTTCTATGCACACAGTAATTAAATTTTATCTTTAATTTTTATTTAATCTTAAATTTTATCTTTAATTTTTTTCCAGTCCCTCATTACCAAAAACGCCAAATGGCTTTTTAGAACACCCAACATATCAAATGACTTAGCATTGTATCAATATTTTCCACATTTTAATACGGCCTGTGTGCTAAATAGGCAAAACTTTGATATTAAATATTTACGATTACGTTCAAATATAAGGACAGGTGGGGCAAACGCGTGGGCGGAGGGAGGAAAAACTAAGAGCAAACTGTATTAAATGAAATAATATATTAACAAAGTTTAAAAAGTCAATGTTTGCCTTCTCTAATATGAGCAGATAAACACTTCACAATAAAACTACTCAGCGCTATAGAAATAATAAGCATAATTATTTAAAAAATAAAAGATATTTAACAGCAACACTATTTTCATATTCTAACGTGCAAATGGAAAATTTTTTAAATAGAAAAAAAAACGACCTGGCAGATTTCAAATGTTAATATAATATTTAGCTCTTGCCTGTGTGTGTGTGTTTTAATTTTTTTTATGAATTCATGTTGGCGGGAAATGGTAAATTGATATCTTCACTTTGCCTGCTTGGGAAAAATCCTTAAAGAGTGGACAAGTCCTGAAGCAGGCGTGTTGTAGTTCCACACACAGTCCGAGTAAGTGGTAATACGATTATGCTGGTTATAATAATTGTATTTGTAATTTATAACACTCAGTGAATAGAACTAAACTTTTTTCAACTACTACTTCATTATTATTATTATTATTTTCTATATGCACAACACAAAGAACTCTCTAACTCGATGGCTGGCATCTACTCGTGTGCTCGAAAGTTGTATTATTTTTTTTGTATTTTCACCAAGTGGAATGTTTAACTTGTAGTTTATATTTTTTCTGCAACACAAATTGCTCTTTTTTTATTGTGATTAATAAAAAAAGTTTATATATGTACATTTTTATTCATATGCAATAGAAAATAAGTAGCAGGCCAACATGCATATTTAACACAAAAAAAAGTGGTAAAAGGAAGGGAAAACCGAAGGGCAAATGGGCATTTGGAAACTTTTATGGCCATCAACCCAGCAATAATATATAATATTCACAATTGGAATGTCAACTGAAGTGTACACTAAACTGATCCATTTTACCAATAATACAATCTTTTTATAATTACCGACCTATTTTTACTAGAATGGACTGAGGTTATTTAGTTCAACGTTAGAGTCGTTAGGAGACACTACAAGATTAAAGGTGTACCGCAACGTTCAGGTTTTGCTTATGGTAGTCACTGACGGATTAGGTTCTATGAGATATCAATCTCTATTATGCCTCGCCATTGTAATCCAAGCTTTGATACGAGGGCTGATCGATAAATCCATGGTTTCCTCAACAAATTCGTCGTGGGATATGTATGACTATTTTCCAATATAAAGTCGAATCCGCTTTAGCGCAACACACTTTACTGAAAAAAATCGGATTACTGAAAGCGATACAAATTGCCTCACTGATATTAAACGCAGCTATTCTTATTCACTTCGCTTTAGCGAAACATCGTTTTACTGAAAATATCGTATTACTGAAAACCAATAGCAGGCGCACAACTACGTTTTATATGAAACTTACTTCGCTTTAGTGAAAAAAAAACAATGATAAATTTATTTATTAGAAATCGATTGCATAACTTAAGCCTGAAAAAATTGTGCATGTTTTGTCCGTTAAAAAATTAAATGGCAAAATGTATTTGTCCTTTTCGCTCTTACGTACTTTATTGTATTTTTCTATTATATTGTCAATGCAAGTGTGGCTAGACATTTTCGAGGAATTCGTGAAAAATTTCAACAACAAAATTTGCACATATGCATGTGTATGTTTTACTGATTTTAAGCAGTACGCTTAACTGTAGCAAATTTCAGTAATCCGAACTACGTTTTAGAGAAAAAATCGGATAACTGAAAAAATTTGGGTTTTGGTTATTTCCAGTAAAGCGGAGTCGACTGTAAAACAGTTTTTGTAATATTAACATCCTTTGATTTCAAGCCTGGGGCCATATTACCCCATTGGATATCGAGCGAAATTTCTATACAATTTAAACAAAAGGCTTTTCAAAAAGAACTTTGTTTTCTAAAACAAACAAAAATTAGGTGAAGATGATTCAAATTTTTATCTTATTACGAAGAGAAAAGTTCGGCAGTTATAATCGCCCTAGGATTTTCAGAAGCCCAAATGTAGCAATTTTCCCTGTTGTCAGAAGGGATCAGAAGAACGATTACGTTGCCCGAAAATATCACGAATTTTACGAAATGTAACTTTAACAGAACCACCATTTTCATAGAGAATTAAAATTATTTTCAAGCGATTTTCGAGCAAAATTGTAACAATTTCCAATGCATCTAGTACGAATACGTAAAAAATAACTAGATGTCAAAACTATTATGTTGTTGGTGTTGCCACAATTGAAAAACAAAGTTCTTGTTGAAAAACCCATTTTAAATTTCGATTGATATCGATGCCGTAATTTACCCACTGGTGTAGACCTCTTACGGATATATGCCCTTGTATGTGCGTGTTTAGTCCTAGAACTCTGTAAATTTGACGACCTTATAAATCTTATTTCTTCCTAAATATTTCTATACAAGGATTATTATTACAAAAATGATGTTGGGTTGTATTACTTCTCTGTACCATAAGTGAAGATTTTTAATAAATTACTCGTACATTGAAATATTCCCACTTTCAGACATTTTTTTAATTACGTTAGCGTTTGGCATTGTATAGTCATAGGTCTGGTTTGTCCATATGTTAGGAAAACTGGCATTAGTTTTTATATTTTCCTTAACGGTTGTATACCAACTGTTAAATACTTAAAGGGTGGCCCCAAAAACGCTCCTAAAAATGTCAAATCTAATACAAACTACACAAACATGTTATCGTAAATTTCGACTGTTTTTGATTGGCGGAAATAGGGAAGTGATTGTGGGATATTTTGTTTTGTACTTAATCGAAGTATGTTTTTTACAATGCAATAAAAGCATTAAAGCTTTTTCGAACTCACGAGATTTTATTTTATAACATAAAAGTTGTATTCAGTTCCTACTTTTGTAATCCTCAATATACTATGCACATGATGAGCCGGAATAAAATAAATGGTACATGAAGAAAATAATCAAATGGCAACACGGGTATTAAATAAAACTGTGTTACAATTAATTTGATGCAGTTCTCGTATACGATTTCCTAATAAAATTTATATAAATAAGATCTGTAATAGTGTTTTCACACTGACATGGTTTTAATAAATTATTGTTTTAACGTTAAAACCATCTGTTAAATTCTGGTTTTACCATACAAAATAATTTTGTTCAAATCAACTTAAAACCACTCTCGATTTGGTTTTAAGTAGATTTTATGAAATGCAACTTCAACTCAGCACAGCCAAAAACGGCTGTGCTAAATTGAGTGCTGCCAAGTTATATATTGAAAACAGCTGGTATTGTTTATGTTAATAAAAATATTTACTGACGCATGAAATATTTTTTGTTTTATATATATATATATATATATATATATATATATATATATATATATATATATATGTATATTTATATGTATATATATATATCTATATATATATATACATATATAACAACTTGATTTCCAAGAAGTTTTTCACTTTGTATAAATAGTTCCGTAATTTTAAAACTTTCATTCGCAATATGTAAAATAATTTCTATTTTAGAACTCTTTGTTAAACATTCTTTTTTTTTTTCCTTCAAACAAAAACTTCTGTTGTTCAGTTTGTCAATTAATTGTACTAAAACTAGAGAACAAGTACAGCAAAAAATTTACGCATTTCTATGAGCAATTTATATTATTTTGAGCGAATTTATTATACAGTCTGTATTCTAAAACCACAATTTGCAGTGTGAACGCAAAATCAGCGTTTTTTTTTTTGTTTTAACGCTAAAACCAGGTTTTAACTTTCACTGTGAATGATATTCAACTAAACCACCTAACAAGTGGTGGCAAACAAAATACATATGAGTGCTAATTATAAAACTGTGGCGGCTTTCAAAAACAGCTGTTCTGCTCCACAGTGTAAGTTGAATAACTAAACAACTGATTTTGAATATTCATCATTCCTTTCTGAATTTAAACAAAAATGTCAAACAGTTATAAAATCTTAATTGAATCTAATAAGATTACTTCCATTTGGACCACCTTTTACAGCCGCACAATGGATGTGCCCAGTGTATGAAAAAAATGCACATGAATAATATGTAATAAAAAAAATTACAAAACAAAACTAAAAATACATAAAGTTAAAACAACAACGATGTATAAACAAAACACTTAATTTAAAACTGCATGAAATGATCTAAATAACAAATACATTGAACGAATGAATGCATCATCGTGTTATAAAAATGGAGTTTAGCCGTAAATTTGTTAACACAACTATGAAAACAACAACATCATAATACAATAAAGATTTTAAATTATATGCATACATTATTGTCTTAAAAAAAAGAAAACATTTTATTATTATTGTTGTTATTGTATGCATAGAAATAAATAAATAGGATTATGCCCTTCTAGCTCGTTTATATTGTTTATGCGGTCACACTAACTAATAAATGAAAAAGTCATAATTGGGAAAAAGATTTATTGGTACAAAAAAAGGCAGATATTTAAAAATTAAAAGAAAAAGAATAGAAAACTGGGTTTAGTTTTCGGAAAATATTTAAAAGTTAAACGAGAAAAGAAAAAGAGGAAATTATAAAAGTGCCTCTAAAGTTTAACAGCAATTTTATTACAAAAACTATACAAAAAACTAGTATTAACAACAACGACAACAGGCTACAAGAACACCGAGTACAAAAGCCGTTGGCTACAATCGTCGCCTCGTAGTCAACTACTTAATTATTTTTGAGACGACAGCTACATTGTCAACATCTCATTTTAGTGGTGCCACTTTCATATATAAAAAAAAGCGCTTATTCTAAATCTGTTTCTAGACCGAAACAAAATTAATAATGAAAACATTTCATTTGTTTATGGCTCTCTATTGTTTTTGCATTTGTAATAAATACATTTTGATGTCCCTTTTTGTTATGGCACTATCAAAATGAGTTTGTGAGATAATTCCTTTGTAACCTAACTAACGTCGTTTATCAATAACGGCTATCAAGTATATATAAAATTAGAGCTTAAATATCGTTGCATCGGGCTTTTTTCAAAATAATGGAATTTTTACTTAAAAGTCAAAATTTCAAAATTTAACAATACTCGCAATAGGGGAACAAATTTGAAAAATATGTCTAACAATAGAAAGACATTTTGGAGTACTTTGAAATGATACCAATAACGTTTATATGCGGCCTATACTCTAGGTGTTATTACCAAAAAACAAATAATTAAATAAATAAAATAAAAAAATAAAGGCCGAGAGAGAACACAAAACAATAAATAATAAATATTACAAAATAATTTTTATTCTTGAAAGGGCTATTACATTTTTTTATTTTTAACAATTTTCATATTCTTAACCAGTTTGAAAATATTTTTAAACGCTTATTTATTTAACATGTTTCACTGTGTTGGCAGCACTAATTTATTTATTGTCGCCTATGAAAATAGAAATTAGTTAAATTTGACTACAACCATAAAAGTAACACGGACAGCAACCTGTCGTGTAACCGTTAAAATAATCATTCCCATATAAACACGTGTATTCTATTTCTGACAGGTTGTAGTCAGTAGCCTGCTGTCGTGAATGTGTTTAATGCATAAAGCAGCAATTCTCAGAAATAAATTTATTTATAAATTTTTCGCAATTGAAATTTATAATGAAATGCAAAAGCCAGTGCAAAACTGGCGAAAGTTGTCAACACTGAAATTGTTGTAGTAGCAAGAAATTCTTATTAACTTGTATGGTTATTGTTTTTTACAACACTGATGTGAAGATACGTTAACAGAGTTCTGTTTACATGTTAGCATAGCACTGTTAACCATAAACAAATCTGAATGTATGTACATATTCCAAATGGAATAATGGCCATATTTCTGGACTAACCTTAATGAAAATTAACAAAACAGACAACCAGATCTATATATTAATTTTGGCATAGCTATACCGTTAAGCTTTAATTTTTTGTATACAAAAATTTTAAAATTCTAGTGAGGATAAGACAGGATCCTAAGAAAACGGGAAAATGTGGGCGACTAAATTTTATTTTATTTTGTAGTTGTTATGGTGCTCTTTTTCGTCTAATAGCCCATAACCCTTAACAGTTGGATTTTTAATAAAGAAATTTGAAATTTTGAGAAATTTCATATTTGGAATTTCTCTAAAGGATGAATTTCTGGAAAATGGGAATATATGAAATTTCACCAAAATGCAATTTTCTTTATACAAATTCAACTGTTAAGGGCTATGGCTCTTGGACGTTATAGAGGCCCATAAGGACTACAAAATAAAATAAAATTTAGTCGAGCACATATTTCGGTTTTTTCAAGATCTTGGCTTATCCTCTCTAGAATTTTATAATTTTTGTGTACAAAAAATCAAAGCATATCGGCATAGCCATACCAAAGTATCATTATATTATGAAAGCTATGACTCTAGTTGTTCCATTAATTTTTTTTCGAGATTGGTTCACAAATGAGGCCATTATTCAATTTGGAGTACATGCACTCAGTTTTTTCATGCTTAACAGCCCTTTGTTAACATGCAAAGAGAGCTCTGCTAACTTACTTGGTTTGTGTCTAGGCTTATAAATTTCGAACTTTAACTACACACATTTTCTATAAATTTAAACAAAACAAAGTCCGTGAGATTACAGCAAAATATTTTATTCGTTTGAAAGACCTATTGATGCCTCTATGCGTGAAATATAGTATCGTTCAAATGTCTGCCACGGCTTCCCAGTGTGGAGCTCATTCCAAATGTATAATAATGCATTAAAAACATCTAGGACAGCAGACTACCGACTACACGACTACAGAAATAGAAAACATGTGTTTATATGGGAATGATTATTTTCACGGCTAAACGGCAGGTTTTTGTCCGTGCTAGTTTTCTCATATAAACACATGTATTCTATTTTGGTAGTCGTGTAGTCGGAAGCCTACTATCTTGAATGTGTTTAATACATAAAGCAAGCTGAACTGGAGCGATCCCAGGGATTATTATATTGGCTTTGAGGACAGCCGAAAATTTTGTGGCCTGTTCGCATATAACTGCGGCTTAAGAAACCACAACAAGAAGAACTCCAACGGGTTAAAATTTCGCGATCTAGGTGGATGATTCACATATTTTGTCTACGTGAGGTAACCATGTCCTCATATCGGTCCTGGGAATGCCCAATGTGAAGTGATCTGTGTGGCACACCGTCCTGCATGAAACTATATATCGTTGGTATTCCGATCGTGTAATTCAGGAAGTTGATAATTATCGACATATAGCAGTCGTCGTTAACATTGGTGGCCTGGTAAGCGTCGTACTCAAAGATATATGGACCGATAACATCGCCAGCCCTTTTCGGCATGCCTTGTTCTTTTTTCTTGTAAGTGGGACCAGCTCTCAGGGGATGACCTCTACATATGCAGGGCATTGCACCGGAATCAGATAGAAGTGGGTAGTAATGAGAAGGCAGATGAAGAAAAATGAGAATATGGAGAATTTTTTACATCGCCAGCTTAGCTACAGGGCCGACAAAGGAAGGAGCTGTTCCTCTACTTTTTCGTACAGGATAGTGTCAGTCGCTGCCAATGTTCAGCGACTAGTGCTATGCAGATAACAACTAACACAACCATGGACTAATACTGATCAGAAGAACTCGTCTCCATATTCATGATTAAGCTCGGAATCGAAATCGGGACTTTCTGCTTTTAACTACTTTAGCCAGCAGCAAAGAACTTTAGACGCTCTTGGTCTCATGGCAATTGCTAAAGTTCCAAATTCGTCATTTTCAATTCGTCGATGAAAATTAGGCTCAGTTGTTAACTGCTTCGGAACACCCATTTTGGTAAAAAAAACAAAATTGTATTACACAATACACATGACCACTGATGATGAAAGTGTTGCGGCTTTCTAAAACAGCTGTTCTGCTCTGATGTGTAAGTTAAATAACTAAAAACTGATGTTAACTTTCTTTTGTGCCTTGGAATATTTATCAAAACGAATTTCGAACAATTAGCCTATAAATCTTAATTCAATTTTATATATTATTTTCACTTGTTATTGAATGTAAAATCATTCCATGCAGATTTGGCAAAGCGGACTGAACAAATGACAACTAATTTGACATATTTAGCTTCAACAAAATGGCCCTTATGAGCCTTCAAAGTGCGCAAGTCCCTGCCTTACAATTCAAATTTGGAGAAAAGCCAGCCCATGTTGAACAATAAACTAAGAAATTTAATATTTGTTTAAACTATTGATGCATATATAAATATGTTTTGAGAAGAAATAGAACTCATCTAATTTTTTTGAAATCTTAATTTTGGAGTTATGACTTTATTGGAGCAAACGAGGAGTATTTAAAGTTTAAATGTTAAACGTCAATACAATAGTGAGACATAAACTCTTTCACTCAATAATTATGAAATATTTACACACACAAACGAACATAAATATTTGTATTGTCATACACATTCGCTTCAAACTGTTACTTGTCTTGGACTCTTAGTTAAGATTTTAACTTATTTTTTTGATTATTTTTTCTTTCTAGCATTTCTTTGCCCAAGCAAGGATGCAACAGGTAAGATAGACTATAAGATATGCAAATTTTGCTTTAACAAAAAAAATAAAACAGACAAGAATATTAAACAAGAAGTTCTGAATGGCTGTTTGAACGACAATATTCTCATAGAATTCATTGTCGTCGTCAGTTTTTTTTTTTTTTTTTTTTTTATATATATTTTTTATGCAGAAATGAATATGTATGAATTGCTGCTGTTCGATGCTTGGTTGCACAAACAACACAATAATAGCACCAGCAACCAAAATTCAAATGAAGAAGAAAAAAAATACCAACAGACAGACACATAGAGCACAGACATGCCAACAAATATTATTCGTGCCATGATGGCATATCAACATTTTAAGACACTTTTCAGTATACACACACACATACACACCAGGACCTGCAAATATATACGTAGTACATGCAGAGATTGGTTTTTATGTACAAGGACTTTCTAGAGCAAGAAGTAGTCTTCCTCTTGTTTGGCTGCTATTTTGTGCCGTTACTGAAAATGTGTTCGAATACATTTTCTTTCGCAGAAACAAACAAAAAATACTTTCACTTTCTGCATACATTTCTTTTATTTATGCTTTTTTTTGCACGCAAAGCCTTGGCATTGAAAGTGGTCATAGCACTTTTACACCATTTCTGAAGAAAAATTGCTCCTATCACATTTTTATACTCTCCAAAAAAGAATTGGAGGGTGTATTCACTTTGTCTTTCCGTGTGTAACGCAGCGAAATATCCCTTTTTTTATCTTGGACCAGCACTCAGGGGATGACCCCTATGTATGCAATGCATTGCGCCGGAACTGAAAACGAGGGGATAGTATTGAGGGGACAGATTAGGAAAGATGAGAGGATTTTTTTTAGCTATTTCAACGTTTTACTTCACCGGCTAATTTTTGCTACAGGGCCGACAATATATATATTCTTGATCAGTGATGAAATCTGAGACGATCCAGCCATGTCCGTTCGCCTTTGGAAATCACGATACAGTTCAAACGAAAGGAGCCGAACCTTTGCAACTTGGTACAGATAAATTTTTGAGGATAGCACAGGTCAAGTTTCTAAATGGGTTAAACCGGACCAGGGGCCAACAAAGTTTCCCTAAGGAGAACTAAACCAAACTTTAAAAATTTCGTTTTTGTAATTTTTGCAAATTATACATTTTAATGTCAAAGAAGGTCAAAAGTGTTGACGTTAGGGCCTTAAAATCGGGAAACTTCATTTTTGGCCCCCAAGCTCTTTAGTGGGCGTTGAAGTAACACATTAGATGCAGAAATAGTATAAATATTTAACGAATTGTATTCCTTAAGTTTACATTTCTTAAAAATGAAGTGTTTAAGCTTTTACAACCCTATCCCGTATCCTATCCACTTTTGCCCCCAAATTACCCTATAAAAAAAAAATTTTGTTTACACTTAATTACGCCAAAAATTTACTTCTTAAGTTTTAACTAGAAAGGTTAGATGTCTGGAGGAGTTTTTCTAGCATTAAATGATTCATGATGACAGCTCAAGTCTCGTATTCTACTACTTCAGCCAACAGCAACCAAGAACACTTTTTGACACAATCAACTATCAAACCTCTCGTATTCTCAAAAAATAACAGCCGATATAAAAACAAATAAACAGCACATAGAATTGCATTGTAAGCAATGAAGTAGTCTTTCCTGCCAAAGAACACTTCGAATTGGTGTAACTTGCAGCTCTTTCCAATATCATATGACCTTGAAAATAAGCAAAACTTTACTTATGCTGATGACGACAACGATAAGGAAGATGACTTTAATAGCCTGAATTTCTAATAACAGTTCAAAAAAAAAATATCATCATTAAACTCCTTCTTAATGTTGCGAATACGAACTCAATCCGTTTGTGTCAATCATTCACACCGTCGCGAAGTAAACTCCTTTATAAATATTTATGCTCCTACTCTGTCTGTTTTAGGTTGTATGAAATTTTCCTTGAGATCTTAAGGTGTTGAAAAAAGTTTCAAATTTTGTCCATTAAAGATATAAAAAATAAACAGCAACAACAACAACAACAACAGCAGCAGCAAGAAAATCTTGATTTAATTTAAGTATTCATTTACTCTGTGCTGTAATATTTTGACTTCCGGTATTTTGAAACGTCCTTGAAGACACACACACACACACACACACACCCACACTCCGGCACACATGTAAACGCACAAAAACAAAAAGCAACATTTTGTTGTTGTAAGGAGTTGGAGTAGGGAGGTGGTTGATTTGTTTGGTCATTTGTTTGCTGCTGCCGTTCGTCTTGTTTTATTTACCCGATATGTGTCTGCTTGTTTGTTTGTTTGTTTGTATTTTTGGAATAAGTTCGTGTGTGTAAGACCTTAATCAACAAATGTTTGTTTGTGCTTGGATCTTAAGCTCAATGAATGGCTGGCTGGCTGGCTTTCTGGCAGACTGGCACTCTGCTGTCCTGGCTGGGTTGTCAAGTTGTTTGGGTTTTTTCTTTAACAACGTCAAATATTGCCTGGGGTGATAATCCGCATAAAATTACAATCACACCCAGACAAATCGACATACAAACACACATATGAAACTCCCACTTAATTTTTACAGAAAAACAGTAGGAAAATACACCAAAAACAGAAAAAAATGCTTAAGAAAAAAAGGCCAAGGTCGTCTTCGATTTTTCTTTTCGTTGTTTTTTTTTTGTTGCTGTTTTCTTGCACAAGAAAGTCCTTTCGTCTGTTTTCACAAACACATATCCAGACAGACACTTATATGGGTGGGTATGTGTGGATTACTTGTGTTTGTTTTTTTTTTCATCACATGTGTATGTCCCACAAATTCTTGGATAGTCAACAATACATTTTTTTGTTGCTTGTTGCTGCTACTACTACCCTCACTCCTCCTTATCGTTGCATGTGGGTTCACATGTAGTACGTGTGTTTACTTATGTGGATAATTTTCACCCATCATCTGTTAAGCAGGGGTTTTCTTTCATACGCATTGTAACTCGCAGAAACAGAAAAAATTCATTTGCATTTTGATGCTCAATAAATTTGTGCTTTAAAAAGAATTACGTTTTTCCTTCTTTTTTTTGGGGTATTTTTGTGCAACAATTTGTTTGAATTCCTAAGCAAAATTTATACACTTAATTAAAATGACTTTAAGGCACTTGTTGAAGCAAGTAACCTTTTCGGCGAGTTTCTGTCTAAAAATTCAAATAGAAGAAATTGCTTTTTTTGTGTGGGAAAATTTTTCACAATACGATTGAGTCTTCATTCATTTTACAGTGTCAAGGAAATGGTTTTTGAATATCAGTAAACAAAATAAATGAAACCAATTTGGCCCAAATGGAGGCAAAAAAAATTTTTGATTTTTAAAAACTGCGATCATGTAGGAAAAAGGTAAGTGTTTGTAAAATCTTATAAGTAGCTGAATTTAGCGGGCAGCAAATTGCAACCTGGGCAAATTTGAGGTTAGGAAGTAAATTAGCTGTCAAATGATGAAATGTCAAGAATTGATTTCTCGATGTTTGATATTTGTTAAGCAAAAAGTTGGGAAATTTTAACTATGGGACACAGGTAGATCATTGTTTGCATTAAATGTCTGTAAATTGGCTGTTTTTCAACAAAATCATCTTTAGTGATGAGGCCCACTTTCAATTATGAGGCTAGGGAAACATATGGGCCTCACCAAATCCTCAAAAAACCATTACAGCCAAAGAAAGTGACCGCATGGGTGAGGCTTGTGGTCAGACGGCATCATCTGCCCGCATTTTTTCGCAAATGGTCAAAGAAACGCCTTCACCGTGATGTCTCTGCGCTACCACAATATGATAATCGATTTTTGGGGCCACAATTGGCTAATATCGAGATCAGTGATCTTTGGCTTCAGCAAAACGGGGCCACAAGCCACACAGATGGCCAAACAATTCAGTTATTGCATGAGAAATTTCCCGGTCGCGTAGTTTATCGATTTGACGTTGACAATTGGCCGCCCCGTTCTTGTCATATAACGCCGCTGGATTATTTTCTTTAGGACTATTTGAAAGTCGGGCTTTACATGAATAAACCATAAACAACTGGCGTTCTGAAAGATGAAATTTTGGCGCTGCATTGACGAGATAAACGAAGCTTTTTGCAAAGAGTGGTTTAATATTTTGTGAAAAGAGTGAACGTCTGCCGACGCACACTGGGGTATTGGACACCCAAAACGGAGATTAATTGAAATATGAAAATTGGGATACCCGATTAATGTTTTATACCCGATTATTGTAGACAAAATTCTCCATCACTAGGCAAAAGAATCGATAACATATGTTGCTTAATTCAATTTTTGCATTGTCTCAAAGTGCCACGCCCCTTTATCCAGTCACAACCAAGTATAGCCAAGTACTATTACACGGTCAACAGTACCACATTGGGAATGTTTCATGACAATCGCTCTATTATTATGGCCTGCAGAGCGATTTTTAATAAGGGGGAGTGGCACCGCCCACTTTTCCAAAAAATTTGTATCATATATCACTCAGGGATAACGTATCATTCTTATAGTGAAAGAATTTTTCAAATCGGATAAGTAGTTTAATTGATCTCCGTTTTGGGGGTCCAATACCCCACTGTGCGACGTGCTAGAGGTTGACATTTTAGACAAATATCCCATTATTAATTCCCATATTTCCACTTGACAATGGCATCAATAAAAGATAATGTGTCAGGTAAAAATTTTGTTTTTAAGCCAATTTACTTCCTAACCTCAAATTTGCCCACCCTTTACTAAGACGATGTCCTAGAATCGACAATAACCTGCAGCAATTCAATGGCTCTAGGCTAACAGCACTTTTGGCTTATTTACAAGGAATGATTCCTATTCAGGACATCCAGCGGAAGAGTTAAATTTTTTCTTTTTACTTTGGACTGGTACTCAAGGGAAGACCCCTATTAAAACACTACCCCATACATGAGAATAGAATTCCAATTACAGTCGAATGTAGATCGTAAAACTAGTATGAAGATTAGATAGAGCGCCAAACCTGGTTTTCCTGTTGGTTATGGGACTTCATCAAATGAGTTCAAAATTAATTCAGCCACTACTTTTTTCATTGATAAGATCTTTTTTGCAAACTTTCAAAATTGTCTCTTTTTACGAGGATGACAACAGCATTTACCATTCCTTTTCATTCAACAAGGGGCCAAGTTTTATATAAATTGGGGGCAAGGAATGAATGCCACGATTAGCAGAGATCTTAAAACAACCTTCGATTGAGGCAATCCCTAAGAGAGTGAACTTTAGCGCACATAAATCTCGGTGTTGAATGCACAATTCTACATGTTTGGCTGAGAGTGCTGCCCCATTCGTATATATTAAGGAATCTAAAGCAGTTGATATTTTTCGACATGAACAGAGCGATATTTCGTTGTGTGACTACAGTTTCCTTGTCTCAAAAAAGCATTCCAGTGCTTCGATTTTTCAAGGCGATGTAAAGAATATTTCAGTCCATCTTAACTCCTTGCAATTTGTACCACCACCTTTCGACATCAAATAGAATGCAGTTCTTATTTATGGACCAGTGCTGCCAAGTCTATTTTAAAATTACTCGACTGCGTACAGAAAACGGCACATAAGTGCATTGGTTCTACAACTGCTATCAGTGTAGTCAACTCTATCGAATTATTGGAACATCGAAACAGCGTAGAGTGCGTTTCGCTGATCTACCTCTACTACAATAAAAGATGCTCAAGTGATATAAAGGAACTTAAGCCTCCAGAACCAGAAGTTCTTTGCCAAATACACGTTTTTTACTCAGCACAAAAAAATTCTTAATTTTAACGCAATGTAACGCATATATAAGAGCTAACCTCTAAGCCCTGGGCGAACGAAATATAAATTTGTCTTTACTGAAATTTATAACTTAAAATTTTTTCAAAAATTTACCTTAACATTTTTAATCTTGAACATTTGAAAGTTTCTTACCTGAAAAGAGAAAATTTTAAAAATTATTAGAAATATGAATTTAAATTTTTATTTTTCGAACTTATTATTTTTATGATAAAGACAAGAATTTTTTATTCAGACTCAAGTTCAAATCTGCAATTTGTAAATTATTTTTTTTAACATTTTATTAAATGCAAGTTACTGTTTTAAGAGTGAAATATTTAGAATATTTTGATTTATTTTAAATTATTTTCATCAAACTAGCAGGACAGATTAGTGCTAATTTCCAGGCCTCTAGGCCATCTCATCAGTATTCTTCGTTCCCTTATTTTCACTTTTCATGGTGGTACTAGTCATTAAGAGTATGAACTATATAAGCAATGTTTTTAACGAAATGGAATATGAGATCTTTTTATATTAATTTTTGAAGTTAACTCACTTTTGTCTAGCATGAAATTTCCCAAACCTAACGATTATTATTCCAAATGTTGCATATTATCTGGGTTTTTTTCCAAAACCATCGGCTGCCGAGATCAAAAGCTTTTTGTTATTTATGTCCATGCAATTGAAATTTCTACTTTAGCTAATAATTCACAATGAACAAGTAAACAGGACTCGTATGTCCTCGTTTTTTCAGTATGAATGTAAATTTTTATTTTTCGAACTTATTAATTTTATTATTAAGATAAGAATTTTTTATTCAGACTCAAGTTCAAATCTGCAATCTGCAAATTGTTTTTTTTAAGAATTTTTATTATATGCAAATATTCCACTTTTAATGAAATATCTTGAATTTAATAAGATCCTTAAAATGGTGGTCAGAATTCCAATAAATGTTTATTATTATTATTACTATTAAAGCTGGAGCTATTGAAATTTGAGAAAAAAAAAGGTAAGGCCCTAATTTTATAAATCACTTTGCGTTAATAAAATTTATTGGGAATTTCTTTTAAATTGGTTTTTGTTTTTTAAAAAATTTTTTCACTGAAATTCATGCGTTTTACTTTGTCTTTCAAAATGTTTGAAATTTCTATGAAAAAGAAAAGCAGATAGCGTAAAAGACAGCAATGAGAAAACATTTGAAATTTAGCTTTCCCCAACGCAAGGTGGTTTACACAATCAGGAAACAGAAAAAAGCACTGGTGCTCCTTCTACCGGCCAATAAACAAAATTACATAGAGATTTTTGATCTCATTTACAGACATTTACGTGTAGCAAGTACAAAACAAAAACATAGATGATTGTGTTATTGTTTTTTGAGCCAATTTGTAAATGCCTTGTTAACACTTTGATGCTAACAATTTACAAAAAAAATATTTATATTGTGCATATCTACATAAAATTATGTTTCAACTATTGATATCTCATAAAAATTGATGGACGATAAGTTATTTAAAAGTGTACCACAATTACTTTGGAATATGATATAAGTTTTGGCATTTAGAAAATATAAGACACTGATAATGTGTTGTAAGAGATAGAGCAAAGGAAAAATAAACTATTAATTGGTCTCCACATTTTGGAAGCACTCACATTCCCTATAGCGATTCACTATAACAATAAATATTGAACCGCATATGTATTGTGTAGTGTAAAGTAAACATTTTTATTTAATCAATATGTTCCCGCTTATAGAAATACTCGTATGTCGTTGTGTTGCTATAAAGTCTTGACCCAATAGCCATTGTCACCCAAAATTACCCATTTGAAGAACTATAAAAGCCATAACCACAAAAAAAAACTTGCCACACAAATCGTTATTCTTATGTCCCCCACTTAGAGCGAATGAGGAATCATTTTCATTCTTCAACGGCCTCATTATCATCAACTCTGCTATTCAACATTTATTTATGCGTGTATAAGTTTTTAGGGCCAAAAACATTTATAAAAGAATTTACAATGAATACATTATCGCAAACCATTTCCTTCCTTAGTTTATGTCCTTTTAGTTCCTTGTCTTCTGTCACACAAGTGAGTTAGTGTGTGAGTTGAGTGTGTGGTATTTATTATGTTGTTGTTCTTGTTGTTGTTTTTTTTCTATTCTCTTCTCACAACTCGATGTGTAAGTCCACTTACGAGTATGTGGCAACAAGAATAGAAAACTACAAGGACGTTTGTATGTCTTCCTTTTGGTGTTGTTGTTGTTCTGCGTTTTCTTATATGCCAAGATAAACAACTTGTTGCAAATATTGGCTGGATGGTTGGTTGGCTGTCTGACTGGCGGAATGGGCTGTAGTCACCCTTAGCATTAAAAACAAAATAAAAATAATAATATCATAACATGTATATGCTGGGTTTTATTTATATTCCTTATAAATTTTTTGTTGGTGCTTTTGATGTACAAATTGACACATACGAGTAGTCTGTGGCTCGACGTAAATTCACATGTCCTTTGACACATATTCCTAGTTATATGTTCATACACAGTCATAAATGTTGTGGTTGTGTGTGTGTGTTTTATTGAATATGTGCTGTAAGAAGTGATAATATGCATAATTTTAAGAGATTTTCTACCCTAAAAACAAAATTTTGCGGAAAACGGAAAATAGTTTAACACAAGAAACACATAGAATATTAGGAAAACAATCAGTCACGCAGTTGTTTAAAAGAGTCAACAGTTCGGCTCCTAAAATTATGAGATCAATTCTCATCAGTATTATTTTCTTAATTATTTAGTTGTGGCAAACATTTGATTGATTATCAGCGGCTGACAGCTTATTTAGTGTCAATTTTCAATATGCACGAGTATTCTTTGCTTAAACAAATTGACCAGCATGTGGGTTAAAGAAGAAGTAGAAGAAGGAATAACAAATTTAAGGGAGGTTTTTGATATATTTCTTGGCCTGTTCCGCAAATCTATTCTATAAATAGAATAATATTTTATAAGTCTCCATACCCATGAATATGACTGTTGGCAGTGACTCAAGAAGAAAGACTGTAAAACACCTTCAGAATTCAAACCAAAAAGTTTGGCTTAAATATAATGGAACAAAAAATTCAGAAAAATGGGACATGAAAATATTAATCAAAAACGGCAAGACGAGTATTAAATAAAAATATCCCTGCAGGGGATCGAACTAGTATCAAATTAGTATTGCACTGGTACAAAAATCACCAGTACTAGTTCCCAACTGTGAACTTTCCTATACCATGTTAATGCTCAAATTAACATTGAGTGTGTTTGGAAAATTACTAGTGTCATTGGTACTAGATGGAAGCCAGGGGGATACTAGTACTATTAGTACAAGATGAGTACTAGTATAATTTCTTCTAGTCAGATACTAGTACAATCAGTTCTGCATTAAGAAATGGTTTATATATAAAAAAATCCCTAAAGGCAAAGTCTTCTAATACAATTCTTTGTTTCAAATTTGAATTTGTTTAAAAATTGTAACAATTAAAAATAAAATAGTGAAGATGCGATTTAGCAATTCGCTTTAAAACATGATCAAAAAGTAATATGAAATTCTACAAGTCAAATCAGTCTGCAAATGAACTACTTGAAGTACTACTACTTTTCTGTATATGTTCAATCACCTTTTGAACTAGTGCTTGCTATACTAGTAATCGTACCAGTAGCTCAAAGACAATTAACGCTTATCCTCCTGCAGGGATGTGATGACAAACAAAATACACATGAGTACTGATGACGAAAGTGTTGCGGCTTTCGAAAACAGCTGTTCTGCTCTGCTGTGTAAGTTGAATAACTAAAAACTGATTTTTACTTTCTTCAGGAATATTTATCTTGTCTTTCTGAATTCAAAATTTCGAACAATTGGCCTATAAATCTTAATTGAACTTCCTCTGATGTTCTGCTATCCTTTAACAAATGTAACACAATTTTAAGTTTTTTTTTTAGTAATTTTGTTAGGCAAATAATATATTTTTATGTCAAAAAAGGTCCGAAGCCTTGAACTTGGAGATAGAAAATTAGAAAAATCTATTAAATTTGAATTAAGATTCTATAGGCTAATTGTTCGAAATTTTAATTTAAATCTCAGAAAGACATGAAAAATATTCCAAGGCACAAAGGCAAGTCAACATCAGTTTTATTCAACTTACACAGCAGAGCAGAACAGCTGTTTTCGAAAGAATAAAACTGATGTTGACTTGCCTTTGTGCCTTGGAATATTTTTCATGTCTTTCTGAGATTTAAATTAAAATTTCGAACAATTAGCCTATAGAATCTTAATTCAAATTTAATATAGCAATATAAAATGTTCGTTAAAATTATTACTACATACAAATTTAAGCTATGGCTTGAGCTACCCAATAATAAAAATTGGAAAAACGTTCACATGTACTTAAGTATAAAATTCAAACCAAAAAAGTTTGACTTAGGTATGATGGAACAAAAAATTCAGAAAAATGGGACATGAAGAAAAATAATCAAACGGTAACACGGGTATTATAACAATAACATGTTAACATCAGGTTGATACAGTTCCCGTATTCTTTTTCACAATAAAATTTGTGTAAATAGGAACTGTTATCACATTCAACTAAGCCACCTAATAAGTGGTGACAAACACAATACACATGAGCACTGATGATGAAAGGGTTGCGTCTTTCGAAAACAGCTGTTCTGCTCTGCTGTGTAAGTTGAATAAAACTGATGTTGACTTGCCTTTGTGCCTTGGAATATTTTTCATGTCTTTCTGAGATTTAAATTAAAATTTCGAACAATTAGCCTATAGAATCTTAATTCAAATTTAATATAGCAATAGAAAAATCTATTTTTGGACTCCGCCCCTTTAGTAGGCGTTGAAGTAACATATTACATGAAAAAATACTTTAAATATTTAAGAAATTGTATTCCTTACGCCTCCATTAATTAAAAATTTAATGTTTAAGCTTTTACGATAAAGGTAAGATGTTCGCTGATCTTCCCCTGCCTTACCGCTCCAGCCACCGTTGCCCCTCAAATGACCCTATCAGAAAAATGTCTACACTTAATTACCCCAAAATTTTTTTTCCTAACTTCTTACAAAAAAAATGGGGTTGTCTTCCCCCACGGCCCTTGCCGGAGTGACCCTATCAAAACAGTTTTAAGATTGGACACAGAAATGTCTTAATGGAACTGTGACCCAGCAGATTAAACATTTTGAATTTATTTACTAAATGTTTGGAGGGTACTTAGGATTCGACCTGGTCGAATATGACACATTCTTACTTAATTTTCGATGGGCTTGGTAAGGATGCCATCATTGGCCGTAAATGTAAAAAGAGTACATTTTATAAACGCAAGTAGGGCTTGGAAAAATATTTTCTCTAGGAAGGAAATTATTGAGAAAACTTAGCCACGCCTTGGAAATTTTGTGCAACACCAGAATTTTTTCAATTATGATTTTCTCTAAAAGATTACACTCCTTAAAGCCCTGGCCAATACAAAGAAAGCATAACAAGTTTAAGTGACTATTACTATTACAACTACAAGCACTTACTAGCTCTCATATAACTTAATAAATATCACTTCTAGTAGCTTCATTGAAATCATAAAACACAACAACAGCAGGGGATGGAACTGATAGGAATTTTATGGTAAAAACAATGGTGAAGCATGTAAATAAATACGGCAAAACATTTGCAGTAGCATATGTACGATTGCCAGAGAGTGTGTGTGCATATGTGTTTGTGTGTGTGTGTGTGTGTGTGTGCAAGTATCATAATAAAACTATATCCTTATAAAGGAATGTGAAAACAATCATGTATTCATGTGAGCTTAAATGTTCATATGCGTTGTGGTTATGATGTTTGCTGATATGTCCTGGTATATTTTTGTACATGCGTCAGTATGTCAGTGTATCCATGAAAGGGACATGAAAATAAGGGTTTTTATAACCCAATTGTTAAGCGATTACTTAAGTGGCAAGTTGAAATCTTCTTAAAATCTATACAAATGCTCACACATATGAGTATGTGGTTACACATGAGCAAGGGGTTAGAGGTTAAAGGGTAATTGCAGATTTTATGACTAGAAAAAAAGTGTCATTTCAACACCAAAATGAAAAACATTTAATTTTATTCAAAAGTTTTCATTTTTTTAATAATCCACAAACCGGACACTTGGCAAATGCTACGAGTAGCTTTTTTGATAAATTAACCCTGCCGTTAACCCCTGTTATCGTTAACCTTTGATCTGGGCTCTTTAAACGTTGTCATTGGATGGGATGGATGGCTTTATTATTAATTTTAAAGAAAAACCAGAATTTTTTATTATCCTCATGCATACAATCAAGTTTATGCTGGTAAACTTCCATAAGTAGTTTAACCCTTTTCCCCCTCACAGTTTCTAATTGCTTTTTCCTTGGCAGGCAAAGCAAGTGTGTGTGTGGCTGTGTGTGTGTGGCTTTGGGGAAGTGAGTCTAAGC
Source organism: Linnaemya tessellans (assembly GCA_951800035.1). Taxonomy (NCBI): domain Eukaryota; kingdom Metazoa; phylum Arthropoda; class Insecta; order Diptera; family Tachinidae; genus Linnaemya; species Linnaemya tessellans. The sequence continues at coordinate 30,330,556 of OX637536.1, forward strand.
AAATATCTAAACACAATAAGACATGTGTGAGTGAGCTTGCGTATTTAATTGTAGGGGTGTACGGAAGTTTGTATGAGTTAGTGTGTGTGTGTGTGTGTGTGTGTGTGTGTGTGTGTGTGTGTGAATATTTGTCAGCAGCTTATGTGTGTTTTCTTAATTAGTCATATCAAATCATTTAGATTTTTATTTTAATTTATTCCAAAATGGCGTCTAAAAGTTTTTCTTATCGTCAATAGGGGAATGCGTTCATATGTGGTGTGCGTTTCTGTGTGTATTTAACCCCTATTCGCTTAAAGAAGTTTTTTTTTCTCATTTAAAACTTTTTTTTATTTATTAAAAGCCTTAAGGAACTAACTATACATCATAGTCTGATGATGAAGAAATTATTTTAAAATGTTAATTAGCGCACAGTTACACATTTACGCCACGTCAAAATATAAAACATTATGAAATTGAAAAAAGTAATAATGGAAAAAATTAAATACATTAACAAAGATTTTTTTCTATGAAAGGCAAATGACAACAGTAGGCTTTTAAATAATATTTTAAAGCTTTTAAAATATAATGATCAATCCTGTAAGAATTCCTCCATCGGAAAGTGTAAAAAATCCTTTACTTCCAAAAAGGATAGGAAATGAAAATAAAAGTAACTTGCAAACACCTTTTTTCTCAGACTGCAGACATACTTTAAGGCATTATGAGCTGGAAACATGATGATCTTAATAATTTCCATACGTAATAAAACTGCAGCATGACCTCGTCTGTTAATGATATATTTCTTTTTTACAAATTTATTATGGCATCCTCTCTACGTAATTGATACAATACAGAATAACAAGGTTTGGCATTTTGTGTATCTGTTCGTCTATTTGTGTGTCAGCAAAAGCAGCACACACAAAGCAGCTACTTTCACCCATAAGTCAGCATACGCTTCAACCCCAATTTCACCAATTTAAATTTAATTAATAGAGTTTTTTTTAATTACTTGCACTTTTCACATTCCAAACTAAATAGTGACGTTTTTAATAGCGAGCAATCTGAACAACATTTAAAGAAATAAGTACAGAACTTCAAAAAATTTAACTAGATTTATTTTTCCAAACACTCATTAAGCGGCTAAGAATACATTCGTATATAGAATATTATATAGGCTGTCCAAAACTGAGGTATCATTCTATTATTAAAACAAATACTTTTTTCACATATTAAGATTACTTTTAATATTTGTGAAAAATTCAGTTTTGTTTTTTTTTGTAAATTTGATGATTCTTATCATCAGTGAATAAAATTAAAAATATTTTTAATTCAGTTCATTACAAGTAGGTGCCGTTAAAAAGCTTAAAAATTATGACCTGACCGCTACTGGCTCGGCAGGTTCCCAATTTTTTCCCCAGAATTATTAATCACATTTTTCAATAAACTGTTGTCAATGGAAATGATATCTACTCCATAATATTGGTTTTAAGCTCTTGAACTCATTTGGGATTATCGCTGTACACTTACAATTAAAAAAAAACCCCACAAAAAAAACCCCACAAAAACTCTCTTTCTACGTGAAATACTCCGATTTTCGAAGGAACAACGTGTTTTAATAATAAAAGCACTTTGTTCTTTCGTTTAACGTTCCATACTAACTAGCCTTTTTTTAAAAAGTTACTTTTTGTAGAAGGTACTTCTTGAAAATAGCACTTTTTTAATAAGGTATTTTTTGAAAAAGGTACCTTTTTTGGAAGGGTACTTTTTGAAAAAGGTACTTGTTGAAAAAGCTACATTTTTAAAAAGGGTACTCTTTGAAAGAACACTTTTTGAAAAAGGTACATTTTGAAAAAGGTACTTTTTGAAAAAGGTACTTTTTGAAAAAGCTACATTTTTAAAAAGGGTACTCTTTGAAAGAACACTTTTTGAAAAAGGTACTTTTTGGAACAGGTACTTTTTGGAAAAGTTATTTTTTTTTAAATGGTACCTATTTCAGAGGGCTACTTTTTTAAAAAGGTATATAACTAAAAATAGTACTTTTTGAAAGTACACTTTTTGAAAAGAGTACTCTTTAGAAAAGGTACCCTTTTGAAAAGAGTACTTTTTGAAGTAGTTACTTTTATAAATAGATACATTTTGAAAAACAACTTCTTGTACATAATTAAAAAGAGTACTTTTTGAAAGGGCACTTTCTGAAAAAGGTACTCTTTTGAAAAGGTACCTTTTTGAAAAGGGTACTTTTTGAATTAGTTACTTTTTTAAAAAGATACTTTTTAAAACAGCTACTTTTTCAAAAAGGTACATAATAAAAAAGAATACTTTTTGAAAGGGCACTTTTTGAAAAATGTACTCTTTAGAAAAGGTACCTTTTTGAAAAGGGTACTTTTTGAATTAGTTACTTTTTAAAAAAAAAACTTTTCGAAAAGCTACTTTTTAAAAAAGGCACTTTTATAATAAGGTACTTTTTTAATAAAGTACTTTTTTAAAAAGGTACTTTTTTAAAAAGGTAATTTTTTAAAAACGTACTTTTTTAAAAACGTACTTTTTTAAAGAGGTACTTTTTTAAAAACGTACTTTTTTAAAAAGGTACTTTTGAAAAAGGTGCCTTTTCAAAAAGGTCCTTTTTGAAAAACATGCTTTCTTTATATGTATACTACTATAAAAAGGTACTTCAAGGCGCAGGTAATTATTAAATAAAATTTCTTTCAAATAGATACTTTTTGAAAAAGGTACTTTTTGTGACAGGTAGAATAAAAATTACAAGTAGAAAAAAAGTACAGCAAAATTAAAATCATGTCCCAATTTTGGAAACCTTTATAATGAAAAGTTGTTGTTTTATCACAGAAAAGCATAACAATGTCCTAACGAATGATTAAAAGCAAGGCAAGTCTGTTGTAAGTCCGAATGTTGTTCTAAAAAAAAAAATATGCACCGATGACGCTGCCAACCCAAAATGCACATTAAACATTAACTTTTTTCGGGATATATTGGCCATTCTTGGATATCATGTGGATTTATATCGTCCTAAAGTAGAGAATTTTCAGAAATGTGCCTCGTCGCTGAAAATAATTTTAGATGAAAACTCGAACAACACACCAATTTTAATAAAACAATTTTATTATTTACACGTATAGTTGAATCTATATCCGTCCAAGGTAATTTGGCAAAACTGACAGAATAAACGAAACCTAGTTTAACAGATGTAGCTTCAACAAAATAACAGTTCTCAGCTGTCAAAGTTCCAAAATCCCTGTTGGATGACTCCATATTTAAACAAAAAAATAGAATATTAATAACAAAAGAACTTGAGCCTTTTAAAATACACCAAAACATTTAAGGCCATTATAACAACAACGAAGTCGAAAATTCCAGTTTCAATTCCGAATTCAGCCATCGAATTTTTCTGTTCCGTATTAATGCGTAATTGTTGTCGTCTTGTGTCAATGACGAAGACATAGCTGATCAGTACCGACAGTGACTGACACAATAATGCCCTCCCCTTCGTCTGTACTATAGCGAAAAAAATTGGCCAGCCAAGTAGGAATATCAAATAACATCTCAGTCTCGTCATGAAAGCTGAACAGGAGACTAGGAGATTGAAATAGGGTTGCAATAATGCCTTACTTTTTTTTATATAGTAAGAAGATCTAATAGTGGCCCTTAAAATTTTTTAAGTATTCGATTTTTCTAACATTCCTGCTGTCGTTTAATGAACTAAAAAACTTTATGTATTAAAAATCTAGATATTATTCTAAATTCACATTTAAACGTTTCTTCACAACCACTGTAATGCTTTATTTGCCATACCATTTTTAATAAAATAAAAAAAAATATAAGTACTAAAACGCTTGCATGGGAAAGTTACAAAGTAACAACAATAACCAAAAAAACAAAAAAATATATATGAAGAGAAAAAATTATATTTAACCGAAAAACTTTTAAATTAATTATTAGAAAAAAGTAAAATGTGTGTAGTGATGCGCGCTGAGGCATCAAAAACTCATACGTTACATATCACCCACATTCGCACACACTTCAAAAATTTTATAATGAAAAAAGAAAATTCCCCCTTTCCCCATAAACTTTTAAAGCTCCCATGACTTGAGAAGACATACAGAACGCGTAGTCGTTTTTTTTTTATTATTATTTTAATATTTAACATTAAGGAGAGTGAGGTTACGAAAAAAAAAATCTATACTTTGCACACACTAAACTTGCTTTTTCTTTTCGTTTCGTTTACTTTTTATTTTTTTTTTTTTGGGAAATTTCCATATATGCATGTCACCTCCCAAGGCAATTTCCGTTTGCCAAATTGAAAAATTACGAGTAGAGCACACAACAACAAGAAGATGGAGATGAAAATGAAAAGAAGTTTTTCACATTTTATACGCTCATTACATAATTTCAAAGTACATGTACTGAATTTTCTTCTTGTGTTTTTTTTCTCGCTTTTTCATTTTGTTAGAAAAATGTTAAATGAAAAATATCAACTTTTTTCTTCCAGCTCAAGCTCAAGTTTAAGGTGCAGATAGATGTATGTGTGTGTGTGTGTGTGTGTGTGTGTGTGTGTGTGTGTTTTATGTGTCTAAATGTACTAAGTACGAGCACTAATTTTTGTTGTTGCTGGCTTCACTTACGCCAATGAAAATTAAAATGAAAAATTGCAAATGACACGAGGAGCTACACATACACACATTTAACATGAATATAACAACAACAACAACATCGCCAAAAACACTAAAGGTTGTCAAAAATTTCTTTTTACAAAAAAACAAAAAACAAAACTAAAAACAAGAAACAAAAGGAGTGTTCGTACATATGTGCTTGAAATAAGCTGAGATAAAATGTTTCGTATCCTAAACTTCCTCAATCCAAATGCTGCCTAACAAACCTCTCGCAACATTAATGCGTAGGCTTATGTAATATACTGACTGGCTGTTGTTCTTGTTGTTTAGTGTTCCAAGGGGCCATACATACATACATATGCGTACTATATAAGAGGGTCTTTTGTAAAATCATTTGAATTTTAAATATTTCAGTTTGCGAACCATGTTTTAAAAATCGGGGTCATATTTTAAAAATTATTAAATTTTTCAAACAACTTCGTTGTTTACTTTGTAAATGGTTGACTAAAAGCTTTAAATATACCCGGAAACAGTAAGACTTGTGGCCCAAGGATCTATGATTAAGAAATTTACAGATTGCAATTTCCCAAATTACTTTCTTCTAATTTTTCGAGCAAAAAGAAAATTATGAAACTCTTTGATCGTTTTGATACAGCTCTCCTACTTTCCAAAATATGTACATCAACTTGTTGTCATGTGTGTTGTGGAAAATTATATATCCTACACACACACACACACACACACTCACATACATACAGGCAGTAGTTTAAAACAGCAGAAATTATTTTAAAAAAAGTTAATGTTAAAGCAACAACATCGTCTTAAAAAATATATATGTAAAATACGTATGTATAGATAGAAAAAAACTCTTATTATAATGCCACCATATTCAACACAAATACAAACAAAACAACCTACACACGCACAAGCCAACAAGTGCAGCAAATATGAGTTAGGAGTTTATTGTTGTCGCAATTCAGTTATTGTTATTACAGTGGGAGCCTGTTTCGAGCAAATGTACTCGTATGTGTGCTACGCTAAACACACTTACGCACAGGAATTTTATTTGTATTAAAATTTGTTGCTTTTGCTGTTGATTTTCCATAAATATTTTGTTCTATTTCCCTGTACTTTTCTTGGAGCTTTCTTTTTTCCTTTTTTTTTTTGTAAAATTTCCCTTTTATGCCTAAATGTCGTTTTTTATCATACGAGTACATGTTTTAATTTTTATTTTAGTTGTTTTTATTTTATTTTTTTTTATGTATTTCCCGGTGCGTTTGCATGCGTACGAATATTAATGTACACACTAACTGTTTAAAACATTAAAAAACTACCCTTTTGAATTTTTATTAATTTTTTTTTTATACTTTGTCTTCCTTACTGTACCATGTACGGTGAAACAAAAACAGCATCCTCTGTACAAAATATTTTACCTGAGAATTTAAACAACTTTGTGTACGTGAGTAAGGCAATTTATCCTAGCAAACACGTATGTTGATCATTTGGTCAACGTGTCTGATTTTAGGGATCAGAATAGATGCATTTGATATAATTTTTCAAAATTAATCAAAATATATATACACGTAAGTATTTTGTATAGAACTTTTTTTATTGCAAAAGGCATAATAAATATTTTCAGAAAAGGAGACATGAAGAATATAATCAAACGGCAATGCAGGTAGTAAAAGTGTGTTGCCATCGATTTGCGACAATTCTCGTATGCAATTTCGTAATAAAATTTATACAAATAAAAATGTATATCACATTCAACTAAGCACATGAGCACTGATAATGAAAGTGGGTGCTGTTGGCTGAAGTAGTAGAACGCGAGACTATGAAGCGGAGGGTCGTGAGTTCAACCCCGCGCTGGGTCATGAAATATTGTGTTGAATTCTTCTTATCAGCATTAGTGCATGGTTGTGTTAGTTGTTGCCAGCCTGTTTTCAATGATGAAGCCATAGCACCACTGGTCAATGAACATAATTGGCAGAGACTGGCACGATCATGTATTAAAAGCAGTGTAACAGCAAAAATTAGCCAGCGAAGTAAAAAAGGTTGAAGTAGCTACAAAAAATTCTCTATCTTCTCATCTTTCTTCATCAGACCCCTCAATACTATCCCCTCGTTTTCAGTTGCGGCGCAATGCATTGCATATGTAGGGGTCATTCCCTGAGTGCTGGTCCAAGATAAAAAAAAAAAAAAACATATTTTTGAAAAAAAAATTATTCTTAGTTTTTGTTCTTAGCCGGTCGAAAGTTATCAGCGGTTGACATATTTACACACATACAGACATAGTGACACTCTCTCAGGAGTAGATGAGGAAACTTCTAGGAACTCAGGAAATAGATCTGTGGTGAAAACCCAACCAACTAACCAACCATAACTATTTATATCGTTGTGAACTTCTACATTGACCCTTGGATTATTTATCATTTCTTACGAATAATATCCTGTCAATAACAGTTGAAATTAAATTCTAATCGTTACTTCAAACTCCTGTCTGTGTTGCCGTTTCATTTAAGTTCCAGTACGCATTTCACATGCCCACTGTTACAATGTCAAGTGTATGCGTACGTAAAATAGATTTAAAGGTACACACATTTTATAGTGGCAGGGAACTTTGTATGTAAGATATTACGCGTATGTTTGTATGTCTGCCTGTTAGATATTTTCCTTTTAATCACATATATACATACATGCATACATACATGCGTACGTATGCAAATGGGTATGTATGTTTGTAGGTACATATTAACAAATAAATATTAACTACATGTATACGCACTATGTACTTAAGCATTTAGTACTTACACTTACGCAGTCGCTGGCGGTTGCCAACAACAATAACAAAACAAGGCGAAGTAATATATAACTACAACCACCATTACTACTACTACCACCTTCAACAATACCACTATAAATAGCAGCTACCACTACTACGACTGCCACTACTGCTGCCACCATCAGCCACAACAACAACAACAGCAACAGCATCATCATAGTCATCTTCTGCTTTATATATTATAGCATTCTTTTTTAACTCGCTCTACACACACACACACCCACCTAAATACATACACCTAGTGAGAGCTATATAAACAACATTGTACCGCATTATATTACAAAACAATCTAACAACATTTTCTTACAATTTTTATATTTTGTTTTGTAGTCTACTACTTGTATGCAAAATAGGAAGCACGAGTGTGTACGATTGTAAATTTTCATTTTTTTACAACACATACGCGAGTTTGCCATAATATGCCTTTATTTTATTTATTTATTGCTTTTGCTGTTGTTGTCTTCCTGCTCCGTACTTCTGGAGCTTCATCATCTTGTGCTACAAACAAACTCTTATACATATTCAACTACACACACACACACACACTCATACTTTTACCAACTCAAATAAGGCAAAACCGGAAACACCCTTCTAGTTCCTATTGCATACAAAATTTCTAAAAGTGTATGTTTGTGTTTCTTCGTTTCTTTTTTTTTTCTTTGAAAAAAAATTAAAATCCCAAATTACAAAAAAGAAACGCACACGAAATAAAATATAAATATATTAATACACATACGCACGCACATACAGATACATATTACAAGACTATAACAACAAAAACATTAACGACGTCGCTAACATTTTTGAGTACATAAAAAATGCCATTAGCGTTTAGCGAAAAAATTGTATATCTGGATGTATGTTCCTAACTAAGGCCAACAGCAGCAGCAACAACAAGAACAACAACAACAACAACCACAATAAAGGCAGCCACAAAAACCTTAAAAAAATCCTACTACTATTTGATCCTCTTTTTTTGTGCCAGGATATTTCTTTGCCTCCCACAAAAAGGAAAAGTTTAAAAAATATACAAGGACGACTGATTTACATTTTTAATTGTATATACAAAATAGCAACAACAACAACGAAAACACAAATGAACGAAACAAATACAGTAACAATAATAGCACGCTGTAGTAGTCGTAGTAAAAATTTGTTTTATAGAAAAAATTACAAATTGAAAAGATTTTGAAATCTTTTTAAACTTTTTTCCTTTCGTTGTACGCGTTTTTCTGTGAAAGGAGTTTACGAAGAATGAACTCGTCTTGAACTACTTCCAAAATTTATAGGAAAACTCGTGCTAATGATGCTGATATCGATCCCAGTGTATATGCGTGCTGCGTTACAAACACGAAAATATTATTGTGCAAAATTATTGTTATGTTCGTAACATATTAGTCAGAATATGTGGCACAGGAGATATAATTTTAAGGCATATGAAGGGGGAAAAAGCTAATTTGCACAGCAATTTATAACAGCGTTGTTTTCGAAAGCCACAGCATCCTTGCGTGCATGTGCATGTCTTTCTGCACTATTTGGGCGGCATTATAAAGATGACAAATACAGTTATTAGAAAAGTGTTATTAAAGTCGCTTTCACACTATAAGACTGAGTCGTATGATTTTCATTCGAATTTCTCTTTTGAGAATGCCTGAGATGGTGAAAAATCTAACGTATCATTACAAAACGCTTTCACACTATCACACTTAAAACAATTCATGAAATCTCTGTAGTAAGAAAACAGCTAAATACAACGCTGATAATATGAAATATCTCAGCTTTTAGAAAACTTTCAAAAAATGGAGAGAGCCGTCGGTGTGTTAAATTTTACTTCTCAATCTATGAGATTTTACTTAAGATCGCTTTCACACTATAAGACTTTTCATATTATTTCGATTTTTCGACAAATCTTAATACTCAGTCTTATAGTGTGAAAGCCGCTTAAATATCACCGACTCTAATTGGCAAAATTTTCTTCATGTTTGATTTTTATAAAACTCCAGTAGACACATTTTAAACCTTCGGATATAACCTCACAAATAATTTGTATACCCAAAAAAAGAACTGGAGAGTATATTCCTTTTGTCATTACGTGCATAACGCAGCGAAATATCCCTCTAAGACCCCCATAAATTATATATTCTTGATCAGTAATGAAATCTAAGACGATCTAGCCATGTCCCTCCGTCCGTCTGGATGTTCGACTGTGGAAGTTACGATACACACCAAACGAAAAGAGTCAGACCCTTAAAAATTGGTACAGATAAATTTTGAACGATAGCACCAGGTGAAGTTTGTAAATAGGGTGAATCGGGTCAGAGGGAACTAAACCATCTTATTAAAAATACACAATTTTTAAAATATTTTTATAATTTTGTTAAGCTAAGAAGGTTCAAAGTGTTGAACTTGGAGCCAGAGAATCAGAAAATTCCATTTTTGACCCCGCCCCTTTAGTGGGCGTTGAAGTAACATATTACATGGATTTTTCATTCACTCATTTCTAGTTTCATCTTTATTAACATTTACTTTTTACATATTTACAATTTTGCGAGATTTATCTACAGATTTTACAAGGAATAAAATAATGAACATAAAAATTTAAAATTTATTTAATTTTAATATATAATAATGTTTAAAGGAAAAAAATAGGAAAACCTTTATCTGATAATGCAATAGAAAAATTCAAATACAGTTAAATGAAAATATATAAGTATGCAAACGTACTAGTATAATATTAGTATTGTACTAGTACAAAAATCACCAGTACTAGTTCCCAACTGTGAACTTTCCTATACCATGTTAATGCTCAAATTAACATTGAGTATGTTTGGAAAATTACTAGTACCATTGGTACTAGATAGAAACTAGGGGGATACTATTACTGTTAGTACTAGATGAGTACTAGTATAATTTCTTCTAGTCAGATACTAGTACAATCAGTTCTGCATTAAGAAATGGTTTATATATAAAAAAAATCCCTAAAGGCAAAGTCTTCTAATACAATTCTTTGTTTCAAATTTGAATTTGTTTAAAAATTGTAACAATTAAAAATAAAATAAATGAAGATGCGATTTAGCAATTCGCTTTAAAACATGATCAAAAAGTAATATGAAATTCTACAAGTCAAATCAGTCTACAAATGAACTACTTGAAGTACTAGTACTTTTCTGTATATGTTCAATCACCTTTTTAACTAGTGCTTGCTATACTAGTAATCGTACCAGTACCTTAAAGACAATTAACGCTTATCCTCCTGCAGGGATAAATATAACACAATTCATATATATAATTTTCAATTTAGTAATTTTAAGCCTTAGAGATAATTTTCTCCTGGCTCTTGACATTCTCTTATCATTTGATAAGGAGAATTTTCTATGGATTGGTGATATTTATCATTGAATTTTATTTTAAGTCTATAATTCGTTCGCAGACAGCGAAAAAGTTGAGTAGAATATCTCCAGCGCTTATTGTTTATGATTTTAAGGCACTTGTTCTGAATTATTTGAAGTTTTTTCAGATGTGTTTTTGCAGCTTTGCGCCAAATGGCACACGATATATTCGACTCGGTCAAATATAACGTTCTTTCTTTTTTCCGTTAATTTTTTAATTAATAATAAATTTAATGTCAATAATTTAACATCAACATGGCTCAACATATTTTGTTTATTGTTTCTTTTTTCTTTACTTTTGCACATTTTAGGTGCTAAGTCTAGACTAAATTTGTTCACTGTGTTATGTTTTGCTCACTAAACACACTTTTGCATAGAGCTGCATTTGTAATTGTACTCGATTTTATAATAATGAAGTGTTAATTGAGCAATCATTTAATTAAAATTTTAATTGAGCTCAATAATGGCACTAATTGCTATACGATCGATCAAGGTGTAAGTCTGAATACCATAACGCTGAACATTAATATGATAAGAATTTTTTATTCAGACTCAAGTTCAAATCTGCAATCTGCAAATTATTTTTGATTTTAAGAATTTCTATTAAATGCAAATGATTTATTAAGAGTGAAATATTTAGAATATTTTTTATAATAACTATTGTTGATAATGTCATTGTCATTTTGTGGTTTTTATTATAAAATCTTATAATTTCTTTCTGTTACAGATTTCCAAAAAGAAGAGAAGAATTAACTACTCCATATTTTTGCGACTTCTTATTGTTGTTATTACATTTTATACTTGATTTAGTTGTTTTGTTTCTTTTTTTGGGATTTATTTCTTGCATATTTTTTTTATTCCATGTTTGGCACGCGCTTTAACAGTTTTTATCCCGTCAATATTTCTGTTAGTTGTTTTTGATGATGAATACCTTCATGTTGAGACGATGTTTAAGAATAACAACAATAAAAAATAGCAAATATACGAATACTAATGCAAAAAGAAAAAGTTCACTACAAGGACTTTTCCTACGAAAAAAAAATTAAAGTTTCTCTCATCGTAATATATAAATTTTTATGGTGTCTTGGTAGGTATTTGCATCTTAAAGAATTTGGCGAAAATAAAAAGAACAGAGACTGGAGGTTTTTATTTTGTGATAAATAATTTTGTTATTATTGTGTTATATGAGAAGATATTTACATTTTTAGTGAATTACTATTTTTAAAAAATTATTTTTTATTATTTAAGTGCATAAACATATTTATTGAAAAATGTTATTATGGCTTGAGGGTTTCCTGTGGATCGAACTATTTTAGTTCACGAGTTTCCGAATATTTTTTTATATTCTGGAAAAAGCTTGGAACGTTGTAAGAATTTTCGATTTTCCTCAAATGTTCGAGTTTCTGATTCATTTCATGTATTTTAAAATATTTATTACAGGCAATTTTTCATGCACAAAAGCAAACAATTTTTTGTTGTACACTTTGAAGTATTTTATCGTCCACTAATATGAAACATATTTATAGATTTTAAAAGGTATTTTTACGTAGATGTGCACAATATAAAAATCTTTTCCAAAATCTTTGTATAAGAAAAGTAAATAGCTTTAGAGTTTTTCTTTTTTTTTTTGTACTAAAAAACATGCAACGTTGTTTGTTTAATTTCTGAATGACTTGTGGGAAGAGTACAAGTTTTAATTTTTATGGCCATGTACTGTACAATGTATCATGCTCTTAAGAAAAATAATTCTATCTTTAGAAAAAAAAAATCCTTTTTAACTTTACTTCTCAAACAAACTTTCCTACACAAACTACGGCAACAACAATCAATTGCTAAGGTATGAGTTATTTGGTAAAATATTGTACCCAACTTCAGCGAGAAAATGAAGATGAAGACGACAAAACAATAACGCGCCATTTCTTTGAAGAAATTTTTTCTTTCTATTTGAACAAATATATATTATTATGTGCCATATTCTTTTTACTCTTTTTTTTTTAAGAGCAGAAAAATATTAGAAAATAATAAAAAAAAATCAGATCTTGAATAGAAATTGAGTGCGAAAAATTAGATTAGACAGGAGTTGGGAAGGTTGAAAAATAAATGAAAAATGTGTGTTGCCATAAACAGAGAATGCCAGCAAACAACTATCGACATTAATATTGTGTTTTTAACAAGATTTAAAGAAGGAGCGCAGCAGCAAAAGTTGGTTTCCTTTTAATAAATTTTAGAAATATAGTTGTATACACGAGTATGTAAAGCTATTCAAGCAAATAAATTAAACTGCCTTAGAGTTACTTGAGTAGCCGTTTTCAAATGCTGCCTGCCTCCTTTTCATAGCTTCACTTGTGTTATCCGCCTTTTAGTTTTCAGTTCAATTTATAAAGTTTATTGTGGGAGTTAAAAATCCCGATTTTCTTCTACACACAGAGTGCAAAAAAGGAAATAAAAAACAAATTCAAGACACTTTGTATACCCAAATAGAAAAGCTGGATTTTACAAAACAGCCAAACAGCAACAAACATAGTAAAATGTGTAACAATATGCGCACCAATAACATTAACAATTATAAAAAAAACAACAACAAACAAAACCAATAACAAACAAACTTGCAGGTTGTTTAAGGAATGAGATATTAAACTGGATCGCAACTTTAAGAAGATCCTGTAAGAGATCTGCTATAAAAAATATATTTAAACAAAAGTAGTTTTTATTAATATAAGAAAATTTTTAATATGTTATTCAAAAAGAATTTAGCGTGACATAATAATTCAAGGAGCTGAGGAAAAGTTAGCGATAATCAAACACAATTTTGACGCCGAATTATTGCAACGTTTTGATACCTTTCACCAAAAATGGTCACGAATTGTACTGAAAAGCTAAATTTTGTAGCGCATGCGTACGATAGATTTTGTTTTATAGCAACGAGATAATAATAAGTCCTATACAAGTTTTAAAAACAATACAAAATTGAATAAGAAAATCGATCTGCTTAAACAAAAACTGTTTTCTTAACAAAATTAATTGCAGCTGTAACATTGACATGGCTTTCATAATATATGTGCAGGTTTGTCACTCCGTATATAAATTCCGCTATATTAATACGCAACACCATAAAATATATAGAATATTCTGCATTCTTAAGAACAGGAGAGTCGAATAAGTGATGTCCTGCTGTCTGTCGGTGCATTAAAACGGTTTTCCGAAGCCCCCAGAAAATCTAGAGACTTCGATTTTGGATGGCCGCATTGGAAATATTCTAAACAGATTGCTATTGTAAATTAGCAAAATCCAAAAGAACATTTCCAGTTGCAAAACATAAAACATAAAATTGGCCCTTGACAGAACTGCGTGGAATAATTTTGTAACGGCCGTATATTCCTCTTAGGAACCACGGGAAAATATATATAATGACAAGGGCACGACAATGTTAATTCCTCGACGATATATGAAGGACATCCAGAACAACTTATCAACTACATTTTCGAACAATTGCTGCACAAAAACGTACATGATTTATCGTTTACATAATATGACTACGTGGACGATAATGACGACTATTTATGCATTAAACACATTCACATTTTCCGTGCTACTTTTGTATTTGTAGTTGTAGTCAATTAAACTAATTTATTTATTTTCAAAGGCGAAAATAAATAAATTAGTGCTGCCAACACAATGAAACATCTTAAATAAATAAGCGCCTAAAAATATTTTCAAACTGATCCAAGAATATAAAAATTGTTAAAAATAAAAAATGTAATAGCCCTTTCAAGAATAAAAATTATTTTGTAATTTTTATTTATTTTTTTGCGATCTTTCTCGGCTTTTATTTTTTATTTATTTTAATTATTTATTTATTTCTTTGGCTATAACTCCTAGAATATAGGACGCATATGAACAATATTGGTATCATTTCAAAGTACTCCAAAATGTCTTTCTCTTGTTGCACACATTTTTCAAATTTATTCACCTATTGCGAGTATTATTAAATCTTCAAGTAAAAATTCAATTATTTTGAAAAAAGCTCGCTGCAAAGACATTTAAGATCGAATTTTGTATATACTTGATAGCCGTTATCGATAAAAGACGTGAGTTATAGTGCCATAGCAAAAAAAGGACATCAAAATGTATTTATTACAAATGCAAAAACAATAAAGAGCTATAAACAAATAAAGTGTTTTTATTATTAATTTTGTCTCGGTCTATAAATAGATTTAGAATAAGCGCTTGTAATTTAATTTATGAAAGTGGCACCTCTAAAATAAGGTGTTGACGTTGTAGCTGCCGCGTTCAAAATAATCAAGTAGCTGGCTATACGGCGACAAGTGTTGCTAGCGGCACATGTAGCCATGTGCTGTCGTGAATGTGTTTAAAGCATTACTCGTCAATAGCTTAACAAAAGACAATATGCTAGACATTGTTGCTCATATTGCTCTCAACAAGATGAAAACAAAATTTAAAACATTTCCGCTCATCTCGTCCTCAACCAAATTTAACTGATCCAAAAAAAAACGTACGAATATGTCGATCAAATTGTCCTAAATAATCCTCTACGTTGTCGACTAAAATTCTCAATAGAACACAACTCGAACATAAAACCATGGAAGTCAATGTCGTGTACGATTGAATCGGCAACTGCGGAAAACATTCCTCCATTTTCTAGAAATAAGATCCTTTGACGACACCAAAGTCTAAGACGCAACAAGAGGTGCTTTTGCCTGCATTTAATGAAGTGTGTAGAGTTTGGGGTAGACTCGTTTCGCCCGTTTAGCTAAAAACGAGTATTATCGCTTAACATAAATTAGCGACAAAACTTCATATGAAACTCCTACTGCTCTAGAGTCCAATCGCGAAACATGGATGCATTTGATGGACTCAGGACTTTAATTCCTGCTGCAGCAGCAGTATTGTAAACGTGTATAATAGCACTAGACCATTTTGCAAAATTTTTCTCCTAGTGGACCGTAAGTTTCCTTTTCGCATTTTTAACAATCGAAAGCACTCTTTGATATACTGTCCTACATAATTCCTACATAGAGCAAATTTATTAGAAAACATTTTCCATTTCTTTTGCATATTTATTCGCTTTGTTGTAATCGTTTTTACTACTTGTGATTTTTTTTTTATTTTTTTCCGTTTGTTTCTTGCATTAAACATTCTATGCCATTGCTCCAGACTACTGCCCCTATTATTTTCCCCGCCAAATGAATAACTTGTCTCCTTTATCAAAACACAATTTCTAAGAAAGATTTTTATGTGTTTAGTGGCAGTAAGCAGCAGTCACCTCCAAATGGCTAAAAAATAGATGGAGAACAAGTCAAAACGTGTGCCTCCATCCTTCTCATTTCTGCAATAAAATTTACGTACATCTCCAGCCTCTTAGCCTGCCTCATCTTCCTCGTCGTCGTCCTCGTCGTCTTCGTCTTCATCATCGTCATAGTAAAAGAAAGAATTATTACCGAAGTAACTAAATCCCAGATGGCGCACTATATAAGTTATGATATAATTTTCTTCTTTTTTTTTTTTGTTACACACTTTTTGTATCCAGTTTTACTTCCTTCAGTGTTGCAGCTTTTCTTTTTCGCACAAACATTTTCTAGCAATAAGCGCAAGTATGCCATAAAAATGTAAAAGAATTTAGAAAATAAAAAATTTATAATACTCATGTATATATGTACATACATATGTATGTAAGTGTGTATGTGTATGGAAGTTGGAAGCTACAACAAAATATTCGTAACTAAAATGAGAAGAAAAAACATTATGCCATATTTGGCAATAGAAAAAGAACGAATATTATTTAGCTGGCAAAAACTGTAAAGCAGTTAAAATAAAGATGTAGTGTACAAGTACAATGTGCGAGCAGAAGAATGTATTGCAACATTTGTGGCACTTTTAAAAAGTAGTTATGTTGTAAATTCAAATTCAAATATAAATAAAATTATACGTTAGAATGGGAGGGAGGCAGCCTAGTCGGTTGTCTTGGGGCGGGGGGGAGGGCGTCGCTTGGCGCATATAAATCGTAAATGTTGCTTTAGAAATAGAACGAACGCCCTCGCACACTTGCACAAATATCTAATCCAGCCATTTTAATTTACAATCCAGCAACGTTACTTGCAATAAATCATAAGTATTAATGTTTTAGTTTAACTTTAGCAGCTGCTTGTGTACCAAATATATTTAAGTTTAGCATTTCATAAGCAATTATTATTATTATTATCATTATTGTAACTTTTCCTTTGCAATATTCGTGATATTTTTGCAACGACGCATAATAGGGAATAACCTACCACTTGCAGTTCTTTGGAGAGATAAATGAAAGCAAATGATAAAATGCCTATACAAAAATAAATTAAAAAAATTCCTATAAAAAGGAAAATTATCAAACGGCAACACAAGACTAAAAGCGTGTCACCGTTTTTTGCTACACTTCTCGTATGCTAATTTCCTAATAAAATTTGCATAAAATTGTTATCGTTTTCAGCTAAGCCACCTAATTAGTGGTAATAAATAAAATAGATATAAATACTGATGTTGGGAGTGTAGCGGCTTTCGAAAACAGCTGTTCTGCTTTGCTGTATAAGTTGAAAATGAAACAAATGAGAACATTATATTCCACTGGGTCGAATCTTAAATGTCCTCCAAATATTTAGGAAATTAAAAGCTCTCCATCAGCATAAAAGAAATTTACGCTATTGCTGCAGTTGATACAAAAAAAGACGGAGATATATGAAAAATTTTTAACCTACTGCATCAAAGTTCTTTTCCTGTGCCCAATTTTAAAACTCCATTTTGACAGGGTATCTCTGTTAAGGACAGTGGAGGAGGCATCTCACCCTTGGCGTAAAAAAAATAAAAAGTAAATTTTTGCGGTAATTAAGTGTAGAAAAAACCAGTAAAACCGAAGATTCGACCGGGTCGAATGTTAAATACCCTCCAAATATTTAGTAAGTAAATTTAAAATGTTTAACTTGGTGAGACAGAGTTCCTTTAAGACATCTTATTTTAAATCTCTCTTTCGAAAGAGTCATTCCGGGAAGGGCCGAGGGAGAGACGTTTCACCACTGCTAGATCAGAGAACATCTCAGCTTCTTATAGGCTTAAAGAATAAAATTTTTTAATATTTACACTATTTTTGCATATATTTAATATCGTACGTCAACACCCACTAAAGGGGGCGTGGCCCTAAAATAGACTATAACATGTTTTCCACAGACGAACGTATGGGCATTGCTAGATCGTCTCAGACTTCATCAAGAATATATATACAGATGGATATTTCGCTGCGTTACAAACGGAATGACAAAATGAATATACCCGGCAATTCTTTTTTGGAGGGTATAATAAGGAATTCACCAGATTTTGCTCTTCAGGTTAAAGAGACCTATTGAAAGAATAAAACTCGAATCACTGAGTCTAGAACAAACTAAAAATTGTGTATCAGAACTGCCTCAAGGATGGGGGGAAAACTTTGGCACAAACGTATTATATCTAAGGGGTACCATTCAAGAGCACAATATAGAAATTCATGAAACAGTAAACGATCTATTGTTCTTCGAATTAACCGTGTTATTTAAAGCATCGCCTTCTGTCAACGGTCTTATTGTCATTTATTTTAAAGAATAGTTAAAATTGTTATTTATATTTATTTTATTATAACCTCCAAAAAAGAATTTAGAGGGTATATATAGTATACTCACTTTGTCATTCCGTTTGTAACGCATCGAAATATCCATCTTGATCAGTGAGGAAATCTAAGACGATCTGAGCATGTCCATCCGTCCGTCTGTGGAATATCACGATTCAGTCCAAACGAAAAGAGCTAGACTCTTGAAATTTGGTATAAATATATTTTAAAGCTTAGAGCAGGTTAAGTTCGGAGATGGGCTAAATCGGGCAAGGGAGAAAAAAGTTCCCCTAAGAAGAACTAAACCAACCCAGAAAAAAAACACAATTTTTAAAGTTTTTTAGTTATTTTGTTAAGCAAATGATATATTTTTATGTCAAATACGGTCCAACGCCTTAAACTAGAGCCATAAAATAAAAACTTATTTGTGGAACCCGCCCACTCTAGGGGGCGTTATTATATGCAAAAATAGCATAAAAATTTAACAAATTGTTTTACTTAAGCCTACATTCTTTAAAAATAAAATTTTTAAGCTGTAATGACGAAGCTGAGACGATACCTGGAACTCCTACCCCCTCCTCCCGCTTCACCCCTAAATGACCCTACCAAAAACAAATAAAAAAAATTTTTTTTTAATTTGATATGTAATCATCCCAAGCATTTATTTCTAGAGTTTTATGACTGCCTGTTTCTGCACTACCCTCTCCTCCCCCCTTTGCCCCTAAATGACCCTATCAAAAAAAAAAATTTTATTTTGTATATAATCATCCCAAGCATTTACATATTTTTAGAGTTTTATGACTGCCTGTTTCTGCCCTACCCCCTTTTCCCCGTAAAATACCCTATAAAAAAAATTTTATTTTGTATATAATTATCCCAAGCATTTATTTTTAGAGTTTTATGACAAAGGTAAAATGTCTCCCCCACAGCCCTTGCCAGAGCGATCTCTCTAAAATACAGTTTTAAGACTCTCCAAAGAGAATTGGATCCCATAAAGTATATATATTCTTGATTAGTGATGAAGTTTAAGACGATCTAGCAATGCCCATACGTTCGTCTGTGGAAAACATGATATTGTCTATTTTTGAACCCCGCCCCCTTTAGTGGGCGTTGGCGTACGATATTATATAAAGGAACTCTGCCCCACCAAGTTAAACATTTTAAATTCACTTACTAAATAATTGGAGGGTATTTAAGATTCGACCCGGTCGAATATAACGTTTTTATTTGTTTTAAATTAAATTTATTTGTTGGTGGTCAAGCAATGTCTATATACATTTCATTGGTGATTTACCAAATTATCAGTAGACTTTCACCACAGTTTTGAAAAGTTAAAAACCTCTTATCTCATGCATATACTTCCGAAAACCATCTGAGAATTCACAACTTGTAAATTACAAATTATTTTCAAAAATCATAACAGAATAAGCAGAGTAGGCCTTGAAACTCATACAAAACTAAACCAACAAACAAATTATATTTGATATGAATCTATTTTATTTTTCTACACCTTTTTTGACGACTATATGTCAAATAAAAATTTCATAAAATAAATTTTATAACTCTTTGAATGAAACTTATTTCAAGAAAATAATTATATAACATCATCATGCTATTTAGGACTACAATATATTCTTTGTTTCGCTGCAGATATCGATAAAATATTTATTAAATTTAGCATGTATTAAATATCTTCTACCAGAATATTTGCAAGAACATCAAAATTGTGTGTAGGTTTGAATGTTTTCTGCAGCAGCTACTACATCCTTTAGGATAAATAAAATAAATATAAGAAGATAAATAAAAAGCCATTATTATAGTTTTTTTTTTTTTTTTTTTTTTTTTTTTTTTTTGTTCAAAACATTGGTCATTAAAAAAGAGGAACTAAACAAAATACGCAACAACAATAATAAATAGAACAAAATGTTTTATAATGAGAGAGACCCCACCGAAAAAAGCAACAACAATGCAGAAAAATAAGTAAACGGTTGATTGAAATCGGCCAAAAAAGGAGATTTTTATTTGAAGGCATCCAGCAGGGTTTAACCTTTTTTTATATTCTCCATTTTTTTTTTTTTTTTTTTTTTATTGTTTAACACGGCAAAAAAGCGTGGACTAAGGCGAACCTAAACTAGCAGCAGCAGCAGCAGAGGCAGCCAGTAATAGAGTAGAAAAATAAAAGCACAAGCAAGAAAACTTAGAAATAATCACCAACATAAATCTAAAAGAATCGACTAAGATTGGCCTTGATGGTAGGAAACACACAAACTGTATTGTTATTTTTATTTTCTTTTCTCTTTTTTAGTGGCATAAATAAGAGGTAACAGCAAATAAAAGGATATAGCAAACAGCTAAATGATTTATCTGAATAAAACACAATTCTAAAGAAGAAATAAAAGTGATAGCAGACAAATACTCGTAATAGTTTAGGAGTAACACGTAAAGTGAAAGGCTGCTAGCAAAAATTTTGAAAACTTGAAAGTTCTGATTCCAGACTAATTTGACACTCATAGACAAAATAAAGGTGTGTATTGTATTTATGATTTGATCAGAATAAATTACACACTGCCGTGTCGCTGAAACCGATTTCGTTCGGAAATGAAATTAATTCTAAAAAAAAAAATCCGAAATTTCGTGTAGTCGATTTGACTATCAATCGAAAACAGCCAATTTTCATTTCATCGAATAGAAATTAATCAATGCGCTAATTACTTCAAACTAAATTATGTTTTGTGCAAGAGTAACTCGGACGTGTTCAGCTTTGTGTCGTTTTTGCGTGGAAGACAAAGGGAATGTGCCATATTTTTTAATAGCAGAATAGAAGACGTATTTTAATATTTATTTTAAACTTTTAGGCATATTCGGTTGACGATCTTATATATCATTAGGAGTATCATGTCGATCTTAGGTTTATTTACAGATCTATGGCACCATTATCTTTTGTTACTTACACCGACCGGCACTCAATGTATAACACTCTTCATGCAATGCATTGTGCCGGAACTAAAAAGAAAATATTAAATATAAAAATTACTTGAACATAAATAACAAAGAAGCTTTAGCTATCAGCAGCCGATGGCTCTGGAAAAAGCGAAAGAGATACATGGAATATTGGGAATATTAATCGTCAGGGTTGGGGAATTTCGTACTAACCAAAAAGGTAATACATAACTTAAAAATATGAATGTGGGAACTTCTCATATTCAATTTTCGTTAAAAAACATTGGTTAAATAGTTGATATTCCTAATAACTAGCACCACTTGCAAAAGTGGAAAAATTTAACAAAGAACGCTGATGAGATGGCGTAGCGGCCTCGAAATCAGTACTGATCCGTTCTGCTGGTTTGATGATTATTGAAAATATTCTTAATATTCCAATCTTAATATAAATTAATAAAAATAGAATTTGAACAAATTCATTTATTAATAAAATAATAAAAAATCATGTGCAGTCATGCAGATTCGAACTTAAGCCCGTTGAAAAAAATTAACAATTTACATAAGAAAGTTCGACTAATAAAAATTCATACATAATATAAAAATATCAAATTTTCATGAAGAAGTTAGCCAAAGGTTAACTAACGAAATATTGGAAATGAAAAGTGAATACAATAGATATATAAAATAGAGGCCTAAAGCTTAAAAAAAATTTAATTACTTAAAAAGGAGGTCGGAATAAGAAATAAGAATGTATTGTTGACAGTGTTGTCAGATTAGGGGGTTTCCCCCCAGATTTAGGGTTTTTTTTCTATTTAGGGGCAGATTTAGGAGTTAATATTCTTTAGGGGGAAATTTGGGGGTAAGAAAATTTTATTTAGGGGATTTTCGAATTTATAGTTTGGTACATAATAGTACATAATTTAACCGCTGAGCATGTCGAAGATATTGTGTCGAAATGTAATCACGCAAATACAAACATTAAAACATTTTTCTCGTTAAATCAATTTTGTTGGTTTTCCTTGAACTGCAAAATATAAATTTTAAAAAGTTGTTCATCTTTACAATTTATTACCAATATGCCAAAAAAGGATAACATATATAAACAAAAATATAAAAAGAAGTGGGAAGCAAATCAGCAGTTTAAAGGTATTATATTTTTAAATAAAATTTTAAACACAATAAATGCAAAATTAAATTTCAGATTGGTTAGCCCCTGTCCAGGGAGACAACTACAAAGCTTTATGCAAATATTGTAAAAGCCTTATTGCACAACAAAATACGAAAAAACATATTGGATTTGCATCCCAAACAAAAGAAGTACATGTACCCGTAACAAACTTCCTCAAGCCGTCTCTTACAAAAGAAAGACAAATTGCAGATATATTTTTTGGGGGGCTTTTTATAAAAAATAATAAAAATTTGGGTGTTTTCGTGCTTTTCGCGTAAGAATGATAATACCTGAATTAAAATTTAATAGATATAAGATGATGAAACCAAATTACTACTTAAACTTTTCTGCTTTAAGGGGTTTTTTAAGAAAAAGTGTAGAATCTAGGGGGTTTCTAAATTTTTTTGGGGGGGAAGAAAAAAAATTATCTGACAACACTGATTGTTGAGCTTGCGAACTACCCACCAAACAAAAAGCCAAGCGTTTGAAAGATAATGGTGCATTATATATTTATACATAAGTAGCAATATTTTCTAAATTGGAAAAAAAATGTTGATTACGTAAAATTATTAATTAAAAATAAAACTTTTTATAAGTAAACAGTCAAATGAAACAAATTAAAAAAGATAGGACAATAATTTGTTATGTTTTCCATTCAAGAAAAAAAATATATGTATAAAAAAATTTTTGCTTGCTGCAGTGGTTGGATGTATCAAACATAATATTTGTCGGCATGGAAGATCAGTTTCATATGGGAAATATTTTAAAAATATTTTTGATAAGATTTTACACAGACTAATTAATAAAACTAAGTGTATTACTAAATTAGGAGAATTAGTATAGTCCGTTTTGGAGAAAAATTGTATAAAAGGCATTATGTTATCGAAAGCATTGTTTATGACAAAATATATTTCGCATATCATCATGACTGAAATTGTTTGCTGGACAAATATTCTGGAAAAAAATATAACAAAATTCGTAAGCATCCGTCTCATATTCATTCGCCGCTGTCTCATCGACGACTAACGTAAAGAGGGTAAGAATACGTGTGAATGATCTCAGCACAATTGTGCTATGAAATGCCCGTATCTGATCTATATCACGATTCAGTGCAAACGAAAAGAGTCAGAAAATAATGTTCAACGCGTTAAACTTGGAGCCATAAAATTTAAAAAAAAAATTTCTTGCAGCCCGCCCCCTTAGTTGGACGTTGACGAAAAGTATTATATGCAAAAATTGTGTAAATATATAACAAATTTTGTTACTTAAGCCTACATTCCTTAAATGTCTCAGCTTTTATGACGAAGCTGAGATGTTCTTTGATCTTCCTCTACCCTCGGATTCGTAGTCCACGAGTTAAGTAATTTAACCTACAACAACCAAACTTTGGTCCCCATAATTTTCCTTACAAAATAATCCCACGTATTGCAATTTTATATGTGTCACATTTTTTAAGAGTGGATTTAGTACCTGCACAAGGATTATAAAAAGTATCGATTCAGCTATTTAGAAGCTGCAGACATCCCCAGTCACACAAATGTTAAAATCGATCTCATAACACTTCCTTATTATTTTAAATGGTTGAAAATCATTGAGTTACTAATCCCCAGCTTTATTAATATGTCCTGACATCGATTGTGTTAATATTTTCTAAGAAAAAGGTTTAAATCATTAATTTGCTCAACTATGCTTTAACGTTCTTCAGCCACAAAATATACATATGTATATAGGGTGTTTTTTATGGAGTGACACAAGTTTAATTCATCATAAAACATGGAAATATATTTTTAATATCAATGAAACGGGCGTTATTAGGAAGAAAATTTTATGAAATTTATGTTGAAATATGATTTCTGCCATGTGGCCGCCACGCAATCTGGAACACCAATTTTCAACAACAAAAAAATTTTCCATAGAGTAAAACGACACAACCCCAGTCGCTGAGAACAGCGCGGAATTGATTGATTAGGATCATCTTCAATGCTTTCCTGTACAGCGGCTACAGCTTCTTCAGAGCGCACTATTCGGCGCAACACGGGATGCACATTATCAGTAACAGTAAATGTGGTCCGAAAACGATTTATTGTCCTTCGAATTAGCCGCTCTGAAGGACGATTATGTACGCCATAAAATGGAAGAAATGCACGATGAGTTTGGCGAATAGAATAATTATTTTGATTAACAATTTAAGCAATTCGCATGCGTTGCTCTGGTGTTGTGATCCTCTGAAAAAAACACACTGTAACTAAAAATCCTTATAAAAATTAGAAAAGCTTAGAAATAAGCAATCTTCGAAAAATTTATTAAATAAAGTTTCCTGTACACACAAACACACCTAAACAAACCACTCACTAACTAGACAGTGCGATGAGCACGATCTCAAACGGTCATACGTATGAATTGTCGAAATATTATTACTTTATTTAAAGGAAAACTTAAATAAAAATTGTTTACAGTCGCATAGTTATAGCCAAAAGTATTAATTTTATTGCCTGCCTACTAAAATTATTATTGTACGAATGTAAAATACGAATGTAACAATAAGATTGTAACTGCGTTACAACAAAATTTTATGGCTGTTTAAATTATATAACAAAAAAAATGTACCTATAAGAAAACAAAATGCTTTCTTTTATTTTTTCTAATACAAAAACTGTAAAATTTTACTTTAATGCCCCATAAAATGTTGTTTTATAGTTTAAAATTTATTATACCCACCTCAGCTTGTAAAGAAACCAACCAACCCCCGGCCCCTCGGCAGCGGCAATAACAGCAACAAACAACACACTACTCTACAACTGCCACGAAATTATATTTGACTACTTTTCCCATAACGCCGCACTACTCCACCACCTCATCAACAAACTCTCAGCGACTTTAAAATAAAGCGGGTAAATGTCTAGAGCAAAAAAAAACAAACAGAAAAAAATATCTAAACTAACGCAACCTTTTGTAATTCGTTTCATTTTATTACAACTAAAAGTATCTGCAACCCTCCCACCGCTAAGTTAATTTTTTTTCTTTGCGTTTCTTATTTTAAAATGTGCTCGCTCACCTCACCTATCGAAAGCAGCACATTTTTTCTTGCTGCTTTCAATTTTCAATTTTTTCGTGAACTTCTCTTGTTTTTTATTTTTTCCATTTTTTTTGGAAAATAAACCTTAGGCAACAACACTATATTCTATCGTTTTTGTACTTATTCTAAATTTGATTCTATACAAAACAGAAATCTACAGACGTTCGCTCGTTCATACAACAATGTAGAACAGCATCTTAGAATCATCCAGCCAGCCAGGCAAAACAGCCAGCGAGCGAGCGAGCATATCATCAGCGACGTCTGAGCGGCTGTGCTGCTATAGTCGTAACTTACCCCTAACGAACTGTACATAAATCGTCTTTTCCAAAATAAAAATAAAAGAAATTTATAAACACTAATGCCAGCCAAAGTTAAAAAATGGCACACATCCACACAAACGTACAAAAATCAAATAAAAGAAGTAAGAAGAACTAGAAAATTTAGTATCTATACAACAATTTTTTATTACAACCAACCAAAAAAAGAAATTTGAAATAAAAAAAAACTTATTTAATGGCTGTAGTGCGAGTAGTGTTTAAAATATAAATTATAGAGGTGGAACGCAGGGGGTGGGGGACAGCCAGAGGTAGACAGAAGCTTCAAATATTTTATCGCCTGATAAATTAGAGCATTTTTGATATCATCTTCAAAATTCGGCAGATGAAGCGAGCACCAAAAAATCATGATCAAATTGACAGGAAAAGAAATTTTTGTTGTCATATTAACATTGAAGCAAAATTTACATTTAACTGGTTTAATGAAAAATTTAATTAATCGAAATGTTAAAAGTTATAATTTAACTGCCTGGCTCTGTAATTTACATTTAAGACAAAAAAAATTAAATTTAAGTAATAATATTGAGCTTGAGTCCTTTTTTTATAAAATAATATTCCTAATTCCGTAAATATTTGTCAAAGTCACGTCACGTTAAGACAATATCAATATTACACACTCCCTGTGAACATCCTCTGACCACTCTCTATGGCTTCGAATATAGCAAGAGGATGTTAGAAATTGATAATTTTTAAAGAGAATGAGTACAGAAGTGTTCTAATATTGATGTTGTCTTGACGTGACGTGACGTGTCGTTGACACATAGTTACAGAATAAGGGGGAATAATTTTAAAAACTTTTATTTATTTATTTTTCAACATTTCCATATCCTCTGGATATTTTCTTCATAATAACAAATGAATATAATTAATTAACAATAACAAACTTTTAAAATTACAGAATATTTAAAATTTAGTTATTGTTTTGTTAATTAATCATTATCAATTATCCTGAAGAAGATATCCAGATCAATATCGAAATATTGGAAAATTAATAAAGGAAAGTTTTGAAAGTTATTATTTTATACAAAAAGGTCTCAAGCTTAATATTATTACAATACTTAAATAAAAAAAAAATAGAAAAAAATTAAAGGCCAAAATATTAGAACAATATAAAAACAAATTTAAAAATGTTGTTATTAAGTATTTTATAAGTAAATTAAATGATCGACATTTTTGTATACAGTGGACCAGTCAGAAAAATTTTTTAAATGTTGAACTTGTCCCTCACGATACAAACGTCTAATCTATGCAATATTTTCTTCTTGAGGCCAGATTCCGCAATGATAAGTTTTGAAATGTGCAGTAAATTCAGTGTTAATTTCAAAACTATGCCGTTCCAAAGGTGAGAATTAATTATTCTGACAATTATAATTCGAGTGACCATTCGTCCTTTTTTTATGAAGACAATCCTCTTTTTTTACACGATGTCCTTTTAGGCTAAAAAAATTAAAGTTCCTTTTTTGTAATTTTTTTTCCTTAAACTCCAAAATTAAAAGTTTTATTTTCTCAATACAATAAAAGTTATAATCACCAATACAACAGAAATTATAATCATCAAATGGATTGTGCAGAAATTCAAATCTTTTTATCAAATGACTGTAATATTTCTGGACACATTTTATTGTTTAAAAAACATTAATAAATGTAAGTAAGTCGGCCATGGCTAGAATATAGGCAATTGGCTATAAATAGTAAATACATTTTTATTACATTTCTAAATGTTCTCTTTTTTGAAAAATATGGTCACCGTAGTTATAATAAACATTAGAGAGACAGAGAGAGAGAGAGAGAGAGAGAGAGAGAAACATATTAAGGAGCAGAAAGAGGTTCAGTATGATAAAACAATAAATTCGTCCACGAACTGCTTATGAAAGGTCTGTGTGGCAAGAAATTAGGATCGAAGAGGTCATACCCGAAACAAATGCCCATTTTGGAGACCTTGAGGAAATCGAATATTTCGAAGGAATAAAAAAAAATTATAAAGCCCTGGAATAAATGTATTGACCTAAAAGGAAATTCTGTTAAAAAATGAAACGCTTATGTGCCAAAAACAAAAACCGTTTTATTCAAATAGTCAAGGAAAAATCAATTATATGTTTTGTAGAAAACATAATTTAAGTGAGTTTAATTTAAAAACATATTAAAACGCTTGAACCTAAGGGCCATTATAGCTACTCCTCGCTTATTTTAAACGCAAGGCTCTCGTAACGCGGTTTGTTGTGCTGCTCTATGCTTTTAAATAATTCGAGCTCAAAAGTCTAATAAGAGTTTAATAACGCACTAATATTTTAACTTTCAAACTGCTTTAAGTTTTTAATGAATCAACTGCTTCCCGCGAATCCTATAGCTACAAAAAAAACTGTCTATCTTCTCATCTTTCCTAATCTGTACCCTCAATACTATCCCCTCGTTTTCAGTTCTGGCGCAACGCATTGCATATATAGGGGTCATCCCTTGAGAGCTGGTCCTACTCCTAAAAAAAAAATCGTATAGTAGAATCGAGAACACTAATTGATTAGATATATAATTTCGAAGTATAAAAAGTCACTTTTTTCGTATTTTTTTTGTTCACTTAATCTCGCGAACGCATCAACCGAATTTGACCCGTTTAGTGGAGATCAAAGTGGTTTTTCAATGTCAAGAGGTTAGTCCGTGGAATCAATCAGTCGTTTAAATTTATAAAAAAAAAAACATTAGAAACAAATTTTTTTTAATTCTTTTTTTGGAGATTTTTCGTGATCACCGTTTCGAATCGGTTGCCATTCACAGGAAATCTTCTTCACAA
Organism: Linnaemya tessellans; assembly: GCA_951800035.1. Lineage (NCBI taxonomy): Eukaryota > Metazoa > Arthropoda > Insecta > Diptera > Tachinidae > Linnaemya > Linnaemya tessellans. The sequence continues at coordinate 30,359,319 of OX637536.1, forward strand.
CGCCACCAGTTTGGTTTAAAAGCGGATCACATACTTACATACACGCACATTCACACACTCACACATACAAACATAGTGACAAACTCCCAGGCGTAGTCAGGGAAACTTCTCAGGAACTCAGAACAGCGAAATCTGTAGAAAACTAAATTTTTGCACAACAGCGTAAAAGCAATAAATTTCCGATATTTCAATTTTCTTAGCGGCAAGTTTCAGCAATATCTCTGTTTTCATTTAAGGTCGAGCCCTGATAAGAAAAATTTCTTAATATTTTGAAAAGTAAAAAAAAAACTTTGGCACGTTACCTTAAAAAATGTATTACCCTTAACTTTGACGTCTTGAATACAACTCTGAAGCTCTTCCGAAAACTGTAAATACTTCTTATTATTATTATGTTTTTAATGCAACAGCAATGATTAGGGGTATGAGTGAAAATATGGTTGTCCCTACTCCAGCACAGACGCATCCCTGTTCGAGACGACCAGGGTGCACATTAAGGCATTTGATATCGATTGAAATTTGCATTTAACCTGAATGGAAATTTTGTTCGATATCCAGTGCGGTTATTTGACCCCAGTTTTTTTTTTTTTTTTTAGGAGTAGGACCAGCACTCAGGGGATGACCCTTACATATGCAATGCATTGCGCCGGAACTCAAAACGAGGGGATAGTATTAAGGGGACAGATGGGGAAAGATGAGAAGATAGACAGTTTTTTTTTAGCTATTTCAACCTTTTACTTCGCCGGCTAATTTTTGCTACAGGGCCGACGAAGGTGGGTGCTGTTACTCTGCTTTTTAGTACATGATAGTGTCAGTCATTTGACAAATAACAGTGAGTAGCAAAACTCAAAACCTTTTAAGGGATGAGTTTTTTAATCAAAATATATTAGTCAAGAATTTTATATTCTAATAAAATTATTTAATTTTTATATTCAGGAGCCAGATTAAATTTCCAATTTACAAATTACTTTTTAACAACGAGTTTTAATGAACGAATTTTAATAGAAAGAACCGGCACCGATTTCGAGACCATTTATTAGTACTCTCTTTTGCAAGATGGTATTAGTGAGTAGGAATATCATCTAGTTCAGCAAGTATTTTCAGGATATATATTTGCCATCCCTGCTGGTTATTATTCCAAGTATTTGAGTTTTGAATATTTTTTCATTAGAATTTTTTCTAGCTGAATTTACAAAAACAATCAGATTAGTGTAAATAAGCGATCGCTCAGATGAAACTAGATCTACGTGGTGCCGCCACTGCAAATCGTATCCCTTCAATATTTTCAATAAGAAAGACCAGATATGAAAAAAAAATTAATTCTGCTGGAATACAAAACTCTGGTAACTGATTTAACATCATTTACCAGAGGCTATAAATTTCCTCCTGCTCTAATCGATATTCCAGTTAACAGCTCATTGTGCGCAATATATAAAATGTGCTAAAGTTATAAAGTTTATGGAAGTAAACATAAATTTAACATTAAACTAAAATTTCTAATTTTCAAATTATTAAACTCAAGGCAATTGAGTTAAGCGAAACTGTTAAAACTTAATTACCCAACACCTTTACAACTCTGTTAAAATAAAGATTATCAACAATAGGGAATGATATCCTGCGGGGAAATTTAAAGGCGCAGTTATAATAATTTAAAACACAACGAAAAATAAGAGCAGAGTGGAGAAGCACAAAACTCCTAAACTAAAAACGTTCGCAACACTACGACAATAAACATTTTGTATAGAAATAAAGTGAAAACTTTCTATAAGAAAGTTACCAAAAAAAAAATATATATGAAAAAAATATATATGAAAAGGAGCAGCAACCCATTGCCAACAAAAGAAGAAGCAAAGTTCTTAGCTTAAAACTCGTAAATTTGAATTTTGAATATAATGTTCATTCGCAGTATTTTCCCTTCTTGCCGCTTTCGCTAATGAAGTTTTGCTTCTAATTTTTTTCCTCCCTGCCACATTGTGTACTTGTGACTCTGTGTATTTGTGTGTTTGTGTGTGTCAAATGTATGTTTGTAATGCCATTAAAATAGTCGTAGTAGCACTAACATAAACTAATGCCTTTAAACGGCATTTGAAATCATTTCCTTGACAAAACAAAAAAGAAGAAACGAAAAAATACAAACGGGAGATTCATAAAACTGGTAACTTGAGGAGGTTGTTTGGTTTTGAAACGTTAGAGAGGAGGTGTGTGCCATGGGGCACAACACCAGCAGTTGTAACAGTGGCAGCACATTAATCTGTAATAGCTGCGAAAAAGCGCCATTACTGTAGATTTTATTTCAAATTATTTTTTCACATCTCGCGCTATTTGTTTGTACGATTGTTTGTTTTCCAGCATAAGTTTCTCTATTCTAATCTGTAGTTGAATTTGAAATGGTATTAGAAGCTGCAAGGAATTAATAGATGTTTTTTATTTTTGTAACTAAATTATTGTTTATGATAAGGAGTTCTATCAAAGTCATCGTATGAATTTTTATTAGAATAAAAAAATAAATGGATGTTATAAATCTTTAACAAATAGTATTTACATAAATCAGCTTGGATTTTTAAGTTTTCATTTGCCAAATTTTTAGTCGAATTTTTTCTAAATCGCTTTTTTGTATTCTTCACCAAAAATATCAAACCCTGTGTAATTTCCACAATATTAATATGTGACTCTGTAAAGTATAAAGGGCCAATTTATAAAAAAAAAATCTGATTTATAACAGATTAATAAGAGATATTTTGGTAAAAATTTAATTTTATAAGCCAGTGTTAAAGAAAAACAAGTAAAAACGTTATATTCGACCGGGTCGAATCTTAAATACCCTCCAAATATTTAGTAAGTGAATTTAAAATGTTTAACTTGGTGGCCCAGAGTTCCTTTATATAATATCGTACGTCAACGCCTACTGAAGGGGCGGGTTTAAAAATAGACAATATCATGTTTTCCACAGACGAACGTATGGGCATTGCTAGACCGTCTTAAACTTCATCACTAATCAAGAATATACATATTTACTTTATAGGGTCCAATTCTCTTTGGAGAGCATAAAAACTGTATTTTGGCGGGGTCGCTCTGGCAAGGGCTGTGGGGGAAATATTTCACCTTTGTCATAAAACTCTAAAAATTAATGCTTGGGATAATTATATACAAAATTAAAATTTCTTTTTTTTTTTATAAGGTCATTTAGAGGGCAAAGGGGGAGAGGGGGTAGGGCAGAAACAGGTAGACATAAAACTCTAAACATAAATGCTTGGAATGATTATACACAATATTAAAAAAAAATTTTATTTATTTTTAATAGGGTCATTTAGATGGCAAAGGGGGAGGAGGGTGAAGGGCAGGAACAGGCAGTCATAAAACTCTAAAGATAAATGCTTGGGATGATTATATACAAAATTAAAAAAAAAAAAATTTTTTGGTAGGGTCATTTAGGGGCGAAGGGGAAGGAGGGGGTAGGGCAGAGTAGTATCAGGTTTCGTCTCAGATTCGTCATTAAAGCTTAAAAATGTTATTTTTAAGGAATGTAGGCTTAAGTAAAACAATTTGTTAAATTTTTATGCTATTTTTGCCTATAATAACGCCCACTAAAGTGGGCGGGGTCAAAAAATATTTTTGTTTTATTTTATGGTGTCAAGTTTAAGGCGTTGGACCGTATTTGACATAAAAATATATCATTTGCTTAACAAAATAACCAAAAAACTTTAAATATTATGTTGTTTTTCCTGGGTTGGTTTAGTTCTTCTTAGGGGAACTTTTTTCCCTCTTGCCCCATTTAGCCAATCTTCGAACCTGCTCTAAGCGTCAAAATATATTTATGCCAAATTTCGAGAGTCTAGCTCTTTTCGTTTGGACTGAATCGTGATTTCCACAGACGGACGGACGGACGGACATGCTCAGTTCGTCTTAGATTTCATCACTGATCAAGAATATATATACTTTATGGGGTCTGAGATGGATATTTCGATGCGTTGCAAACGGAATGACAAAGTGAATATATCCTCCAAATTCTTTTTTGGAGGGTATAAAGAAGCATTTGAGTACTCATGATAAAAATGTAGTGGCTTGTAATATTTATCATGTTGTTCTAAAATTTAATATATATATATATATATATATATATATATATATATATATATATATATATATATATATATATATATATGTATATATATATAAATTTTTTTATTTTTTTTGCCCAAAAAATTCCGTTTGACCCCGACGTGATTTGAACACGCAACCTTCTGATCTGGAGTCAGACGCGCTACCGTTGCGCCACGGAGTCTTTTGTTCTAAAAAAATTATAAACTCTATAAAAACATTGCCGCAAAAATGAATGTAAATTTTTATTAATGAACTTATTAGTTATTAGTTAAGAATTTTTCTATTCAGACTGAAGTTCAAATCTGCAATAGGCAAATTATTTTTTTAAGAATTTTTTTTAAATGCTAATTGTGTTTTATTAAAACTGAAAATCAAAAGTAAGTTAAGCTAAAAATTAATATAAAAAGTTCTCATATACTATTTCGTTAGAAACATTGGTTAAAATAGTGGATATTCCTAATGACTAGTATCTCCGTGCTTAGATAGCGTAGCGTCCTCAAAATCAGTACCGATCTATTCTGGGAGTTTGATGATTATAAAAATATTCTAAATAATCCACTATTAGATAATAAAAACGATTTGAATTTAATAAAAGTTATTTAAAAAAATTATTTGCAGATTTGAACTTGAGTCGAAATAAACAAATTCTAATTCTTAATGATAATATTAAAAAAAATTATAAATTTTTTATTTTTTAACGATTAGACTTTTATTTATACATATTTTATATACATATATAAATATAACAATCTTATTTTTATCAAGCTTTTTCAGGTTATTATTTTATAAAAGAAATTGAAACTTTTTATTATTCGATGTATATAATTAAAACTTAATTATAGTAATTGAAATTTAGTTATATGTAATTATTGCCCTGAAAAAGATATCTTGAGGATATCTATATATCGGATAATAAAAAATTTTAATGATAAAAACAGATAATTCAAAATCTAAAGGTCGAAGAATCAGCAATCAATATAACTGATACATGCATTACTAATTAATAATAAATTTTGAAATTGGAATTTTTAACATTATTTTCAAATATTGACGAAATAATGACTTCGGTAATTTATGTTATAATTTTTATTGCAATTATTGGGTTGCGCGCTCACACCCTCGATCTCGTTGTAGCCAAGTTTTCACGATCAACGAATATAATGGCATATATCTCACCTATTGTTTTACATTAAGGAATTATATATTCTAAACACCATTTTTTTACCGTTATATATAAAAACAATTCTTATTCTTTATGACCCCGACGTGATTTGAACACGCAACCTTCTGATCTGGAGTCAGACGCGCTACCGTTGCGCCACGGAGTCCATGCGTTAAGCAGGGAAACCCGTCATTTATAAGTGAAAATTTTGAAATATTTTCAAAATTTATTTTTAAAATTCTTTTAGTTTTTTGACCTCTTTTTAATTATTATTATATTCTAATATAATAATAAAGGCCTAAAGGTCTTTTTATTTAAAATATATTAATTTTAAATATTTCGTCACTTCTTCAGGAAGATGTCACACAATTAGTGACGAAATATGTAAAATTAATATACCTTAAACTTAAAAATATTAGAATAAGTACCTATAATATCAAAATTTATTATATTTAATTAATATTCAATACTTTTTCAATAAATTGTCCTTATGCTCCATTAGATTGATTAACTGTCTTTTGTATAAATATTTAGCAAAAAGGAATTTTTATAAAATGATTCGATTTTGTCACTGATCGCAATACCAAAGAAATATATATAAATATAGATATATTATTACATATATGTATATATGTTTGTATGTATGTGTATAGGGACAAGTAAGTACAAATATGTATGCGTTATTAAAATTGAATGTTTTATGCTTTTTATGTTGTATCTTGTGAAAATGTTGTATGTATGTCATAGAATTAAAGATTAGAGGACTGAAAATGAATTCTGTTAGTATGGAAGCCAGATGTTTGAATGAATGGGGGACTTTAAAAAATGCAAAAGGATTCGTATGACCCCGACGTGATTTGAACACGCAACCTTCTGATCTGGAGTCAGACGCGCTACCGTTGCGCCACGGAGTCCTCTGGTAATTAAGTATTTGAAATGAATTGAGATTTTAACAAGGATAATGATTGTTTTTATCAAGATGTTGAAATGTTAGTGATAGGATTATCTTCCAGTTTTGTATTTAGCAACTAGAAAGAGAGAGGCAGTACCATATTAAAAGTTTTTGTATGAAATTCCCAGCTTTCCCATAAGTTTGGATATAAAAAAATAAATTTGTTTGCAGCAAAACTCTGAACTTTTTTATTTATTAATTTGAAAATAATATAATTATTAAAAGCAAAAAATCTTTATAACAAAGCAACCAAAACATTCATTCCCTTTTAAGCGATTTCAAAAAGAGAAACTCTAAAAACCATTATAATTTTTTCTAATATCTCATAATATTGATTTTTATTCTTTTGTTTTGTTTGCCTTTACTGCCTCCTGCCTCCTACTACTGCCCTCCTCCTCCTGCATCTAGAACAACCCAACAAAAAAAAAATATGAATCTCTTTTTGTACGCCGTTTTTTCCATTTTGCCAAAAAAAAAATGTTTAAACTTATTATCGACAAAACTAATACACAAGCAAGTTTTTCTACTCAGTCTTCTAAGAAAAATAAAAATAAAATAAATGAAAGCAACAAACGAACAACAGCAACCAAAATCTGAATTAGTAACAAAATACATACAATACAAAGGAAAAACTAAAGAACATTTTTAAAAGAATAAATAAATATAAAATTAAAAGAAATATTACAAGAAGTACTCTCGTTATACTTACTAACTTGTTCATGGCACTACAATCTTGAATAAGCGTGTATTGGCATCATCATGTTATTTTATTACATGTACACAAGTGTATTACCAAAATACGAGCTGTATAGCCCCGGTACACACACCAACACACGCACACAAAACAACAACAGCCAATACAAAATGCTATTTTAGCTATTGAGCAACTACTATTACATCCACTAACACTACAATTAAAAGCCACAACTACTATCGCAGACAATGACTACTAAACACACCCAACAGGCATTTCATGCTCCCTGCTTTGCAGCAATTGCTCACTATTCTTTTCAATATTTAATAAAAAATTCTCAATTTGTTTGCTGGTCTCTTACGACTTTGTGTACTACAACTACTATTCATTGTATTAGAGATAAGTATTTATTTCCGACGTTCTTTTTTTCCAAGTTACATATTTTACCAACACTAAACCAGCACTATTATATTGTGCCAAACACAGTTTAGAAATTTTGAGCATAAAAAATATATATTGTTGTGTTGACGTTGAAAAGAAAAGGCAATGAGGAGATGGTGGCGGCGGTGTGTGTGTGTGGGGACAACACTATGGGTTAGGCAAGTGCATAAAAGAAGACTGCTCCAGCCCACTATGAAAATATAGCAGATATTTAAGAGGGCACCTGAAATATTTATTTTATTTTATTTTAATTTATATTGAGCTTGAGGCTTATTTTTATAAAAATTATTTATTTTATATTTAGTTCAGTTTAGTTGAACTAAATATAAAATAAATAATTTTTATAAAAATAAGAATCAAGCTCAATATAAATTAAAATAAAATAAAATAATCAAAGGCTGAAAAAATAGAACAATATGAAATATTTATTCAATTATGAGACCAAAGTCATGGTTATGATCATGTCCTTGGCCCGTAAAGACACGCATGTCTTCCTCATACTTAAGTTTCTGATTCTGTTCATAGCCAATTAATGCTCACATATGTATATGTACATATATGTCTATGTACATATATGTATATGTACATATATGCATATGTACATATATGTACATGTACATATATGTATGTTTGCGTGATCTAGTCGATGTAATACGCTTACGTTCGTATGCCAACCCATAGTGTTTTTAGACTAGTAATTCGCGTTAGGTCTGAAGGATGTTAAGAAGTTTTAAGTAAATTCCATGCTAAATTTGTGTATGCATGTTTGTGTGCGTGTTCTTTTAAAGAAACCTTATCAACATCTAAACTCCCGCATGCTGTAATGAGCTTACAACTACATACTTCTTTTCAATAATTCTTTTTTTTCATAAGATTGAATTTCTTTTCATTTACTTTTTTCTACTCATATAAACAAACAAAATATGTATACGAACATCCATATATTTTTATTCTTTATTAAATGCAAAAAAAAACACACAAGTAAAATTAAAAAGAAAGAGGAAAGTTTTATGTTTAGTGAAACGACAACATTCATATTCTTGAATATAGAAACATATAACAAACTCATACTTAGGCAGGATTCTTCTAATGCTTTGTAGCGCAAAAGTCACAAGGCCGGGCTACAGCAGGCCTTTTAATATATTTTAGATATTCCAGCAATTAAAATTAACAATAAAAATTTAAAGGCTAGAGTTTAGAGAAAATTTAAAAAAGCAAATACTGTGCAACTGTAAGGCACAGAATTGTTGGGGGAGGCATGTCAGCTGTTGCAGTAGGAAACCAGGTCACTATTGTGACTATCATGGACTATTAAGTTTTGCATTTTTACTTTTTAAAATCTTTAGCATATCTAAAATTATTTTAAAAATATATATATATATATCTGAGAGTCTTATGATTTTATCCATGAACTCTCACAACAGTTGACCTTCCAACAAGATAATGATCCGAAACCCTCTTCTATCATAAAGGGCGGTTTTTATAGAGTGACACAAGTTTAAATCATAATAAAACAATGAATTATATTTTTAATATCAATGAAACGGTTTCTATTGGAAAAAACATTTTATGAAATTAATGATTAAATATGATTTCTGCCATGTGGTAGCCATGGCCGGCGCGTAGAAAGCGCGATCTCAAACACCAATTTTCAGCAACTAAAAAAATAGTCCATAAAGTGGAAGGACACAACCCCAGTTGCTGAGAACCGCGACGAATTGATTGATTAGCATCATCTGCAATGCTTTCCTGTACAGCGAGTACAGCTTCTTCAGTGCGCACTGTTCGGCATCCCACGGGATGCACATTATCACTAACAGTAAATCTGGTCCGAAAACGATCTATTGTTCTTCGAATTAGGCGCTCTGCAGGACGATTATGTAGGTCATAAAATGGAAGAGTTTTTGACGCATAGAACAATTATTTTGCTTGAAAATTTCAATAATTCGCACGCGTTGCTCTGGTGTTATGACACTTTAAAAAGCACTCTACAGTAAGGAGCTGGTGTTTTTATACTGTTTTGAAACAATTGTATGGCCCCTTCCAATCAAAGGCCATGTGTACAATTGAGAACACCTCCGAAATTGGACGAATTCCTGCGAAATGTTCCAGCAAATAAAATAACCAGTAAAGAAGACCTAAAAGCCGTGTCAGCTGTTTCGTTTCTGTTCAGTTGGAAACCAGAATGCGTATTAAGTTTTTATTTTCTCCAAAAAAGAATTGAAGAAAATATTCACTTTGTTATTCCGTGTATAACGCAGTGAAATATCCCTCCAAGGCCCCATAAAGTACTTATATTCTTGATCAGTGATGAAATCTAAAACGATCTAGCCACGTCCGTCTGTCCGTTAGAGAGCGACGTCCGTCTGCCCGTTAGAGAGCCAGACCCTTGAAATTTGCCATAGATAAATTTTGAAGGATAGCATAGGTCAAATTCGTAAATGGGCTGAATCGGGCCAGAGGGGAAAAAATTCCCCTAAGAAGTACTAAACCAACCTCTAAAAAACCACATGATTCTTAAAAATTTTTTAAATTCTTCTGGTTTCTTGACCTCTTTTTAATTATTATTGTATTCTGATATTTTTAAGCTTAAGGTCTCTTTATTTTAGTTTAATTTTTAATTTCAATATTTCGTCACTCCTTTGTGTGACTTCTTCAGGAAATATTGAAATTAAAAACTAAACTAAAATAAAGAGACCTTAAGCTTAAAAATATCAGAATACAATAATAATTAAAAATTTTTTGTAATTTTCTTAAGCAAATGATATATTCTTATGTCAAATAAGGTTCTAAGCATTCAACTTCCAGCCAGAAAATCATTAAAAGTAATTTTTCAATTAAAAATTTTTTTGTGAATTACTTCAACGCGTGGAATTAACAAATTACATGGAAAAAATAATCTAATTGTATAACAAATTGTATAAGTTAAGCCTATATTCCTTAAAAATTAAATTTTAAAGCTTTTATGACGAAGCTGAAATGTGCTCTGATCTTTCTCTGCCCTAGCCTCCCTCCACCTGTCTGCCCCTTAATGACCCTATAAAAAAATATTTTTTTTCACTTAATACCAAAAAATTACTTTTTAGTGTTTTATGGTAAAGGTGAGATGTCTCCTCTATGGCCCCTACCGGAGTGACCCTTACAAAATAGAGTTTTTCTGTACTAAAGATTTGGAGGGTATTTAAGATTCGACCCGGTCGAATATAACGTTTTTACTTGTTTTGTTTACGGCTATATTCAAGAATCTTGGGGAATTGTTATTTAATTTAATTTTTCTTTTTAAATTAAAATAGGTTAATAACATTTTCAAAAATACCTACAATTTTAATAGAAGAAATCAAAAATGTTCACAATGTACTATTTATACTTTATTGGGCAACTGTAAATATCTATTACCAAACAAAAGACTGGAGTCCTGATCACGGTTGCCACTGAGTAAAAAAATTTTCTACCAAAATTTTCCGAAAATATTACCAAAAAGTTACCAAATTTTTTTTTTTATAAAAACAAAAATCTCTATTTCTATTATAATAAAAACAACAACTTTTATTAATAAAAAACATAACATAAAACGTTTTAATTCATTTTAGAACATAAATAAAGATTTCAATTCATTATACCTACGAATTCCGTATTTAATTTAAATAAATTATTTAATATTGCAGTCATTTAAAATAATCTTTTGGTGATCAAACATAATGACATTTGCACATTCACACAGTTGTTTTAAATGATTTTTTTCTCAGTGTTGAATAATGCGGAAAAATGATAAAAGAAAAGCAATAATTTGATTGTTTGTTAAGCTGGAAGTACATAACACGCGTTTCACGCGTCGCGCGTTCTATGCGTTTCAAACTTCAGACGCGTTTTTCAACTCAAGTTACATGCAAAGCGTTTTATGCGTCAATGGTTATGTTTTGATCAGCTGTAGTGTAATATTCACAAAAATTCATTTTATTAAAATGTTAAATAATATTTCTGTACAATAGCAATCTTTTGTTGTATAGAAATTCGTAAACATATTAATCGATAACATTGAAAATGTTATATAATTTGTCATCCCTGGCTATCAAAAACAGCTGACATTTTTTCAAGACGCGTGCCGCGCGTACAAAAGTAGAAAGTAGATCTACTTTACGCGCCAAGCGTTCTACGCGTTTTGCCATGTAACTTGTTACATACAATTACACTAGTCCTACTTTTTTGACAGACGCGTGAAACGCGTGTTATGTACTTCCAGCCAAGGCAGATTTACCAGGTACTCTTACTAGTACAACAATGAAACAACACCAAAAACCACACGTATTTTGTTGGTAGAAAATGAAGAGCTAATGTCAAAATCAAGGAAGAAGAAGCATCATTAACAAGGAAGATTTAAGAAAAAAACAGTTTATGTTGCTTGTATATAAACTTTTGACAGTAGCTCAACAAATTTCAATATACAGCTGCGGTACTGAGAGTACCTGGTAAATCTGCCTTGCTTCCAGCTTTAAAAACAAAGTTACCAAGTTACCAACCTTAAAAAAAATTACCAATTTTGGTAGAATGTTACCAAGTTACCAACCCTAAAAAAAATTACCAATTTTGGTAGAATGTTACCAACTATGTGGTCCTGATCATGTCCACATTAGCCCTTGAATATTATTCTTCATCGTTTCGACCACGCATTTTTACGTTTTGTATATCTCACAAAAATATAAATGATATTTTAGGGTTAAAGGAGTGTAGGCTGCCTCTAGCAAATAAGACACTTCAAGAGGCCTTTTGTATAATAATTTGCTCCACCACTGAGTTCTCTTGCATGCATACATACAACCATGCGTACGCAAAGTATTAAAAGTAATAATAAGTAGTACCTTTATAGCTCAAACTACGTTTTGAATTCATTTATTTAGCTTTTTCTTTCAAATAAAATAAAAACCATACTTTGCATAGACATGAAACATGCACTCACACACACACACACACATACATACATATGTATAAGTATATGTACACGTATTTAAGCGTAGGTATGTAATGAAGGTTATACATATCGACAAAGAAATTTTTTACAAAAAGGATGCCCGTGCTACGCACATACACACACATACATATCTACATGATGCTTAAAATGATTTTTTCCACAGCATTACATACATACACACGCAGCCGTTTACAATTATTTACTACTTGAATACTACACACATACTCCTCTCTTCGCCTCATAAAGTTTAGTTATAACCCCCTAATATTTCTATACTTTTCATTTCGCTTTTTTCCACTGCTGTCGCAGTACTATTATTTCACAGTTTTTATTATTTTTTATTTTAAAAAGCAGCATTTGGAGCAGCAGAAAGAACTACAACTGTGTCGCCGTTGATTGTAAAATGAAATAACAGCAACAAAATATGTATGGAAAATAAAAAATAATAAAAGTTGTGTTGGGAAAAAAATATCAACCCTCAAACGCGCTTTTCTATTGGTATGAGTGTCATCTATTCACTCAAATCTCTCTAAACACGATTTTTTTTTCAAAAATGTACTAAACACACACATACTTACAGCACAAAACTTTCAATTTACAGTGATAGAAATTTTAGGGATTTTTGAATGGATGTGATACGAGAATACGCATTTTCATAAGTGAATAGAAATGTAACAAGTGGATGCTGTGGTGCTGCCAATTCTTGATAATTATACGGATTTGGTGATGCAATCTGGCATCCTGGTGATTTCTCTTTTTCCAGATTTAATATTTAGAATACAACTCTGAATACAAAAGAGTTACTCAATACCCATTAAAGAGTTAATAATTTAACAATAACTCCGTTGCTGACAAACACTCAAAATAGAGTTTGTAATAAATTATCATATATTTAACAAAATTATCAAAATCAAAAAGTTAATTTTATTATATATATTTTTGTCTTGGACCAGCACTCAGGGGATGACCCTTACATATGCGATGCATTGTGCCAGAGCTAGGAAAATAGGTTATGGGAAGGAGGATAGAGGGAGTAGTGTTTGTGGACGTTCGATTTGAAGCTCCCTAAGTTGAAATTGGCTCAATGTCTTTTTATAAAACTATTAAAAGTTTTATTTATTAAAATTCAATATTTAAATAAATACTTTTTATAATAATTTTATAAAAAGACCCCGAGCTTAATAAGTATGATAAAATAAATCTTAATAGAAATCAAAAAGTTTATTCTGAATTTTATATCCATTTCTTTAACCTCTTCATACACTCCAAAAATGAATTGGATGGTATATTCACTTTGTCATCCCTCTATATTCTTGATCTATGACAAAATCTAAGCCAATCTAGCCATGTCCGTCCATTCGTCGGTGGAAATCACGCCGCAGTGCAATTGCCAAAATTGCCAGATCCTTGGAATTTTGGTATAGACAAATTTTAAAAGATATTATTGATCAGGTTCGTAAATGGGCTGAATCGGGAGAGGGAAAAAAGTTCCCCTAAGAGGAACTAAACCAACCTCTAAAATACACTAGAATTTTTAAAGTTTTTTTTTTGTAATTTTGTTAAGCAAATTATATATTTTTGTGTCAAAGTTGAAATTGGAGCCAATGGTAAAAATCCATTTTTTTGAACCTTGCCCCTTTAGTGGGCTTTGATGTAAATATTATCTAGAAAAATAAATAAATATTAAATATTTAACATATTGTATTCCTACATTCCTAAAATATTTTTAAGCTTTTACTACGACAGTAAGATGTCTGATCTTCCCCTGCCATATTCCTTCACCCACCTGTGACACCTAAATAAACATTTTCTTAATTTATCTACTAAATATTTGTAGGGTATTTGAGGTTCGACCTGGTCGAATATAACGCTCTTACTTGTTATTTATAACAAATCGTAATTCTGCCTGAGCTTTTAGGTTTAACTTTTATTATTGTGTTCAATATTCCTCTAACTCTTCAGGATTCTTCAGAATATTATATGTCTTTGTCAAATATTTGCAATAACTATTGTAAATCTAGCCGGGGGACTAAATGAGCCAGTGGACTGCATATGGAAATTTATTTTAGTGTTAATGGCTGACGTATTTAATGGTGTGGAAGGTCGTACATTCGATCCCGTAGACAGACATCTATAATTACGGTCACCATTCGTCCTTTTTTTAAAAGGTCACAACATTTTTAACAAGATGTCCTCTTCGATTAAAATATATTAAAACGTCCTTTTTTTTAATTCAATTGTCCTTTTTGTGATTATTAATTTTTTCCTTTAAACTCCAAAATTAAAAGTTTTATTTTCGCAAAACTACAATTTATAATCACCAATACAATAGATATTTTAATCATCAAATGAACTCCTCAGAAATTAAATTGTTTTTACTTAAAATTTAATTGTTCGAAAATTTGTCTAAATTCACAGAGACGTGATAAATTTTCCAAGGCACAAAGGAAAGTCAAAATCAATTTTTAATTATACAACTTATACAGCAGAACAGAATAGCTGTTTTCAAAAGCCGCTACACTTTCATCATCAGTACTCATTTGCATTTTGTTCTTTACCACTTATTTGGTGACTTAGTTTAATACGACAACAGTTTTTATTTATAAAAATTTTATTGGGAAATTGCACACGAGAACTGTATGAAATAATAGTAATATTTCTCAACATATTTTGAGTTCTGGAAATATTTTACTTATTTTAAACATTAAGTCTATTATAAAAAATAGAATATCCAATAGATTTAATAGTAAATTAATATTTGTATTACTTTTCTAAATGAACTTTTTATTCGTTGACAAATATGATCAGTATAGGGTGTTTTTTTTATAGAGTGACACAAGTTTAATTCATAATAAAACAAGGAAATATATTTTTAATATCAATGAAACGGATTTTATTGGAAAAAACTGTTATGAAATTAATGTTTAAGTATGATTTCTGCCATGGGGCCGCTACGGCTGACGCCTAGAAGGAGCATCAATTTTCAACAACTAAAAACAGTTTCCATAAAGTGGAAGGACACAACCCCAGTTGCTGAGAACGGCGACGAATTGATTGATTAGCATCATCTTCAATGCTTTCCTGTACAGCGGCTACAGCTGCTTCAGTGCCCACTGTTCGGCGTCCTACAGGGCGCACATGATCAGTAACAGTATATGTGGTCCGCAAACGATCTATTGTTCTTCGAATTAGCCGCTCTGACGGACAATTATGTACGCCATAAAATGGAAGAAGTGCACGATGAGTTTTGTGAATAGAACAATTATTTTGATTTATAAGGGATCGATTTTTTCTGTTCTGCATTATAGCTTCATTGTCTTAATTGTTGCTGGTTTGTCCAAATCCATTGTTAGTGCTCACTAAAATACAATGATTGAAATTATCACATACTAAAAAACATCTTCCTTCGTCCGTATTGTATCAAATTCGCCGGCGAACTCTCACTATTTATCCTTTCAAAGATATGACCTGCTTCGAATGAGTGGGATCATCCCACCCTGAGTACCGGTATAAATTTACTAATAGGCCTTAATTGGCATGGTGAAGCACGGTTTAATGCATAACAATTATATTGTGCCATTCCACCACAATTATAATAAGAATGGAATGACTCTTCTGTAAATCGCAATATACACTGAAATCGAATAAAATATTCAGGCTGTGAAAACCATAACAAATCGTCATATCCTATCAATTTTCCTGCCTAATGACTGGTGAAAACGAGAACGGTACAAAAAGTTACTGAGTCTAGAACAAAAGTGCTTAGAAAATTCCTTCACTCTGCGTAACACCGGAAGATTTATATGGAATTTCTCTAACTCGTTAAGTGTTATTTTCCTAAATTTTTTACTTTATGGTCATAGGTTGCATTAATTATGTTATAATCGTATTAAAGTAATAATACATAATTTATACCAGACTCCACGGTTTATGAAACCGCAACCAAGACTGTCACTGGTACTAAGGGTACCACAATAGGACAATTACGTAAAGGTTAGGTCTAGATTCTGTCACTGAGTATCTGGATTAATATTCAGGAAGTCGAACCGGATGCTAGACCCTGAGAAGCAGTCACGTGGTGCGTCCTGAGACACATGTTTTGCGCTCTGAGTCTGCGTAAATCATCTTCCAGTACAATTCGCTTTTTGAAATCTTTCGATTTCCAGAATATCTCTTCTTTTAAGTTAATAAGCAGAGCATCAGGTGTATAAGTAGTTTAGACCATTTTCTATCAGTGTAGCCACAAAAAACTGCAAAATTATATTGTAGATATAATAAAAATTTTATAACAAACATATCAGACTAAACAGTATAACAACAACAACAACGGCAACAACAAACAGCACGTCACGCATACCAGCATCTAAAATGGAAATAAGAATACAAGTTCAGATTTTTAACTGCGAACACGTAGTTAAAATATTTTTTTGAAACCTGTAAACTTAGAATACAAAAACAATAAAAATAACAACGTGCACAAGTAGAGTTGTGGCAGTAGACGCAGTAACCGTTGACGTCAACGTCGCATAAGTGTTCAGTGCAAGAAGAAGGCTAAGGGAATTAAACAACAAAAAATAAGCGAAATAATATATAAAAATCATGTAATAGATGTAGTAGGTATCTAAATGAAGAAAAAAAAAAATTAAAATGAAATACTCGTAATAAAAATAAACTCATACAGACACACAAACTCTTTCGCAGCCACGTATTCAAAACACTGACTTACAAAAGAGATCCTTTTTTATTTCACAACAAAGACAAACTTGCGATGTACTGCACACACTAAAAATAATTCAACTAAACACATAGATTTATAAACACTGACTCGTATTAAAAGTTTTCTAAGAGTAGAGTACATCACAGCCAAAGTCAGCGTACGTGTATTAACCACCCTTGTGCTGCTGTAGCATTTTGTTGTTCCATGTTTGCGTTTTAAAGTGCAAAAAAGGAAAAGTTTTCGCCTTTGCCTCCTTTTTTTCTATTTATTTTTTTGCTTTTTATTTTGGTTTCTGCTTTATTTTTTTTTTTTTTGGCTGCTGTAGTTGTGTTTAGTTTCCATTTTAGCTAATGCTTATTTTTATATTTTCACAACTTATTATTACCCTTCCTGCCCCAACCGCTTTCTTTGTTGTTCCCCAAAATCAACAGTTTTTTTTTGTTGTTTGGCTTTTCTGTTGAATCGAGAGACTTTAGACTTTGAATACGTCTGCTACTATATTTATTTTATGGGAGTGAAGATTTTAAAATAAAAAAAAGAAATTACAAAAACAAGAAAAACAAAAAACCGCGCGCGTTAATATTACTTTACTACTATTGCCAGTTTGTACAGAGCATAGACGACTATATCATCATTTACTACTATTTATAGCAGGATGTGAAAGAAAGAGTTCTTAAAGCAGGTCCTTAAAGAAGGATTTAAAATATCTTAATATTCATGCACTTTTTCTATAATTTCTTTAGATAAATTCGTTACACCAGAGATGTTATAATATTATTTTAATATTTCGGATACATTTTCATGCCACACTAACTGCCTATTTTTGTAAATTAAATAAACATTTTCGTCCCAGTATTTATAATGAAACAACAATAAAAATATTCAAATTTGTTTTTGAAATAAAATCCTAAACGATTACAGTCGACTCCGCTCTACTGGAAATAACCAAAACTCAATTTTTTTGCAGTTATCTCTCAGTTTTGCTCTAAAACGTAGTTTGGATTACTGAAATTTGTTACAGTTAAGCGTACTGCTTAAAATCAGTAAAACGAATTCCTCGAAAATGTCTAGCCACTTGCTTTGACAATATAATAAAAAAATACAATAAAGTACGTAAGAGCGAAAAGGACAAATAAATTTTGCCATGTAATTTTTTAACGGACAGAACATGCACAATTTTTTCAGGCTTAAGTTACGCAATCGATTTCTAATAAATTAATTTGTCATTGTTTATTTTTTCACTAAAGCGAAGTAAGATTCATACAAAACGTAGTTGTGGGCTTGCTTTTGGTTTTCAGTAATACGATATTTGCAGTAAAGCGATGTTTCGCTAAAGCGAAGTGAATAAGACTAGCTACGTTTAAAATCAGTGCGGGGATTTGTATCGCTTTCAGTAATCCGATTTTTTTCAGTAAAGTGTGTTGCGCTAAAGCGGATTCAACTGTACTATTACTTTATTTAAAAAAAACAGTCTCTAAGAATAAGTTCCCAATTCGAAAAAAAGGTTGGCAAAAGTATTCGTATATTGAAAAAAAAAGTGTTATAAAACAAATTAAAAATTATGGAAACCCAATTTAATCTGCTCTCTCAAATGCTGCAAGTCGGCATTAAGCGACAGTTTAAGCCATTACAAGTAAATTAAAAGAACTAGGAAACGTTTGTATGCAGTAAACTCGCTGAAATGTCATTTTATAAAGAAAGGCCTCCAGATCAAATACTATTACTTAAATTAAAAGAAAATTTCTATCGTAAAATTTGTATATAAAACAAATAAAAACGTTATATGCGACCGGGTCGAATCTGAAATACCCTCCACATATTTAGTAAATAAAAATTCTATTTTTTTTCTTATTAAAATTAAAATTTTTATGGTATTTGACTTAAGCAAACAAGAAAAGAAAATTATTTTAATACGGTCGTTTCCAGTCATGAGAGGATCATGACTGAGACACCTTTCCGTCAGCATAAAAACTTACGTATTAATATTTTATAGCAACGTCGTAAAAGCTTATAAATTTAATGTTTAAGGAATGTACACTATTTTTTCATATAATATGTAACTTAAATTCCCACTAAAGGGGGCGGGGTTCAAAAAAAATACGTATGGGCATTGCTGGATCGTCTTAGACTTCATCATTGATCAAGAATGTATATACTTTATGGGGCCCATTGCTTTTTGGAGGGCATTAAAAATGTATTTTGTCGGGGTCGATCTGGCAAGGGCCGTGGGGGGAGGCATTTCACCTTTGCCATAAAACACTAAAAATAAATTTTTGGGATAAATAAGTGTAAAAAATTTTTTTTACATCTTTTATAGGGTTATTTGGTGGGAAGAGGGCGGTAGGGCAGAGGAGGATCAGGTTACGTCAGAACTGCGTCATAAAAGCTTAAAAATGATATTTTTAAGAAATGTAGGCCTAAGTAATACATTTGGTTAAGTTTTTACACTATTTTGGCGTATAATAAAGCGCACTAAAGGAGGCGGGGTCAAAAAATACATTTTTCTGACTGCAAGTTCAATGCTTTGGACCTTCTTTGACATAAAAATATATCACCTGCTTAAGAAAAATAAAAAAAATATTACAAATTATGTTGTTTTTTAGAGGTTGGTTTAGTACTTTTTAGGGGAACTTTTTTCCCTATGGCTCGATTCAGCCCATTTATGAAATTCTATTCATCCTATGTTTCAAAATTTACCTATACCAAATTTCAAGTTTCTGGCTCTTTTCGTTTGGACTGTTTCGGGTTTTTCGCAGATGGACGGACATATAAGCATGCCTAGATCGTCTTAGATTTTATCACTGATCAAGAATATATATAATTTATAGGGTCTTAGAGGGATATTTCGCTGCGTTGCACAGGGAATGACAAATTAATTTTTGGAGGATATAACAAGAAGAAAATTTTTAAATCTGTTGTTTGTTGTAAATTTAAATGACGGCAAGAAAATCAGGCAGAAAACGTTTGAGGCCAGCAGATATGAAAGAAATTCAGGTTATATTTTGGTAACTAATCATTGAACTCTTTTAAGTTCTGGCTAACTATTCTTCTGCTCCTAACATTGTTGTTGTTGTAGGTATTATAAATTTTATTTTTTGGATACATAAAAAGATTTCGAAGAGATTTTTTCTCAAAGAACTGATATAGAAAATCTCAAGCAATAAAAATAGTAATCAGTGGCCCAATTGTATACGTAAAATTTCCCGCTCTTATCCATTTCTTAAAGGAAAAACTTTTATTTTTTATTTTTTTTATTAAGCATTCCCGCCGAGTTAGAAAGAGATGAGCGTTATAGGAACAATATTAGATGAGCTGAATTAAAGAAGCAGGCAAAAATAGAAACAAAATATAATGAAAAATATAAAAATTTGTATTTTTATGGGATGATTACAATAAAGTTTTCTTGTTGTTGGTGTTGTTGTTGCTGCTGCTGCTAGTGCAGCGGCATTGCTCCTTTTCAAAGAAATTATAGTGGCAAGTGCTCTGGCAATAATAATAACGAAAGAAAAAAATTGTAGTTGTAGTAGAGTGAATGAATGTCACAGGTCTCAAACGAAAATGGGTGGTTTATGCACAAGTGAGAAGTTGTAAACCGCCTGACGTTGGCTGCGCCAATACGTCTTAGTCGACGTTATTTTTTGAATGTTTGGATCATTTAATTTTTACTTACTTATTTATTCTTGTTTTTTTTCATATCTGGCATAGTATAACTATTACAATGGAGAAAAAAAGTTGAGCAAAACAAAAGGAGACATTAATTTTGTTTTAGATTTTTTTTTATCAAGAAATTGCGTGCAAGATACTTAAACAGAAAAGAAAAATTATATTTGCAAAGCAAAGTTAAAGGAGAAAATGCCTGCAAATACAAAACAATTTATCAAATTGTCTAAAACTAGAATCAAGATGTGCTGCGTAATAAAAAAAAATTCAGTAATAAGTACAAAAGCTGTTTTACTGAAATTTTTGTTGTGCAGCACCACGTCTTGAATGAAAAATTATTGAAATTGAATATGAAAAAATTGAGTCCGACAAAGAATCTATTTCTTTATTATATATAAATTTTCTGAAATTGCCACTTTATTAAAAAATACTCTTCAATGATTTATTGTTGTTTGGTCATTTAGTTTATTTTTTGTTTAGCAGTGAGCTGGCAACGAAACATTGCCACCATCTATTCTACGATATGTGACTCATTAAAACTTAATAATAATAATATATATATATATATATATGTATATATATATATATATATATATATATATATATATATATATATATATACATATATATATATATATATATATATATATATATATATATATATATATATATATATTTAATACGTAATAGCTTATTAATCGGATTGATACTATTCTCGTATGCAATTTCCTAAAAAAAATTTTTTTTAAATAAAAACTGTTATCATATTCACCTAAGCGTAATAAGTGGTGACTAGCACAATACACATGAGCAATGATGATGAAAGTGTTGCGGCTTTCGAAAACAGCCATTCTGCTGTGCTGTGTGAGTTGAATAACTAAAGAACTGATATTGACTTTCCTTTGTGCCTGGGAATATTTATCACGTTTTTCTGAATTTAGAATACAAATTTACGAACACTTAGCCTCTCAATATTAACTGAATTTAAAATAGCAATAAAAACTTCGATACAACATGCTTGCATATAAATATATTCTATGGCTTGAGTTAACTATAAAAATTAAAACGCTCACATGTACAAAAGAATTTAAACCAAAAAAAGTTTGGCTTAGGTATAAAACAGCAAAAAAAAATTCAGAAAAATGGTACATGAAAAATATAATCAAACGGCAACACGGGTATTGAAACAAAAATGTGTTACCATCGGTTTGTTACAGTTCTCGTATGCAATTTCCTAATAAAATTTGTGTAAATAAAAACTGTTGTCATATTCAACTATGCCACCTAATAAGTGGTGACAAACACAATACACATGAGTACTGATGATGAAAGCGTAGCGGCTTTCGAAAGCAGCAGTTCTGCTGTGCTATGTATGTGGAATAATTAGAAACAGATGTTGACTTTCCTTGTCTTTCTGAATTTAAAACAATTTATATTCGACCGAGTCGCATCTTAAATGCCCTCCCCCAATATTTAGTAGATAAAAACTCTATTTTGTCGTGGTCGCTCCAGGAAGGGCTGTAGGGGAGACATTTCCTCAGCGCCAAAAAACACCAAAAAGTAAATTTTTGGGGTTAAGTGTGTAAACAATTTTTTTATAGGGTCAGAGCTTGGGGTGGTAGGGTCCAGAAAGATCAGACAACATCTAATTTTTAAGGTAAAGCAATACAATTTGTTAAATATTTACGCAATTTTTTCATATAATATGTAACTTCAACGCCTACTAAAGGGGGCGGGGTCCAAAAATAGACTATATCGTTTTTTCCACAGACGGACGCATTTGCATTGCTAGATCGTCTTAGACTTCATCACTGATCAAGAAGATATATACTTTATGGGATCAAATTATTTTTGGGGGAGTATTAACCCTCTAACCACTTTTTTTGAAATAATGAAAAAAACTAGTAATAATTTTTTCTAGATTAAAAACGACATTCTAAATACTTCCGCATCATTAGTTTTTCAATTTACCTTACCGTTTAACGTCCAGGAGAGAAAAGGTAAAATATGCCTCGAGGCAAATTTCAAAAAATTCGCACAAAACCCTTTTTTTCGTATCAAAATATATATGAAATGAAAGTTAAATAAATTATCTTTATGAAAAAAAATTCCGACAGTAAAAACTTGACCGGTTCGAAAGATTTATTGTTTTGAAAATCACTACTTTTTTTACAAAATGTGGTGTTTATTTGACGGATGCTCCCACACTAATGGCTATAGATGCCAAACTGAACGTCATTTGCATATGCTGTCTGAGAGAGAAATGTACTCAAATGTACTACCAACATTACTATACTTACATATATTGATATCATAATTTCCTGTGTTTAAAAAGTGACTTTTGTGAGTTATGCCTGGAGGCCGTGTGGAAGATTAGAGGGTTAAAACTGTGTTTTGTCTGGTAAGGGCAGTGGCGAAGACATTTCACCTTTGCCACAAAACTCTAAAAATAAATGTTTCGGATAATTAAATGTAAAATTAATTTTAAATTTATTTTTATAGGGTCATTTGTATGGCAAAGGTGGAGTTGAGGAGTAGGGCATAGCAGTATCAGGTTACGTCTCAGCTTCGTCATTAAAGCTTAAAAATGTTATTTTTAAGGAATGTAGGCTTAAGTTAAACAATTTGTTAAATGTTTACTCTATTTTTGCATATAATAACGCCCATTAAAGGAAGCGGGGTTCAAAAGTTTATTTTATTTTTTTTTTATTTTGTGGCCCAAGTTTAACTCGGTAGGCCTTATTTGACATAAAAATATATTATTTGCTTAGCGAAATTTCAAAAAAACTTTCAAAATGATGTTGTTTTTTAGAGGTTGCTTTAGTTTTTCTTAGGCGAACTTTTTCCCCTCTGGCCCGATTCAGTCCTGATCTGTGCTATTCTTCACGACATACTTATACCAAGTTTCAAGAATCTGGCTCTTTTCGTTTGGTCTGAATCGCGATTTGTACAGACGGACGGATGGACTGATCAAGAATATATACACTTTATGGGGTCATAGAGGAATATTGTTTTGCGTTATATACGGACTGACAAAGTGAATATACCCTGTAATTCTTTTTTTGCAGGGTATAAAAATGTTCGAACAATTAGCCTATAAATCTTAATTGCATTTAATACAGCAATACGAATGTTCGGTAAAAATACTTACAGAAAAGGTATTTAACTTTTTTAAGTGTATCCCAGGCGATAGTAAATTTTAAAATTGTTAATCAGTTCAGAGAATGTTAATCGTTCTTAGTTGGCTGTCAGGCTAAGATATTGTGCAACATTTTGCAATTTATGAGCAGTAAATTATAATTCGAATGTATTTGTCTCACATGAATGTATTTTTACTGACGTTAACAAACGATTTTTCTTTAGAAATCTATTATGAGAGACAGTTTGAAAAACACATTGCCAATTAAAATTAGCTTAAGTAGTTTGCAACAACTTTTAATTCCAATTATGTTTGCCAGTTTAATAATAAGTGTTGAATAGAATTCAACTGCAGTCAGCCACTATGCGAAATGTCTATTAAGCAGCCAAATTTTAATAAGTCCCCTATGCACCGTTCACAGAGAATATTTTTTACTAATGCACTCCATGTATTCCCCCCAGATGCAACAGCGGCATAACGTTGCCATTTTTTTCTTTCTTTTTCTTTTTTTTTATTTTGTTTTCTTTTTTGTTTGCAAGTGTTAAAAAATTAATGACTACTGCAATATGACCATTTGACATTTCAACAAAATTTTAATGTTCTCACAGACATGTGATCCTGGCTTTCACACAGACTACGTTCGTGCAGTCAGAAACATACAACTGCAACAATTAAGCTAAACATTTTGCCGATAATATTGGAATTTAGGCATCTGTTATATCAATTAAATTTTTACAATTTTTCTGCATTGTAAATAGACATTTTGCTGTTACTTTTTTCAATGATTCCTTTTTTACTATTTTTATTAAAAACAAGAGACATGTAAGTTTTATTTTGTAAACAAAAGGATGTAAAAGTAAATGCTTTCATTTACTTTCGTACATATTTATTTGGTTTTTATCATAATGTGTCTAATGAAGGTAGGCAACAAAATTATTTTTTTCAACTCTCATTTTTGGGAAAAAGGGTATGTGTTTGTTTGTATGCTATTCCGCGCCGCATATAAAATATATATAAACAGTCCAGCAAATTTATATGAAAAGGGGTTTAAACCTTAAAGCAACACAAATAAAATAAAAGAAATTTATACATTTTTATAATTTTTCTACAAAAAAAAAAAAAAACAAAAAGAGTTGATTTTATGAGTACAAAAAAATGGATTAAAAATGTTAGGCGTGGTATTTTATTTTTATGTGTGACTTGCATGATTTTTACGCTGCAGTTAGTGTGAGATATTAATAATAACTTACACACTCACTCACACTTGTGCATAAACTCAACCCTTACAATTGTTTAAATCCCGGCAGCAGTCAAATACCTACACACAGGCAATACTTAAACAAACATGTGCAAAAGTGTTATTGTAACACTCACTACTTAATGTATTTAAAATTGTAGTGGTAAGCAGATTTTTTAATTGCATTTCTTGTCTTTTTTTTATGACTCTTCTGCTGCTGTCTTATATGTCAATACAGTTACTATTTGTAGCTGTTTCCTTTATGGATGTTAACTTGATGTCCATTTCCTTTTTTGTAATTAATAATTTTTTTTTATTGCGCACTACTAAATTGGAATTAAATTAATTAAATTAATATTTGTTTAAGAAATATATTAATTCTACATATAAAGTATGTTTTTATAAGAGCTTGCTGATTTGAAATTTAAATAAAACACATGCCAAATTATGCCAAATATTGAAAAAAAAATTTTATTTGGTAGATAATTTTTTGTCATTTAACATTTAAATATAATTTCGGGCATATGGCCACCACTACTATTTTGCACAAAGGTCATTCTGGAGGTCCAATTTTCGACCACCTTTTCAAGCATTTGAGGGCGTATTTCAGCAATGACACGTTGAATACTGGTTTCCAAGGCGCCAATGATTTCAGGTATCCCCACAAAAAATAATCGAGTGGCGTCAAATCACACGAACGCGGAGGCCAATCACACGACGCGGAGACCGGTCCATTTCTCGAAATAATATTGTCGTTGAAATGCTCTTTCAATAAGTTCATTGTTTCGCCCGCAGTATGACAAGTGGCACCATCCTGTTGAAACCACATTTCGTTTACATCCATATTTTGAAGTTTTGGCACCAAAAATTCATTGATCATGAGTCTGTATCGATTTCCATTCACGTTAACGCGTCGTCCCTCCTCATTTTTAAAGAAATAAGGACCGATGATTCCACCAGCCCATAGACCGCACCAAACAGTACATTTATCGGGATGCATTGGTAATTCTTGAACGGCGTGTTGATTCTCTTTGCTCCAAATACGGCAATTTTGCTTATTGACATATCAATTCAACCAAAAATGCGCCTCATCAGTGAAGAGAATTTTGCGGTAAAAAAGCGGATAAACATTTTTATTTGAACACTGTTCTTGAAAATAAATTTCCACGATTTGGAAGCGTTGTTTTGGAGTTAACCTGTTCATGATGATTTGCCAAATAATACTGAGTAGAGACGTCACTTTAAACTGTCAAAACAGCTGTCAGACAACAGAGTGATTCGTATAAAAAAAAACTTCATAAAAAACACCCTTTATGATTTGATATAATGAGATGGTATTATGCCGATATTATCTTTCACAAAAAAAAAACAAGTACAAACGTTACATTCGACCGGCTCGAATATTAAATACCCTCCAAATATTTAGTAAGTAAATTTAAAATGTTTAACTGGGTGGAATAGAGTTCCTTTAAGACATTTCTGTACCCAGACAGTGTCATTCCGGGAAGGGCCGCGGGGAAGACGTTTCACCTCTGCGAGATCAGAGAACATCTCAGCTTCTTATAGGCTTAAGTAATACAAATTGTTCAATATTTACACTATTTTCGCATATAATATCGTACTTCAACGTCCACTAAAGGGGGCGGGGTCCAAAAATAGACCATATCGTGGACGTATGGGCATTGATAGATCGTCTCAGACTTCATCACTGATTAAGAATATATATATTTTATGCGCTCCAATTCTCTTTGGAGGGTATTAAAACTATATTTTGTCGAGGTCTCTCTGGAAAAGGCAGTGGAGGAGACACTTCACCTTTGCCATAAAACTCTAAAAATAATTGTTGGGGATAAGTTAAGTGTATAATTTATTTTTAATTTTATTTTTATGGGGTCATTTAGGGGGCAAAGGGGGAGGAGGAGTGTAGGGCAGAGGAGTATCAGGTTACGTCTGAGCTTCGTCATTAAAGCCTAAAAATTTTATTTTTAAGGAACGTAGGCTTTAGTAATACGATTTGTTAAATTTTTACACTATTTTTGCCTATAATAACTCCCATTAAAGGGGGCGGGGTCCAAAAACTCCAAAAATTATGTTGTTTTTTTGACGTTGGTTTAGTTCTTCTTTGGGGAACTTTTTCCCCTCTTGCCCGATTTAGCTCATACGAACTTGACCTGTGCTATCCTTCAAGATATATTTGTACTAAATTTCAAGAGTTTGGCTCTTTTCGTTTGGACTGAAAAGTGATTTCCACAGACGGACGGATGAACGTATATGGCCAGATTTCATCACTGACCAAGAATATATGTACTTTATGGGTTCTCAGATGGATATTTCGCTGCGTTACACACGGAATGACAAAGTGAATATAATATCCAATTTTTTTTGTGAGGGTATAAATAAAGAAATACATAAAAAAAAATAAAAATTAGACACAAAAGATTTCTTGTGAAAATTGCTGGTAAAATCATTAAATTTTTTAAATGATCTCAAATGATAAATTAAATACACAAACAAACAAAAATACAGTGAAACATTAACCTGGGCACCTTATATTGATTTGCTCGTCGTTCGTCTGCGTAAGAAATGGAAATAAAGGCACATAGAATCCGTCATACGTTATGCGTCGCCTTTTTTAACTGACATTAATGTACCGACGGAAAAGGTTGGCACAATGAGTACTTTGTTGACGGATACTAAATCAGTTGTTTGTTCTCCATTTTATTTATTTAACTTAAATTTATTTATTTTAAATTATGTATGAATTTTTATTAGTCGAACTTTTCTTATGTAAATTGTTAATTTTTTCAACGGTCTTAAGTTCGAATCTGCATGACTGCAAATGATTTTTTATTATTTTATTAATAAATGAATTTTTTTTTATCTTGGACCAACACTCAGGGGATGACAAGTATATATGCAATGCATTGCGCTGGAACTGAAAACGAGGGGATAGTATTGAGGGGACAGACTAGGATAGACAGCAATTTTGTAGCTACTTATTTCAAACTTTTTTAATTCGTCGGCTAATTTTTGCTACAGGGCCGACGAAGGTGGGTGCTGTTACTTTGCTCTTAGTACATGATAGTGTCAGTCGCTGCCAATTATGTTCACGACCAGCGACTATGCCTGGCAACAACCACGCACTAATGCAGATCAGAAGAATTCAGCACAATATTTCATGACTCAGCGCAGGCTCGAACTCAGGGCCCTCCGCATCATAGTCTCGTGTTCTACTACTTCAGCCAACAGCACCAAATTCTATTTATTATTTATATTCCAATCCTAATATAAATAATAAATAGAATTTGAACAAATTCATTTATTAAAAAAATAAAAAAAAAAATCATTTGTAGTCATGCAGATTCGAACTTAAGCCCGTTGAAAAAAATTAACAATTTTATTTATTTTATACAATTTTTTATATATTATTTAATTTTTCCTGAACACACAATACAAAAAAATTAATCGAAACAATTTGAAAAACTTACTGATGTCTGTCAGAGTATTCAACGTACGTCAAAAGTTAAAAGCTGGTAAACTTTCGTACTTTGCGTTGACGCAGAAGTACTGAATGTGACAAGTCACATAAGAAGGCATGTATGTATGTGAACTCAGTTGTCAGTTGAAAAAGGCGACGTACAACGTATGACGGATTCTATGTGCCTCGGTCTTAATCCTATCGCAAAGTTCGGTGCGCACGATGTATTTCGTTCAACGTACATATTGTGTGTATTTTCACTTAAACGTGTTTTAATTCCAACGACGAATATTCGTAACGAAAAAAAAATACGCCATTCGTCCCAGTTGTGTTTATAGCATTAAAGTGTGTTTTAAAATTTACTTTTCATACTTCGTTTTTTTTTTAAATAATTTTGTATACACCACGAGTATGGACAAATGACTGGAAAGCCACGACATATGATAACAAACCATTTCCTTAATATTAGAATTAATGATGAGACATAAAAAAGAATTAAAAAAAATCCTTAGAAATAACACTCGTGTACATTATGCACATTATGACAAGGTCTAATTTCGCTCTTATGAGTTGATAACCACTTCAGCACCTCCCTAAGCCAACCCCTTCAAGGCTTATTACATATATTCTTTTAAATCAAATGTATTCTAACATCGTGTGTAAGATATTCTACTATGATTACTATGTTTGCCTATGAGAGTGTGTAAGTGTTTATTTATATATTTGGCTATTAATGTTTATATATTTGTGCACTTTATGTCTAACGATGTACAAACATTTGCCCTCAAACTTCAAATTTAGAAAAATATTATTTAAAACAAAAAAAAGAAAGATTGTCGAATTCATTACTATTTTTTTGCTTTTAATTTTTTTCCAGACTAAATACTGAATAGCGACAAACTACAGCAAAAAAAAAACGAAGCAACAAAAATAATTTTGGTGAGTTTTGTTTTATTGTTTTTTCTTTTTTTTTTTTGCAACATATTCTGCCATACCACGTTTGCCACTAGACATCCACATATTCAACGCTTGTGTTTATATAATTTATAAAACACCGAAATTCTAACATTTACAACACATCAACAACAACAAACCAACTGGGTAAAAAAAGGCGACATTAAAAACAAAGCAAATAGAATTTTGGAAGGACTAATTTTTTTCGCGTACATGAAGATGTGTAAGTAAGTATGCAAATGTATGTGTGAGTGAGTGTGTTTAAAATTTGGGAATACTCATACAACCAGGCGCCCTCGCCGCATACTTCCACTCTAACTAATGTTACGTGGAAAATATTTAGAAACAGGAAAGCCAGCTAAACGAAAAGGACTAACAAAACAAATAGCACACATTTCAATGCCGTTCTTTATTTATTATTATTATTTTATTTTTTATCTTTTTTTTTTGCCTTCTGTACGTTTTAAATGAAATGAAAATATATAAAAATTTGAAAACGGTTGTGTAGAAAATTAGTTAAAAATATTTGTTGTATTATAATGTTTGTCGTTGACGTTGTTGTAGCTTTTGTCATACACAAATATTTTTTCTAGGCAACACACACACACACACACACACACGCAATCTAATGTACATACTTACGCACACATGCAGGCAATCACTTCCATGCATAAGCACACTTAAAGGTATTTTTTAAACATGTGCATACACACACACACACATACGTGCCCGTACATATCCCCATTAACATTAACTAATAGTGGTAATGGTAGTATGTAGATAAGTATGCATGTATGTGTGCTAAACACACATCCTTCTAAGTACACAAGTGAATACGCATACATATATGTGAGTGTGTACATATGTGTGTGATTTGTATAAATGCGCGTGTGTGTGTGTGTGTGTGTTTCTTATGTGTTTCTGCGTAATTGTTTAAATTTCCAAATGAAAGTTTATATATTTTAGCATTAGTGGGCGGTGTTAGAAACAATTTTTCTGTTTTACAGTCTTGTAGCTCGCATTCGCTTTCATTGTTGTAATTTTAAGTTTTTTTCTTTTTCGTGTTTTAATTTCAAACATTTCATTTTAGCGAATAAAAAAAGAATTAAATGTGAAAGTAAACGCATGTGAGTGCGAGCTGACAAGAACCCCGCTTACGCTTGAATGCCAAAAAATGTACAAACACATACATACTTATTTACATATATGTACATACACATGTATGTATGTGTGTGTAGACTGAAAAAACTTCTTACACATTAATATAGGATTTTACTCTTGCCTCCTTCCTAATCCTAGTAGTTAAAATAAACAACTACATAATTTAAAATTTTTATTTCTACTCTGATACACACTCACATGACTAAAAGGACTTGGACTAGATATGGGAACAGCTTATATGATTTGCAGGTATGATCAGTGATCATTGATGGCAAAAGCTCGGCGGGAGTAGGTTTTTGT
The DNA here is from genome assembly GCA_951800035.1 of Linnaemya tessellans. Lineage (NCBI taxonomy): Eukaryota > Metazoa > Arthropoda > Insecta > Diptera > Tachinidae > Linnaemya > Linnaemya tessellans. Next base: position 30,390,278 of record OX637536.1, read on the forward strand.
TGCAATCATTAGATCCTAAGTCTGCATTTTGGGTAATTCAGGGACTTTAAAGTGAACATGAAATTATTGAAAGGAGTTTAAAACTTTGGATATATAGCGTCCGCCAAATAACTTTTTTATTTGAAAATGCTTTAAAAAAACTACTGAATATTTTCTCAAATTTCTTTTTTTATTTGAAAGTACAATCCTTCCGGTTAATAATGGAAAATAATTTCATTCAAATGACTGCATGGCCCGATAACGATCGCCATTGACTGTAATTGCTCATTTTCGAAAAAAATGGCCCAATTATGCCCCTGGACCAAAATCCGTACCAAAAGGTGACTCAATGTATGCGTGTGGGTTTTCTGTGCAGCAAATGCGACAATTTTGCTTGTTTCAATACCCGCCAAGATCAAAATGAGCTTCAACTGAAAAGATGATTTTTTTTTTTGGCAAAATCGGCATCTTCTGTAAGTCGATCGCAAGCCCACTTAGCGAAGCGAAAAAGCATGGGATGGTCAACCATTTTCGTTAAGCGGAAAGATAAAACTAATTATCTGTCAAATCAGACATGAGATAAGTGTTACCATTCACGAAATAAGCACTAGTTGAATAAAATAGCGTTAGATTGCGGACCCTATACAAATGGAACTTGTTTAGTTTTGGTTGCAATTTTTTTACAAAACATATTGGCCAAAGTTGGTTGTGATAAGGAAAATTAAATCTAAGTTTATCATGTATGTGCTGTGAATCGCACGATTGTCAAATCACATGCGAATTGAAAAACGCCAATTTCTTTTGAACGATTTTGAGCGATTGCGAACTCCAGCACACCAATTTTGTGCCTTCAAATCGAAAACGCTTTATTTCATACGATAAGCGATTTCCATCACATGGCCGTATATATTAATAATTATAATTAAGATTAATATAGTAATATTTAAAAAAAAAATTATACCAGAAAATTTATTTTTTGCTTTTTTAGTTTTCGTATCGGACACAATATAAATAATGTTAACAAAACTACTGCAGCTGAAATTTATTCCGACATATATTCCGAAAAGTTCAGAAATATTGGAAAAATCTGATATTTTTGATACAAATATATAATACGTTAGGTAGATTATCCAGTAATACAAAAGATAAAATATCTAATTTAGAAAAATCAAATATAAAATTCCATGTGAGGGAAATTATAATGAAATATGCAATAAAGTTTATGTAGGCACAACACAAAATAAACTCAAGACCGGGTTAATTGGATACAAATCAAACTTTAAATACACTCGGGTCTCTCAATCATTTATATTGCTATATTAAATTGAATTAAGATTCATAGGCTAATTGTTCGAAATTTGTTTTTAAATCTCAGAAAGACATGATAAATATTCCAAGGCACAAATAAAAGTCAACATCAGTTTTTGTTATTCAACTTACACAGCAGAGCAGAACAGCTGTTTTCGAAAGACGCAACCCTTTCATCATCAGTGCTCATGTGTATTGTGTTTATCACCACTTATTAGGTGGCTTAGTTGAATGTGATAACAGTTCCTATTTACGTTTGTTTTATTTTGTGTTTTTTTTCTATGCGTAGACGATACGAATGTATGAGTGTTGGGTGTGTGTGTTATTATTGAAAGAATAAACTGGGGATTTCCCTTCTTATTAGCTGGTGTTTTTTTAATCACGCCGCCGTGTTTTTTCTGTGCATAACTGATACGCATGCGTGTTGTGAGAATTTCTTATTTTATTAGGTGGTTCATTTGTTCATTACGGTGCAGTGAGTGAGTGAGTAATTCGATTGCTGTAGCATTCAAATAGAAATACATTTTTAACCTTAATAAACATTTCACTTTGGGAAAAAGTACGTGTAAAGTTCATAAATTATTGGTGGCTTTTTTATTTCCTAGGTGCTTGTTTATCATTTAGGATATAACAATGCTTAACCACCCAACAAATGAATTTCATTTTGTAAAATAAATATACAGATATTTGTTGATTTTTTTGACGCGATTTTGTTTTGATTTTTTAACTTAAATTTGAATTCATGCGTTTTTTCAGTATTTTGGAATGAATCATTAGTTTTTATATTAAGCTAGAGTATCGTTTTATCGATTTTTTTGGAACGCATCTATCGCATAAAACGAGACCTGACTGTATAGGAATTGTACTTCAACAAAAAAAACAGCATTGTCACTACAACGTCGTGATTCAAACTACATACATATTGCCCAGATTTTGAAAATACATCAATTTTAAATACTGACTTTATATATAAACGTAAATGTATGTTAGACACTTAACAAATAATTAATGCACCATCGGAAAAAATAATAAATTTTAAGGCTGATACTGATAGTGTAGCACAGATTTATAGGCATTTAATTTATAAAAATAAGTTTAGAAAATAGATTATGGATTGATTCAAAAGTAATATATTCAAATTTATAAACTATTGCTCGTTTCCTTATTATTAATTTTGAAATGTTCAAAATAAGATAGAGAGAAAAAACCAAAGTATATCTATATCAAGTATATGCAAGAGCCTAGCTGACTAAAATTTTTTTCAGTTTTTCCATGAACGTATGTCAAAATGTTTTTACTTTTGTAGCGAGCCATATTTGTTTATTCGTTGAAAAAATAATTTTGTAAAATTGTGAAAAACATTATTAATTCAATAAAAGTAGCAAAAAAGAATTGTTGTGGAAAAGATTTTTGTGAAAAAGTGTATTGTTTAAGAAAAGTAACAAAAAGAAATTGTTTTAAAAAAGTTCTATGCGAAAAGTATTTAAATTTTTGGAAATAATTGTGAACAAAACAAAATAAAATAAAAGAAAATTTCTGACATGAGATATTAATTTTACACAAACAAAATGTACGGTGGTTTTTGTTATTTTATGTTGTTGTACTCTTGCGACTACTTGATATAGATATACTTTGGAAAAAACATTTTGTTTTGAATTTTTTTCATTTTATTTAGTCACTTTTTATAAAAAAAAACACAGACAAAATTAATTTTTCTGGAGCTGTCTTTTCTTATTTCTAATACTAATGAATTTTTTTAAAAAACATTAAATATATTTCGTTAATAAAGATAAAATTTATTGTAGTTGGTTACTTTTTTGTACCAAAAAAAATTTCCATTATCCAACTCTGGAATCGTCTTTTTCATTTTGTTTAATTTTTAATACCAATTAAATTGTTTCTGAAGTATAAAATCAATTAATTAACAAAAAAAAAGCAAAAATTAGTTTTAGCTGTTTACTATTATGTACCAAAATAAAGTTTACATTTTCCAACTCTGAAACTGTATTTTGGATTTTGCTGATTTTCCGACTATTTTTAATACAACAAATCAAAATAAAAGTTTCTAAGTCTTCTGGGGGTCTCGGAGACCACATTTCACGTACAGATAGACGGACATCGCTTATTCGACTTTGACTTCTAACTACACCATGGCCCAATCTAGTGATAAGGGGCAAATTGTTGTATTTTTTTTTTTTTTTTTTTTTTTTCTTGGACCAGCACTCAGGGGATGACCCCTACATATGCGATGCATTGTGCCAGAACTAGGAATGTTGGTTATGGGAAGGAGGATAGAGGGAGTAGTGTTTGTGGACGTTCGATTTGAACCTCCCCAAGTTAAAACTGACAGGAAAGACCTCTGCTGGAAGTTTGTTCCACATACGAACCGTTCGGCCAAAGAACGAATTCTCTCTGTAATGCGTGGTGCGATTCACTGACAACTCAACCACAAAAGGATGTGCCCTATGTGAAGAGCGGGTAGCTCGCAGAAATAAACGGTTATTCGGCACAAGCTCCCTTATTTCACCAGAACACATTCCGTTGTAGTATCGGTAGAACAGTGAAATACACCCCACGTTGCGTCGATGCTCCAGTGAGTCAATAGAGTTGGCTACCCTACTGTCACCGATGAGCTTCTTCGCTCTCTCTTGTACGCGGTCGAGCAACTTCAAAACAGACTTTGAAGCACCGGCCCATACATGAGAGTTGTATTCCATCTTTGGTCGGATGTAGGTGGTATATATATTGAGGAGATCAGTTGGGGTGAAGTATGTCTTGCACCGTCTTAAAAAGCCGAGACACTTGAAAGCTTCTTTTGAAATATGAAAAATGTGATCTGTCCATCGAACGTCACACTGTATTTTCATACCAAGAACATCAAGAGCTTCTGATTCCCCAATACCTATACCATCCATAAACACGGATGGCGCAGAACCTTCGACCAGCCGCCTATGCGTAAGCACGCAGCACTGCGTCTTATGAGGGTTAAAGTTAACCCTGTTCGCGAGGCCCCATTCGGAGATTGACACGAGATCACTTGTGAGTGACTCGTTCATCCTTTGTCTCCTGGCGTCAATCTCCTCCAGGCTTGGCCGGCTGGTGAAAGAGAAAGAATGGATAATGCTGCTATCATCCGCGAAAGAGTAGATAGGGTTTGAAGTTTGACATAGAAGGTCATTTATAAAGATGAGGAAGAGAGTAGGAGATAGAACAGAGCCTTGCGGCACCCCTGAATTTACCTTGAACTCGTTTGATGAGACCCCGTCTATAACAACTCGTATAGTGCGGTCTCTGAGGAAGCTCGCTATGAAGCGAGAGAAATCATCACCGACACCAAAAGCAGTCAGTTTTGACAGAAGTGCATCATGCCACACTCTATCAAATGCTTTTGAGATATCTAGAGCCACCACCTTACTCTCGCCGAAATGGTGAAACGAATTGCACCATTTTTCTGTTAACAGAGCGAGCAGGTCTCCTGTAGAGCGAGCTCTGCGAAAACCATACTGCCGGTCGTTAAGTAAGGTGTTGGTCTCCAGATACCTTACCAGGTGGAAGTTGGTCATACTTTCCATGACCTTGGAAATTGCCGAACAGACTGCAATTGGGCGGTAATTTTCGGGGTATTGCGCCTCTCCCTTCTTAGGGATCGGCGTTTAACATACAGTGTTGCCAAGAACTATATGGTCTATAGCAAAATATTATATATTGGTAGCCCTGATAGTGCTAGAATTTTAAAACGTATTAGAGAGGGAATTCGAAATTTGTTTGAAGTTTAAATCGAATGTTTGCAAGTTCTATTCACTCAAACGTCCCTCACATAATCAATTTTCTTAATTCTTACGTAGTGCGTGGCAGTGCTGATCGAAAAATATAGGTATTTTTATATAAATTTACCTTATTTGTAATCTTGAACATTTGAAAGTTTCTTACCTGAAAAAAGAAAATTTTAAAAATTAATCAAAATTAAATAATAAAATTGAATTAAAGTTTATAGGCTAATTTTTCGAAATTTTTTGTTTTTTAAATTCAGAAGAACATGATAAATATTCCAAGGCACAAAGGAAAGTCAACATCAGTTTTTAGTTATTCAACTTATACAGCAGAGCAGAACAGCTGTTTTCGAAAGCCGCAACTTTTTCATAATCACTGCTCATGTGTATTGTGTTTGTGTCCACTTATTAGGTGGCTTAGTTGAATATGATAACAGATCTTATTTATATTAATTTTATTAGGAAATTGCATACGAGAACTGTATCAACCTGATGTTAACACATTTTTGTTTTAGTGCTGTTATTTTTTAAGCTAGAAGCATTGAAATTAGAGCAAAATTATAAAAAGTTTTTGGTACTTTCTTTTCTTCGTTGCACAACACATTTTAAGAGAACCATAATAAGAAAATTATTTAAAAATTTGTGATTACATACAGACATTTGCATGGAGTTTACGTTTCTACAAACATGTAGTCGTAAGACATTTTTTATTTTGAAAAATTTCCAGTTGAACTCAGTTTTACACCAACAATTTATTTTCCTATGGTATGATAGACAAATTTCTAATAAATTTTCTGTCTCACAAGACATAATATGGGAATTTTTTTTATATAAAATTTTTTTAATATATATTTTTTTCAACTATAAAAAATGTTGCACTTTTTTGTTGAAAAGAGAACAACGGAAGTGTTACAATGCAAAATCGAAATAGAATGATTTTGTTGTGGTTAATCAAAAAAATTATTAATTTTGAAACACTTTTAAGTTGACAAAAAATATTCGTGAAAAAAATAAGACTTTAAAATCAATTAAAAAAAAATTCTATGAAAAATTTTAAATAAAACACATTTAAAACTTATTTTAAATATTGTGGGTATGGGGGTGTATATTTAAATTTAAATAAAAATACTTTTAACCTTCCTGCTAATTACATATAAATATTTATTTCCGGATTTGATAAAAAAATAAAATTTATAGAAATCTATGAAATCGTTAGAACATTCAATATAATTCAATGTTTAAGATGATTTCACATATATGTTGATAGTGGCTAATTTTGGCACACTCTCGCCGACATATCGGCCAGTATTTCACGAATAAATTCTTCAATATTCGTTTTTAGTGCTCGGGTCAATAGACAAGATCCTTAAAAGAGCCCCATAAAAAATAGTCTAAAGGCGTTAATTCGTACGTGAAATAAATTGTTCACTGAACACGCCTCTCAACTGCGACATTATTTCAAGTCCTGTGTGCGATGTGGCACCATCTTGTTGAAACCACATGTCAGCTCTTCCATTTTGGCAAAAAAAATAATTGTAATCATCGCACGGTAGCGCTCTCTAATCACAATAAAATTGCTGTCTTCGTCCATTTTGAAAAATTATGCCACCGGCTAATAATCCACATCAAACAGTGCACTTTTCAGGATGCATTGCCGGTTTTTGCATTTCGTCCGGCAGCTCTTCACACCAAATATGGCAATTTTGCTCCTTCAACCAAAGGAGCTGAGCACAAAAAGTGCACGATGAACTTTTTTTATTAAAAAAAAAAACTTCAAAATTCAAAATGTCTTATCAATGTTGTTGTTTGCAAGTCGGTTCATGTTTAAATTATAGACCAAACTGAACATGTTATACGAAACCAGTTGAGCTGCCTAAAAGAGTGTTGCCAATAAAAAAAGTTGATAAAAAAATAACTCGTTACATATATATTTATTAATGTATGTAACCACTACTAGCAAGAAGATAAATAATTAACTACAGTCAATTGCAGCAAAATCTTTATTTTTCTAACCAACGAAAACACTGCAGTAAAAATCAATTGCCCTCTAGCCCACATTGCGCCCTAACTTGTAGACGTTTGTCACAAAATAATTTTACTGCCCCAATGACATAAGAAAAGTAGTCAATTTAATGACATTTTTAGTATTTCTAGTTTTGTAACACACATTTGCTAGACAAGAAAAGTGAAAATAAAATAAATAAATATGTAATAAGAAAATGCTAAATTGAAACAACACACATTTACCACTTACTACTTGTTGTATGTTATATGTGCCACATATTGCTTACCACACATTACGGGTGCAAGCGGCAAATGTGAGCCACATGAAGAAAGAAAATAAAAATAAAGAAACAATCTATGTAACAACGAACTACAGATTGATGTTGATAATCACAATAATTGTGATGATGGCTGTAACAGTAACAATGATAATAATGATGACGATAATGATAATGTTCAGATTTCTTACATTATTATTTCTTTTTTTTTTTTTATTCCTTTTATGGATGTTTTTTCTTTTTCTTTTTACTAGCCGGACAAATGACCTTCGTGACGTGATGTGTTATGATGATGACGATGATGAAGGTAAAAGGAAGACAGAAAAAAAGAAAACCAAAACATTTTCACAAACTACTACAACATCAAAAAAAAATTAAATAAAAACTTTAAACCAGGCAATAACAGTAAAAGCTAGGAGAATAAAAAAAGAAAAGTAAAACTATTCTTAGGTAAAAAATATATGTTTGTAGGAATGTGGTGCATATGCATGTGTCCCAGTAAAATTTTTCAAAACTGTGCACAATGGGTTCAAGAGGATTTCAATATACATACGTATGACTTATAAAATGCATGAGGATTTCAATCATTCAACAATTTGATTTAGGTGTTCTGGCAACTGAAAGTCGTTTTTCGTGTATCTACCTTCATATTTTTTGTGGGTTAAGCTATATAACCCATATGTGGCTACAGTCATATAACCGTACTAGAGTTGCACTGATTATTTGTTTTTAAGCGGTTAAGCACTCCATTAGTTAATCGAATATTTTGTTTAATCGATTAGTAATTGGTTACCCGAATATTAAAAGTTTACCATTGAAATAGGGTAAAATCCACTCGATTAATCCACTCGATTAATTAATCGCATATTTTGTTTGACCGTTTAATAATTAGTGAACCGATTATTACAAATTTGTCATCAATAGGGCTGCGCAGAATATTTGTTTTTAATCGGTTAAGCACTCGATTAATTAATCGAATATTTTGTTTAACCGATTAATAATTAGTTAACAGATTATTACAAATTTATCATTAATAGAATTGCAACGAATATTAGTTTTTAATCGGTTAAAATCTCGATTAGTTAATCGAATATTTTGTTTAATCGATTAATAGATCGTTACCCAATTATGAAAAATTTTCCATTAGTAGGATTGCAATGTATATTTGTTTTTAATCGGTTAAGCACTCCATTGTTAATCGAAGATTTTGTTTAATCGATTAATAATTGGTTAAGCCATTATTAAAAGTTTACCATTAATAAGGTTGATTTTAATCGGTTAAGCGTTTGATTAATTAATCGAATATTTTGTTTAATCGATTTATAATTGGTTGACAGATTATTACAAAATTTGTTTATATAAGTTTAATTTAAAAAAAAAATTATATGGAAAACGATTCATCCTAGAGGTCATCCCTGTAACTTCGTGTGATTAGCGGTATTGATGTAATTTTTCAAGTCCTAAAATAAGAACAGCACAACAAATCACATTACGATATTTATGCATTTGAAATTAGCGGGAAGTTAAAGGGAAAGCCTTTAGGGTCAAATGTTTAGCAAATTTTTATAACATATAGAAACTTTAGAAACTGATTTTCAGAAATCAAAACAACAGAGAAGCAGAGAGATACCATGAATTCGTTCTGACTTTTTGCTGCTCAAAACAGAAAAGAAATTCGGGGAACCGCAATGAACAAAATTAGAGTTTAAAGTTGCCTACTTTCCACTTTGAGACCGGAAAAAGATACTGCTTGTTACGCTCAGAATTGTTAAGTTTTTGCAACGACGGGAGCATCCCGAAATTCGCTTAATTTAGCCGAGTATTAATTTTACATTTTTCAAAATTTTACAGCACAAACATTTTGTGTTTGTTTTTAATGTTTTCTTATAATTTGTTATTGAAAACACATTTTTTCCACGATCGTACAACTACTTATTCATTCATTTACAATAAAACTACCTAAAAGTAGGCAATTTATTTTAATTTCTATATCCTTAACCTACAAAGGAATTATTCTCAAATGTGGCCAATTTTGTCAAATGAGCAGAAAAAAATTCTAGAAACTTTTTTTTAAGACAAGAATTTTTTATTCAAACTCTTTTTGAACTTTTATTAAATTCAAATTATTTTACTAAGGGTGAAATATTTAGAATACTTTTATAATCATGAAACTAGCAGAACGCCATCTCATTCCCAATGACTAGTACCGTCGTGAAACGTGGAAAAAGTTAAACAAAGAACGCTGAGGAGATAGCGTAGCAACCTCGAAATCAGTAGTGATCCGTTCTGCTAGTTTGATGATTCTAAAAACATTCTAAATATTCCACTCTTAATAAAATTACTTGAATGTAATAACAATTCGCTAAAAGATAATTTGCAGATTGCATATTTGAACTTGAGTCTAAATAAAAAATGCAAACATTTTTTATAATAAAATTAATAAGTTCGAAATATAAAAATGTACATTCATGTTTATAACAATTTGTTGACATATTATATTTTTTAAATATTTTGAAATATTATTAATGGTTGGGAAGTCTGGTCCAGTGTGCAAAATATCTACGGACGAAAGTGTGTAGGCGTGAGTCTGTCGGTGTACAAGTATTTGTGTGTGTGTGTACGTGCGTATGTCGAATGTCTGAACAGGTCCTCTTTTCGAGAACACGTTGAAAGATTTTTTCCTTTTGTTATTGTTGTCTGATTTTTTTTCATAGTACTTTTTTTTAAGTCATTTTCTACATTTTACTTTTCAAGGTTCTGTTTGCAACAAAACTTCATGAATGTACGATTGACTGTGTAGGTACATATATTTTTGGATGTATGTATGTATGCCTGTGTGTTGGGGTGTGCATGTGACTTTTTTCATATCTCTTTGCCAAAAAGGACTTGTTGTACAATTTGGCATGTACACTCGTAGTCGCAGTGGCATTTTCGCCAAAAACCAATATAGATTGAGAGTATGTTTTTCTTCTGCTTGATTTTTTTTTTGTTGCTTCTTCTGTTCCATTTGCTGGAGCATTGTGTTTTTCTTTAACTTCTACTCCTCTTAACAGGATAAGAGTACAACAAATACTGATTTATTTTTCTTGTTCATATTTTGCCGGTATCCTAGACTGAAAGCTGAAACAGTAAGAGGAACAAGCAGAAGAAGAACAAGAAGAAGATAAAATAAGAAGAGGAAAAAATTAAAGAAAATTGTGCCAAACAGTTGAGAAAAGGCACAAACACACGCACACACACACACACGCACACATACACACTCTGCCCAAAGAAAAGGCAAATAATCTAAAAGAAAAATACACGCGGCCACGTTGCTCAAATAAACACACAATTTATTCCTGTTCCTTCGTTTGAAAGAGTGTTTGTTATCCTTGCAGAGATGCTTGGAATAGAAAAAGAATAGATTTTGTGTTGGCTGCTCGCTGGCTCCTTGTCCTTTTTGTTTTTTTTTTTGGTGTGTGTACATTTTCATTCATTTCAGTCAAGTTTCTTGGAAAATTTGTATGGCCGTGTGTTTGTGTCTCGAGTCTGTGAATTTTTCCCTATTGTTTTTCTGAAGTTCTTTTTCTTCAGTTTATATCTGTTTGTGCTTTTGACTCTACTGGTGGGTTGTTTTCTTGATGATTATGGCGACGATAATGGTGATTGCAATGGTTTTGATGGCGTTGAAAATCAAGATTGCGTGAAGTTGATTTTTTTTCTAAGCTTTTTTGTACGTTCTTGTTGTTGCTGCTGCTGCTGTTGCTTTTGCTTAATTTACTTTGCTTTGCAGAATCATTTTGTCTGTAAGTCTTTTTTCCATCTAATGGTCGTCGTAATCGTCTACTTTTACAGGACTAAGGGACTGTTGATTTTATAATATTTTCTCTATCATGTTTCTTTCAACAAAAAAAAATTAAAAAGCAAATTCGCTCGTTTTTTCTATTATTACATAGTTTTGTAGTTGTTGTATTGACACGCTGTTGCTTTTCGCAAAATATTTAAGGAAGTTATCCGTTTCATGGACATTGAAATTTTCACAGATATGCATTCGAAATGCTAAAACTTCGCTAAAGGCAAAGATTTATTAAAACGTTCAAAACATCGGAAACAGCGTAGTAGTAAATACAATAATAATGAAAATGCAATACAATTTTCTTTAAATTAATATATAAGACAAAATTGTTTAAGTCTTTACAGGACCTCAATTCATCATAAGTCTTAGCAACGAGTATTTTAGGCGTTATTAAATCATCCATATTCACCTCATTAATGGAAAAGCTTGCTCTAAACTAAATGACAGTTCAATGACAGATGTTTAACAGTTGGCAGCCTTGCCAGACCGTAGAATTTTAAGCCACTACATGGCTAAGCTGTTATAAGGAGCAGGCGGATATAATTAGGGGATTCACACTGTAGTCATAAAGTCATAAGTCATAAAATAATAGCACGATAAATATGACAAGTGTGAACAACCCGTCATAACTTAGTGCGCTATTTCAAACATCGATCAGCTGATAAGATAACAACACATTTGTAACTAGTTGTTATCAGGGCAGAAAATATTAATATAATTAAAGATAAATCGTCTAAAAACTCCATTTCTATTTAAAATTATTAAATTTGACTTCTAGTGCACAAGAATATCTAAATGAATTTGTATGTATAAACTAAAACAGCTGCTGCCTTGATATGAGCTGAATACATTTTTTTTTGCGGCGGCATACGGAAAAATGTTCAGTGGCTGCCAGCTACGTAAGTTAAACGAGAAAAAATTTTCACTTGTATGTATTTGCGTTTTATTTTCTCTATTAATTTATTTTATTTATTTTTTTTGTTATAAAAATGCGATTTAATGTGCAGACATATAAGTATGAATAATTCTTTAGCCCTTTTTTAGTTGTGAATCATATATAAGTAATGGCGGCAAACATAAACTATCGCCGTCGCGCCTAAAGATTTTCACCCGTTCGATTCAGATCTCTAGAGCTAATTTATGAAAAAAACAAAAACATACCGGAAAGAGTGCTATTATTTTATGACTTTTTTGTATGCAGTACAACAACAACTTTTTTAAACTGGTCTAAAATATTATGACTTTATGACAATATGACTCAATAGCACGAAGTGTGAATACCCCAAATGAATTTTTGTGAATTGTAATACTTGTATATTGTATTTACAACCTACAACCGATTACAATAGGCTTCCATGAGAGATATGAAAATTACAGAACCGATTAATAGAGACTTCCTCTTTCTGAGCCAAATCAGGGCTTGACAACGTCTTACAGTGCATTCATTCTTCACAAATATAGAGGGCAAACTATGAAATTTTTTTAAATTTTGAAAATTCTTTTAAAAACAATTATCTGTTGTATAAATAAAAAAAGTCAAAGCTGTTACAAAATACGAGATCTGTTCAAAGAAGGAGACCAATTTTCTTTGTTTTTCGAAAAAATATAATTATTCATAAATTTCAATTTTGGACCCTCTAAAGTAGTCCCTCTCAGTTATAATATAATTAGGCCATTCTTTTTTCTAGCCCACCAAGCAGTTTTGACATGCACTTTTTCGTATGTCCTTGAGATCTCTCAGCAATCCGCTTTCTATTTTCCCAATAGTAGCAAAACGCCATATTTTCATGGGTGTCTTTGTTTTTGGAAACAGGAAAAAGTTGGAGGGGAGCAAATTAGGTGAATAAAGTGCATAAGGCATAATTACGGTGTTGTTTTAGCACAAAACTTGAAAGAGAAATTTAGCTATTATTAAGATAAGAATTCCTTGATTGGACTTAAGTTCAAATCTGCAATCTGCAAATCTTTTTAAGCATTTTTATTAAATTCAAGTTATTTTTTTATTCTTAACACGTTTGCCACTCAGCGTTACACATATGTGACGAGGGACTTTTCATATCACATATGTATATTGGTCACATAATTAATAAAATATATTAAAATTTTATTTCATAATAGTTTGCAGGCTCTGGCAATATATATAAAAACTACGCTTTGTGGATACTCTAAGCAGTCACATATAAGAGAAAATTTTCTTTTCTTCGTGAGTTTCTAGTGAAGGTGCGAAAAATGAGTTGAGTGGTGAACGTGTTAAGAGTGGAATATTAGAATATTTTTAATCATCAGGCCGCTACGCCATTAGGAATATGAACTATTTAATCAATATTTGTAACGCAATAGAATATGAGAGCTTTTTATATTAAATTTTTGGTTAAATTACTTTTGGTTAGCACGAAATTTTCCAACCCTGACGTTTATTATTCCAAATATTCCATATTCTCTTTGCTTTTTGTCAAAATTTTCTAAAGCCTTTATGGCTAAAAATTTGCTAAAGAATTGCATAGCATCTTCAGAAAACTTCTATAATAGTGATTTAAGAATTCTCCATAACAATTTTCTTTATTTTCCCAACATTTTCATGGATTAAGGAAGTCCAAGACGAACGTCGTCTTCACATCTTCTCGACGAAAATCTGAAACCACTTGTTAACATTTTTCTGACTCAGAGTACAATCATCGTACATTTTAACTTTTTACACAAAATTTTACCCTTGTTTTCTTTCGTCAGCAGAAAGTTGCTGAAAACGCAAAACACTGGGAACTTTTGTGACACCAACAAGAAACTAAATATGCTAAGTTGCTGAAACTGTGAATATAATTTCGAGCCTAGAGTACAAACATAAATTAATAAATTTTAAAATTAATTTTAGTTTTTGTTCAGACCTCGTACAACTTCGAAATATTAGGCTGATATATTTTTTAGCTTTTAGAAATATTTTATTTCTTAATAAATCAAATTGTAGTCATCGTGATAACTATTGCATGACAACCATCTCCATGATATTAAATGTCAATAAATCCATAGATGAATTATTATTGCTCAACATCTCAATCGAATCAGTAGAGAATAAAATATAATCAAATAATTTATTCTCTACTGAGAATTGCTCAGTTCATAAGCCTTATTGTATCGTTTGATGTTGAAAAGCGCATCATACGAAAAATTTCAAAATAAATTTATTTTACTTGCTTTTGTTTTAAGAAATTAAGTTTGAAACTGCGTTTTCAAATCTCATAGTACAACTTTAAACGATACAACACGGATGGTGAGCTGAGCAAAAATTTTCCAAATGCAAACCAATTATTTGTAAGAGACTTATTTTTGGAATTAATGTACTTCCGATTTGTTGTTCGAAGATATTCTTTAAGTGTGTTTTTATAAAGATTTAAAATGATTGGAATAAATTTTGTATACCGTCTAAAAAAGAAGTGGTGGGTATATTCATTTTGTCATTCCGTGTGTAACGCAGTGAAATATACCTCTAAGACCGCATGAAGTATATACATATAATCTTGATCAGTGATAAAATCTAAAATCCAAGGGAGGAGACCCAGACCCTTGAAATTTGTTATAGATATATTTTGAAGGATAGCACAGGTCAAGTTTGTAAATGGGCTGAATCGGGCAGAGGGAAAAAAGTTACCCTAAGAAGAACTAAATCAAATTTAAAAAAAACAGCATAATTTTGAGAGCTTTTTTGTAATTTTGTTAAGCAAATGATATAGTTTTGTGTCAAAGAAGGTCCAAAGCGTTGAACTTGAAGCCAGAAAATTAGAAACCCCCATTTTTTGAACCCCCGCCTCCTTAAAATATTATATGCAAAACTAGTGTGAATATTTAACAAATTGTACTCCTTTTTTATCTCGGACCATCAGTCAGGGGATGACCCCTACATATGCAATACATTGCGCCTAAACTGGAAAGGAGGGGATAGTATTGTGGCGACAGATGAGGAGATAGAGAACTTTTTGTAGCTATTTCAACCTTTTTACTTTTTAATTTTTGCTACAGGACCGACGAAGGAGGGTGCTTTTTTTAGTACATGATCGTGTCAGTCGCTGCCAATTATGTTCAGTGACTAGTGCTATGCCTTCATCATTGAAACAGGCTGGCAACATTTAATACAAGCATGCACTAGTGCTGTTCAGAAGAATTCAACACAATATTCATGACTCAGCGCGGGGTTGAACTCAGGACCATCCGCTTCGTAGTCTCGTGTCAGCCAACAGCACCGACATTCCTTAAAAATTTCATTTTTAAGCTTTCGCGACGATTCTAAGATGTTGTCTGAGCTAACTGTCAGTTATCGATATCGATAGTTTTCACAACTTTAAATGATACGACAAAGTTTGTGAATATATATTTCGCCTGATTGGGGGTAGAATGTTGTCGTTTACGCCACAGGCGTTTTTTGTACAAGAGTAACGAAAACTGCCCCACGTGTTTCTTTAAACGTGTACAAAAAACGTCTTCGGTGTAAACATCAACGCCTTACGGAATCGGGCTGATTAGTAGATATTTCTTACAATACTTTTTGTTGTGGCTTATTTATTTATTTATTTTTTATTTTTATTTTAGTGAAGGTTGGAAGACATGAAAAAAATTAAATTTCGTTTAAAATCAGATTTTTTTTATAAAAATTAATGTTTTTAAAAATACTCATACTTCTTAAAAATTTAAATTAATTGAACTTGTGTTCCTTATTTATAGGGTAACGATTGCTTTATTGAAACAACATAAATATGGTGTCAATATCATCAATATGTGTAACATTCTTGCGGTTACTTCCCTTTTGATATTTGAGTTTGTTGTTGTTGCTGCTATTCCTTTATTTGATTTTATTTTTATTTTATTTTTTTTCTCGTTTCTCCCTTAGTTTATTTTATATAGTTTTAGTTAAAGTAAAGTAGAAGTTAACATTAACTTTGTCTCTAAAAAGTGCCCACTCAAAAGATGGATATTATATGACTTGTTCTCATCCTTTACTTTCTAATAATAGTCAACTATTTGGGTCCCATTAAAACAGAAAATATTTCTTTTTATGTTGTTAGGTCTCCCAAATAACATGAATGGGATGCTTGCTGTTTATGTTTAAATGTATGTAGACGGGAATACAAGTGTTTGTGTGTGAAGGCCACATTAACATTAAGAAACAACAAAAAAAATGAAAAAAAACAAGAAAATCGCCAAAATAATCTTATTACAGTTAGTAACTGTTTGGACGTCGCCGGCTATTGTTCGTTAATATAAAATATTGTGTAAATAAAATAACTTAACGAGAAAGAAAATCGCTTGAAAACGCTGGAAATGGTGTGAAGCTTAAACAAGATTTTTGAATTTTTTTTTGGTTTTCCCAAGATATAAAATTTAGTTATTAAGATTTGAAAGAAAAAGTAAATGTTAAATATTTGGTAATGGCCTCATATAGAGACTTTTTAATATGTATTTTGTTTCAAAGAATGTTAAAGAATTTCGTAATTAAAGTTTTTTTTCTGTAATTGTCATTTTTATGAAAAGAGTGCGTATAAAAGAGTGATTGCTGCTGAGTTTTTCTGTTTTTTTTTCATTTTAATTTTTTAATATCCTGTTAAAAATTTTGTGATACTATTTTTAGTTTTTGTTGCTATTTTATTTGCATATGTGTAAGCATTTACTACTTATTACACACATACTTAAATTCATATGAAAAATACACTTACACTTGCATACAGACAGACAGACAGACAGACGGACATACATGCATACACACATACATTTACATATGTAGCAAGGGAGAGCGAAACACTGAGAGTAAAATTATCATCACCAGTCTCTTTCCTTTACAAACGTATTAAATGAAAATGGAAAAAATATATAATAAATATAAAACAACTACAATGTGAAATAAAAATCCAAACATAAAAATAAAATTAAAATTAAAAAAGCGCTTTATTGTACAAAACAACAAGAAAAAACAACTTCACGGGGAGAATTATTATCCTTTTTCGGTTGGTTATTTTTATTTTCTACTTGTCTTTTTCGCCGCACCGTTAACAGCAACACACTAACAAACATTCGTGCACAAACAATTACCCCCTTTCCACTCACTCACTCCCGTACGGCAAGTAACTGTTACAGAGCATTTCCCCTTTTTATATAAAAAATAATTGTACAGGAATGAGGAGAGAGCGAAAGCAAAAGCTTTTTTCGCCTTGTTAGCAAATCAACAGACATACACGCACACACTGGCACACACTCACACACATTTGCTCATGCACAGGCTCTCTATGAAGGGGATGTTGTTTCTAGCATTTGGGGGTTGCCAATGGTGTTTCCTGTAGTATTTTTTAACATTTTTTTATTGTTGTTGCTTTTAACTTGTTGTATTCTTTTTTCTACGTGTTTTTTTATTTAATAGACAGTAGCATTTTTTTAGCTTTTTTCCAAACTCGCATCCTCTGTTTTCCTTTGTTGATTTCTTTTTTTTTTAAATTGTTGTTGTTGCATTTGCTTTAAAAAGAGGAGAGTTTGTTTTGGTTGTGCACTAAACAAAATAGAGAATATCCAGAGCGAGAGTTTAAGGGAGGCTGTTTGTTAGGTGGGTGGGTGGGTGTTTTGGGCCGCTGCCAACGGTCCCATGCATCTAGATTTGTTTGGTTAGTTGGTAGTTTTGGTGAAACATTACTTTTTTTTATTTTTTTAATGGTTTGTTTGTAATTTCGCGACAGCGATGCTGGCAGCTACGCCGAAGTGTAATAGCGAAAAAAACTCGACAATTTTAAAATTAACAGGCAAAAACAATGTACAACAACCATGATTAGCGCAAAACACTTTCAGTTGCCGCCGTAGAAAGTTGTAACGAGTTACGCGTAACAATATTTAGCTTTTCTCTGCACTAAGTAAAAAAAAAAGAAAAATTAAATAAAATAAGGATAAATAAATAAATCCCCAAAACATATTAAGACTACAAGAATAACTCAAAGAAACGACGGCGGTCAGTTGGCTGAAAACAAACAGCACATGAAATATTTGTTAGCAAAAATCGCCAAGAGCACGTGAGAAACGTAAAAACATAAACAAAATTTCAAAATTTCCTTTTTCTGTAACTCCAGTGCCAACAACAAGCACTGCAATGTGTATAGTGATCAACATTTTTGAGTAACACACACACACACGCAAATAAAAAGGGCCATGCAACGTCGCCAACCTGAAAAATAAGAGAGTGTCTTTTTGTTTTCGTCCTTAAAGGTGGCTTTTCTGCCTGGTGTGTTCTCAAGTCTCTTATTTTTATTGATGTAACATCATTTTGCTCTGTTACCAAAACAAAGTTGTTAAACTACTGCTTTTGCATATGAACTTGTGTGGCTGTGTGGGTGTGTGTGTGTATGCGTGCTTGTGAGTGCAATTGTGTGCTGGTGTACGTTACAACATTTTATTTAAAAAATGTAACATTAGAATGCCGTGTTTTATTTTGTCTTTGTTTGCCTGTGTGTGCCAGAGTTGTATGTGCATGTGTGCTAAGTTTAGTCTCTGGCAAGTCGCAAGTTTAGTTTAGTCCTTAAACCCGTGTCCTGCTGTTCGTTAACACATACACGTACACATAAATCAAAAACACAACAACAATCAAATCTAAACGTTTATAATTTCTAGACAACATTAGTTGCTGTTTGTTGCTGGGTAAGTGCGCGCGTGTAATACGGACAAAAACAAATTCCAAGTCATCATTTTAAAAATAATACATTATTAAGGTCAACAACAACAAAAGTTACAATATATAATATCAATGATAATAAAACTTAGCAAATTTTTACAATAGCTTGAATTATTTTTAACAAAAAAACAAAAATTAAAATAAACAAAAGTTGAATTAAAATTAAAAGAAAAGTGCAATATATTTTAAGTTTTAAATAATTTCAATTGGATGTAATTAAAAACAGAAAAAAAACAAAAATTGTTAAACAATTTAATTTCTTTGTAACATTAAAACAAACAAAAAAGTAAGACCAACAAACGAAACTAGTTTTAGTTGTAAAAAACAATAGCCCCGGCTTCAATGGGTTCCCCTTGAGAGCAGGACCTTAAAAATAACTTAACACTATATGTTGATATTAAGGTAAGTCTTTCCATTTTAAATATAAAATTTAATTGAAATATAAATTCACAAATAAATAAATTTTGCAAACGTTTTTCCATGATCAAGCTAATAGTGACAGCACAATTTTGAATTTTTGCAATCAAACATATTCATTAAATTTGATCAAGAAACTCAGGATTCAAATGAAGGCAGGTGACAGGATTTTTTTTTTTATTTAATTTTTTTCGTGCAAGCGTTTAGCTATTGCCGATTTCTTTTCTGGAAAATATGCAACATTTTGTCACTTTTTATTGAAAACAAAATACTACAATTAGAAGCAATTTTAAAATAAAACACATTTTCATAAGAGCTGCAAGATCAATTTCCAATAAATTCACTATTTTCAAATGCCATAATGTTACCATTATTTAAAATAATTTCAATTGAAAAGTGCAGAAAATGTAGAATTATTTTTTAGAAAAGAAAACAATATAAAACTATTAAAATTTTAAATTGTTTTAAAATTAATTTGAAACACCTAGCAAGGACTTTTTATACTTTACAGAAGATATTATTTTTAATATTTATTTAAAGTTGTAATTTTATTTTAAAATACGGCAAACAACTCATTCTAACTAAAATACAGAAATTAATAATTTTTTTAAATTCTTTTTGCAAAGCCCAGCAGTGACTGACTTGTTATATGCCATTATAAGAAATTGGCAGTCATATTTGGGAAAATACTTTTTCTCTACTTCCCAAGCATGAATTAGTGAGTATTTTTCGCTTAGCAGGAAGTGATTTGTTAACAGTGATCAAGAAGTTATTTTACATATCGAGAGCCTACCGTCTATGAACCATTTTTTTTAAAATCACTTTTTATTGGGAAACTGTTTTTTTATAATAGTTACATCTCTTTTAATAAAAATCAGAGAAAA
This sequence comes from Linnaemya tessellans, assembly GCA_951800035.1. Taxonomy (NCBI): domain Eukaryota; kingdom Metazoa; phylum Arthropoda; class Insecta; order Diptera; family Tachinidae; genus Linnaemya; species Linnaemya tessellans. The sequence goes on from OX637536.1 coordinate 30,410,443, forward strand.
GAAATCATTGATTCAGTAACCAGGGCTTAAATATATTGTAGAAGAAATATTGACTGCTATTTAAATATTTTGGATCTTAAACAGTTTTTTGCCTCCCCTTAACAATTTTCTATTAATTCATAGTCGGTATTAAATATAGGCCTCGACATAAAAAATTTTTAGTTTTCGCAAATAAATTTTTGTTTAGTTTATAAAAACAATTTCAAAACAAATAAGACTCTTATTGCTTCAAAAAATAAAAAAAAATATTGAAAAGAAAGATTTATATAAAATAAAATAATTAATTTCCTGAAGAAGTTACACAAAGGAGTGACGAAATATTGAAATTAAAAATTAAACTAAAATAAAGAGACCTTAAGCTTAAAAATATCAGAATGCAATAATAATTAAAAAGAGGTCAAGAAACCAGAAGAATTTATAAAATAAATTGATATATTTTTGCAAAATTGTAATAATATTAAGTTTGCGGTCAATTTTATTACACTTTTGCTCAATTATTATTTTAAAATACACAAAAACTACTAATTACTTAACAGGAAAGTGTGTCGGAATGTATTTTGAAATTAAAACTCTCCATTTATATATTTGCCATATTTTTAGTGAATATTTTCGGAAGATTTGTCTTGGCAAAAATTGAATGAATGTAAAAGCTCTCAAGAGACTTAGTTTTTTAATTAATGGAAAATTGTAATAGATGTCTAGACCTATTCTGACAGCCCAAATAAATTATCTGGAGGCAAATTATAGCATTCCATAACGATCGAAATTTGTTATATACAATTTAAAAATTGTATTGAAATTTCCGTCGGTATTTTGGCCCAGGTATTGTGTAATATTCACTGAAATGAAACCACCTACTTTTGTAAGTATTTCCTTCAAAGATATGCCACTTCTGCTATGCAAATAGGTCTGACGAGCCAATTTTTTTGACCAAAAATAAAAAAATTATTATTATATAATTATAATTAAAAATAAGTTCAATCCTATCTTGTTTCCCATGACCACCACGCCAAATTGTTAGTAGATCAGAATTCTTAAAGCACAAGTTTTCTGAAAAAATTTTTTTTTATATTAAATTGAATTAAGATTCATAAGCTAATTGTTCGAAATTTGTTTTTAAATCTCAGAAAGACATGATAAATATTCCAAGGCACAAAAGAAAGTCAACATCAGTTTTATACAACTTACACAGCAGAGCAGAACAGCTGTTTTCGAAAGCCGCAACACCTTCATCATCAGTGCTCATGTGTATTGTGTTTGTCACCACTTATTAGGTGGCTTAGTTGAATTTGATAACAGTTCCTATTTACACAAATTTTATTGTGAAAAAGAATACGAGAACTGTATCAAGCTGATGTTAACATGTTATTGTTGTAATACCCGTGTTACCGTTTTATTATTTTTCTTCATATCCAATTTTTCTGAATTTTTTGTTCCATCATACCTAAGTCAAACTTTTTTTTTGGTTTGAATTTTATACTTAAGTACATGTGAACGTTTTCCAATTTTAATTGAAGTACATATTTTTGGTTAATTGAAGTACACATTTTGTAAAAAAAAAAATTTTATTCTACTTTAAGAAAGAAAAATTTCTAAAATTACCGATTTTGGTGTTATGAAAATATTTGTAATTTCTTATCACATATAATTTTATTTTTTATGTTTCATTAAAAAGAATTTAAGAAATTACCATCATCATTATTTTCCATAATTATTTGATTACATTTTTTATCTATTTTCTTACAATTTGTTATTAAAATAATTATTGTAAAAATTAATTATTGATTTGGTTTTTTTTTGGAATTGTTTTCTACAGTACTCCATTAATATCCACGACCAAAAATGGATTTTATAAATTGGTTTTTGGCCAAAAAAAAGTTGCTCGTGGTTAAGTTTGTCTATATGCCTCCATTTCACTGGCTCTTACACCGAATCTATAAAACTTAATTCCAAAAGTAGCAAAACCTCTCAACATATTCACAAACTTGCAAAAACCATTGAGAATTACAAAAAAAAAAACGAAGAAGGATTTGAAATATTTAAAAACACAAGAAACACAAAAATGGCTTTTTAACAAATTTTTTTGTATTTTAACACAAACTATTGAACGGAATAAATTAGAATAAATAAGTTTTTGTCAAATTAATGTTTAGTTTTTACCAGACGATGAACTTGAGTAGAGAAATCGATATTTTTAAAGATTTCCATATAAATTATAGCAGTTCACTTTGCGGATTTTTCAAATAATTTGATATGTCGCATAATTATTAATTTCTTTGGATGTGAAAATTTCTATCAAGTTACGGAAAGCAAATACTGGATACTGATAACAAATCACTTCCTGCTAGGTCGAAAACAAACTCATATTTATACTTTGAAATGCTAAAGCTATAAATAAATAGATTTAGAGTAAGCGCTTTTATTTTTTTTTTAAGTGGCACCACTAAAACTATATGTTTACGTTGTAGCTGTCGCGTTCAAAATAATTGAGTAGTTGAATAGATGGCGACAATTGTAGTCAGTAGTCTGCTGTTGTGAATGTATTTATAGCATGAATTAGACCTTTAAGGCCTTATTCATAAAAAATGTTTTTGATTTAGAAAAGGTTTTTGAAACAAATGTCCATACAAAGTTTTTGTGTATATGACGGTTTAAATATTATTTTACTTCTTTTCTATTTTATTAATTAACATATTATTTATTTTGTGGTGCAGGAATCGGTGTCATGTTGACTGCGTGCGAATAAAATTTGCAAATAATGAGTACGAAATTTGCATCCCTATTCATTTTGTTTTATAAACCCTTTATAAAACAGAAATATATTTTTATGAATAAGGAATTAAATATATATTTACTGCTTGGGCCATGATATCACTCGATATCGTTCTATCGAGTAATAACATTTGAAACAAAAATAAATAAAAAAAATTTAGTTTTATTTAAATATGTATATTTATTTGACAGAACGATATGCAGGGGCAGACGTTAATGTTGCTAAAAAAATTTGAATCGAAGTGTACAAAATTGAATCGAATAGTACTTAATTTTATTAGCGAATGACAGTCCGTAGAAAGCATTTCTTCCCAAAAAAAATTTTACCCCCATATTCATAAAAATTATGAGAGGCTTATAAGAGTGTAATAGAGCAAATTTCATATGAAATTTTGTTTTAACGATAAAAAGTAAATTTAAAATTTTTAATTATCCTTGGCTTGAGTTGAAGTAGAGCATTAATATTAGACAAATCATGTTTGTCTCGCTTAAGATATTTTAAAATATTCCTGATGTCATGAAAAATCGGTTGATTCGATAAAATTATTTTGAAGCCAGTAATTATTACCCTTAGAAGGATGTTCTTTAAGTATTTCATCGATATGCTTGCAGTTTGGCTCTACTTTAACAAAATAATTGTAATTCAACCTACGCTTTGCGCTACAAAAAATTTTAACAAATTAAAGAATTAAAATGAAAATGCACTTAAACTTATGACGCTTTTTTTTTTGTCTGGAAAACATGTAACATTTAATCAGTTTCTTTAAAAAAAAAAACTACAATTAGGCGCAATTTTAAAATAAAGCAAATTTTCATAAGGGATAGTACATCAATTTCTAATAAATTCACTATTTTCAAATGCCATAATGTTACAATTTTCCAATGGAAAGTGCAAAAAAATTTTGCATTCTGTTTTAGAAAAGAACACACATAAGAAGTCTTTTGTGTTATTTCCGTAACGGCATTTGTCACGTCATTTCTATTTAGCGAGATGGTCCAAACTATCGTGATCTGAAAACTTTCTTTAAAAAGAAAGTGCTGTTGGCTGAAGTAGTAGAACACGAGACTATGAAGCGGAGGGTCGTGAGTTCGAGCCCGCGCTGAGTCATGAAATATTGTGTTGAATTCTTCTGATCAGCATTAGTGCGTGGTTGTATTAGTTGTTGCCAGCCTGTTTCAATGATGAAGGCATAGTCACTGAACATAATTGGCAGCGACTGACACTATCAAGTACTAAAAGTAGAGTAACAGCACTCACCTTCGTCGGCCCTGTAGCAAAAATTAGTTGACGAAGTGAAAAAGGTTGAAATAGCTACAAAAAAACTGTCTATCTTCTCATCTTTCCTAATCTGTCCCCTCAATACTATCCCCTCGTTTTCAGTTCCGGCGCAATGCTCAGGGGTTATCCCCTGAGTGCTGGTCCAAGATAAAAAATAAAAAAAAGGATATTCGAAGAAAATAGCACTTGAAAATTAATGCTAGAAAGTTATGGCTCGATATGTGACGCGCAAAGTAGAAAGGGACCTGAGGGTAAAAACCGGTTTTGTTTAGGAGAGCCATTTTAAAGATTTAAATACGTGTATCTTTGGTGTACTTCGATTTCATAAAACGCGCATATCTCTGGAAGGGAACACTTTTGGGACATGGGATCGGTCCCATTCAATGCTCAGATGTTGTCCACATAAAAAAAAAGAAAGTGAAAATTGATTTTTTTACCCTTAGGTCCCTTTCTCTATGCGCTGTCACATATGTTCATATTATACGATCACTTATAATAATACGTGCACCACTTATATCATAATCCGAAAAATGTATTTATACTTAACGAGTTGAAAATTTATGGATGTAAAAACACTCAAATAATAATAATAATAATATTTTTTAAACACAATTTTTATTTGCAACAAATTGTTATAATTGTGCTAAATATTTCTTTGTTTTAAAACGCAATTTCCCATTTAATGCAGTGAAATAAAGCAACATATTGAATTGGCAAACATTAAGGGTTTTTTTAAGTTACAGCAGATGAAATATTTAAAATATACTTTCTAAAGTAACATTCAGATATCTTGAAAAATATGTGGAGTTTTTAAAAGCGATTGGCCAAGAGATCTTCTTTTTTATTTTTATTTTTAACAACTAAATAACCAGATAAAAATTAAACTAGAAAACCTTGTACAGTAAAATTATTAAATAAGCAGTAAATGCAACAATAAACACGAGTGTTAAGCGAGAAAAATTCAGTGAAATCTATCAGATACGCTTTTTTGTAGGTACAGTCATCATTTATATTTGATTTAAAAAAAATCCTATTAACATATTTATTTATATAATAAACAAAAAGCCCATTTGAAAAAGAGACAAAAATATTTTCTTACTTGTAGATCATCAATATGTTTTCAAGAGAATCATGATGAGAGTCTACGAAAATAAAAATGCAATATTATCAAACTCAGTAAAAGTCATTGATCTTAAATTGAACGAAATGTTTTCAAAATGTGTTTTATTTTAAATTATTTTCTTTATAAAATTACTATTTTTCTTGGTATGTGTTCATTAAGTATGCAAGAGTAAAAAATTATTTATTTTTTGTATAATAAAAATGTTTACAAAATTGTTTTGCAAAAAATACCACAAGGACACTGCACGCGAATGTGTGTAACCTGTTTTAATTAAGAGATCATCAAAAATATGAAATGCTTAAATAAGCCTAAAAAATTGATACCAAAAATAAATGACTAATAGGCAAGTTTGTAATAAATACAAGTATTAAAGATGAGCGGATTAAAATAAAAATAAATTACCAAAATGAAAAAAATTTTAATTAAAAATTTACTACTTTTAGCTGGAGATGAGCTTCTAGCTCCGCCGATTTGTATGAAGCCAGAAAGATCAGCACGTGACTGTTTCTTGATTGTGAAGTTGTCATAAGTTATTTGAAATTTCTTTAAAAAATATATGGCCCTTTAGTCACACAACCTTTAATCAATATTTTTTAAATAATAGTAAAATAAACTTTAATATGAGTTTTTCTGATCTTGATGAAATCTTCTTTCATTACCGTGAGCCAAAAATTTTCAGCCTATTTCTTTCAATATATGCTGTACCGAAAAGCGCTATATATGCAACATTCTTTAGAAGTAGTTGCTACTTTTAAATAAAACACTTGCCTATTTGTAAGGCAACATTTTTACAAGAAAAAAATTCCAAAATTGCTTCTTTTAATTTAGACAAGTCTGCTGCGATCATATGTAGAGTTTATACATTTACAGATTTCTTACAAAAGCTGCAAATTCCAATGACCTCTAGACCAAAAACTATGGATTTATGGTCATTGCCTTATCCCTTTTTTTTATTACGATGAATGAAATAGAGCCAGGAGATGAAAAATATATTAACTGAGAAGCGGCTACAAAATCTTCCTACCTTTTTAAAACTCTAAATCAAATACACGTGAGTGCTGATGATGAAAGTGTAGCCACTTTCGAAAACAGCTGTTCTACAGGTTAGACAATTAAATTGATATTGGCTTTCCCTTTTCTTTCTGAATTTAACACGATATTAATGTCCCACCGAAAGTACTATTTCAGACCGAACGCGGTCAATTTGTTGTCAATTTATTTAAAATAAAACAATATTTAGCGAATTTTAACGAAAACTTTTAAGGATTTTTAAGAACTGTAACTTCTTCATAAAGAAATATTAGAAATTTCGATTAAATAAAATTTAACCATTTTTGTTGTTGTTGTATTTTGTAACAACTTCTGAGATAAAAACGAAATTATTTTATTTTGTCATCATCATTTTTTCAACAAGAACTTTGTTTTTCAGTTATGGCAACACCAACAACATGATAGTTTTAACATTTTGCTTTTTGACGTCTTCGTAGTAGATGCATTGGCAATTGTTACACTGAATTCAGTTTCGCTCGAAAATCGCATTAAAATAATTAAAATCCTCTACGAAAATGGGTGGTTCTGTTAAAGTTACATTTCGTAAAATTATCAATTCCTCGACGTTGTCAACAATTGGGGTTCTCCAAAACCACCACATGGTGAATTTTGCGTAAACATTTGGCTTTGAAGCCTTACAAAGTTCAACTGGTGCAGGAATTGAAGCCGACCGACCATTCACATCGCCGTAGATTCGCTCAATTCATTCTGCAACAACCCACTGGTTTTTCAGACAAAGCCCATTTTCACTTGTCAGGGTATGTGAACAAGCAAAACTGCCGCATCTGTCAGCGTGGTCGTGGTGGACATTTGCCAGATATCATTTTTTATTAATAATTGCCGAACTTTTTTTCTCTTCGTAATACAATAAAAATTTGAATCATCTTTTTGTTTTCTTAAACAAAATTCTTGCTGAAAATCTCTTTATAACATTTCATGTCACACAATGCTTTTCCATTTGAAAAATTTCTTTTAATTGCAGGTACCTACTTACCAATGGCTTCTCTTTTGTTTTCCAATGAGAATGTAATAATCATTCTGGAATAATCAAAAATTGCATTATGCGATCTTTTAGTGTAAAAAAATTTTGGATTGATATCACACATTTGCCATTTCTTTGTTGTAATTTCTAATCTCATGCATATAAAATTGTATTCTATTCACAAATCACTTATGAGTAATTGATAAAGGTGAAAAACCTTAGTTTGAACCGCAAACACTCATTTGTTTTAATTATTATTTTTTTATTTAGTATCTACAAAACAACAATTTATTGATTTAAACACCAATTTTTTAAGATTTCTTTTTATTTTTACTTTAGAAAAACAACAATGATTAGCACGCAATAACCTTAAAATACAAACGAAATCTGTAACAAAGGCCTGTGCAAATATTGAGTGCAATTTTCCTATACAATAAAAAGAAAGAGAAAGTTGATGAATTTTTTTATACAAAATTATATAATAAATTCTCTTGACTTGTAAAGGAGAATGAGAAACTGATACAATTAACATGAGTGCTTTTTTTATTGGCTTCAAATTAAAGTTCAGTTCTAAAAAGATCTGCCAAAATATATGGATGTATATATGTGCCAATGAATGACATATGTAAGAAAATATCTATGTATGTATGTAGTTTGTTATATTAGAGTGGTAACTTTTGTAGTTGGTACGATGTTTTAAAATTTCCTTAATTTTCATTTTGTCATTCCGTTTGTAACGCAGGGAAATATCCATCTGAGACCCCATAAAGTATATATATTCTTGATCAGTGATGAAATCTAAGATGAACTGAGCATGTCCGTCCGTCCGTCCGTCTGTGGAAATCACGATTCAGTCGAAACGAAAAGAGCTAAACTCTTGAAATTTGGTATAAATATATCTTGAAGGATAGCACAGGTTAAGTTCGGAGATGGGCTAAATCGGGCAAGAGGGAAAAAAGTTCCGCTAAGAAGAACTAAACCAACCTCTTACAAACAACATAATTTCTAAAGTTTTTTTTGTAATTTTTTTAAGGAAATGATATATTTTTATTTTAAAGAAGGTCCAACGCGTTAAACTTGGAGCCAAAATAGAAACATTTTGGACCCCACCCCCTTTAGTGGGCGTTATTATATGCAAAAATAGTGTAAAAATTTAACAAATTGTATTATTTATGCCTACATGCCTTAAAAATAAAATTTTTAAGCTTTAATGGCAAAGCTGTGACGTAACCTGGTACTACTCTGCCCTAACCTTTTGTCCCTCTTTGCCCCTAAATGACCCTATCAAATAAAAACAAATTAAATTTTGTATATAATTATCCCAAACATTGATTTTGAGAGTTTTATGACAAAGGTGAAATGTCTCCCCCACAGCCCTTGCCGGAGCGACCACGCCAAAAAACAGTTAAACATTTTAAATTTACTTACTAAACATTTGGAGGGTATTTAAGATTCGACCCGGTCGAATATAACGTTTTTACTTGTTTTCCTTTTGTTAGTTATCAATAATTTTAGGTAGGACTTTTTTTCTTTCTAAAGAATATTTTATGGTTTTATATTGTATTCATTTTTATATCTCCTGTTAATAAATATTTTGGTCTGCATAAAAACTTTGTTGCTTCCCACCCTATTGTATGTATATACTAGTGATGTGCGAATATTGGTATTCGAGCTTTCGATTATTCTTGCTTATAAAGTACTTATATGACATATTTTGCATAGAAATTTTTTACATAAAAAGGTTTAAGCATGAAAAATTTTTTATGAATTATTTTTTAATGGTTTAAGCATGAAATATTTTTTATGAATTATGCCTTCAAAATATTAAGAAATTTTAAATAAAAGAATACAAACAAAAATAAATTATTTATATCAATTAAAAGATTGAATAATATTATATGATTACAATATTGATTGTTGATCAACATATCGTTGCGCTCGTGCGGAAAGGCCCTAACTCACAATAGTAATTTTACCGGAAAAGAAGAGGCACAATATGCAAAACACAAACTGTCATTATCAAATTGTAGTTAAAACCGATATATTTGATATTATTGCGGTAAATTTTGTATGCAGTGCATCGGAAAGTTTTCTTAACTGTATGAGAATTATACATATCGAAAACACTTTCAAAAATATATACATATCTGTTCGTAGTTCAGAGGGGAGACAAGATTGTCCCAACCCTTTTAGTGATAAATCATATATCTAGTTAACAAGTCATATAGATTGTGCAGAAATTAAAATATTTTTTTCAAATGACTGCAATATTTAAGGACATATTTTAAGTTCTGGGCATGTTTTATTGTTTAAAAAACAAATAAGTCGGCCATGCAATTGACTATAAATAGTAAATACAATTTTTATTACATTTCTAAATGTCCACTTTTTTGCGTTAAAAAAATGGTCACCGTACTTATGACTGACATCATATTTATAAAATTAATGTCATGAAATTTTCTATAAGACTATAAAACAATATCATTCTAGAATAATATAATAATATCTCTTCTCTATTATCAATTTCGTAAGTTCTTAAAAAAATCACCCGATATTCGAAACACTAAAAACCTCAATTTAGGAAAAATTCAAGATAGGGTATTTTCTATATGAGAAATATTTCGCCATATTTAACTTCTAACTTAAATACTAACGACTAAAGGTGCGGTCACACTTATCAAATACTTTATCAAACAAGCGTAACCACTAAATATTTTCATTCAGATACTTGTTTATTAAATAAAATAGTTTTATGCATACATATATAATAGCCATAAAATCCAATAGTATTGGAAAACACTTGACTCGATGCACACTTTGCTTAGCATTCAGTGGTTACGCATTTTTAGGTAAATATTAGTCAAGTGTAATCGTACCTTATACTTGAGTCGAGCTTCTTCATTCGCTCGTTTTAAACAAAGTATAGGATTAAAGTCATTTAAATTACACGGTTTTGATCATATCGTCCCATAACCGTCAAAAAACGTTTAAACGATAAAAATTAAATTTTACAGGAGAAGTGTTTTTTAATTATGCTTGTTTTAAATGGAAGTAGAACCTCAACTTTGCATACATAAGATAGTAGTTAACTGTAATATTTAATGTTAATACTTTTAATGAATTTCCCATAAACACTGCATTTTTGTGGATGTAAAGACATCTTAAGATATTCTCGATATAGTGAAAGATCACTTAATTTAACCTAAAAATTTAAATTCTTGTAGCCATTGTTCTTAGCAAGATGTTCTTTAACTGTTTCATTGATATCCGTGAAGGCTTGGCACTACTTTTGCTTTATTTGAAAAACAAAATTTTAGCTTAACCGACAGTTTGAAGTTACAAAAAATGTAAAAAAATTAAAAATTTAAATGAAAGATGCACTTAAAACTAAAATCTCTTTTGCTGTATTTCTGTAACGGCACTTACACGACTTTAATTATTGTAAACAAAAAAAAAAACGATTTTCGAAGAGCATGTCGCTTAAGCTTTTTTTGACGGTTATGGCTCGATATGAAAGTTTTTGTGTAAAGGGAGTGAATGCACTCGATTCAAGACTTAGGGAATCCATTTTTAATACGAATTTGTGTTTTGAAAAGTAATTTAATCCCGTCCATTAAAAGAGTATGAGCTTCGTTTTTACAAAAGAAATACCTATTTCATATCTCATTTTGCGAACGTTAATTAAATTCTATTTCATTGAATTTCCCATATGATATTCGTATTCTCGAACAATGTTTCAGATATTCGTATTCGCGATAATCAAAAATTGACATTCGGCACGTCACTAGTGCACGCCGCATGTAACTTTAATAACAGCAATTCAAAGCTCACACACATGCAGGTATTTTAGCAGTTGATATTATAAAAGAGCGTGAGAAGAAGAGTAGGATAAAATATTTGAAGAAAACAAAACACTAAAAGTGAGTCGTATTAGGTAGCCCGTTTAAATTGCGTTGGACATTCGTAGGATCTCATGTAAAACAAACACAGAAATAAAACTTAAAATATTAAAACAAAAAAATTAAAAAAAGAGAGAATTGAGTTTAATTTGCAGCCGCATTTTTTGTTTTTACAAAAAAAAAACAAAAACCACAACCACAACAATAAAAATGGGCAAATTTATTATAACATTTCCCTGTTTCCAGTAATGAATACAATGAACGTCGTAACAGACTTCTAAATACAACAACAATCAACAGCAACAACAGCAAGATTTTAGCACAAAAGTCAGCATTAAAGAGTAACTAAAATTTCAGTACATATTTCGTTTCTTTTTGTTCAATTTTGGTTGTGTTTTATTTTTCGGCAATGTATGCGAAAATTGAATATGACAAAATAAGAAGGCCCATACAATTATGATACGCCGCTGCTGTGCTAAGTGAATAAACAACAACAGCAACAACAGAGGATCCAAGAGACATTCAACTCATTCATTGAAACGTTTATGAGTAGCAGCAAAAGCTGCATGCCAGTGTCTACGCACGGGATGGATGGTTACAAACAGAACTTTTTGCTGCAGCAGCACGAGAAACGATCGACTAACGCTACTGATACCGACGAGCAACTGCTGGCCTGGCCTGGCTGGCTTCTATCCCATTGCTGGATTGACTGATTGACGACAGCTAGCTAGCATATTGGTGTGTCAGTATGTGTACATATATAGCGGTCGCTGCCAACGTTGGCCGATAGTCTTTTCTGAGTTCTCTACTAAATTTAAAATTATTACCGTATGATAGTAACAATGACGCTTTTTTGCTGCCCTAACTGCAACGACCAAAAAAAATATATGTTACAAACAACAGCGGCTACAACGGCAACAACAAAATGCCAAATAATGCTCAACAACAACAACAATGTCACGTAAAGAGAAAAACACACAAAATAAAAAATAAAACAACAACATTAAAATACCACACAGGGTATTTCTCTGATTCAATTGGACAGAAACTGCACATTTTTCAATTCAGTTGAATTTTTAATTCGATCAGTAAAGGTTCAAAATTATAATAACAACAACAAAAAGATTTGATATTAATAATCAAAAAAAAGAAAAGAAAGCAAAAGTCAATAGAAAATAAACAAGAGCACAGTTATTGACACAACGCTGTGACAAAAACCAAAAACTACCTCAAGATCTTAGAAAAGAACAGCAAACTTCCAAGTCTAGTACAAAGGAAAAAAAAAACAAAACAAAAAATTTAAAGGGCAGTTAGAAACTGCATTTATAGAAAATTAACTAAAATTTTAATTCAAATTTTACACTTTTGAAAAGTGTTGGAAATTATGTACATATGTGAATTAAAAACAAATTGAAAACAAGTGCCGGAAACAATTATCAAAAAAATAATTATTATAATAAATAAATAAAATTATTCAAAATACATAAAACTAACACTTGATAAGTGCTGCAAAATTTATGTATAAATTCATCAAAAAATTAATTAATTAAGAAATGTTGACATTTTCTTACAAACGATTTAAAATCGCCTAAAAACTATTTTCAAAATGTGTTTTGTTAAACTCAAAAATCCGTAAAAGCAAACTTAGAACACCATCAAATAAAGTAGTAAGTTTCATAATTTTTTTACTCAAAATGAATGAAAAATAAATTTCTTAAATTTTAATTTTAGAAAAATGCAAAAATAATACAAAAAAATATTATTAACTGAAAATATTGTAAAATGTTCCAAAATATTTCTGCAAATAAAAACTGATCACAAAATAGAATTAATTAAGTGCAAAAGGACAGAAATAAACTCAATATATTTAAAATCGGGGTATACATGGCGGAGGAGTTCTGAGAAAATAATCACTGAAAATTTAAAAATATACCTACACGATTTGAAGAACTTCTCTCTTTTTCATACCCTTTGAAATAAAAGTATAAATACAAAATCCTCTAAAAAATAAAAGTAAAGAAAGTTTTGTTGGGAATCGATCCAAACAGCTGGAGCCGTATAGGATATTGCACCATCAGCTAGCCGGAGCAGACGCATTCTGCAAAGATCTTATACCAAAATTATTTATTTTTGAAAGATATTTAAATTAAAACTGTTATAACCTATAATATATTGTTTTAAAAAATACTGATAGATTTTTAGGCAACAATAAAATGAAAATGCTGCAATATGAAGCGAAAAATTTAAAAAAAATTTTATTATACAAAGGAAATTTCTATAATATTAATTTTATTTATTCTTGGCTTATTTTCTAACTTCCCGCTAAGAAAATTCAAATTTTTTTAAAAAAGTTACTGCTTCTACCCCGTTTTGAAAAAATCGAGTTTTCACCAGATCTCCGCTACTACTACTTCTGACAAATCGTCACTATGTCTGTATGTGTGTATATAAGCAAACGGCTGAACCGAATCCATCCAAACTTGTCTCGTTTCAAAGAGTTCTTTCAAGCTTATGGCGATTTCTTTTCTGGAAAATATGCAACATTTTGTCACTTTTTATTCTAAAAAAAACCACAATTAGGAGCAATTTTAAAATAAAACACATTTTCATAAGAGATGGTAGATCAATTCCCAATAAATTCAGTATTTTCAAATGCTGAAATGTTGCCATTTTCCATTGAAAAGTGCAAAAAATTGAACATTCTTTTTGTTTAGAAAAGAACACAACATTAGATTTCCTGTGGTGAATTGGAACCAATTTTGCCTGGTAGATTTTAAAAATATCAAAAAAAGGAATTTTTTCAAATGTGATATTTTTTAAAATAAGAGCTGTTCAACTAATCAGCTCTTCATAGTTCAAAAACCACGTTGGTCGCTCCTAAGCGGTTCAAAATCGGTTAATGCTTTCGTTGAGATACCGTTAACTAAACAATTGATTTTTTTTAATAAACTCCGAAATTATATATCTAATTCGTGTTCAAACAAGTCTAGTAGAGTTTCAAATAGTTCTATCAAAGATATTCTGCTAATTGCAGCTGATTCGAACCGGTAGATTTCGAGAAATCTTAAAAAACTAAAAACATTTTTTTTCAAAGCGGTTTTTTGGACAAATTTTTAAACAATTTTATCGGTCGATTACCAAAACTAACCAGCTCTTCATATTCAAAAACCACGTTGATTGCCACTAACCGGATCAAAATCAGTTGATGCGATCGTGTGGTACAGTGAAGGAAGAAATTCGAAAAAAGTAATTTTCTTAAAAAAAAACTCCGCATCATAACTCCAGGTTACGATGTGATTAAAATTAGCGGGATATTGCAGGGATGGCCTTTAGGGTCAAAATTTTTCTATGTTTTTTTCTTTTTATTACAGAGTTTCCAGAAATATTTATTGGTAGATCAACATATATAAATTGCATACAAAATAGTTTTATGTATTATTAACTTTTTTTTACAATTTTTCTGCAATACTCACTCACACTTCCCGATAAGTCCTCGAAAAGGGTTAAAAAATTAAAAAATCAAATTATTTTTACTATAAAATTTGGGTCGTTTCATTTGCACAGTGGGAGAGTATTTTCTGTGTGCTTTGTTTTGGTGTAGAGTACAAAGATTTTGCAAGTGCAATAATACAACAACATTTGCTCAATATTGTGAATAGGGCTATTATGTTGTTGTGCCGATAAAAACGATATACTTTTGCGCACATTTGCCTCGTTAACTTAGTTTTCGCTACCCATCTGAAAGCGCTTAATGATTTACTTGCAAACACCACATTTTTCTATACCTACATATTGGCCCATATTCAACGTCTAAACAAAGTTTACTTTAAAAAGCTAAAAACCAGTATTTTGCCTGGAAACACTGGTTTTAAGCCATAAACATGGATGGGCCATTAGTTTTTAGATTATATGTACCTACATATGTGAATGTACAGATTTTTTGTTTAGAGGGCAACTGCAATGCATATTACTACACAAATGCATACATACATAAGCCTGTATGTGTGTAAGTGCATTCATTGAGATGTGTGTAACAACTTTCACCCTTGCCGATATTTGGGAACGTTTGCCTAAAGTTTTCACTCAAAACTGTAAATTTAATTAGAGATCAAGTGCGGCCCTGCGGTTTGCAACAAAACTCTCTTTTAAATAAAAGCAAAAAATAAAAAAAAAACAAAAATAAGAGCATAATATAAACAGCAACAAAACGCAATTGAGAGCTTTTTTAACCTTAAATCTATCGTTTTTTTGTATTCTGCCTAACCAGAAGTAAGGACATTTGAGTTGAAAAAAAATGTTTGCAAACTTGAATTCTCCTTCTTATTCTTTGTAGTTATTGTGTGTCTGCCCTTCTTTAATGAATCTTGCTGCAAATTCTAGTTCTTTCTGTAGCTATGTGTGTCCGTCCGTCCGTCTGTCCGTCTGTCTGCCTTTATTGTTTGTTCCATGTTGGGTTTGATCGTGTTTAGTAGTTTGTTGTTCATCATACGTTCCTTTATCGTCTGCACTTTTTGCTCGATTTCCCTTATTTTTCTACAACATCAACATCATCATGATCATCATCATCCACCGTCCACACCATCATCATCATCATCCTCCTTTGATTCGCAATTTTTGTTGTGTTGTATGTTTATTTTTGTTTTTTTTTTTTTTGCCTTATTATTATTACACTGTTCAATGTTTAAATAAGTTAAGGAATGTATGGATGTGTGTAATTTGTTGAGTTTATGTTGACGGACAAGTAGGCTCTTCTTATACAATTTGTATTATTATATTTTTTTTTAGTTTGCTGTATGTTTCACTGTCGTTACTTTAGACTTCGTAAAGTTGCAAACGAGAACGCACGCATAAAGCGGAAGATCACTACAAAGTTTTTCGAATAAACTATAAATACCGACTTTTTTTTTTAATAAAAATTTCAAAAACATAAAAAAATATAGATTGTCTTATAAAGCCTACCAATTTATTGGGCAATCAGAGTGAGTGAGCCAGTGAGCGCAGTGAGTGGTGTGACGGTAAAGGAGAAAGAATTCTCGTATTACAATTTAACTTTAAGTTAAATACAGCCCTCAAGTTTTCAAAAATGAATTTCATGATGTAAATGAAGTGCAATTTTTTTTATTTAAAAAAAAGAAATGTTATGACAAATTGTTTATATTTTCCAAAAGTTGTGGAAAACTCAGAAGCAGATACAACAAATTCAATTGTTCTTTTCGTTTTACAATAAATGTTACTCAGGATATGTTTAGCTTTATAATGATACATATATTATTACCTCAGGATTTATTACATACATACATAATTAATTTTTGTTCATTGTCTCGCAAATAAGGTAAGTTTTATGAGTATTAAAAATTATATAAGATTATAATTATAGGTAAAAAATTTGTGTAAAGACTAAAATATGTACTACGAAACGCAATTCATTTTTCAAAAGAAAAATCCAGCTGTTCCTGACGTTCATTTCAAGGACTAAGAATTGTAAAAGGATTCATAGAAATTTTATTGTATGCATCATCAAAAATATGAATTGAAAATGATGCGAAAATGTTGCATGACAAACTATTCAGTAGAACACAATTCTGCACAGTTTCCCTTTATGTGAAAAGATTCACATAAAACTAATTTGGGTAAAATATAAAATATAATAAAAATTTCTTGGTTTTTATTTATAAAGGAAAAATTGTTTTTCCCTATACCTACAGCTCCCAGTTAAAACCTTTTAAATAATTTAAAATTAATTTTATTTGATTATTTTTTAATTAATTGAATAAATTCAGTAAAAGTAACATTTCTATATAAAGAACACAAATATGGCATAATAAAAACTAACTAGAATCCAATTCTCAATTATAAAATAAAATCCGTATTCATCTCCATTTTTTTTTTAAATAATTGTCAGAATCCTTTAGAAATTCAATTTGTCCCCAAAATTTTTATTTACAAAAAAAATTTTTGTGCTGCTTTCAAATAAATTTTCTATGAACATTCTCTTTAAAAAACACTTCAAGCCTACAATACTTTTTATAAATACAGACGTTTAAAATTTTAAACTTACAAAAAAAAAATTTAGTTCTGATAATATGTAAACAGAATATACTGATGAGAACCCCATAGGCCTGTCATTAGTCAGTGTTGCTTCATATCCGTATTCTATCTTCACGCTGTCAGTTCTAAATCATTATGGATAAAGAAAACGAGACTAAATGCTGCATGCAATTTTTGGTTTTATGAAAATTCATAATAAAAATTTTTAAAATGTTGATAAATATAAAAAAAATTATTAGAGCTTTTTATTTGTTATCACGAGGGTATTCGAAAAATTTTAAATGAGTTTAAAATGTATTTTAATGAAATTTTTTCATACAAAATTTTCTCAAAACAGATTTCAAATACATTTTATTTTTTTATCAATAAATATTATTTAAAGAAAGTCTGGGTTGGGAAAATTGTTAAATTCTTTTTAGTACTCTTTAATCTCGAAAACTATTTTAGTACAATTAAAGAGTTCCGCCATTTTTAGTAATTTTATATGACAACAATAATTTAAGTACGAGCGATTTCTAGGCAAATCTTACCAGAACTACCGGAAATTGTGTGGGGAACATTATTTACATTCATAAAAGATGTTGAAATGTTCTTTGTGTCTGATTCCAAAACAAAGTTTTGGATGAGATATAAGGCCTAATTCATAAAAACTATTTTTGTTTAAAAATTGCTATCGTTTTTTGAAATTGAATTCAAATAAGAAGTTTGTAATCATGAAATTTTTTTCTGAATTAGATCTTTAATATTTTGTGGTGATTTTAATAAAAATCTATGAATAAAAATAGTTCGAGTGAGAAAACTTCTTTAACTACAATAAATTTGATGCCAGCGATTGACAATTATCTTGTACTAAAGAGCAGAGGAACAGCATCCTCCTTCATCGGTCCTGTAGCAAAAATTTAGGCGGCGAAGTAAAAAGGTCTATCTTCACATATCTTCTGAATATGCCCTCCTTTCCACTTCCGGCCCAATGCATTGCATATGCAGGGGTCTTCCCCTAAGTGCTGGTCCGAATTAAAAAAAAAGAAAATAAATTTGATGTTGACTCAATTGCTTAACATCGTAATTTCTGCCATGTGGCAGCCACACAATCTGGAACACCCATTTTTAACAACTAAAAAATCTTCCATAAGGAGGAAGGACGGACACAACCCCAGTTGCTGAGAACGGCGACGAGTTGATTGATTAGGATCATCTTCAATGCTTTCTGAAAACGATCTATTGTGCTTCGAATTAGCCGCTCTGAAGGACGATTATGTACGCCATAAAATGGAAGAAGTGCACGATGACTTGGACGAATAAAATAATTATTTTGATTAAAAATTTCAGCAATTTGCACGTGTTGCTCTGGCGTTGTGACACTCGCAAAAAGCAAGCTTTATTTTCATTTTAACTTCTCTTGCAGCTAAAAAAACACCCGTTCTAAAAAACATGAAATTTTAAAAAAAATATGTGTGTGTAATTAAAATTTTAACGGTGATTTATTCAATATTTTGAAGTAAATTTTTGGGAAATTTCGTAGTGGTTTAAAATCTAGGTCAAAGCAGATATTTTATACTTCGAAGCTGAATATGTTTTTTTAAAATTTAACCAATAATTTTAAAAAGTAATCCTACACTTTTTTGCATTATTAACAATCTTACAAATAAATTTAATGACTTAATGTAAATGCTTTTTTGACTTATTTTTGCTATATTTTGCGTGCCATTAAGATTTTATAGAGCGAAAGTTCAGTCAGAAAAACATGATCAATATTCCAAGGACCAACATCAATTTGTTTTCAATTCAAACAGCAGAGCAGAAAAGTACTATTTTCGAAAGTCGCTACAATTTCATCATCAGTACCGAGTTGTAGTTTTTATTTTCTTAGATTTTTTTTATTTATTTATTTTTTTGTTATTCTCTGCTTTTATACTTTTATCTAGCCGAATTTCTTTACCATCATTTTTTTCTCATTCGCAATACAAAATATGCTGCTCTTAGGCGATGTCGACTGAATAACATTTAAAACAAATTTTAAAAATTGCTGATGATATTTTGGGAATCGATCTCTATTTGCAAAAGTTGCGAGCAATAGAGGCTTTGTGATGATCGTCTTTGACAACAAGTATGTAAGAACATTGCATATGTGAACAGACTCGTCAAACCAACAATGTTCTTTAAAGGGCTTTAGATTTGTATTTATTAATTTAGTATTGATGGAAAATCTCAAAATTTTGATTTTTGGTATGCTTGCTGTCACTTGTTATATATTTATGTATGTGTATGTGTTAACCCGTCAAGCACGAACAGATTTTTATTATAATTATATTTTCATTGAGAACAGTTGTCAAAAAAATGGGGATTTAAGAGAAAACAAAGAAGTTACTCATACAAAAAAGTGTCGAATTAAAAGAAAAAAATAGAAATGGCTGATGTAAAAAGAAGTGTTAGAACTTATTATTGTTATTAACTTTTTTTTATTTAGAGACATTTTTTATAATTTTTTAACCAAACGAACAGTACAAAATCAAAATGAATGCTTGATGGGCCATCAAGCCCACAAGCACACGTACACGAACTTGACAGCAAGCATTTTGACCGTGTCTAAACCCCTTCAGACCTCTGTTACAACGTATGTGTTAATGCAGGCACACAAGTTCATCATCAATTAATCGGTGTAGGTGTTTAAAAGTTAAAAAATTTTTACAACAGTTTCAGCGATCGATCATGCCGATCTACTACAGTATTTTGTTTCCCATCTTAAATTTTTTTTTGTACACACTGTAATTTTTATGTGCAAACATGCGAGTATGTAAATAATCACATGTACATATTTATTTATACCTATTTATTTGATTTAAATAGCACCACTCTTTACTTTACAAACAATTAAAAACCACAACGATATTCACACAATCTTCTAAGTAAATATACTAACACACACACACATGTACTATTAGAATAGGTTTTATCACTTTCGGTTTCATAGTTAAACCACTATAATTTCCCTAAACGATTAAAAAACTTTAGCTGTAGAAATAGTTTATCTACAATAAAAAAAAACACACACACACACACAAACAAACACCAGCTCAAAGGGGGAATATCTAATAAAACCAATTAAATAGAAATATATATGTGTGTATGTGTGTCTGTACATGTAGTCGCAATAAAAAGCCACAATTAAAAGATTGTCACAGTCATTCTCATACAAAAAGAGTCAGTTAAACTTACTAATAACCCCAAAAACACATATAACTGCACAAAAGCACACACACACACGCACGCGTACTACTGTTAAGGAATACAACTATAGCATGCACGCATTCAAGCAAGAATGTATTCATGGTCATTCGTATAAGTGTTATAAAAACAACTGACTGCATACACACTGAAGTATAGAAACACACAGAGTTTCATATGTATGCATGTATGTGCACTCCAGTATCTATGCTAGTTTGTGTGTGTGTGTGTATTAGTTGGCAAGACGCTATTCAATGTCGTCGTCGTTATTAAGCTTGTGTATGAGCAATTGTTGAATGCATCTGTGCAGACTACTTTAGATACTTTACAGAGACTTGAAAACAAATAAACAAGCACATCCGCCAACTCTGTACGATACGGACAACAACTACAGTCACAACATTTAAACACACTGACGGACTGTTAAACGCACTCAACCCAAAACTAGCAAACACACTAATGTGCCACCTAATACTTCGTTTTTTTTTTCTATACATTCAACACGAATTTTCACGACACAACTATTTGTCCGCCCGCCTTTCCTGCTGCTGCTGCTGCTGTTGATTCTCTCTATGTGTTTGACACTTTAACAGTCTGGCTGTCTATCTGGCTGTAGCTCTGTCCGCCAGTCTTTATGGCTATATGTCTATGTATATGTATTTCACTCTTACTTTTCTTGATAATTTAGCTTTCGTAATAATAGAAGTGGTGATGATGATGATGATGGTGATCATGATGATGTTAAAGAAACAGAGGGAGCCTCTGTCTTCCTGTTGATATAAATTATAACCCAGACCCAGAGCCAAAAAAAACATAAATAAATAAAATCATAAGACAAACTACAACTGCAAAAAAAGGCAGACAGACAGACAGAAACCGGCATCTTCTCTAGTAACAAGGTGACGTAATGCACAACTACTCCACTAACACATTTTTCTACATTCCGCTTTTACACCAGCAGCAGCAGCAAAAACAATGCACATAGATGTTATAAACTAGTAGGGACAGAAGGCAACAACAAAACCAAGACAGACACACAATAAGACAGACATTGAATCCAGCCAGCCATGGTATCAACCCAAAATAAACAAACGAACTACAACGAAAATGAAATACAAGACCAACCGTTCTTTTCTAGATACTCGTGTATATATACTTTTTTCGCTTTGCAAATCGCTACTCAAATCGTTGTACAACCGCAAATAGAAGAAATTCTACTAGATTCTAAAAAGGGCTCCACAATTCAACAACAATACCAAAACGCAGCATGATAACAAAGACAACTGCTAGCCAGCCGCATAAGAAAACTTGAGAGAAGCAAAACAAAAAAAAACAAGAACTTAAGAAATGAAAGACCAGACACAAAACACATGCAGAGGATTTCTTTCTGAACAGGCTTCTTTTAAAACACTATCAACAACAATAATAATAACAAGAGACAAAAGAAAAATATATTGGGAACATTCTAGACGGCACAATGGGTCACAAGGAGGACGACTAACGACAAGAATTCAATGCCCACAGCAACAATCTTCCAAGTTTCAAATACATATTTTAAATATTCGGTGACAACGAGTTTTGTATACTTTTTCCATGCAGAATTTCATATCTATATGATTAAATTTCCCAAATAGAACAGGGGCCAAAATACTTTTTAGATTCAATAAAATTCATTTTAAATTTTGTAAACCGAATTCGAGTAAATTTCTCCTTTTCCAAAAATATGTAATTGAAATCATATAGAATAAATTAATCTCGGATATAATATTTTAAGCTGTAACAGCTAAGAGCTTTATATTAGACCTCTTCGAATCTAAAATGCCCTCCAAATATTATTAAATAAATTTCGTACTAACCAAAAAGGTAATAACTTAAAAATATGAATGTGGGAACTCCTCATATTCAATTTTCGTTAAAAATATTGGTTAAATAGTTGATATTCCTACTAACTAGCACCACTTGCAAAAGTGGAAAAATTGAACAAAGAACGCTGATGAGATGGCCTAGCGGCCTCGAAATCAGTACTGATCCGTTCTGCTGGTTTGATGATTATTGAAAATATTCTTAATATTCCAATCTTAATATAAAAAATAATAAATAGAATTTGAACAAATTCATTTATTAATAAAATAATAAAAAAATGATTTGCAGTCTTGCAGATTCGAACTTAAGCCCGTTGACAAAATTAGCAAATTAAATAAATTTAAAATGTTTAAACTGCTGAGTTAGAATTCCTTAAAAACAAAACAAACAAAAAAATAAATAAATGAAAATTGTTGGTTTATTTGCAAAAACGGGCACCTAATGGATTCATTATTGTTACTAGATCGGCTTGAGAATCGGCAGTAGATTAAAGAAAACTTATAAACAAGCTGTCGGATCATTCCGGTAACCATAAGAAATTAACGAGAACAAAACTTGAAAGCTTAATGAGTAGTACATAGTTTAATCGAAATTGTCGAAGTGTTTCTCACTTGATAACTTTCATCATCTTCAGATCTCAAAGATTTTCTCGACATAAAAATATTCCGCCCTATTTATAAAATATATATTTTTTTATTTTAACTTTCATGTAAAATTTATTTGACAACTCCCTTTAAGTTCATATTATTTTTTATGAATACGCGGATATTTTTATTTTAGTTTTAAAGGAAAATTCAAAAAAATTTGAAACTTGTTTCTGGGCAAAATATCTTCTGATCAATAAAACCGATGCATTGGCTTGGCCTTCAATTCAATTACTTTTGTACCCAAAATATTTCTTTTATATAAATTTTAATATGTATTTCTTTCATCTTAATTGGAAGAAATTTTATTTGTCGAATTTGCTGGGGAAAATATTCGAATGAAAAATAAAAGTTTTTTTTGCCTGTTTTCTATTGTGGAATGCTTATTCCCCCCCAAAAAAAAAACGTGGGAGAGTGTAATTCAGAATAATATATATTAGAAAGAGAGAAAATTGGCTTAATTGACAGCCTCTTGCACTCTACTGCAAACTGTTCAGTAGCCAGCGTTGCCGTTGAGATACTAAAGTATCACGTTTGATTTGACCCTTTTTCATGCCAATGACACTTTTTATGGCCCTTTTTTAATTTATCCCTTTATATCATTTTAACAAAATGTATGCCACTTTTTCACCCTTTTTGAAAATGAATTAAAGTTCCAATAGTCCTCATGAAAGTTCTCAGTGCACTTATCTTTTATATATGTGTGTTGAATACATAACCCTAAATTAGCTTTGTGATCGTACATATAAAACATTGCATCCGACTGTCATATTCCATGCATACCTATCTATTTTTTTCATATAAAGTTTGACAATTGTGTAAAATGAAATGAGGATCAACTGTAAGTCTGCCCAGATTTATGTATGTGTTTCGGCTTAAGGTTTGGTAGCGAAAAGCTCTTATATATATTAAAAATGTGTGGACTGTTTTTTATGGATTTCCATTTAATTTTGTAGTTTAGCGTGCCACTCATATCATCATATAATAAATTTCATTTAAAATAGAATTGTGACAATATGTCAAATAAAAATTTCATCACAGTTTAATTTAGATGTTATTTTTCATTTTGCCTTATAAATACTTTTCTTGTTATCCAATGGATTTCTAATAATTGTATAAAGTTGTAGAAAAATAAAATAGATTCATATCGAATATAATTTGTTTGTTGGGTTAGTTTTGTAAGAGTTTCAGGGCCTACTATGCTTATTCTGTTGTGATTTTTGAAAATAGTTTGTAATTTACAAATTGTGAATTCTCAGATAGTTTTCAGAAGTATGTGGATAAGATAAGAGGTTTTTAACTCTGGTTAAAGTCTACTGATGATTTGGTAAAGCAGCAATGAAATGCATATAGAGATTGCTTGACCACCAACAAATAAATTTCATTGTTAAAATTGGTTTTTGCTTTTTTTTTTTTAAATTAAAATACATGTTATATTTTTGTTAAAAAAACTTGACCCTTTTTTACTTTAAAATACCCTTTTTACCCTTTTTTTCTTAAATACCCTTTTTATGACAATTTTTCGAAATTTTCAACGTCAACCCTGTCTGTAGCACAAATAACATTTGAAATAAAATTTCTAAAATTTGATTTTTGTTTTAAATTTTACTTGTATGACAGAACGAATATTAAACTGAAAAATTAAATATTTAATGAACGTATCATTCGAAATTAAAATAAAACCATTGCCGTCAGTATTTTTGCAAAATATACTAACAAAACTAAAAATATTGTTAAATCTTCTGTAAGTCGAATCGATTTAAAACGATTCGATTTCGACATATCAAAATCACTGATAGCAAAAAATTTTCAGGCTTACAGCTTTCTATTTTTTATACCCTTCAAAAAAGAATTGAGGGGTATATTCGCTTTGTCATTCCGTGTGTTCCGTAGCAAAATATTCCTCCGTCCGTCAGTCCGTTCGTCTCTGGAAATCGCGATACAGTTCAAATGAAAAAAGCCAGACCCCTTGAAATTTGTTACAGATACATCTTGAAGGATAGGGCAGGTCAAGTTCGTAAATGGGCTGAATCGGGCCAGAGGGTAAAAAGTTCCCCCTAGAAGAACTAAACCAACCTTTAAAAAGCAACATACAGGCCTGTCTTGTAAATCACGTCGTTTTGAAATGGAGTGAATTCAAAAATAAATCATGATCCTGAAAACGTTCTTAAAATAAGATACGGCAGTTTTCTTCTGGATATGATATTTCAGGCTATATATGACACCAATATTGAAAAAAGTGTGGAAAAATATTTCTATTAGTGGAGATAATTTTCTAAACCGACGTGATTTACAGAACAGGCCTGATAATTTTATTTTTTTTGTAATTTTGTTAAGCAAATGGTATATTTTTATGTCAAAGAAGGCCCAAGGCTTTGAACTTTGAAAATAGTGTATAATTTAAGCCAAATTCCTTAAAATTAAATTTTAAAGTCTTAATGGCGAAGCTGAGATGTTCTCTGATTTTACTCTGCCCTACCTTCCACACACCATTAACACCTAAATGACCCTATAAAAATTTTTTTTTACACTCATTAACCACAAAAATTATCTCTAGTGTTTTATGGCAAAGGTATCATGTCTCCGCCACGGCCCCTCCTCGAGTGACCCCTACAACATAGAGTTTTTATTTATTTAATAATTGGACGGTATTTAAGATTCGATCCGGTCGAATATAAAGTTTTTACTTGTTTAATTTTACGTTAGATTGTATCTCAAATAAATTTCATTATATACTAACTTCATTTATGTTACATGCAGATCACATAATAAAATAAAATAACTCCTTAACAAAGTTTTTGTATAAATAACGAGATTCAGATCACTTCACCAATTTCTATTATTTAACCAAAATTTCTAATATCCAGGAAAGTTCATTAAAAAATTTGCTTTATATAGTAATTTAAAAAACATTTTTTAAATTGCAAAATCTTCATTTCAAATTATTTTAGTGAAGAAAGTAAAATACAAGAAAAGTTAATTACTTCTGACAACAGCAATATATAATTTATTTAAATAAATTGTTTAACAACAAAATAATGACTTTCTCATATGCATTTTATAATATTATAACACATTAACAAAAGCTTTTATTTTGGAATTATCTTTTATAATAATTAACTTTTTACCGCGTTTTTTCGTTTCTGCCCTTGGTTCGGAAAGATTAGTCATGCCTGCTCTTAGTGTGTTCTTCTCTATGTGGTGCCTCATTAAAAATAAGTTACTTTAATAATATATAAAATACAAGTTTTGCTTCCACTCATTTTGCTATTAATTGTCAATTTAAAGATTAACCATTTTTGAATACTAAAATTCAGTTTCATTGCATTCATGCATATAAATATTTACAAATCAAATGGCAAAGTGATAGATAGAATTGAACACGTAAACAGTCCACCAAAAATGTAGGAGTTGAAAATTTAGAAATGCTATTGATTTCACTATTTGAAATCAAACGTGATTCTCAACGGTTTTCTTTTCTAGAAAAAAATGTTGCCTAAGAAAAAGGCTTTGCTTTTTACATATTACAAACACAATCATAAAACAAAGTTCTTGCATTAACTATATATATTAAAATAAATTTTAATGTCCTTTGGCCTATAGACAATTTTAGCAAAAAAAAAAATTAACTCGGACCAGCACTCAGGGGATGACGCCTACATATGCAATGCGCTGCATGCGCTAGAATGAAGGGAATAGCTATTTCAACCTTTTACATCGAGTTTTAATATAAAAAAAAAAACTTTTGCTTTCTATTCAAAGATGAAAAAGGCTTCACCAAATGGCAGCAATGGAAATTCTCTAGCCCACTGTGCAGGCAGGCAAAGCTCTCCCAACAACTGTGTAAACAAACACAAACAAAAGAAATGATCTTTTACTTTGTTTTATTTCTCACACAGATATCACTAGCACTGCGTCTAGGTATTAGTTGAAGTAGTATTTTAAAGTATATTTTCTTCTTCTCTTTGTATTTCTTAAAATTGTATATTTTTTTTATTTATTCCATGTTTTTTATTTGATAGAAGAAACCTGACTAGAATTGCATTGTAGAAGTAGTTGTGCATAAAAAAAATATACTCATATTTTCAAGGTTTCTTGATTATATTTTTTTATTTTGCATTTTTTATATAAATTTAATTTCTATTTTTTTCTTCTTATAAAAGGCTTTAAATGAAGAAAAAAAAACATAATAATCTTTGAAAATAGGGGAACAAAAGTGAGGATATTATGAAAAAAGTTTATTTTTTAGAAGTTTGTTAATAGTTCGGCCAGCAGTAGTGGTAGACAAAAATACAATAATCCCACATGTTTTCGAGTATTTGGCAAATTGAAAAAAATGCATATAAAAATAAAAAAAATTATATGTATATAAAAAAGCACATATAAGGTTTCATTGATAACATGATACCTTCCCAATTTCAAAAAGTATAGAAAAAAAGTGAATTTTTTCGAATGACGTAAGTTGGCTTTATTATAATAAATAATAATTTTCTTAACGCAAAAATGGGAGTACTACCTAAAATATTTAATTGATTTAATAAATGCTGCAGCAATAAACTGCAGTTGTATAATTAATAGTGCATACACTGGATATAATTGAAACAGCTCAATAAACAAGCTGATCATGTCCATATTTATTAGCAGATTTCGAACTTCCTTTAATAGATAATAGTATTTGATGAGGAGAAAGTTGTGTTAACATCAAGGACTTCCAAAAAACGTATAGTGAACTTTTTAAACTTTTTGAGTTTCAATTAATATCCGGCTAACGAAATACATACTATCTAAAGAAACTAATAACATCCTGATCGTTCAATGATTTTTATTTGGGTCTGGTCACTGCCAGAAATTAATTTTTAATACGACTTTGCAAAGACCTGACTTATTTAAATGTGTGAATGATTTTTTAGATTATAGATTTTTATACCCTCCAAAAGAGAATTGAAGGGTATATTCAACTTGTCATTGCGTTTGTAATGCAGAGAAATATCCATCTGAGACCCCATAAGACGATCTGACCATATCCGTTCGTCCGTCCGTCTGTGGAAATCACGATTCATTCCAAACGAAAAGAGATAGACTCTTGAAATTTGGTATAAATATATTGTAAAGCTTAGGGCAGGTTAAGTTCGGAGATAGGCTAAATCGGGCAAGAGGGAAAAAAGTTCCCCTAAGAAGAACAAAAACAACATAATTTTTAAAGTTTTTTGGTTATTTTGTTAAGCAAACGATATATTTTTATGTCAAATACGGTGCAACGCCTTAAACTTGGAGCCATAAAATAATAAAAAATTATTTTTGGACCCCGCCCACTTTAGTGGGCGTTATTATATTCAAAAATAGTGTAAAAATTTATCAAATTGTTTTACTTAAGCCTACATTCCTTAAAAATAAAATTTGTATGCTTTTATGACGAAGCTGAGACGAAACCTGGTACTACTCTGCCCTACCTCCTCCTCCCCCTTCACCCCCCAAAATGACCCTACAAAAAAAAATTAATTTTGTATATAATTATCCCACGCATTTATTTTTAGAGTTTTATGACTGCCGATTTCTGCCCTACCCCCTCCTCCCTCTTTGCCCCTTAAATGACCCTACCAAAAAAAAATTGTTTTTTAATTTTGTATACAATTATCCCAAGCATTTATTTTTAGGATTTTATGACAAAGGTGAAATGTTTACCCCACAGCCCTTGCCAGAGAGACCCCGCCAAAATACAGTTTTTATACCCTCCAAAGAGAATTGGACCCCATAAAGTATATATTTTATTGATCTGTGATGAAGTCTAAGACGATCTAGCAATGCCCATTCGTTCGTCTGTGGAAAACATAATATTATCTTTTTTTGAACCCCACCCCCTTTAGTGCGTGTTGACGTACGATATTATATAAAGGAACTCTGTCCCACCAAGTTAAACATTTTAAATTCACTTATTAAATATTTGGAGGGTATTTAAGATTCGACCCGGTCGAATATAACGTTTTTACTTGTTTCTTTTAAATATGAATAAATTTTTTTTAAATTTGAATATAAATATTTTTTTAAATAAAAATTCACCCTACTTTTTGAACAGACCTCGTACCGTATTTATTATATAATATACAATTCTTATTTTAAATATGCAACCTCTTTTATTGACAAACTTTAATTTTCAATCTCTACATTTCTTAATTGATCTAAAAACAGCTAAAATTTTTTAACTTCAATTCGCTTGAGTTCATGAATGATTAAAATTCCCACTAAAACTCAACTCTCCCCTCTCTAACTTTAAAACACCATTTTGCCATAGTTAATTGCAATTCATTTAAACTTCGCTTCCGCTAGCCTTGATCTCTAATTAGTGCTTAATGAATAGTGCGAGTAGATGGCCAAAGTACATACACATACATACATACATACATACATACATACACATAAGAGATATAACAATAACTTAGATTAAATTCGTGTGAGAGAATTTCCAAGCATTTAGAACAAGCAAGATAATACAATAAATTCAGATACAAAGAAGAAAAAAATATATGCAATTTTAACTTAAATATTTCACTGCTACTAACAGCGTGTATACATTTTGTATTAAATAAACTTAAGTTTTTTTTTTTAGCAAACATCCTTTTGTATTAATTTTTTGTTGTTGCTGTGTGTTGTAAATAGATATAACAGAAGAAAAAAAATATCAGCAGCAGCAACAACAATAACGTTATATTGATGCCATTCAAGGCCGTATTTTATAGTTGAATATTTAACGTAGACACATAGAAAATGAAGCAAAAAAAAAAAAAAAGAAAAAAGAAATACACTGATATGAAGTCAAAATGCAAACAGAGAAATAGGATGCTTAAATACTAAAATTGCATACTCATACGCACACACCCATACATTCATATTTATTCATAAAAACATACCACAATACTGACTGATGAAGCAAGTTATTCTCGGAAACTGAAACCAAGGCCAACTACATATTACTAGTTGTTAGGTTCGCAAATATAACAACAAAAACAGCAACAGCAACAACAACAACAGATATTATATCGTATACTTGTGCATATGGGTAATATCACAAACTTTTTCATTGGGAATTGTTTAAACAAAAATTATTTAAATTTCTTTTTTGAAATATTCAGCCGGGGGTTTTCTTTAATATCCTACAAATCTCTATGGCAAGTTGACCAATATTTTGGCCAGTTTTACTTATTTCAGTAGTTCCACATTTACACCATGACTTTTTTATGTAATTTAGTTCATTAAATTTTTTATATGTTAATGCAAAAGGAAAAGAGTAATTTGTACTGAAGACATATTTGACATTTCAGTTATAAAACCTTTTGATGGCTTTTTTGCCCCACTGTAGCCTCAACATTATGAGCGAAAAAAATATTTTAAAATAATAAATATCGGGGAAAACACTCATAGCATTTATAAGATTAATAAAATATTTTTTATTTAAAGTTTACATTAGAATTTAGGTATAGGTCACATCAGTTCTATTATAGAACTTCAAAACACAAATACACTTGAGTACTGTTGATGAAACTGTAGAGGGTTTCTAAAAAAGTACTGTTCTACTTTATTATTAGTAGGTTTAATACCTTTAATCTTGAGAAAAAAAATCATCTTAAGCATTAAAACTTGGATTGTGTGAACACCAAACAAAGTTGCAAGAAAAAAATGGCAAAGTTGGAAGAAAAAAATTGGACCGTGTGAATTAGGTCATTGAAATGTGAAAGATCTATTAATGTTCGTTAGTTGTTCTAGTTCGAAAAAATTTTAAAATGTGTCATCGTTTGAAAAAAATTCATGTCACAAAAGGCTTTACAGTCTTCCATTTGCAAAGACCCGTGCTAGTGGCTTTTAAAAAAACGATTTTAAGTTGAATACACAAAGAACAGATAAATAATTTGTATATATTAAAAAATTATTTAAAAAATATTTTTCCTCAATTCAATGTTACCAGGTTTACATGGTTGCACAGCATTTTTCGATTTCACCCATATACGCAAATCACAACAACAATAAGCAGCTCCTTATATCAAAATCATCATTGCCGTCGTCTGCATGTAATATTGGAGTCAACATTTATTCATGCACTTTATCACCGTCTCACATTTGCACAGATGCATACACACACATACACATACGATTACACTGTGCCATTGCAACTAACACTTGCTTAACTTCAAAAGCAAAATCATTCAAAGCACAATTTTTTTTTTGCTTCTTTAATATGTGTGTTAAAAAAAAAATAATAATAATAATAAACTGCACACAACAACCACATTAAAAAGATAAATAAATAAATGCATATTTAATAAAATGCATACAGCTCAAGTGGTGGACGACCATAGTCAACGGACGGAAAAACAAACAGAGCTGAGGGACAGAAGGACGGACATAATTTTTTGTGTTGTGTTAT
This sequence comes from Linnaemya tessellans, assembly GCA_951800035.1. Classification (NCBI taxonomy): domain Eukaryota; kingdom Metazoa; phylum Arthropoda; class Insecta; order Diptera; family Tachinidae; genus Linnaemya; species Linnaemya tessellans. Next base: position 30,441,744 of record OX637536.1, read on the forward strand.
TTGAGTTTTAGGAGTAGAATAAATGCTCAAGCTTTGTCAATATGTATGCTATTTGCTTTACTGCCACTTACACTGGCAGACACGAACTTAAGCACCGTGGGCCGAAATGGAAAATAAATCATACATTTTTTAAAAACCAAAAATAAATAGTATGTAGTAAGAATTTTAACGAACATTTTATATTGCTATAATAAATTTAATTAATATTTTATAGGCTTATTGTTCTAAATTTTAATTTGGAATATTTATCATGTCTTTCTGAGATTTAAAACAAAAATAAATTTTTTTTTGCTAATTTTTCGACCTCTTTTTATATAATAATAATAATTTAAATCCTAAGGTCTTTATGTTATGTATAACATAAAGACTTTAAGCTTAAAAAGACTTGTATTAAACCAAAAAAAAGTTTAAAAAACTAAAATACGACAATTTAATGTGAATTCGTCGTATGCAACACAAAAATGACGAAAATATAACAACTACTCGTATTGTAGTTGATAAAGAAATTTCATTAAATTCCTTAATTGAAAATTATTGAGGTTCAAGCTCAAATCTGTGAATTTACGCAATACTTTTTGTTTTAAGAAATTGCTTCTAATATCAAGTTAGTAAAATATTTAGAACTTTTTTATTTATTGCTTGTATCGTAAAAGTGGTTGTTTTAATGAAATAGTACTTAACAAATTAGCAAAAACACAATTAACAACTATTTTTATAGTTAACTATTTTATATATTTATTATAAATTTACAAAAATAAATAAATAAATGACGGTTATTATAGTCAAAAGCAACTTCGATACTAAAACATTTAAAAAATTAAACGAAAATTGGTGCGTATTAATTTATTCGTCCTTCGCCGATATAACGATTAGAAATAAATCTATTGCATAGTTCACGGCGTATGACGTATTTCATCAATGCCATGATTATGTTTATTTTACTAACTGATATGTATTTTATCTGCGACTAGGAACATTCACGAAAAGTCGTCGTGCATTTTTTTATCATTAGAGCACACATTTTTCAGAAAAGAACATAATAAAATCGTTTAAAAGGCAGGATAAATGCAGCATGTTACTTAGAAAAGACAACGTTTTTAATTTTAAACATATTTTTTATACCCTCCAAAAAAGAATTGTCATTCCGTGTGTAACGTAATCAAATATGCCTCCTCAAAGAGCCCATAAAGTATATATATTCTTGATCAGTGATGAAATCTGACGATCTAGTCATGTCCGTCCCTTCGTCTATCGAAATCGCGATTCAGTCCAAACGAAAAGGCCCAAACCCTTGAAATTTGGTATAAATATATTTTGAAGGATAGCACAGGACACGTTCGTAAATGGGCTGAATCGGGCTAGAGGGAAAAAAGTTCCCCTTATAAGAGCTAAACCAATCTCTAAAAAACAAAATAATTTTTAACGTTTTTTTTTTTTGTAAATTCGGTAAGCAAATTGTATATTTTGAAGTCAAAAAAGGTGCAAAATTTTGAAGTTACAGCCAGAAAATCAGAGAAATCTATTTTTGAGCCCCGCCCCCTTTAGTGGGCGTTGAAGTAACATATTACATGGAAAAATAGTGTAAATATTTAGCAAATTGTATAATTTAAGCCTACATTTCTTAAAAATAAAATTTTAAATCTTTTATGACTAAGCTGAGACGTGCTCTGATCCTACTCTACTGTACCCTCCCCCAATTATTTGCCCCTAAATGACCCTATCAAAAAAATTTGTTTTTTCACTAAATAACCCAAAAGTTTCCTTTTCAGTGTTTTTTGGCAAAGGTGAGATGTTTCCCCCACGGTCCCCTCACCGGAGTGACCCCCACAAAACAGAGTTTTTATTTATTAATCATTTGGAGGGTATTTAAGATTCGACCCGGTCGAATACATATAATGTTCTTACTTGTTTATTATAGAGATAGGAATATTTTATACAGACTCAGGTTCAAATCTGCAATTTGCAAATTATTTTTAACCGTAGAGCGCCATCCTTCGTCAAAATGACGACGGAAGATTTTATTTTTAAATTAAAACCAATTGAAGGCTATGAAATGTTAAGTGTTTGTTAAAGCTTAAAAATTAAATAAATGAATTTCTTTAAATATTCATTAAAAAGTGTCGATTAATACATAAGAAATCTATTTTGGTATCCATTTTTGCTCACGAAGTGTTTTATAGTCTCTTGAAGTATGCCGTAGTCAAAATGACAAAGGATGACGTTAGTGTATATAAAACAAGGATAACGTTCCAGGGTTAAATAATTTTTACGAAATTCAAGAGTGGAATATTTAGAATATTTTCATAGGTATAACAATAAAAAAAAAATTTGTAAATAAATAAAATTTTTTGGAGATATTTGCCCCTATTATGAATGGCGACGTCGACGTCACATCAACTCGACAGTAAAAAAATATCACTTGTCTGCAAGTTGTCGATAACAATTAATGACTCTGGATAATTTCTCAGCATTCCCTAGAGCATAAAATATCGATAGAACATGTCAATAGTAGCCAGTTGCTGTCAAAAACACTGTACAAGCGAAAATCTTTTACTGTCGTCTTGATACGGCGTGGATGTCCTCATTCATAATAGGGAGGATTGTCTCTGTAACTTTTTTCGCACGTACAGCCTGAGTTTCAAAATGAAATAAACATTTCAATTTAGTTTCCAAATTTACAAAAAAAAAATGAATTTTAGGTGGTGCATGTGTTGACATTTAAAACTTAAACTATTAAACTAGCAAATAAATTCCGAACAAAAATTTGCATCTGAATATTTCAAATTTTTAAGACCCACAGTGCAGTATGAACATCATCTATCCCTGAAGTTGTGGAAAATTTTGCACATTTTATTTTTAAATTTTTTTTTTAATTTTTAAAGTATCCACGAATAAGTAGCGATAATTCCCAACCCATATTTTTCTGTCATTATTACGCGTTGCTGTTGTAGGCTTAGCTGTTGCTATTATTATTGTAGTGTTGCTTGCTGTTGTTGGTATTAATCTGTTTCTTTTTTTTTTCTTTTTTCGCTGGCTGTTTTTATTATTTCTATGTAAGTTGGTTGGTAGGTTGATTTTGTTGCTATATTATATTTAGTTCGTTTGGCTGCCCGATTTATATTTAGTTGGTTTCGTTGCCTATCTATCAGTTGCAGTAAATATATGTATGTATGTAAATGTATGTATGCATGTATATATGAACATGCATCATGCATGCTCCAATTTTATTCTGCTGTTGTTGTTAAAATGCAAAAGAACAACAACAGAATGAAGGGATAAAAGCTAGACAAATACAATGATAATGTGATTGAAGATACAAAAAAAAGAGAAACTAAAGTGGATTTTCCGTTGCAACTTAATTTTATACATGTACATACTGCCTTATATACATACATATATTTACTACATATATACATGCACTTATCTGTTTTTTGCTGCTGTTATTATATTTGTAGGTTTTAGATTTTGAAAGGCGCCTTTCGAACAGTTAAAAAAGCAAAAACAAAAAAATGCATAAAGAAACAGTGGCAGTAACATGCAACTTTTCCCATTGCTGGCTCTTGTCTCAGTTTTCCAAGCATTTTATGTCAGTCAGTCAGTTGGTCATGAGTGGTGCACGTACATATTTAACATATACATACTGCAATACATACACACATACTCGTATACATATTTATATAAGTGGGTTTGTGTAAATTCACTTTGTAATATTAACTCTTTTATTTTTCATTTATTTTATTTTTTCACATTGTTGTGGTGGTATTTATTTACTAAAACAACATTCATGCTGGTGTTAATTTGTTAATGATTTAATAATGACAGACATTTAGTTTGTGTATCATCATTATGTTTGGCTGTATGTAAGACTATAGGAACGTATGAATGTTGAAGCAAAATATTTCGTTGCAGCTATCATCGTTCACTACTGGCGTTTCAACCAGCAATTGATTTAAATAGTTATACCTAGAGTCAACTTACGCACAGACATCATGTTGTAATACAACATATTTAAACTTGACCCTGAAGTTGTACTAAAGGCATGTTTTTAACTGCTCGTGCCATGACTATAATATTAATTATGGAGTGTTTCGTCTAAAATGCAAATGAAACAGAAATTGATATTAAAAACTTTTCTATTTATTTCTAAAAGTATTTTGGTGGGCCAAAAGAAGTCATCCGATGTTGTTTGGATCCCATTTTTTTTCTAAATTAAAAACTTCGATTCTGTTTTTTGAGCCACAGAGTCTCGAACTCGTGTCGAATGTTGTCCTAGAGGGCTTCCAGGGTTGGGGCTTGTTCACGTAAAAACGGGACACGGGGAAAAAAGTCTGGAACAGTTAAATCGGGCCAGTGTAAATCGCCAAAACGAGAGATAAGGCGACCTGGGAATACCGCCTTCAGAATATCGATTGTGGCTGACGCAGTGTGTGTCGTTGCTCCATCCTGTTGGAACCACATGTCCTCCAGTCCTAATTCGTTCAATTGCGCCAAAAAAAAGGGTCGGTTAATATGGCCCTATAGCGCGCACCGTTCACTGTTGTCGTTTGACCAGCGGCGTCGTCGAAAAAAATGGCCCGATGACTCCTCCAGCGTGCAGTCACTTTGAGCGGGTGTAATGGCTCCTCGTGCATCACTCGTGGATATTCGGTGCCCTAGAAGCGATAGTTTTGCTTGTTCACGTAACCGCAGAGGTGGAAACGAGCCTCATCACTCATTATGATTTGATTCGAAAAATCGTCCACTTCGTCCTAGACACGATTATTCCACGTTCTTGGGGAGTGCATCGCTCTATGGCTTTTTCACTTGTATTCTACATCTGTCTAGTTCACAAATGTCAAAACAGATTTGATATTGGCCGCCATTTTCAAAAATAAGAGCATCCATCTACCAATAGGGCAAAGGAAGATCAGAGAACATCTCAGCTTCGTCATAAAAGCTTTAAAATTTAATTTTTAAGGAATATAGGCTTAAATTATACAATTTCCTAAATATTTACACCATTTTTCCATGTGATATGTTATTTCAACGCCCACTAAAAGTGGGCGGGGTCTAAAAGTGGATTTTTTTTATTATTGTCTGGTTGCCAGTTCAACGCTTTGTTGGATCTTCTTTGACATAAAAATACGAGTATATCACTTGCTTAATAAAATTACAACAAAAAAACTTTAAAATTCATGTTGTTTTTTAGAGGTTTTTTCCCTCTGTCCCGATTCAGTTCATTTACTAACTTGACCTGTGCTATCCATCGAAATGTATTTATAAAGAATTTCAAGGGTCTGGCTCTTTTCGTTTGAACTAAATCGTGATTTCCACAGACGGACGAAGATGGCCAGATCGTCTTAAGATTTCATCACTTACCAAGAATATATGTAAATATTAGGGATGTAACCGATACCGATACCGATTCCGATATATCGGCGATACTTTTGATTTGCCGATATATCGATATCGGCGATATTTTAAAGTCGATACGACGATACTTCTTAAATTTTTTAGAGCTGTTTTGAGCAAACAATTCAATTTTTTTACTAACGGTTGTATTGAAAATTTGGATGATTTTAGAAAATAAACAGTATGACATTCAGTTTGAATGGACTCATTAATAATCGCTTACACTATTATTTTGTTAACAAAAAATAATTTGTTTTTGTTAATTTCAGAATGAATTCAAATATCAATTTTAAATATTAATAATCTCTTACACTATAATTTTGTATAATAAAATAATTACTCAACTTGAGTTTTGTTAATTTTAACTTGAGTTCAATTTCAATATGCGTATCGGTATCGGAATCGGTATCGGCGATATTTCTTTTTGAGTATCGGTATCGGTATCGGATCGGCAAAACTGCGTATCGTTACTTCCCTAGTAAATATATACTTGATGAGGTCTTACAGGGATATTTCGCTGCGTTACACACAGAATAATAAAGTGAATATAACCTCCAATTCTTTTTTGGAGGGTATAAAAATAGGATTTTTTTAGCTCTTAATACAGAAGCCAATTTTCCTCATTCAATATTGATCAAAAATTTCAACACCGTCTATATGAAAATTTCAATACATTTGCTCTCCCAAATTAACCGTCATATCTCCCTTGTGTAAATATTAGTTTATCTAAAAATATATTTTTAAAATTTCTTAAAAATAATTTTTTATGATCTCCTTTATCTACAGAGAATAAATTTGTATACAGATTTCTTTCTAAATATTTGTGCATTTCCTTGGATGTTTAGTACTGTTTTTAGCAAAAATTTCATTTATCACTTTTACGGATTTAAACTTTGTTTTTGCTGCTACAATGATAACCTTTATGGTATATGCGTAATAAAATAAATTTCATTTATAACCTTAACGACATCGCCATCATGAACATTTTTGAAGTCAACAGAAAGCAAACATTTTGTTTACACTTCCTATGAACTGTTTATTTCCCCCCACATACACACTTTTTGTTTTTTGTTTTTTTATTGCGTTTTGCAATGACGACTGACCAAAAACAATGCCAACCACCTCATTCAATATTGAAGATCATTAACATCAAGATCAATTAATAATGACTAAAAACCATACAATGTTTTTTCTATATGCTGCATATATTGTTGCTGTACAACAACAATCAATTGTGATTTTAATTTGTTTTATTTTGCAACAATTGTTGCTTCAATGCAGTTTGCAAATTGCAATTTGAAGGCACAGTTAGACATAAAGAGAGAGAGAGAGAGAGAGAGAGACAGAGAGGGTGATAGAGAGGGAGATTGGCTACTTGCACTTAGTAGAGTAGTACGTACTTCCACTCTAAGTCAATGAACATACACACATACATATGCACACTTCTTACCTCTCTTGCATTATAAACACAAATAAGAAACGAAATTGTATTTGCGTTATAATATCAAAAGTTAAGAGTGGGAGTGGGAAGAGGTGCAGTGAATTTAAGTTAACTGCATATGTGTGTACGTGTGTGTGTGTGTGTGTGCGCGTAAGTGTGAGTGTTGTATGATTATTATAAATGCTAAAATTGTTTTGTTTTTGTTTTGTTGTTTATCTAATAACCTTGTGAAATGTTATTAAACCCAATAAGTTTCTTAACCTTTTTGGTGTGTATGATGAAAAAGTGTGTGTACGAGTATAAGTGATGAATGCAAATACAGAAAAAAAACCAGCTAATAATATAGAAATACAACAACAACAATAAGTATATTTATTCTACTTATATGCAAGTATGCCTTCATGTATGTAGTATTTTGTATTTATTTAGTTATAAATGCATACACTTTTTAACACACTCACACACACACACACATACAATACACGTCGTATGTTTTAGCGTGTATATGTTAGAGAAATGCAAAATAAATACTAAAATGCTGGCAATATTACTTACGAGTAAATAAATGGAATAAACATTTACGTACACACATCCATACACATACTATGTACGAGTATGTACATATGTTTGTTTGTGTGTTCCTATGCACATATTCATTCCCACTCATCATCAGAAATATTGTGAAAAATAAAAACTTGTATTAAAAATAAAAACAAACAAATGTTTATTACTAGACATAGAATTCTATAAATTGTTTTAAATTGAACTAAATGATAAAAGAAGTTGAAAAAAAAATTACAAACACAAGGAAATTTACATAAAAATTTCTTAAAAATAACAACATTTTATATATCACACAAGTTACATTGACGACTTTTTTTATTTAAATCTGACTGCAGGCCCAGTTTTGCGACCAGGCGAACGAACCACTTGTGTAACTCATCCTAGACCAAAACCTTGTTAAACAGACTATTAACGTCACATGTGTGGCAGGGACAACAACCGATTATTGTGCACCTTATTTTTTGCCATGAATATAAATTATAAATATCAAATTACTTTTGGTCTTTGATTATGAATAATTATTTAAAAAAAAATTTTTTTTTTTGCTATCATAAGGCAATTATAAAATTATACCTTATTATTACTAACAATTAATAGAGAAGAGACTTGTTGACAGTAAATGCCAATTAGCAGCAAAAAATTAATGCAATTTAACATCAAAAAGTACTTAATATTCGTTACGAGTTCTGGCAATTAATTTGTTGTTAAGTATAAAAATTTTACTGAAATTCAACTACGCAATTGATCTTATAAAAATATTCTACAAATACTTTTCAACTAGTTGTAAAAATGCTGAAAATTTTTTGCACTATTTGCAAGATAAAATCCGTTTCGCACTACAATAAGAGTTCTAAGACTTTCATACAATTCTGTAAGAGAGCGATCAAACGTAAATTTTCGTATTTGTGAAAAAATCTAAAATCTTGTTTCCACACTATTACACTTCAATTGATAGGTTTGATCCCCCACTATATGGGTAAAGTATGGTAAAATGAGAATAAACCAATTTTACTCGGTCAGGCGATCACGTGTAACTTTAAAATATGTAAATTCTGGTGCTGCAGAGGGTTTTAAAATCATATGCGATAATTTTCTGCATGACTAAGAGACAATTACGGCAACACAACAACCCAAAAATTTTACCGTAAAAAGTCAACTTCATTTACGGGATCACACCTAATATCAAATATATGAATACGAACAAAATTAAACATGAAATCACAGCCAGTGTTGCCATATTATTTTTAAATCTTTTGATTTCTGAAAAAAAAATATTTTTATTTTTTTAATAGAAAAAACTTCTCTTTACCAAATCATTAATTAAAGAACTGCAAGTGTTTTAATTCTATCTGCTCAAAAACATATGATAATTCAGAAGAAAATTTCGCGGAATTTTTCATTCATTTCCAAAATTTTTACAAGTTCCATTACAATCAATTGTGCTTCAAATGAAATAATAAAGTACAAGCAGAAAAATATCTATAGGCAATGGAACACTGTTTGGTGCAAGAAATAAAAAAATTATATTTGAGAAACACAAAAAGAAAACCTTAATTTTAACAGTGGACATTTGTGCACACGATGGATGGAGTAAAGGCAACACGATCGTGTTTCTATTTTGGTTCGTGTGCAGCCATCGTAACATTGTTAAAGAAAAACAGAAAAAAGCAGTAAAGTAATTTTTAAGTATAATTAATTATTGTCAAAAATAATTTGTTAATAAAGAAAAATTAGTGAAATTAGTGAAAATTAGCAAGCATATAATTTTGAAAAATTCTTTCTTGTTAGAAAAAACTAAACAACTTTTTTGCATATAAAAAAAACGTTGAAAATACACATAAATCTGATGATATGACAACACTGGTCACAGGGTGCTCTGTAGGCTGAAGTGGTTAATGTTTTAACGAAGCCAAATCACGTCAGTTCGATCCCGTACTCAGTCAAAATCATCGGATGGAATTTTCAAATTAAAATTCAGATTCAAAGTTACAATTGCTGTAACTGCTTTCTGAAAAATTAATTTGAGAAAAAACATGTTTTTATTTACTTTTTTAATTTTATAATAAAATTGAGCTTGTGGTCTTTTTATATAAAACAAAACTGTTATAATAATTTAATTTTTATTTTTTGCAATATTTCGATATCCTCTGGATATCTTTTTCAGGATATTCAAATGATATCAAAATATTGATATTATAATAAAAAAATAATATTTTTTATCAAAAAGATCTCTAAGACCATAGAGTAGAATCTTACAAATTAGAACCACTTTCTCACCGAGAAATTCGAATTCTGGACACTTTTTTTTACAGAATATTATAAAATTATAATATGTAAAACTAGTTATAAAAGCAGGAATTTTTTTAACTTTCACACGTATAAACACTTCACTTTGAACTTCAGGCATCAACTGATCCAGATTTGTACAAGCATATCAAATTTCGCACACATATGACCGAATTGTACACACCACGAATAACTCGGTGATTCCCCGTTTTATTTTTACTTCAATGAGCGAAAAATAATAATTTGCAATGAAAATACAAAAAAAAAAAAAAAATTCCAGAAAATAGAATCCCTGTTCTAATTTTAGAGCGTTTAATTTGGTTTTTCGCCTTTTTAGTTCAAAATCATTGGAATAAAAAATATATTTTCTGGTAGAAATAAAAACAAAAAAAAAACAACACTTCCAGAAATTAGAACCACAGAGTCTAATTTCAGAGCGTCCAATACATTGAAATGGACGGTTCGAATTTGTGAGATTCTACTGTTTTACATTTTTGCAAAAAATTTATATAAAAAATAATTGATCTTTTGCTTAAATAAACCTAATAAATTAAAAAAATTAAAAATTTAAGAATTTTGGCGTATATTTTTCTTTCAATCCATGCAGTTGTAAACAGCATTTTAGAAAAATAATTTACTTCTGCTTAATATATATTTACTTTCCTATTAAAAGGTATTAATGAGATGTTTAAAACATACGTGTTTTAAAAAGTATTAAGTAAATAAATTATTGCTAATTTGCGACTAGCAAACAGCTTTAAAAATATGGAAAAATAGAGCAGACGTCAGAGGTGGTATTGTGAATCAAAAATAATTTTTTGCACCAAATACTAATAAGTGGAATGAAAAAAAATAACAACTTTCAAAAATTGATCGGAAATGAAATTTGAACCAATTTATCGGAAATGAAATTTGAACCAATCATATACATTCAAATCCAAAAATATATGTTATACTGCGCTTACGCTCACTCAAGTGATTGAATCAAAACCGACATGGCATTCACTTTGCCTTTGGAACGTTTCTGGTGAACGTTAAGAAATCTAAAAAAAAATAGACAATTTGATATATTTAATTTTGTTAGTCCCCCCAAATGGCAGCAAATATTCTTATTTAATTTATTTTAAAACAACAATGAACGAATAAAATAAACACACAAGTTTTGAAATTCTACAAATAGCAACAGCGAAATAAAATGCATTCAAAATTCATTTACACACACGCGTACAAACACAAATGCAAATATTTGAATAAATTAAACAAATAACTAACACACATTTGTAAAGTCCAGCAAATACGTAAAATTATAAAAGTTAAGGTAACGAACGAACTGCTTTTTTTTTTTGTTTAGGTGACAAAAGTATTCAAAAAGTGACACTCTTGCAACTAAAAAAATGCTTATTTTAATATTTGAATTCAAGCACACAATTAGCAGATAATATTTGGCAAATAAAAATAACATGTAAGACTAATCGTTCAGCAATTTTGTATAAAAATAATAAATAAATGCATTGAAAAAAAAGCGCACGGAAGGAAGTTGTGAATTTATTTAGATTTTAATAATTATGCGCGTCTGTTGAAAAGCTCATGAACATTATTTTTAGGCATTCTTGGCCCAAAAATATTCAAAGACGGCAAAGAAGTTAGAGGGGGGAGGAAATTAAAGAGTAGTGCAGCCATTTTTTAACCTCTGTTCGAAGTAAAATAAACTGCACAAATTTTTGTACATTCAAATACTTTGCTAGAGTCATCATTCAGCGATAACAAAAAAATAAATAAATTTTCGTATACGAGAGTACATATTTTTGTTTGTTTTTTAGATTCAGCTCCGCCATACAAATGCGTTTACCCCATTTGGCGTCTTTGTGTAGTACTTTCAATGTACGAGCGTCATTGTATCTTTTGCAAAATATTACGCGCTGAACAAATACAATGAGAGTAAGAAGCGAAGAGTCTTGTTATTTCGACTGCTAGTGAATGGAATGGAATGGGTTCATTGACCTACCGAAATGATCGTGAATAACCCCTAAAATAAATATTAAACATAATAATCAGCACATGACTCTCGAAATAATAGCAGAATTTGTGTGAGTTGTGAAATCTCCTTTTCTAGCTCTTGTCGGGGGGGTTTTGATTAAAACACCTAGAGGTGTGAAGAGAGTGATGGTGAAAAACACCGAGAGATGGATGGTGTGAGGGAGGCAACAAATGAACGTTATTTTAAGGTGTTACTAGACGAGTGCTGTACGTTGTTACAGTTTATCTTTTTATAATAGATTATTTTTAGAATCTAGTATATTTTCACAAGCAAGTATGTGATTTTATTACGAGGTTTAGTCAAAGATTAGACGAGCTTTCGAAATCTCAAAATGGTAATTAAATGTGAACCTTCGTACTACAAAATTTTTTTGATGATCTTAGCAAAATAATTAATACCCAGAGCTTAACGTCAACTAACTTTCACATTTTTCAAATAAAGCTTTTTAGCATATAAAGTTATTTGCTACGAAGAGTGGATCTCCCACAATAGGATTTTTTCTCCTCGTTTTTTTTTTAGTTTATTCACATTTACTCTCGGTTGCATAAGCCAAAGTGGGATTTGTACCAAATAATGGGCCATATCGAAATTAAAAAGGGCAATACCCAGCGTTACCAGATTTATCTGTTTTTTGCAGTTTTTCTAAGTGCAAAACAGGCTTACAGGTTTTTACTCAAAAAAACTGGTTTTTTTAAATCAGTGCAGTTTTTTTCCATTTTATTTGAATAAAACAAAGAACCATTCAATTGCAATATGATTAACCAAAGCAAATTTAATGCCAGGTGGCCCTTTCCCTACAACAATACAACAATAAAACCATGCTGTCAAAATCGGCTGCCTGTTAAGAGAGAAAAAACTTTCGGTTTTCGACAACTTGGTTAAAAGAATTGAGGGCCGATTGGCTAATGAGGCCACCTGGTATTGAATTTGTTTGTACTGCCTTTTAAAAGCAACACGTGTTATTTTGTTTTTTACATCAAATATAAAAATTATATATATATATATATATTTTTTTTTCTCTTCAATAAAATGAATTAAAAATATACAAATAGGGTGCAAATTTTTTTCGAAAAAAAACGATTTTTTTCGGAATTTGTCGGTTTTTGTAAAAAAAAAATATGGCAACATTGCCAATACCTCAACATTTGCTGCTCTAAGTGGTGACAATCACAATACACATGAGCACTGATGATGAAAGGGTTGCGTCTTTCGAAAACAGCTGTTCTGCTCTGCTGTGTAAGTTGAATAAAACTGATGTTGACTTTTCTTTGTGCCTTGGAATATTTATCATGTCTTTCTGAGATTTAAAAACAAATTTCGAACAATTAGCCTATGAATCTTAATTCAAAAAAAACTATTAAGGAGAATTGTCAAATCAAAATTAGAGATGTTTTTAAGTACGTTGACATATCGGTTGGCCCATGCCATGCAATTTTTAGGCATAAGCGGTTGGAAGCAAACTTCAATGCCAAATGCTTCACAAAAGAGAATTGAAATTTTTGCCCAAAAACAACACCGTAATTATGCCTTCACCAAATTTGACACCCAGTGACTGTTTCCTACTACCGATGATGAATAGATTCATGAAAATACTTATAGAATTTTTCGAGGATTTAGGTGAGAAAGCTCAAGGACATACCACAATTGCTTCGAGGATTAGAAATTGTATCTGAGGGATACAACTTTGCAGGTGCAAAATAGAAATTGAAGAATAAATAAAAAACTTGTTTGAGAAACATAGAAAAATTCTGAACATTCTTCATATAGCATGGCATTCTTCATATAGTGGTCTGTACGATAGAAATACTGAAACACTAACCGTGTTGATGTAGGAAAGACAGCAAAAAAGGATCGTTATTGTATTTATGGTCTTTCGAAAGCGATAGAGCAAAAACTACACAAAGATAAAAAATAATAATTTAATGTTTACGTTTTTTTGTGAACAAAGCAAACACTACGTTGTACTGTCTCAGTACTCTACGTTGTATGACGCAGTACGTTATTCGTTAGGCTTATTTATTGCATTTATTATTAGCAGAGAATACGCAACCGTTTTAAGACAAAAAACTTTGTAATGTTGGCTAGTTGAAAAAAAATATATCTTAATGTACGGTAACACTAACAAAACACTGCTTTTAACTTCACTCGAATATATTAAACATTCTTTAAAGTTAATGAGAATTAATGAGACTTTTATTAAGTAAAAAGCATTTAAAAAATATAACAAAAATCAATTTGCGCTTTAACGTTATTTTTGTGTATATAAAAATAATGCATATTCTGGTGGAATTAATAAACTTATTTTTGTTGCACTGTGTAAAAACAATCATTTTAAAATAACTCTGATTTTAAAAAGCTTTTTTCTATATAATATATATTTTTTTATATGAAGACAATTTTATTCAGGTATTTTCAGGTTTTTATTTTTAAATTTTGCACTATTTCATTAGTTATGAAATTTCTTATATCTAAGTTAAATTTCATTTTAAAATTAAGGCAAACAAACTAATTTCAACTTTGATTTGGCATTTAAATCGGTTTAAAAAATATGTGAATGAACTTTTACTTAACAAAAACAAAGAATTTAAAACTTGAAATTTGTTTTGCTATTTTCTTGGTTTTGATAATTTGAACTTATATTCTGATGAAGATCATCATCATCATTTCATTTTTTAGAATTCTTTTTTTTTCAGTTTATAATTTTTATGCGTTTATTTAAATATTGAATTGTTGTATTTACGCGATGCTCGTATATTTTTTTTTTTTTTTTTGTTTTCATTAATATTTGTTGAAACAAATTCGCATTTTTTGTAGGTAAATGAACTTTTAAAGGTGGTAGTATTTAAATTGCTTTTCGAGCATTTAGCTGAATGGCATCCATATTTATTAAAATATGTTGCAACAGTTGACACATTTTGATTTTAGAATGTCATGTAAATTAAAAAACTTTTTAAAAGAACTGATCTTTTTCGAGGTTTTTTTTGTAAACTTTTGCTTAAACACTTTTTATAATGAATGAATTTGAGCAAACTATTTTTTAAGAAAATAATTCTGACTTTCTTTTGTAAGGAATAAAAATATTTCGTTATTTAACAACTCTTTTTATTGATGTATTTTTTTCAAGTAATTTTTTTTTTGTTTGTGTAAATAACAGAAAAACTTCTTGTTTTAATTTTATTTTTATTTCATTTTGTTTTATTTATTTTTTTATATTTTTTTTTTATTTTTTGCTTTCATTTAATTCCGAAACTTGTTTTAATGAAATTAAGACTTTCATTTTTTAAAGAACTCTCTTCAAAAATAACATATATATGCAAATATTTTAAATAAAACAGCATTTTTATTTAAAAAATATTTTCTAAAATTAAATGACACATAAATAACAATATTTCACTTAATTTTTTATATTTATTTTATTTATTTATTTATTTTTATTTTTTTTTTGTAGTACTAAAATTTTTTGTGGTTTCGTTTGGGTGGGACACGTTAAAAGTTAAAGAATTCTATTATTTTAATTTGTTAGCATTTTTTATATTTTTTTGTGTGTATTTATTTCTTATAACTTGTCTTAACTTATAATTATATTAATAGCTATTTTTCCAAATTTTATAAAAATTTTTACACTTCACTAATTTATTTCTATGTTTTAAAATTAACACGAAATCACTTGAATTTTAAAACATTAAAATCACAAATCTTTCCGCTTTAAAATAGAAAAAAATCTCTATTTCTTTATCCGGTATTTTCCTCTTAGACCGATCGCCGAAACTCTTAAATGAAAACTAAAAAGCCATACCCACCATTTGTTTATCTATTAGTTGATTGCTGGTTATTTTCTTACATTGAAATAGGCAAAGCATTTGCCAGCTATTCGATTCAGCTTTGCTATGAATAGTTTTTCACCACAAAACTATAAGAGAAAACCAATACAGAAATATTTGTTGCACTCACAAAAGCTAAAGCAAACGGGTCTAGCCTAGAAAAAGAGATGATGCCCAAACTAGTTGAACTATTCATACTACATATTCTATAGCAGAGATGGACATCTTTGTGCCTATTCTTCTTTATTAGAATACTTCTTATTTGAAGAATGAGTAGCAGCGTATCCATACAAATAAAATTTTATTTTAATTGTAAATATCAACTGATCGAATTTGGATCAGTAGGAGATCCTAGTACTAGCAAATGTGTTTAAAAAATATGTTGAGAAGAGCACATTCTAAGTTGAGGTTCAGTAACATTTCAAATTCTTTAATTGCCATGCATGACACACACACACACACATACACATAAATATGTATCTAGTATAAAATTATAAAACCAAATACATACAAATGCATTTGCTGAAGAGAAAATAGAATAGATAGAAGCAAAAAAGCTCAACTGAAATCTATGTTTATTAAAACTATTCCAACAACAACACCACGAAAGCTTTCAGCCAGAGCAAATTAAATTTATATAATTGTATTTCATAGAGTAGACAAGTTGGTGGAATGACTTGAATTTTTGTGAACTCACTTCCTTGACGCGATCTTTTGAACAAATTAAGTTTACTTTTTTTTTTCTCTTTTTTTTTTTTGTTAAAAGGTCTCGCCATAAATTCTTTAAAAAATACATGTATTTAAAAAAATTCTTTATGACTAGTTTTTTAAACAAAAAAAACAATTTCCTTTAGAACATGTACATTTATATGCATGTACATGAATGTAAGTGTGTGCACATGTAGTAGATGCATACATACATATTATGTATGTACCTATTTCACTTCATTATATAAAGTTCATATTTCTAACCCATTGTGCACACTAAAAAAACGTATTTCCTTTCTCAAAGCAAACAACTTTTGCTTGTGCTGCTGTTGTTGTTGTTTATTTTGCGATCTTGCATTTTAAGGTTTTCTTCAACTATTAAAAGCCTACGAACAGCATGTGTTTGTGTATAGAATATCAATAGAAGTATAAAAAAGTGTCTGGCTTGTCACTTTGTATGTGAATTTACACAACTACCTTCCTATTGTTTTTACTTAGTTCTTCTTTTTTTTATAAATTTTAGTTTTTTTTGCTAATGCATTTAACAGGGTTTGAATAACTACCAGCTACACTACAGTGTCTATTCGGCAGACAACAGGGTTTTAGCTTATAGGGGGGAAAAAATTGCTGAGTTCAATAATTTTCGGGTTGTTTTGAAAGTCAGTCTTATGGACGGAAACAAGTTTCAGTTCAATTTCTTGATATGCATGTACATATGTATGCAGACACACACACATCAAGCCGAAAATTCAATATGTTTGTATGTTAGGGTTTCCGTCTGCCAAGGCAGCTTTGAATTCTAGGACATACTGGACATTTTTGAAAAGTTTAGAGCTAACACACAGAGATAAAAAAGTATTGGAAAATAATTGGACTTGTTTTCTCAGCCAAATCGTTGCCAATAATGAGAAATTTTTAAAAATCAATATATAATCATATCGTGACACAACCTCAAAAAAAAAAAAAAAAAAAAAAAAAAAAAAAAACTTAACCAACCTAATTTTCGATCTGCGTTTTTATACCCTCCAAAAAAGAATTGGAGAAAATATTCACTTTGTCATTCCGTGTGTAACTCAGCGAGACACCATAAAGTATATATATTCGTGATCAGTGATGAAATCTGAGACGATCTACTCAGGTCCGTCCGTCCATCTGTGGAAATCACAATTCAGTCCAAAAGAATGAGCTAGACACGTGAAATTTGGTATAGATATATTTTGAAGGATATCATAGGTCAAGTTCGTAAATACACTGAATTGGGTCGGAGGAGGGAAAAACGTTCCCCAAAAAAAGCCTAAGCCAACCTCTAAGAAACTGCATAATTTTTTAAGTTTTTTTTTTGTAATTTTGTTGAGCAAGTGATATATTTTTATATCAAAGATGGTCCAAAACATTGAAATTGCAACCAGAAAATGACAAATGCCCATCTTTGGAGCCCACCCCTTTTAGTGGGCGTTGAAGTAACATATTATATGGAAAAATAGTATTTAACAAATTGTAAAATGGATAGGAAAGTAGGCTTCCTTAAAAATTTTATTTTAAAAGGTTTATGACGGAGCTGAGATGTTCTCTGATCTGCGCTACCCTCCCCCAACTTTGCCCACTAAATGATCCTATAAAAAAATTTTTTTTTACACTTAATAACCCCAAAAATTTACTTTTTAGTGCTTTATAGCAAAAGTTTGATGTCTCCCCATGTCCCCTACCGGAGTGGCCCCGGCAAAATAGAGTTTTTAATTACTAAATATTTGGAGGATATTTAAGATTCGACCCGGTCGAATTTAACGATCTTACTTGTTTTTTTTTTTTTAATTTATTATATGATTAAAATTTATCTTTCTTAAGATTCATTTAACATAAAAAAATGTTTTCTAATTTTTTAGCCATTTTTTACAAGAGCAGCAAATTTAAAATGCTGTATTCACAAAAATTAATGTGTGCTTCAAGTGTGCTTTAAAGTGAAAATTTCATAGAAAATTTATTTTAAAGTGTTGATCAAGTCTACTTTATTTTTTGTGAATACTGCTGAAAATCTTTATAATGGACTTATTTTCCTATTATTTTATTTAATAAGAAAGTCCTTCTAAGTGTACCAAATTCCTATTAGTAGTACTTCATAAAAATGTTGAAAAAGGGGGCGTAGAATATCAAAAACTGTTATTTTTGAAAAAAAATTCACTAAAAGTGGCGAGACAGTGGCAAGTTGCCAATTTAGGGGAGCAACGGTCATATTGGGTCTACGTGCAAAAACCGTTCATCAACTCTGCACAGGGCTACCAGATTGCTGTATATAATTTGCAAAATTCATTATAAAAATCGCCAAAAATGTTTATGCATTCAGTTTTTTTAACATTATGAAGTACGTGGCAACACATAATTTCTGAACTTGATAATTTCATACCTTAAATTTTCAAAGGTCTTACAGGTCGGTAGTTAATTTTTAAAATTGTCAATTCACTACAAATTATATAATTTAACTAATTTTTATTTAAAAAAGCAATACAGTAGAAGAAAAATAAGCCTGTAATTTCAGCGGCAGCAACAAAATTCTTTTTTAAGTAAGGCAAAGATTTAATTACATAAAGCGCTCAAAAGCCTTTACTATTATTTGCCTATCATTATATAATAAAATAAAAAAAGATATCTGCCTCTCCTGAGCAATAATTGCCTGTTTGAATATAGGACCTCGATATTTATTTGGCAACATTAAAAACTTCGTTTAGTCTGAAATTCACTTATACTGGATAATTCATTTTAAAGTACTCTTCAAGACGACATTATTTATTTATGAGTAAAAATGACAATGAGGACTTAATTACAAATTTGAAATTTTTTTTTTATATTAGAAAAATTTATATTATTTCCCTAATCAGTTTTTATACCCTCCAAAAAAGAATTGGAAGGCATGTATGTATATTTGCTTAGCCATTCCTTGTGTAACACAGCGAAACATTCCTCTAAGACTCCATAAATGATATATATTGTTGATCAGCGAGGAATTCTAAGACGATTTAGCCATGTCCGTTCGTACGTTCATCCCTGTGGAAATCACGATTTAGTCCAAACGAAAAGAGCCAAACCCTCGAAATTTGGTATAAATATATTTTGAAGGTATAAATATATTTTCAGGCTGAATCGGGCCAGAAGGGATAAAGTTTTCCTAAGAAGAACTAAACCAATCTCTAAAAAAACAGCATAATTTTCAAAGTTTCTTTGTTTGTAATTTTGTTAAGCAAATGATATAGTTTTATGTTAAAGAAGTCAAAAAAGAATGAACATGGAGCTAGAAAATCAATTTTCCGACCCCGCCCCTTTTCGTGGGCGTTGACATAAGATATTACAAGCAAAAATAGTGTACATATTTAACAAATTGTATTCCCTAAGCCTATATTCCTTGAAAATAAAATTTTTTTAAGATATATCAAACGAGATTATTTAAAGATTTGAATAAACAAAATAAAGTTTTTATTTTTTTATCTTGGACCAGCACTATGGGGATGACCCCTACATATGCAGTGCATTGCGCCGGAACTGGAAAGGAAGGGATAGTATTAAGGGAACAGATGAAGAAAGATGAGAAGATAGAGCATTTTTTGTAGCTATTTCAACCTTTTTACTTCCCCGGCTAATTTTTGCTACAGGACCGACGAAGGTTACTCTGCTTTTTAGTACATGATAGTGTCAGTCGCTGCCAATTATGTTCAGTGATCAGTGCTATGCCTTCATCATTGAAAACAGGATGACAACAACTAACACAACCATGCACTAATTCTGATCAGAAGAATTCAACACAATATTTCATGATTCAGAGCGGGGCTGAACTCAGGACTCTCCGCTTCATGGATTTAACAGACGGTGTGTACATGCCACTTAGTTGGGCTTAGGACTTGAAAATTGAGATCTGATTTACTAGCTTTAAATATATTTAAGATGGTCTCATGTATCTATCATAGCGAATATTTTTCAATTTTCCGTTAAAATCAGCTAAAGGACTAATTTATAAAAAAAAATAGAACAAATTTTCATACAAAATTTTTTTTTATAAGTCCGTTATTATTAAAATTTTTTTATAAATTAACCTGTATAAATATTTCAATAAAGTCTTGATGCCTTGCAGCGTAAAGTCTAATCGACAACAAACTTATGAAATCGCCGCTTTTGCAAAAAATCCACTACATCCGACAGCACTGCTGGCAAAATATAATGAGCTTGCTCTAACTCTCTATCTAACATTACCAACGCATTGATAGACATACATTTTTGCTCTTTGTGTCGCGTCTACTCTTTGCAGTCATTCTTCGTTTTTCAAATTTTTTTTCTTCATACTGTGCATATGAATGCATGCACATTTGTACACACAGCCATATACGATCTTATCACTTATACTCTTACATTAAATATTGTTTGGTATTAGTTCTTCGTTGGGGTTTTGTTGTTGGGTATTTGTTGTTGTATGTACTTTGTATATGCAAAGAAAGCTTTGTTGTAGTAAACGTCTAAACAGTGGTGTGTCTGGGTGTAGCAAGAGGGGCAGGCAGGCAGACAGGCAGACAAAAACGATATTTGCACTATTTAGCAGCAACTAGGGTAAACGACCGAAAGTCCGACAAACGATGACTAGGTTAAGGTGAAGGCCAGATACTCAAACAATTTTTTGTGGAGAATAAAAATGTCATATAAAACTAATACGAAAAGCTGTATAAGGAGATAATTTTAGGATTTATGGGGGTATTAGATCATTTCGTTTATTTTGCTAAAACAGAAAAATTGTTTCTTGAGAGTGTGAGTAGTTTGATTATACAAATTCATATATATGTATACTTATTCACGTACATACAGACATACGGACGTATGCATGATAAGTATTTTGTGGTTAGAGTAATAGCAAATTTTAATATTGTACTAATAGCCTTGACTATTATAATGAAAAATTTATATTTTTCTTGCAGTCATAATTATATATACGTACATATTTTGCTGGAGTGAAGAATGCTTTTTTATTAAAATAATTCCATCGAGAAAGAATTTATAAAATATTTTCAATGTTAGAAATTGTTTGAATTGAAGAATGTTTTGTTTTAGTAAGCGAATTATTTCATTAGGATTCTGGCAACAACATGAAGGTAAATTTATTAAATTTCTTTAAAATATATATATATATATATATATATATATATATATATATATATATATATATATATATATATGTGTTTTGCACTTTTTGCAACATCTATAACATAATTCTGAAATAGTGAATTTATTGGTGTTTTTACATTGCCGTAGTTTTAGTCAGGGTTCAAAAAAACCCGAATTTTTTTCACCCCCAAGGGGGGTTTTCATGGGATTGTTTGTTTTGTTGGGATTTTTTTGTTTGTTTTAGCTTAATTGGGCTTTTGAATTTGATGGAATAATTTATCAAGGTAGTGCTGTCAACTTTTCGATGTATCTCTGAGTTCATTTTTGAGGAAAAATTGTAAGGCAACCTTTCCATTTTACAAAGTAACATTTCTAATTATATATTTACAGCCTAAATTATCACACACAAAAAAATTTTTGTTTTATTCAGAAGAGGCTTTAAACATAAATTTTTGTATGAACATTTGTCTTATCAATCTATTATGAATCAGAAAAAAATTTTCATAAACAAGGCCTTTAATATTTTGGACATAAACAGAGATACACAATACAAGTATTTCCTTAAAATAATAAATAACAAAAAATGGGCATATAAATATATTTGTATGTTTCATTTGTTTATATAAATTTTACAACTATTTTTATTCCCCCTTATTCTGTAATCAATTGTCAACGTCACGTCAAAATAATATAAAAAATAGGCCAGTTACATTCTGCTTGTGGGCAACAATTGATTACTGCTAACAGCTTCTGACTATTTCCCAAGTCTTAAAAAATAATAAGAGGCTGTTAAAAGTAATTAAAATCCGAGGAAAAAGAGTATTCTGATCTATTGTTTTTGATATTGTCTTGACGTGACGTTGACAAATAGTTACATAATAAGGGTGATTGTTTTTTCGCAAATAAAACTTAAAAATTACAATATTTTTGTTAAAATGAATAACACCTGCTTGGGTTATTTTTAACAAAATATCCGATAAAACCCGTTTGGGTTTTTTTTGCCAACACTAGTTTTAATAAATGTTGGTTTTAATGTTAAAACGAATTATTAAAAGCTGGTTTTACCACACAAAATGATTCTGTTAAACAGAACTTAAAACCATTTTCGAAATGATTTTAAATAGGTTTAATGAAACGCAACCTTGTTTTTGTCTGTGCTAAGTTCGGTGTTGCCATGTTAAAAATGGGAAACAGCTGACAATGCAGTAGAAATTCCATCACATTCGCAGTTTTGCTTTATGAATGTGCATGAATTTAATTCTGAAAAAATATGATTTCGAAGCACTTTACCACTTTGTATTAATATTTCTATAGTGTTAAAGTATTTATTTACAAAATATAAAATAATTTCTGTTTTAGAGCGCAGTATACAAAAAAACTCAGCTGTTGTACAGTATGTCAATTAAGTGTTATAACTGATAGACAAAAGTACGGCAACAAATTCGTCTATTTCTATGGCATTGGATTTCTTTTTATGACATTTATTAAACTGGCAGTGTGAGCACAAAGTCAGTGTGAGCACAAAGTTTTATTGTTGAAACCAGGTTTTAACTTTAGGTGTGAAAAACCCAATTTTTTATATTGTCTTGACGAGACGATAACAAATAGTTAGAGAATACAGGGAATTGATGGCTTTTAAAAACTCTGATGTATTTTTTAATCTATTTTGTAATATATTAAATTGAGTTGTTTAATATAAATTAAACTTACGAATATTGGTTCCATATTAAATATGTACGAGTTTCTTACCTAAAAAGAAAAAGAAACAAATATTTATGTATTAAAAAAACAAGCTAAAAAAATATATTCAAACTTAAAACTAAAATCCGTTTGGTAGATAAAATTTACCATCAGTGGCAGCACTGGCTTTGATCTTAAAGATACAAATTTTTTTTTTTATATTATTTAAAGTATTTGTCTAAAAAAAACTTTAAACCAAAATACAATGAAACAGAAAGGCCAGTGATTACTAAATTGCTCATGTTTATTTGCTATACAGCCAGTAATAACATCACCATTAGCAACAACAATACAAAAAAAAAAAAAAAAAAAAATAAAAACATTTAGGCTTCTTTCTATTCTCGTCTGTGTTTATTTGCCGATCGTTATGAATAAAAAGAAGTCTACGAATGTCTGGCTCTGTCTATTGTTTTTTTGTTTTTCAATATTTGTTTTGGATTTTGGTAGACAAAGCTGTTTTCAAAAACCTTGAACTTGAAAGTCTATACTATAAACTTTTTTCAAATAGAATTTTATTATTGGAATGCACACACAAACACAACTAAAGGCATTAGCTCGTTGAAAACATTTATTTTAAGTTTAATATCATCATGAGGAGGGCATAAATTAGATGTATACATGGGTATGCATGTACGAGAACATATACCCAATACATATTAAGTATGATTACGGTGACCATATTTTTTAACACAAAAAAAGTACATTTAGAAATGTTATACAATTTTGTTTACTACTAACTTTATGGGATATATTATATGCATAACAGACTTATTTACATATATTAATATTTAAAAATTAAATAAAATATGACCAGATCTTAAAATATGTGCAGAAAAATTACTGTCATAAGATAAAAACAATTTAATTTCTGCACAGGCCATTTGATGATTATAATTTCCATTGTATTTTAAAGAAAAAAAATAATGAATAATAAAAAAGGGAAAATAAAGGAGAATTCAATTGAAAAAGGATACTTTAATTTTTTTGAATCTAAGAAGACATCGTTAAAAAAAAGAGCTGTTTTCTTAAAAAAGGACGAATGGTCACCGTATGTATGATACATACAGTATGGCCTATTTTTTTTTTTTTTTTGGAATGCATTTTAGTGCCTATTGATAAATTCATGCTGTTAAATTGAATTGTGTGACATCATTGAAAAATTATTAAAACTCTAGTTAATATATTTAGGCTCTACAAATATTTTTTGTCGGTGCAAAAATCATTTAATTAAAATAGTAGACACACTGAAAAAATAAATAAAGTAAACAAGTAGATATTTGACAGCAAATAAAACTGTGTTCTGAAATTTTAACTCTGCAATTCAATTTAATGAACCTTTTTAACTGCATGGATCTCCTTTAATACTTTTTTTCACAAAAGGACGAAAAAGCTTTCCCTGAAACAGCAACATAATCAACTGAAATATTTTACAAAAATATAGACCAGAAGTCTTTAAATAGGCGAAATATTAAAACTCATGTAGAATTTGCAGTGCAATAGTTTTTTTTCCTTTTTGCTGAAAGACCCAACAATTGTGTAAAAAATTGCCTAAAATACTAGTCTGGAAATTATGTTATAAGTCTCTGAACACACCAAAGGAAAGTAATAAAAATAATTCAACATAAAGTTGTGCATAATTATATACCCATTCAATACAACAATGCGCAAAAGTGGGCAGGACTTTAACTTCCTCTACAATTAATAACAGACGACGTAAGCTTCCAATGAGCCAATAGTCATTTTTCATTTTGTTATAATTTAATTGACATAGTAGTTGTAAAGTCATATTTCATAAAATAATAGGGCAAAAAAAAAAACCGATCAACTGATAAGAAAATGATTTGTCATTGTGTGTGTAACGCAGCGAGATATCCCTCTAAGACCCCATAAAGTATGTAGATTCTTGATCACTGATGAAAGCTTAGGCGATCTAGCCATGCCCGTCCGTCCGTCTCTGGAAATCACGATACAGTCCAAACGAAACGAGCTAGACCCTTGAAATTTGGTATAAATACATTTTGAAGAATAGTACAGGTCAAGTTCGCAAATCGGTTGAAGCGAGCCAGAGGAAAAAAAAGTTCACCCAAGAACAACTAAACCAACCTCTAAAAAACAACATAAATTTAAAAATTTTTTTTAAATTTTTTTAAGCAAGATATATTTTTTATGATCAATTTTTTGGACCCCGCCTCCTTTAGTGGGCATTGATGTAACATATTTCATGGGAAAAATAGTGTAAATGTATAATTTAAACCTACATTCCTTAAAAATTAAATTTTAAAGATTTTATGACGATCTTCTTTTAGCCTTCCCTCCCCCACATTTGCCGCTAGATGATCGTATAAAATTTTTTTTACACTCCAAAAATTTACTTTTTGATGTTTTTTATGGCAAAGGTGGGATGTCTCCCCCATGGCCCCTTCCGTAGTGACCCCTACAAAATAGAGTTTTTATTTACTAAACATTTAGAGGGTATTTAATATTCGACCCGGTCTTTGTCTTGACGAGACGATAACAAATAGTTACAGAATACAGGGAATTGATGACTTTTAACAATTCTTATGTATTTTTTTAATCTATTTTGTAATACATATATTAATATATAATTTTTTTTTCTTTTCAGGTAAGCAAGTTACACATATCTAAACAGCAACCAATATTTGTGAGTATAATTTCTATTAAACAACTTTTAAAAACTTTGATATATCAAAATCTTTATAAAAGTCTAGTAGAACTTTTCCAAAAATACTATATATATTATATACAACACTTTTTAAATCATTTCATAATGTAGCAAACTTTTATCAAATAAAAAAAAAGAGCTATAATAATACCCACAAATAAACTCCTGGCATAGAAGTTATTATTCCTTGCCCTGTCATCCCAGTTTAAAAGTAGCAGAGACAAACAACAAATTCCCTCGTAACGACCCACAAAACTTCATGCCAACTTTAGTCAAGAAAAAGATACGGGACATACCAACAGTAATAACAAACAACAACAACCACAACAACAACAGCAGCAAAAGAGTTGAAGTAAACAACATGAGGCAAAAGTCATGATGCCACGTGATGTCGGGCACCGGTTGAATTTTCCCAGTTATTACAAAAAAAAAACTAGAACACAAAGTAAAATTGTAGCCAAATGCTGCATGTGAAAGTGACAATGTCGTCACTAAACACAACACCACTACCGGCACGATCTGCAACCAACCAACGAACCAAATACAAACTACTGCAGGCTGCAACTGCATGATGATGACGATGATGACGACTAAAATGATGAATCAACTGTAGACGTTAGAAAAACCTTGGCCATCAAAGCTTATTACAAACACACACTTATATAATATTTCTATTTTCTATGTTCGCACGTGTATGCATGTGTACACCATGGCGGGTGCATTCAGGCAGTCTGTGTGAGAGAATTTGTATGTGAATGTGTGTGTGTTTGTGCCTCAGCAGTAGTTTGTAAACTTTCACTTTCTATTCGCACGTCGTTGCATTTCTGCTGAATAAACGAATGAATGAACTTGTTCGTTAGTTGGACTATTAGCTTGTTTGTCAGAGACTGTGTGTGGCTGTGTGTATTACAAAAACAAGCCGTTTGTATGTGTGTGAGTGTGCGTGCTAATACGACTACATAAATGTAAACTGCATGTATACCAAAATGCTTGGGTACATTGCTAATTTTTTTCAAATTAGATTTTTTTAAATTCAAATTTTCAAGTTTTGAAGAAGAACTAACTATTTATTTACATTTAATTTTTTATTTTGCACAAAATAGGGGAGAAAGTGCTTTTACTTCCAAGTTAGTATTATTTTCCAAAGTGCTATTTCCGGAATATACTTTTACATACTGAATTATATTAAAAGGTTTCTTCAAAATACATTAAAATTATCTAAGGATAGTTGGCTGTACATGTAATGAAATTGTTGATGTTATTACAACATCGTCAAGTTAATGAGAAGTCTAATACGTGATGCTAAAACTAAAACAACACTCATTAATCATTATCATTCCTTTTGCTTTTTTATAACTCATAAAATTACTTTTGATTACTTTTATGTAGTTTTTTAGTTTTTGTAGATGAAAGTTTGATTTATAATTTATTTTTTTTGGGGAAAATAAAAAATTTGCAATACAATAAAAAAAAGAAAAATTCAGAAATTCTGATGACACCTTGACAACTTCTCAAATTGCTTGGTAGCCCGTGCTTAGGTGCTGTTGCTAACCTGGTCAATTTTTCGGGGGGAGAGAAACAAACGGAAGAGAAGCAAATAGTCAGCTTCAAGTGCTTTTGAAATTTTCATTTTGCTGTCTTGTAACTGTAATCATTTCCATTATAATAAAATAGTGTATTTCTACTGTAATAGGCATTGAGAGTTTGAAGATGAAAAAGTGATAAGTTTAGCAAAAAGAATTGCTAAGTGTAGGAAATGTCAATAGTGAAACTGTGCTGACTTACTATCATCGACACAGTCACTAGTACTAGTGACTTATAATGCCCCAGGCAGTGATTTTTACTATAGACATTTAACATGTGCGTGTCATTGCAAATCCACTACTGACATTGGAACTATTGAGTGGGTAGTTCTTTGAGACCATATGTAGACATTGCAACCAGTGATTCACTAGTACATTTTAGTAATTCTAGTCTACAGTTCTACAGCCTTTTCGAAAATAACGACAATGAAAATTTTTAGTTTAAAATGTCTAATTATGAAAATGTCGATTATGAAAATGAAATGTAATGAAATTGAAAATGAAATGAAAATATTAAAAGACTAACTGCCAGTCTCACGATGTCACTCTCTAATGAATAATTAAATGGAAAACAAAAATAAAATTTTTGAGTTTGTTTTTGTTTAATATGTAATTGTGCGCCAGAACGATACCCACTGACATTGTGGGCAGGCAATTGAAGTCGTTTTTTTTATTAAAGAATAAATAAAATACTGATTCATTTCAGTTAACTTATTTTTCTCATCAAAGGCACATATACAAATCTAGACGTCGTATAGACAATTTCTCCAAGCAGTCACAAAAATTGTAGACAATAATGGGGACTTGGGGACTTTTTTTCTAGATTTTCTTCATGGAAGACATAGTTTCTTGCAGAGGATAAGGTTAACGCTGTTAAACAGAATAAATAATTCGAAAGCGAGCGTATATTTTAAAATTTTATAAACTAACTAGTAAACAATTATTTAAAATTGTATATCCAAAATGTCGGATTAGAAATGTGTAAGTATCGAAATATTTCGATATATTAAAAGACTAACTAACGAAATATTTTGATAGGTTAGAAAAAACTATCGATTCTAGATTATCAAAATTTAGAAGAACTATCGATATATCGATGATAGTACAAAATTGTTTTTCCTTCCCATAGATTGCATTTAATTTGCAAAATAAAATATTTTTCAACAGAACAAAATAGATCACGCCATTCGATCGATATCGAATGCTGCAATTGTTTCTCTAGCCCTACTGATTATGTTTAAGTAAATTTAACGATTTTGTAAGCCGATGGTGAAAAATGTGTTGCTGCACTGTTTAACTCTTAACTATCGATAGTGATTCAAAAATATCGATTGTTTTTAAATATTAATCGATTGCAGAATAAAACCATCGATAGTCACAAATAATAGCAATCGACAGTTCTCCACCTCTATGTCTAATAACGTTTAAATTACCACATGCATAACAAGTTGTAGTTCATGCCTACAAGCGGAAATCAGTCTATTCAATATTAAGATTTTGTACAGAATATATTAAATTTGGGATATGATAAAACACCGGATGAGGGGCAATTCGATTGCATCATTTGTTTTAACTTTATACCAACCACTTGTTAAACATACTTAGGATTATTATTACAACTTCATGTTAGTTAAATGTAGGATTTTGTCTGACGTTTAAAAATTATTCTATTGTTACAACTTCACTCAAGAATAAATTGAGCTAGAATTTGAAGGCAGGTCCATCCCATCTGCTAAGTTAAAGCAACGTTAGAATAATGATGTATTTTTTCTTTACCCGATGAACAAATACTTTCAACTAACATGAAGCTGTAATAATATTCCTTAGAGCTCTAAAAAGACTTTCTCCTAATCACTTTGCAATTGGCCCCCTATGCATTTGCAAAAAAAAACTTATTCATCCAACAACTACATGGTTGTTGTACATTAGATTATTTACTAAGTTGTGGCGTCTATTCCTGAGCTCTTTTGATCTGGTCTAGTTTTTTTTGTTTGCTTTTATATTTCGTCGTCGTTCACCAATGGTAACGGCAACAAAAAACATCATCATCATCATCAGCAGCAAAATTTAAATAGAAATTGCATGAATGAAGAATGAATGAATGATACAACTACTAGATGTAAAAAAAGAAGAAGAAAAAAAACTAAACTACCAGTCGATTCTGTTACGTATGAATGCATGCAAGTCTGAAGGCTGAGTTGGTTAGTTCGGTTAGAGGTTGGGTATTTGTGTTTTATTTACTAACACTCTACTGAATGGCCTTAAACTAGAGTGGGGGAGATGTGAATATGTATTCATGTATGTATGTAAGTAGTAATATGTTAACGGTGACGGCAACTATTGTACTTTGGCTAGACGACTGTTCTAAAGTTCCCTAACGATTGCAAATGCTCGTGCAACAAAAAAAAAATGAATAATAATTTTGGTATTTGTTGGCAAATGTGTTTGTGCACATTTTACATTGGCCTTACATTTCTACACACCGTACACACACTTGCATACGGATATTTATACTAGTGTGTTTTTATGCATTTCATCTAGGTACAATGTGGTGCAGCTTGCTTGCTGTACGAGTGAGTGTGTAAGTGCACACTTCATTGTAATTTGTTCACAGCTGTGTGTAAAGCTTTTTGTTTTTGTATTTCTGTTGAAAACAGACTTGTTGGCTGCTGGCACTATTAGTTTTAGTTTAGAAGGCGGCCAAAGGAACCAACAAGAGAATGAAGAGGTCACTAGGGATTGCATAGACATGCATGTGTGTATGTATAGTACGTATGCCAGATAAACATACTCGGTATGTGGATATGTAATTTGTAAAGTTTTTGTTTGTTGGTCTCTTGGTGGCTTCTGCAGCTATTGCTGTTGCTGCTGCTGCTGCTCTGGCTGGTTGATGATGTCTAACTATTTTACATTTGCTGTTTGTTGGCTTTTATGACTTTTTGTGTCTAGCGTAGCGAGCCAAGCAACAAGTGTTATGGAACTTTTCTATTACACTTATGGTAGACATGAATGACTAAAAGGTTTTATGTGCTTGTTTATGTGTGAAATTGTCTGGCTGTTGCTTGTTTGGGTTTTAGGAGTGATTTCCTGACCTTGTAAATCATTAAACTATATTTACACACACATGCTTACATATGTGATTGTATAAATACAAAGAATAAAGGCCTAAGGCATGATAATATGATTGCTTTTAGTATATAAAATCCAATGGAATATAAAATTTGAGACATGAAATAAAAATCACTGTATAATTCAAGGTCAAACATATTTCGTTCCGTTATTGCATCGTTGCCATATCTCAAAAAAAAAGATAAAACTGAGAGAAAAATGAGATTAAGATTTTAAAATCTACGCTTTCAAATACGAGATCACAAAATATATTTTGCTGTAACTTCGGTTCAGCCTAAGTTATAATGCTGAACTTTTGCTTTAAATATGCAACTGGTATGAGAGAACAATTTTGTTTAAATAACAAAAATTTTTGATTTTTTAAGATATGACTATGTTGCAATAAAGGGGGGATTTTCTGATGGAGATAGAAATGAGATACCTTGTGTCTGCTACGGCTTTACTGAAATTAAAGAACGACTTGACTTATAAGCCTGTCTCAAGCATTTTGAATTTTGCGAATACCGGGGAAACCCAAAATATGGGCTAAGTTACTTTACAAGAATTATATCCACAATTTAAAAAAAATATGCTCTTAAAAAAAAAGACGAACGCGTAAAAAAATAACTTTTATTTAAAATATATTGTTCTTATTATTCAGCCTTTGATTTTTTTTATTTTAAGTAATAATATTGAGCTTGAGGCTTATTTTTATAAAATAATAACTTTAAAATTATTTATTTATTATTTTTGTATAATAATAAATAAATAAATAACTTTAAAGTTATTATTTTATAAAAGTAAGCCTCAAGCTCAATATTATTACTTTTATTTAAATATTTTTCATTCTAAGCACTTTTTGTAGGCACTTTTAATATATTTTGTACGTAAAATAGTAAAATAAGGACGAGCATTTTTAATTTCGCATTTTGAATAGACGAATGAATGTCCCCAATACCTCATTGAATTTATTACGCTCACATGAACTGCTATGTTGCTTTTTTGTTTTTTGCTCTACTCATGATCGCTTGAGATCTTTTTATATTAAAAATCTTTATATTTTTTCAATACTTTGGTAAAATATTAAAAAAATTTAAATTGCTAATTCCTCGACGTTTAGATTTTTAACAAGATTTTGGTAATTTTTTCATAAAATCAATTGAATTTTTTATTATCCAATATTTCGATATCCTGTGGATATCTTCTTCAGGGCAATAATTATAATTAAAATTAATATAACAATATTTCTAAAAAAGTTTTAACGAAAAAAATATACATAAATATTTTAAAACAATTTTGTTTTTTTACAAAAAGTTTTTTTTCAGTTTAAAAATATTTTTAACCCCACCAAAAAGCTTAAAAAATGAGATATGGCAACACTGCTCACTAAATAAAACTGAGTGCAAATGACGGCATTCGATATCGATCGAAATTTCCATTTTAATTGTATTGAAATTTCGATCCATATCGAAAGCGGTAATTTGACTCCTGAACTATAATTTGTATTTTGCAATAGAAATGCATGTGATACATTTTATTTGGTGCCACTGTATGCTTAAAAACAAACTTTCCATCCCTGCTAAAAAAAACAACAACAACAAATTCTTAAATGCTCTAGCTTCATTTGGCTTCTCTAGACCTTTTTTAACCCACATTTAATTGATGCTGATATATTTAGTCATAAAAGTAGGTATGAGACAGACATTTTAGTAAAATTTAGTTTGAAAATTAAACAATTCCTAGAATTAATTTAGTGTGTCTTATTTTCTGACTTAGTGATACTTTGAATCTCCTTTTTCTTAAGTTTCTTTTTATTCTTGTTTATATTTTATACACTTTCCGTTAGTAGTTTTATTCCGTTTGGTTTTTGCAATCTTAAAAAGTAGCTATTGCATATTTAGATGTTAGTGTATCAATAGTACAAACATACATTCACATATGTATATGTATGCATATAATTATGTATGTAGGTGTATAAATCTAATAATCAGTTTATAAAAAAATAATTTTTAATCTTTATGTACTGTTCCATTGAAATTATTATAAATTGAATTTTTTCAGGGAAATTCTGAGCTTAAGTCATCAAAGTGGAATTTTCATCCGATAACGATTAATTTTAGCAGATCTTATTAGCAAACATCTCCGATTTGTTATTGCAATATAACTTAAAGCTAATTTTTCTCAATATTATGAATTAGTCAATTGGATGCCTTGTGCTCTAACCATCTCATATTATTTCACACCTTAATTAACCGATAATAGCAACAAAGACCTTTACTCGTTGTAGTGAAACAGAACACAGTCTAAGTTGGGAATCGAACCCACAACCTCCACACTGATGGGCTAGCACACTCAGAATATTTGTTTTAGTATTCTTTGTACATATCCATCCATTAATGCAACATAGTCATATCTCCAAAAATTAACATTTTTAGTTAATATTAAGATATGAATTTTTATTTGGGCTCAAGTTCAAATCTGCAATCTGCAAACTATTTTTCTATGCATTTTTCTTAAATTCAAGTTATTTTCATTAAGGGTGGAATATTAGAAATTTTTTTAAAATATTCTAATATTTCACTATTAATAAAAATAAGCTGAATTTAATAAAAATTCATAAAATAAATAATTTGCTTATTGAAGATTTAAACTTGAGCCCAAATAAAAATCCTAATCTTAATAAAATTACTAAGTTCGACAAATAAAATGTACATTAAATTTTTAGTTATTTAAACAAAAGTGCTCTTTTATACCATCTCCATATGTAAAAAAAAATTTCAGAATTATTTCTCAAGTTGAACCGAAGTTGTAGCAAAATATATTTTGTGGTCTCGTATCTGAAAGCGTACATTTTAAAAACTTTAATCGCAATTTTTATCAGTTTGATCTTTTTTGAAATATGAATTACGTTGTAATAATGGAGCTATATGTCATTAAATCATAGCAAATTTCTATTACGCACATAAGCGTGCAGTAACGTGAGGTAAAAATATAAAAACTTTTTAAGTAAATATACAAACGTTTTTTAAGTAAAAACTCTTTTTTTAACGTGATCGTGCATAATAGTGAATGAAAAGTCAACAACGAACTCATCTCTATTGCATAAAATTAAACAGATTGCAAAATATAATCCAGGAACAAAAAAAAAAAAAAGAAAAACAAAAAACAAAAGACACTACAAACCCCATTATCATCGTCATGAACATCATATGGGGAACTATGCTCGTCATCAGACGAAAGAACACTAATAGTGCAAATGTATGTAGACATTCACACACTACTTCACTATATGTATTTGAATTTTTATACTACAGTAGACATCGGATATAAGATAATCTGATACAAAAATCCCTGTTTTGGAAAAAGTAGAAAAAACATGATTTTCCCTAGAAAAAACCGGGGGTATTTAGAAAAAAAGTTTATAAACACTAACATCAGAGAATTTTATAAAAAATAGTTCCTACAAAACAATTTTATATAAAAAGTCTTGCATTTTATTAAAAAATTATTATTTATCAAATAATTACAGACTATTTCACAATGTCCAAAAGCTATTCCGTTTTTGTTTTAAATATATTTGTATGAAACCAGTCATTTCATAGAACTTTCCAGATATCAAATGGGGTTCGGAACAGTTATAGTTTAAGAAAAATAAATTCTCATGTGGATTAATATAGTCATTAGTTCGATAATTTTGTTTGTTCACTTACCCATTCATCCAGATATGGGTCTCTTGGTGAAAAATAATTTTTGGATAAAAAATTAGGATCAGAATAGAACACCCATTTAGAGAAAATGGGTGATTTGGCAAAACATAATTAATAAACATCGTGGCCATTTTAAAAATGAATAAAAGCGTCAAATATATAGTAAAAAAATTACGAAAAAAGGTAGAAAGCACCAAGAGAAAAAAATCACAACTAGAAAATAATGTAGAAAGCATTATTTCGGGCACATTAAAAAGGGCAAACCTGGACCTCAAATTGAACAAAGCAAAAAACTTTACAGTCCAACCTAAATTACGACGCAAAGCGCAACATAATTTAGCGCTGAAATGATTAACCTAAATTAAAGCGTTAATCTTGCGCCACAATCAGTAATGTTTACTCACTTTAATTTAAAAAGAACTCTAATTAGAAATAAAAGATGAACACGGTAAATTGACCGAAAAGTAGCTAAAGTTACATCACTTAACAAAATGAACAAAAGTGCTTTTGCAACAAACTTCACTTCATA
Source organism: Linnaemya tessellans (assembly GCA_951800035.1). NCBI lineage: Eukaryota > Metazoa > Arthropoda > Insecta > Diptera > Tachinidae > Linnaemya > Linnaemya tessellans. The sequence goes on from OX637536.1 coordinate 30,476,479, forward strand.
ACGAGCTGTCAAAATTGGATTTTTGAATTGCTAAGCGTTGGCACCACTTTATTTTGGTTGGTTTCATACATTTTGAATGGGCATGAGAAATTTTTACAGCCACACAACGCTTTGCGTCGTAATTTAGTTTGGACTGTTAAAATAAAAAAAGTATGTTAAAATATCATAATGAATGATTTGTTAGTGCTTTTTGTTTGTTATATGGTCAAGTATGTCTATATGCCTGCATTTCATTGGTTCTTACACCAAATAATCAGTAGACTTTAACTTAATTCCAAAATAACAAAACCTCTCCTCATCTTATACATAAACTCCCAAAAATGAATTGAGAATTACACAAGCAAAACCATAGGATTTAAAATTCAAGAAAACACAACAAACAAATTTTATTCGATATAAATCTATTTTGTTTTGTGGTTTTGGAATTAGGTTAAAGCCTACTGATGATTTGGTGTAAGAACCAATGAAATGCAGGCATATAGATATAACTTGACCACATAACAAACAAAAAGCACTAATTTAATTGAGACAATATGTCGAATAAACGATTTTAAAAATGAATGATCTATTTTATTATCCATTAATTTAATTGAGGATTAAACAAAAACTAAAATAGCAATTAATAAGAAACAAACAAAATAAAGGTAACGTTTTATTGGAAAACAATTTCCTATTCAAATATATCAGATTCATAAGCATAATCATCGGCCACTAAACGATTTTAATAAAATACTTTTATAAGTTTGATTTGAATTAATTTTTAAGTAGACATTTTAACACAATTTCTAATCGTACATAAACTACGCAACAAACAAAAACACATGGTTGTAAAAAGAAGCACTAAAAAGCGTTAAAAATACATTAAAAAAAAAGATATTTTGAAAAAATAAAAGTGTAACGGGACCAAAAAAAGTATCACAAAATGCCCGAAAAACGTTAAAACAGCAACATTGTGAATAAATTACAAAACATTTAACAAATGTAACTTCAACAAGATGGCCGCTATCAACAGTCAAAGTTCGAAAGTTTTTGTTAGAAGACCTTTTTGTAAAAAAAATGTTTTGATATTATTATAGCTAATATCCACTGTATGGCTATATACATATGTACCTACTCAAATACTACTTTGTGCTGCTCTACGTGGTCTTGGCTGTTAACTAAAATTTAACCTTGAAAATAGCAAAAATAAATGCAAATATATATGTATTAACAAACGATCTAAATTAAAATAAAAAAAAAAGCTGAAATAAAATAAAATAATATAAGTACGAAAAACAGAACTTTATGGTGTTGGCTTTTGCAAGAGAAAAAAAGAATCAAAAATATATATGTATGTATATAGAGACATACATATGTACATACTTACTTATGTGCAGATGTATGTACACACATTTTAACATTTAATTTAGACGGGAATCCAAAGGAATATTTGCATGTATAATATATACGAAATAGAATACAGTTGCGGGAAACCAAATAGTAATACAGTGTTGGCAACCTTTAAAATTTATTAATTATCCAATAGCCAAAATAATATTACACGAAACGATCGAAGACGAACTGATAAATTTCTTAAGATACAACATGTATAACTTGTTGTTTTTAAAAGTTATTGTAAGAGCGCTGAGATAGATTTGTATAAAAATGGGAATCCCCTTTTTTGTGATAATATTTGACTTCTATTTAATAGTACCTCAACATTATAACTTTTCTGTAAACCTAACCGATCATCCAAAAAGTGATCAAACAGCAGTCTGCTTTTATTCAGAGAAACTAAAACATCAAATAGCTAAATTTATCAGATTCTGTTGGAAGTTTTATATTTATAACAGCTTAAAACTTATAGCTGATATGTATTACATATATTATATATGATATGTAATATATTATACAATATTTATATTTGAAAATGGAGAAATTTACTCGTATTCGGCTTGCTGATTGTTTTAAATCTTGTCTTTAATCATTTAATGACAGAATTTTCGTGTAGATACGGTGACCTTATTTTTCAACGATAAAAAGAGAACATTTGAAAATGTAATTTATTTACTATTAAATTAATTAGATATATTGTATGCATAACAGACTTACTTGCATATATTAATGGTTTTTTTTTTAAATAATATATGCCCAGAATTTAAAATATGTGCATAAATATTACTGTCATTTGATAAAATCAATTTAATTTCTGCACAGTCCATTTGTTGATTATAATTTCTATTGCATTGGTGATTATAACTTTTATTGTATTGATATTCTACCTTATTACGAACGGCGACATCGACGTCACATCAACTCGTCAGCAAAAAATTATCACTTGTCTACAGATAGTCGAGAACAATTACTTACTATTGACAATATCTTAGTATTCTTTAAGGCGTATAATATTGATAGAGGTTATTAATAATAGTCAATTATTGTCGAGAATAGTCAATTATTGTCAAGAAATGGCAAGTTTTGACGACATTTTAGAGTTTTGAGAATATAAAATTTTTAATTTTGGAGTTTAAAGAAAAGAAAGTTATATTTCACTCTGAGAAATAAATGGAATGTAATCACATTCATTTATTAAATAAAAATAAAAAATAATTTGCAGTTTTGCAGATTTGAACTTATAGCCTGTTGAGAAAATTAACATCCTGTAATACAATTTACGAAAAGAAAGTTAATAATAAAAAGAAACGACATTAAATGATAATTCAAATAACAAAGATAATTTTAATATATTTTTTATCTAAGAGGAATGGTGTAATGACAACGGGGGAAAACGAATGGTTACCGTACAAGTAGATTTAATTGCACTAGAAGACAAGATCGGCCATCAAATGCCTGAGCTAAGAAATTTAATGCTGATTAGTGGCATGTTCACAGTCATAGGGACAGCAGTCTACAAAATAAAATAGTTAAACTGACGGCTAGTGCTACATTTAAACAAAAAAATAATAAGTTTTAGATTTAACGAAGTTTTGACATACGATCCTGAAAATGTCTTAAAATTCCATTAAAAAATACACAAATTTTAGATTTATTCACAGAAAACTGTTTGAGTAGCTAATTTTTTTTTTTCAAAAACTAACGATACTCTCTTTTTTAACCAAAATCCCCTCACTAATACTAATATAACTGGCTTCGTTAGAGTGGGTATATCAGCAACCACAATGCTTATTTAAACAAATACAAAAACAAATTTTTAATACATATTTCTATATATATTAATAATATTCCCAAAAAAAAAATAAATAAATATATAAAAAATAGAGTGTGAGTAAGTGAAAAGAAAAGATCTCACGGTTTCAAAATTCGTCGAGACTACAACAACTCGCAATACATTAATGCAGAATACAACGACAACAACATCAACAATAAATACACATATGGCAAAAAAGCAGCCAAAATTTTGGGAACAAAAATTCTAATACATAAAGTAGAAATTTATAAAAATCGAGTAGAGAAGAGGAGAATAAAATAAAAAAAAAATACATAGAAACAACAAAAAGTAAAAAAAACGCAATTTGCAAAGAAATTCAGTTCTGAACACACTCCCTCAAACATTAAGAGTAAAAACAGCAACAACAAGAGCAAAAAGTGTATTAAAAAAACCTCAAACAAACTCCTGTTGGATGATGACGACGGTGTTTAATGCGTTGTTGTCGTTGTTATTTTCAAATATTCTATTTGTTATTGCTGTTGCTGGTATTGTTGTTGGTGTAGTTGTATGCGGCGTTTTTCTTATTTGTTTGAATATTTTGGGCGCAGCAGTTCGCGTGGTTCAAGTGAATATTTTGGATAGTTTTTTAGCAGTTGCTTAATGCGCTTTTTTAACGCTGGTCAGGGTCAGTTGCGCATATTCCACCAACAATAAACAACAGCAACAAACAAAATATATATATCCTTGCTGTGCACAAAATTAATATTTAAATAAAATTCAAAACTTTTTATAATTAAAATTTAAGCGCTCGGTCGGTCGGTCGTTCAGAAAAAATAAACGGTTTAAAACGAAAATAAATAGGTACCTACTTATTTAAATTAAAAATTAAATGTAAAATAAAATAATGAACTATATAATATGCAATTTAAATTGTTAAAAAAATGTAGTTAACGGAAAATTATAAAACTGTAAAAATTTTAATTTTTAAGAAAATTTTGAAAATTAAATACAAATTAATTAAATATTTACATACATGCATGTTTATGCATGCAATTAAAAACTGCATTGAAATTTTAAAAGATGAAATTCTTTCTTAGTCTAATGCGATATATAAAGAATATATTTATACATCCACAAAATAAAAACCAAAGTTTATTATTTAACAATAAAAACTAAAAATTAATCAGATTTAAAATTGTGCAACATACGTTTGAAACTACATATTTAATTCGAAAAAATATTGCAGAAAATTAAGCTTTCAAAAGCTTAAAAATACTGTAGGTATGTTTAGTAAAATAATTCGGGAATTAAATTTGAACTGCTTAAAAAATATAACTACCTGCCGCTCATGCACGTTGTAATAAAATTTAAAAAGATATATGTATGTTAGTACATATCGGCCTCCTAGGAGATTTAAAAAGTTAAAATCGAATTTAAAAAAAATTAAATAAAAATGAAATAAATAAATAGACTCTTTCGCCTAAATAAAAAAAACTGAAGTAGCTCAAATATCCGATTGTGTAAAAATTAAAAAAAAAAATTATTAAAACAATTTGATCTTAAAGTCCCAGCTTATTAAAAAAAATTAATAAAAGTACCTTAATAAAACAATAAATAAATATCTACCCTGTTGGTATGTGTTGGATTTTTTTTCAATTGCTAAAAATATATGTACTAATATTTTATTAAAAACTTGGAAAATATTTCATGGGCTTAAAATTAAAAAACAAATAAATTTAAAAATTTAATTAAAAAAAATTTGGTGAAAATATGTACATATGTTTAACACAATCGAAAGCCGGAAAAAGTATTTGACTGAAAGTGCCTTAATCGTCCCCATAAAAAAAAAACTGCAGTAAATGTTGCAAATGAATTATAATTCAAACAACTAAAAATAAAATACAATAAAAGGTGAGATAGTGACAAACATTTAACCTTGGGAATGAAAAGCAAAAAATTCACTTTCGTAGCAAAAAAAAACAAAAAAAAAACGAAACAAAAACAAATCATAAAAGAATGATTAGATTATTTCTAGAGTGGCCTTTGCTCTTCCTCTCTAGCTCTCTAACAAAATGCACTTGAATAAAACTACTAAACATAAAAAATATTCAAAACTAAAATAGCTTTTATATAATAATACATATGCATGTATACATGTGTGCAAAAACTGCTATATAAGCATGTGTGTGTGTGTGTATGCATGCAGTGCGTGAAAATAACTCCCCTCAATCTTCAACCAAGCAGAAAGAACAGAAACTTGAAAAAGTCTCAATAAATTCTAGCTGTTTTAATATTTTGCAAAATAAACACATACACACACGCATGCATGCATAAGTATATACTACATATGCATATATGTATGTATTAGAACAGTAGAAACACAACAAACATTATGCATTCTTTTATAGCAATATGTACGTACATATATATGTATGTATATATGTATGTATAAATATTGAGATGGATGAATGCATACACACATCCATCCATCCATATATTGTACAAACCACTAAGAACAAAAACAATCACGAGAGCTTAGTTCAAGCAGTTTACTGTTATACTACATACGAGTACATGTGTTTGTATGCAAGTGTGTATACCTATTTCTATGATTATTTTACTGTAAAAAATGAGAGTGAAATTTTTTTTATGATCAATTGTTTTTGTTTGGTCTTGTGTAGCCATACAAAAATGATAAAAAAAATAAAAAATTTACTTGTTGCTTTTTTTGGAATTAGAGATTTGTTCAGAGAAGATCATGCAATTATAAATAATAGAGATGCTTAGAGTGAATATTTTTTTTCCAAAGTAAAAAACCTTGACCATGAAACAAACAGGAATGATTCAATGGGTTTATTAACACCAATCTTTTTTTCATTTATTCATATTACGGCGTTGCACGTAGGCATGTACATATATTTACATACGTATGTATGTATGTACATATATGCATATGTACATATATGTATTTGTACTTATACTTATCTACTAAACAATTTTTCTTTCAAGTAGAAACAGCTTTGAAAATGTGACAAAGATGTTGACTTGTAGCCACCACCGAATTTTTTTGTGACATACAATGAAATCTAGATTATTCACTAATCCGGACAGCATTTTTCATAATATGAAAATTTAGGCGCTTTGTTGACAATGTTGCCAGACAGTCACCAAAATAGTAGGCATAGGTGATGACTTGGGGACACTTGTGCCCGGGTTAACTTCAGGGTACTTATAGATAAATACATTCTTACATAGATTTACATAAAGGGTGTTTTTTTATAGAGTGACACAAGTTTAAATCATAATAAAACAAGAAGATATATTATTAATATCAATGAAACAGGCTTTATTGGAATAACAAAATTTTATGAAATTAATGTTTAATATGATTTCTGCCATGTGGCCGCCACGGCTGGCTCGTAGAAGGCGCAAACTGGAACACCAATTTTCAACCACCAAAAAAAAAAATTCTTCCATAAAGTGGAAGCACACAACCCCAGTTGCTGAGAACAACGACGAATTGATTGATTAGGATCATCTTGAATGCTTTCCTGTGCAGCGGCTACAGCGTCCTCAGTGCGCACTGTTTGGCGTCTCACAGGATACACATTATCAGTAACTGTAAATGTGGTCCGCAAGCGATCTATTGCTGTTCGAATTATCCGCTCTGAAGGACGATTATGCAGGCCATAAAATAGAAGAAGTGCACGATGAATTTCACGAATAGAACAATTATTTTGATTAAAAATTTCAACAATTTGCACGCGTTGCTCTGGTATAGTGACACTCTAAAAAAAACACGCTATATAAATAAAAAACAGTTCAATTTTGTCGCCACATATATTTTGTAGGTCTTGAAGTCCAAGTTTTGCTTCGTTTCTGAAAACATCTTCTTTTTTTGGGGGGAGAAATGTGTAATGGGAGTCAAATTTCACTGAAAATGAGTTTTTGAAAATAATAGTTTTATAAATACAAAAACAATAATTTTATAATTCATTAAAATCTTGTATAAAATCTCCCTTAAAAGTAAACATCTAAATAAATGTCGATGCAGAAAAATTAAAAATATATAATTTTGAATGGACATACAGTTCAATATGAATGTAATTAAAATTAGAAACAGAATACCGATTTATTATTTTTCAATTATACTATGAAATTAAGTAAACTCGAATATTTTTTAATAATTGAATAACAAACATATTATACTATAATATAAAAATTTTTTATATTTTATTTCCATTTTCTTCCTCTCATTGCAGTTTACCTTTAATTTATCAATAATAAGTTGAAACTACACACAACAGAAACTACAAATCTTCTTCAAGAGCCGTCGTTACATTTGCAAATATATTTAAAAATAAAATTGTTAAGAAACCAATACAAGGAAAAGAAAAAAAGAAATCATTGAAACTTGCAGCAGTAGAATCGGAAAAGAGGATTAAATACACATAAAATATTTTTGTTGAACAAAAATTATTTATTTAAAGAAAGAGAAAAATAAACACACACACCCACATAAGGAAACGACGACTAATTTTTATATTATTTTCAACAAATATAATTGAAATATATTACACCATCTTTTAATACAACGCAGACACAATGGATGAAACTCAACATTTTTGTCTGCGCTGGAATAACTACCAAAGTAGCATAACATCAGCTTTTGAAAATTTACGAGATGATGAAGATTTCGTTGACGTTACATTGGCATGCGAGGGTCGCAGCATTAAAGCACATCGTGTTGTATTATCAGCGTGCAGTCCATATTTTAGAGATTTATTAAAGGTAAGTGAGAAATTCACTTAAACTTTTGTGATATTATTTTAAATTTAAATTATTTTAAATATAAAACTGCTGTTGCGTGCTCAAATTGTTGCTGGTATGTGTGCAATTGTTTTCTTTTTAATGCAAATAGTTTTATTCTTAAATTATACGTTAATGTCATAAATAGCTGTTTCAAACTTTTCACCAGCAAAACAAAATAAATATCATAACTTGCAAATATTCTAAGTTCTTAAGTCAGGTACAGGCAAACATATTTGTTATTAAAACTAAACAAGAAACTGCAAAACAAAAACGAGTACGAACGACTAATTTTTCTTTATACTGCAGACTGTGTAACATTATAAATTTAAAACTCAAATTTAAATGATATCCTTGCTAGGCAATTTAGCCTTCTACCTTTAACTGGCTTTTGCGCCAACAAAAAGATTTTTTTTTCGCCTAAAAGCATTTGCTTGCCTTTTACTACCCAAAACGCCTTAGCTTATGCTATATGCATTATGACAAATCTAGCACGAAAACCACAAAAATATAAAAGAACTGACTGCTTTACACTTTTGCATAGAATAAAAAGAATTGGCAAGTTAGTAAATAAATTAAAATGTGTACAAAGCACACAACATTTAAAATATTTGTTATTTTAAGTTGTAAATAAAAACATTTTGCCGTCATACTCTAAGAATACGCCTATTTTTATTTCCTTTTTTTTTCTTCTTCTACATTGCATTATTTAGAAATTCTGTACAAAAGAACAGTTTTGCAACTTTTCACAACTGTCGACAAAAGCCAAACAACGGCAGAAACAACTTTGCAAAAAGACATCTAAATATGGTTTCAGTTTTCAGCACGTGATATTTTATAATTTTTATTCTTATTAATTAGGTTGCTATTAAAGTTTTCGGCTAGAGCTAAATGCCACAGAAACATACAGGCAAAATAAAAACACAAAACAAAAATACTTAGTTAGTTGTGTTGTGTTGTACCTGCAAGATACTCGTACTTTATGCCAGCAAATGTGTATCTAAAATTTACAAACTGCGGCAGACATTTATGGTCTAATATAGCAACGTTGGCGGTGGAAGTAACAATGCCATGCTTTCTTAAACTAACACACACACACACACACACGTAGCAGCAGAGACAAAATCAGGCAAACTATAACGATAAACTATTTTAGAAAACATTTTGTAGTTATTGTGTATTGCATAGTTTTAGGGGGTTTCTTAAGAAATTCCCCTTCTTTTTTTTTTTGTTTTTGCTTACTTCTTGCTGTTGTGTTGAACGTGTGCCCGTACTTTTCTTTAATGTTTGTGGCATAAAAGTGAGCAAATTTCGTTTTATTTTAAAACCGCATCATTTTTAACTACGCTTTTTCTTTCTTTTTTTTATACTCGTAATTTTAATGCAATTATATAAAACTTTTTGTTAAAAAAACTTTTTGTTATTATTAAACTGGAATAAACAACGAAATAAAGAAGGTTCTATTAATGCAATTTTTATAGCATGACTTCGATGTAGCAATACAATAGTACCTACGAGTATTAAGTTCACTTTGGTAATTTAAGTAAATATTTTTAAAATTAGTTAAATTATCAATTTGCGAAATATGAAGCTTAGAAAGCTTAGGAAAACGGAACTTCCATGCAAAAATACTCTCAAAGAATTGCCACATCTCGTCCGAAATTTTACAAAATTGTAGTTGTACCATGAATGAAGCAAAAAAAAAAAATTATGCACGAGTTGCCAAACTGCAAGAAATATGAAAATAGCTTTTTAAAAATAATTATATCAAATAATATTACAGCAAAACTCGGGCTATAACAAACTACTTGGGACTATCACAAATAGATTTTTATAAGAAAAGTAACGAAACGAAAATTAACGTTATTTCTGCTTCAAACTGTTTAAATCACATCAATAGCGCTGCTTCCACTGATGTCTTCAGGCTCTAGTTATTTATTCATACGCATCAGCTGATTGAAAATGTTAATGAAAGAGTTAATTTATTTATTTCAATAATACTTTTCAAAGTAAATTTGCAACGTATCGGTGCACAGATGTCGACGGGGCAAATTGGACTATATGTCGGCGATGTTATTAACCCGACTTTTTATCCCTTCCTGTGACAGAACATAAGCAGTACCAACGTTTTAGACACGGAGAATTCTTCAAAATTCTGAGTCATTGAAATTATATAGTGCGAGTGAGATGCGACACACGAGAAAGAGAGTAAAAAATCATTTGTCTGGCTGTACTTAAAAAATAGTTGTCAACGATGTTTGATGTTGACTGACTGAGAACTGATTTGCAACTGTCTTAACAATTTACATTTTTATACAAAATTTATGAAACCGTAAAATCTAATTCATTACAAACAACAATTCGATATAAATGAGTTCGTTATAACGATGTATTTTTTGTAAAAAAAGGAACGCACAGCTTCTGTTCTTTGGTATAGATTTGCTACAACTAAGAATTCGTTGTAATCTATTTAAATTTTGTTTGCATTATTTATTCTACACAGGAACTTTAAATATTGATATAGAAAAAACTTTGTAACAAATTTTAAAAATTCTACGTTTTCGATTTTGCTGTATAATTTAAGTGAAAAGAAATTCACATTAAAATATGAAGCAAAAACGCTGCTGTATTCAGTTTAAAAAAATGTATATTTTTCTAATAAATTTATTTTATTACATTTATTAAGCTCTAGGTCTTTTTATAAAATTATTAACAATTTGATTTATTAATATTCAATATTTAGTTAACATTTTGTTAACATCGTCAGTAATAAGTAATGATATTAACTAAATGTTAATGAAATATTGAATTTTAATAAGTAAAATTTTTAACAATTATATAAAAAGACCCCGCGCTTAATAAAAATAATCAAATAAATAAAATAAAGGTCAATATAAGTTAACAGACATTTTTTAAAAATAGCACGTTAATGATGGGCTATAGGAACTGCAAAAATAATTATCAAACAAGGGGATACATCATCAAATAAAATCAATTAGGAACAAACTTGTGGGTGCTGTTGGCTGAAGTAGTAGAACACGAGACTATGAAGCGGAGAGTCCTGAGTTCGAGCCCCCGCTGAGTCATGAAATATTGTGTTGAATTCTTCTGATCAGCATTAGCGCATGATTGTGTTCGTTGTTGCCAGCCTGTTTCAATGATGAAGGCATAGTCACTGGTCACTGGACAATTACTGGCAGCGACTGACCCAATCATGTACTAAAAAAGCAGAGTAGCAGCACCCACCTTCGTCGGCCCTGTAGCAAAAACTAGCCGGCGATGTAAAAAAGGTTGAAATAGCTACAAAAAAAAAAAAAAAAAAAAAAAAAAAAAAACTGTCTATCTTCTCATCTTTCCTAATCTGTCCCCTCAGTACAATCCCCTCGTTTTCAGTTCCAGCGCAATGCATTGCATATATAGGGGACATCCCCTGAGTGCTGGTCCTACTCCTAAAAAAAAAAAAAAAAAAAAAAAAAACTTGCACAGGCAAAATGTTCAATTAAATTTTTGGTAAAATGTAGAAATGCAGGAATTCTACGAAACTTCGTAAGAAATTCAATAAAGAATTTTTTTTAATAAATTTTTGCGGGATGATGTAAGGGTTTCTTGGGTTATCTGGGCTTAGGGTTTGAATTTCCTGATCCTGTTAACGACTTTAGTTTCTTCCTCCCAATTACTTAAAAAATAGCTTGTTGAGAAATCTTGAGAAAAGACAAAATTTCGAAAATAGAAAATAAATTTTTTTTAAAAATGTTTCAAGACAGAATCTTTATTGTTAAACAAGTCACAAAAGAAATAGTATTCAACAAAAAAAGAATTTTACTCACAACCTCTTGTGAGTTTGGACTCTCTTGCAACGCAGTCTGCACTTGTCTATTATCATCTCAATGTAGTAACCAAAGTTGCAGTAAAATAGTGTATCAGTGCGCATACTTTACATCGAATTCAGCGGAATTGTTTATAACGTATACGTTTATCATTAGATGTATTTAGAATACATAACGCACTTCATCAACAGGAGAGTATTGTCTTGGAATTTTCTAATTTGCAAAAATTTTGCCAAAAATCATTTAAGTAAATTATTATCTAAACATGGTCACCTTGTTCAGTTTACTCTTTCATTTCAAGAATTACATTGAGGCCATTTTCGCGATATATTACCCATTACTTTTATACGATTACATATGCGCTGGTTCTCTTATATCATTACTGTGAAGTATACAACCCTTTCTATTCTCCTTTCCTCTCCCCGTTGATGTGTGTGAATCACTACTATCAACAAAAATCCATCATTTTCAGGAATATAGTATTAACTCAAAAAGTAGGTTTTTTGCAAGTAATTAAAAAACTTTGAATTATCTGTTTTTTTTTCAAATTTTAGGTCACTTCTTTGCAAAAGAAATTTAAATTTTTTATTATTCGATATTTATAATTATGATTAAGATTAATATAATAATCTCAATACGTGAAGAATTTTTTTGAGCTAATCAGGCCTAACGCATTCAATGTTAATAAAAAACCTTTATTACATTTTTTTCCCAACGTTTCGTCAATTGTTTGTTGACTTCTTCAGGGGTTTTTTTTTTGTCTATTTGAATTTTAAAACATACCAGTTACAATTTAAAAACATTGTTTCTTTTAAAGTTAGAGTTATACTCACAATATTGCGGTTCGTACTACATTAATTACATATACGTTGTTTTTGTTTTTAACAATTAAAGTCAAATTAAAAAATTAAATTTGTTTAGATCACAATTTGAAAAATAACTAAAATCAATTACTATAATAATATTTAAAAAAATGTATAACAGAAAAATTATTTTTTTGTTGCTTTTTTCTATATATAAAAAACTAAAAAAGCAAAAAGTAATTTTTTTGTTACATATAAACTTTTTTAAAAAATATTGTTATATTAACCTTAATTATATTTATTGCACTGAAGAATATATCCAGAAGATATCGAAATATGAGATAATAAAAAATTTTAATTTCTTTTGCAAAAAAGTGACCTAAAGCTTGATAAAAAAAAACAGATAATTAAAAAACCAAAAAAAGCCGAAGAATCGGCAATCATAATATTGAGCTGGAGGCTTATTTTTGTAAACGTAATAACTTTAAAACTATTATTTATTTGTTTATCAATATTTCGATATCCCCTGGATATCTTCTTCAGTATAACAATTGAATTGTAATTATAATTTATTAACAATATTAAAATTTTTAAATTATAGAAAGTTAAATATTTTTGTTGTTAACTTTCTATAATTCAAAAATTTTTTTATTGTTAACAAATTGTAATTACAATTCAATTGTTATCCTGAAAAAGATATTCAGAGGCCATCGAAATATTGTTAAAAAAAATAAATATAGGTTTGAAAGTTATTATTTTATAAAAATAAGCCTCAAGTTCAATATAATTATTTAGAATGAAATTTGTTTACGATGATGTATTTTAATTTTTAAATGCACTTAATGTAGCGCTTACTGAAAACATTAAAATAACGAATGATATAGATCAAAATGTTATAGATCAAAAGCGAAATATATATTCAGCAGAAAAAAGATTAAGAGAGAAATGTATATTTTCTAGAAAAAAGTTTGGGAAAAAATTTTGTGGACTGCGCGGAAAAAACTAGTTAAAAACAGAGCTCAGATTCACTCGATTTTACTCGCGAGTGAAAAATACTCGCGAAGAAGAGTACTCGAAGATTACGAGTGTTACAAAAAGTTTACTCTCCACTCGTTTGTTTTAGGTGGGAGTACTCGCGAGTACTCCTTTTTAAAAAATAAGAGTGGGAGTAAAAATCTTCGAAATAGAGTGAGAGTTTACTCTTAAGAGTAAAATCGAGTGGAAAAATAGAAACTGTTTGTCTTTGCTGACTTGTGTGTGCGTGTGGTTTTTGTGTACTCTTTCAGTCTTTCCATACAGTGCGCGTGTGCGGAGCAATTAGTTGGTTTTATAAAAAAAGTTTTATTATATTTTTAAAAGTTTACTTATATTTTCTATATTATAATGAACAATAAAGACATAAATAATGAAACTCGAAAATATTTTCGTTATGACTTTGAAGGAAACAACACAATTTGTGGAATTAACAATTGTGGAAAAATATTAAGTGGAAAATTTTTTTTTGTATGAGAAAGACTGAAAGAGTACTCGGCAAGAGTATAATATGCTCGATTTCGAGCGAATTTTACTCGCACTCGAAATCGAGCAAAGCATATGCGCTCTTATTCGAGTGGCATAGAAAAATAGAGTACACTCGATATTTTTTTTTGCACTCGCAGGAGTACCCGCGCTCGAATTCGATCGAGTTTCACTCTCTACTCGAATTCGAGCGAAGATTTCGGAGCTCTGGTTAAAAATATAAGTTTTTCTATTTTATTTTTGGTAGAAGTCAGCCGTGTTTAGAAATTTTGGTATAAATAAAACGAAATTACTTTTAAAACAAAAATAGTGTTGTGGAACTTAAAAGGTCTATGCCTGATAGAAAAAAATTCATTAATAAGAAGCTTATAAAATAAATTTTTTTATGAAAAATTGTCCTATTAAAATATTATAACTCGGAAAAATTTTGAAATTACCAAAACCAAAAAAGTGGTTTTAATTTGGTGCTCTTTGTCCAGTCGTTCCTTTATTCAAAAAAAAAACAATTCATAAAAAGAGTTAAAATAGAAAACTAAATTAATGGTGTCTTCTTTTTTACAAACATGTAACACATTTTTGCATTTCCTTTCTAAAAACTTCCACTGTAAACTCAGTGTTAAATCGAATACATATTTTCTTAAGGGATGATGGGCAACCTCCTGTTTCCAAAAGACATAATATGGTAATTTTTCTTTGAAAAGTGCAAAAAATATTGCACTTTTTTTAAGAGAACAGCATAAGATTTGGACATTAAAAATATTTAATCAAGTTTCTGAGAGGAGAGAAAAGGCATAAATATAAGCAAAAAAGGGATAATACACATCCATTAAATATTAAGTTGACAAAAACTTAATATTTTCTTGCTGTTTTTTTCAATGTTTTTTTTGTTTTTGTATAAGAATTGCGAAAGTTTACATTCTTGGCACTATCCTACAATTATAAATTATTTTACATGCCGACATTTTTGAATGTCATACATGTAGATCTTGCTAAGAGAACAACTGTGATTTCTTGAATCCTAGATCACAAAGCATCTGCAATTTCAAACTTATTAGTAAAAGATTTTTGAATCAAATGAAAGTTTTGCTATCAAAAAATATATAAATAACACACAATGGAAAACTAATTTGCAACAATTTCAATTTTCAACAATAATTCTTTCTTCTTCATCAGCCAGAAATCTTAATAAAAAAATTTACAATTAAAAGCAATTTGATTAAAACCCATTTTCAATCTAAAAACAAAATTTGGCATTTAAACTTAATGAAAAAAAAACTGGGCTGAAAAGTTTACTTGAAATTAAGTTGAAGGCAACAAAAAAAAAACGTTGGACAAGTTTGTGAAACTCAGTTTTTACCTCTACAGCCAAAGTTCTGCCTGCACCAAACGACAAAAATAGGCCTACTTGTGTATGCAAAAATTTATGTCTACAAGAAAAATATAGAAAAATTGAGACAATAAAAACTTTGAAGAAATCTAAAAAAGCCCAAAAGAAAATTAAAGAAAAAAAAACATTACACTTCGTAATGTCACGACATTTTGCATACTTTGAAGTGCAGAAAATATCGCACAGCGATATAAAAATCAAGCAAATAAAAAAGAATTTTACAAAAAAAAGCCAACACAGATTGCAAAAAGAAAGAACACAACATTTAATTTGCTAAATAGCAAAAAATACTTATAACTCAACAAACAATAATAACAACAATTGAACAGAGAGAGAAAAAACTAAATTATTGAAAGACACACGGAAAAAAATTAACAAATGCAACTTAACTAAACTGAAATCAACAGCAAATAAGTACAACCAACAACAACTTGAGAAAAAATAAAGTTAAATAAAAACATGGTCAAGCAAAAAATAATAATAATAAAATATATAATTTAAGTTACATTATCAAAACAAACAACAACAAAAAATTAACAAAATTATTTGTATAAAAAGAAGCCAATGCTTTGTAAAATGAAAGTAGACGAAAGCAAAAAGCTTCGTTACAAATTAAATGGCACAAAACTTTGTTGGCACAATCTGACAAAAATTGTATATTTTTTTTTCTTTGCTTCAAGAGGCACTGCAAGAGATATAGTTCTTCTTTTTTTTAACACAATGAATTTTTTATTTTTTATTTTTATTTTTTTTTTTGCTCTCTGAATAGGCTTAAATAATTTACAATAAATGAATTACAAAGCGTTGTGTTGCAGTAGTGCAAATAGTACGGGTATTATGCAAAAGACGCCCGATTGCCTAGTCAAAGCATTCTGATGAAATTGAAATAAGTTTTAAAATGAACAAACTTTCAACATGACAATTACTACTTGTGAAACACTAATGAGGATAATAAAGAAATGTACAAACACCTTAACTCTGCCATAGACAGTGAACGTTAAAAATTTGCACATTTACTCTTTGTAGTACTGAACTGGTATATTATCATTTCCTTTCATCTTTAGAGTTGGCTGACAAAAGCAAATCCTTTTTCTGATAAAGTTTGGAAATGAGTTTCTCTATCGACTGGAAAAAACCCCTGAGAACTAACATATGAACTAAACCTCTTGGTTTCAAACCAAAGTTGCTGATGGGTGATAAGAGAAAATGATACCCACTACACCAATAATTTTTCACTTTCACTTAAAAGTATCTTGTATAGACATATGGGTTAATTGTTTTAAATTTCTCATTTAACAGCCTCCATATAGCAAAATGCCATTTAAACTTCTTCACTTTTAACTTATTAGCCAAATATGATTGCTATATTTATTTCTTTAACATTTTTATATCTCTCCAAAAAAGAATTGAAGGATATATTAATTTTGTCATTCCGTGTGTAACTGAGCGAAATATTCCTCTGCGACCCCATAAAGTATATATATATATATATATATATATATATATATATATATTATTGATCAGTGATGAAATCGAAGACGATCTAGCCATGCCCATCTGTGGAAATCAGAAATCAGTCTAAACGAAGCCAGACCTTTGAAACTTGGTATAAATATATGTTAGGATAGCACAGATCAAGGGCCAAATTACCGCATTCGATATCGATCGAAATTTCCATACAATTTAAATACAAATTTCGTTCGATATGGAGTGCCGTAATTTGCCCCCAGGTTCGCAAATGGGCTGAATCGGGCCAGAGGGAATAAAGTTAAAGTCGGTCCTGTAGCAAAAATTAGCCGGCGAAGTAAAAAGGTTGAAAAAGCTACAAAAAATTATTCGCATCTTTCATCTGTCCCCTCAATGTTATCCCCTCCTTTCTAGTTCCGGCGCAAGGCACTCCATATGTAGGGGTCATCACCTGAGTGCTGGTCCAAGACAAAAAAAAAAGTTCCCCTAAGAAGAACTAAACCGACCTCTAAAGAACAACACAATTTTTAAGCGTCCAACTTTTTATATATAAAATAAAAAATATATTTTGGACTCCGTCCCTTTAGTGGTCGTTTTTGTACGAAAAAATTGTGTAAAAATTAGACAAATTGTATTACGTAAGCCTACATTCCTTAAAAATAAAATTTTTAAGCTTTTATGACGAAGCTGAGACGTTACCTGATCCTCTTCTGCCCTATCATTCCCTCCACCCCTTGGGCCCCTAAATGACCCTGTAAAAAATTTTACAATTAATTACCCCAAAAATTCATTTTTAATGTTTTATGGCAAAGGTGAGATGTGAGGTGCCCATCCGTCTGTCTCCGGAAAACAAGATATAGTCTATTTTACGACCCCGCCCCCTTTAGTAGGCGTTTAAGTTGCATATTATATAAAAAATAGTATAAATATTCAACAAATTGTATTCCTTAAGCTGATCTTAACCTGACCTTGGCAAAAAAAATTTTTCTACGAATATTTAGTTTTTAAGTTTTTACGATTTAGGTGAGATGTTTCCGGAGTGACCCTGTCAAAATAGAATTCTAAAATTGGGCACAGAAATATGCCTGTGACCCAGCAGGTTAAACATTTTGAACTTATCTCAGTCTCTCTCTCAATTGGACGTTAATAATTTATGCTGACGGAATTTTGTTTTAGTATAACTACCCAGGGGAAGGTTCCTACTGAAGCATTACATTATGCCGGAAGCATTGAAAGAAAGCTAAGAAGAAGATAATTTTTTGTAAGCATTTTTGGTACTTTGGAGTTTGCTTTGATCGTTGTCAGCACCGTTCAGTGACAAGTTAAATTTCTTTGTCATTGAAACAGGCCGACAACAATTAGGACTACTATTTACATACAATGTATTATCATTAAAATTCGATGCCATATTCGTGATTGAGTGCCGGATCAAACTCACGACTTTCGACTTTGTAGTCAAAGCATTTACCACTGCAGCCAACAGAACTCGAAAATTATGAATAATAGCGAAAACTCTTTTATGAAGTTTTTATATACTTTCTCTAGGACTAATTTCCTATCTGGCTGAAGGCATAGAAAAATTATTTTCTAATCAAATTGAATTAAAATTTATAGGCTAATTGTTCGAAATTTTTTGTTTTAAAACATGATAAATATTCCTAGGCACAAAGGAAAGTCAACAGCAGTATTTAGCTATTCAACTTGCACAGCAGAGCAGAACAGCTGTTTTCGAAAGCCACAACGCTTTCATCATCAGTGCTCATGTGTATTGTGTTTGTCACCACTTATTAGTTGACTTAGTTGAATATGATAACAATTCTTTAGACAAATTTTTATTAGGAAATTGCATACGAGAACTGTATAAATCTGATGTTAACACATTATTGTTTTAATAGCCGTGTTACCGTTTGATTATTTTCTTCATGTCCCATTTTCTGAATGTTTTGTTCCATCATACCTAAGCCAAACTTTTTTGGTTTGAATTTTTTTAAGTACATGTGAACGTTTTTTATTTTTAAAGTTAGCTCAAGCCACAGCTTAAATTTGTATGTAGTAAATATTTTAACGAATTTTTTGTTACATGATAAATATTCTAAGGCACAAAGAATAATTTTTTTTCAAAACTCAATAAGATCCTGGGCTTGGGATATGGAAGTAGCCTCCATTAACATTAATTTGATGACATAAATTTCTTTTTTATTGAGAGCTAAAGAAATACTTTTACAATAAGTAAATACACTATCGTTAAGACTTATAAACAAGTTATATTTCAATATAGGACTGATAAATATCAAAATCTATAAAAATTATTTTAAAAAAAACTTGTATAACATTACAGATTTTATTGCCCACTGTTTGTTGTACTTCCACCTTCGTGTTAAAATCCTAGAAAATCAAAGTTTTTTGAGTACGTACATATTTATTTAGATAAACTCTAAAGGCATTAATATTTAATTAACTGCAGATAGAATTATTATTTTAATTAGGTGCTTAACTGCAACAACAAATAAATTTTAAAAAACCCTCTGTTATATAACACAAAATGCAAGAAGCGAAAGAAAAGCACTTAATAAAATGAGAGCAAAACTACCAAAAACAAACATGAGCATTAACTCGTACCTACGAGCAGCAGAAGAAAATGAAAACGGTCATCCTTCTTGGAATTTTTTTTTTTTTTTTTTTTGGCAAATGAAACACTTGTAATGCTAATTGTCTTTTGAAGTTGAACGCCGCTTAAGTAGTGCAACTGCAAAACAAAATGTTGCAGCTGTTAAGCTTTGTTCAGTTATGCATTTGCTACGGGAGTAGATAATTTACTGTTTGTTTTCCTTTTGCAAACAGTTAAAGCTATTTGTTGGTTGGAAACAAAAGCAGCCTCCTCTAGAAAGTGTAATTGCTACACAAATCATTTATTTGATTTTACAAAACAAAATACATAATAAATATATTGCCCAAAATATAAAACGTACACTTTATAATATTAAGTTGAAAAGGAAAATGGCGTTACTCACAAATGAGGAGCGAGCCATAGTTAATTTATTGTACATGTGTCGTACATTGTACAAAACAAATGTATAGTACACACTTGTAAAATGTTATGGAATGGACTGAATGGTGTGTCCCACTTTTTGCTGCTGTTTAATATACATGCATACATACATACTTAATGTTTTTGTTATTTGCTGGCAAATTGTGTTATACGGACAACGCTGCAGTAGCTAAATAAAAAAAGTCAATGCAGTAAATTAGCAGCTTCAATATACAACAATGCATTAAATAAACAAATAAACTGCAACCAACTGAATTGAACTGAACAGCAAGACGTTTGCAATAAGTGATCTATGTATTTGTGATTACCAGGGCTCGGATTTTCAAGCAAATGCATGATTTTTGTTTTTTTTTTTTTAATATTTTTGTTAAGAGATGACAAAAAATTTATTTTAAATTGTATAGATTTTAGTGGATTATTTTAAAGTTTTTATTACAAAATGGATGCTGTACATGGTTAAATAATTTGAAATATGAGAACGAAAGTTTTCAGGAAATAAATTTTAATATAAGAAAACAAGGAGAGAACAAAATAATAATAAGAATTAATATTTTAATATTTAATGAAATTGTCTTAGTTATTTTTATTAAATATATGCTTCGTTTAAAGGTGAAAAAACAAAGATATCGAATAAAATTTGTTTGCTTTTTCTTAAGTATATAATTCTCAATTGGTTTTTGAAAATTTGTGTATAAGCTAAGAGGTATTGTTATATTTGAAATTATGGTGAGATGTCTGGTGATGATTTGGTGTATTAGTCACTAAAATGCAAACATATAGACGTACTAAGTGAAAAAAAAGTATAGAACAAAGAGAAGGTCATTGAAGAATAGAATAAAAAGTTTGCAGTACAAAAAAAATTGTTTTTCTTAATTTTTGTCTAAAATTTTTCTATAGTTAAGTTTTTAAAATAATGATAACAAAAATTTCTCGTAGAACAAAAAGACGCGCAAAGCGTTCAAGGTTAACAATGAAACTATTAAATAGTGGCTAAGTGAGTTTAATAATTTTATAATGAATTTATGAACAATTTTTTATTTGACACATTGTTGTCAAAACACTGTTATATATAAATGAAATTTATTTGTTGGTGGTTAAGCAATTGTATATGCATTTCATTGGTGCTTTACCAAATTTAATTTAAATTTAAATTTAATTTAAAAAAATATTTAAGCATGCATATATGCTTTTATATCATTAGTAAACTTCAACCACATTTTTAAAAAATTGTAGAATCATAAATTCAATATTTGATAATTGATTTTTGATTACTTCTGTCTAGAAAACTGGAAATATAATCCCCTTAGACTTAGGTTATAACACATTAATATGTCGAAAAAAAATATGTTTCATACAATTCTACCATAAATAGTTTAATACAGGAAAACTCAAAAATTATTCTAAAGGACAGAAATATCTTAAAATTACTGCCGTATTTATAAGAAATAATGTGGACTAGAAGAGTGCTTTATTAAAAATTGTTTATGAAAATTATATTTTAAAACATGATCAAATATGTGTAATGCAGCAAACAAAACATTAATAATTCTGAAGTAGGAGTGGGCGCTACAAGCACTAAAGCGAAATGCTATCGTCATATGTAACGTTGGTTACATTACAATATTGGGTAGCTGCGGTAAATTGACAATAAACTCCACATTTTTAACATATTTTTATGGTTTATAGCTTGTTTTATTTTTAAGATATGTAGCTCTCAGAAAAATGTGAAATATGTTGAATATTTGCTTGAATATTTTTAAACTGAAAAAAATTACGAATTTTGCACGAAAAACAAATTTTTCTTCATTAGTTTCTGAATAATTCCAAACCGATAAGAGATATAGAAAAATTATATTCGTCTAAAATAAATATAATTTTGTTACATATCTCCTGGTGTTTTACTTCTGAAAATCGTATGACTCATTTTCGAGTTAGGGTGAAATGTCTCCCTACCTGACTAATTTAGGGGAAAAAATTTGCCACGCCTATAAAAAAAATCCCGACTTGATGGAAGAAAACCGAAAAAGGATTTGAGTTTAGCGCATCAAAATCCATATAGTCCACATAGTTTTATTTAAAGGAGGATTTTGCTGCTGAGCAGTGTAATTAATTACTATTGACAATATCACAATATTTCTTAAGCGTACTATACTATATTTAACATTATAATAATAGATATAACGAAGAGTTAGATTGTTAAAATACTTCACCTAAAACTGCTGAACACTCCTTAGAAACAAAATACAATGACTACATGATTTTTCCCAGCATAAAAAAACTAGAGATCTTGAGCGCCCTTAACGAATTCAAATTCAATTTAATTAAACCCCGTCCTAAGAAAAATACAATATTTAACTTTAAATATTTTTAAAATGAGCCGGAGTATTCAGAGACAGTTTTTTTTTGTGTTGAGTAGCGTAATTTACCATGGATGGCTTAAAATATTTTACCTATAAATTCCATTTTGAGGGTTTAAATATATATTTTTTTACTTGCACTCAGGGGATGATCCCTACTTATGCAATAAAGTACCGGAACTAAGAAGGAAGGCGATAGTGTTGAGAGGACAGATAGAGAAGGATGAGAATATAGAAAATTTTTTGCTGCTATTTTACCTCGTCGGAGAATTTTTTCGCTACAGTAGCGAGAACAGTATTTCACTCTTTAGTTCATGATAGTGTCAATCGTTGTTCAGTGACCATTGAAGCAGTCGAAGCACTGCTTACAAAACCATGCTCTCATTATTCGATTATTAGAGTTATTATTCGATTTCAAAAGAAAAGCATATATTTTCAAACAATTTCCATTTCGAATCGAATTTCATAATAATTCCCTAGAACGGAATCCATATATACAACTGAGTGTGGAATCGAACTTCGACTATTTGGCTTCGTTAACTACTCCAGCCGAGAGTACCCCCTTTGTGCCAAGTGCATTATGTCACACTGTGATAAATAATTCCGAAAATTTTAAACGATAAAAATATCGTCATTTAAATAACCTCAATTAATACGAATTGCAATTTGCAAATTTTATATATTATTTAATTGTTATGCCAAATATTTCATTGTTAAATGCAATTGCATTTTTTAACATTTAAATCAAATTTATATCTACATGACAAATCCGAGCCCTAGTGTTTATATGTAATGGACTTTTATAAATCTTTATGTAGCTCACCCTAGAAGTACGCCTGTGAGCAACAAATACTCACACATATTTGTTTAAAGAAGATTTTTTTTTCTTACATTAACTTTTTATTATATTTTTACAATTTGTTATTTATTTATGTGTGTATATGGAAAAAAAACATATTTATTACAAACATTATTTTTTCTTTCTTTTCTTAGTATAGCAAATGTACTTGATTTTATTTTCACACATTGTCTATGTGTGTGCACGTAAATGGGTCTTTGTGATATAGTACATGAGACCTAAACAAGATTTTCGATCTGCTGACCTCAATTTGAGCAGAAGCAAAAAAAAAACAGCACACACAAATAAGTATTTTGCAAAAATAGCAACTGCAGCAGCTTTTAAAACTTTTAAATGCAACAAAAAATATATATTTGCCTTTACCAGTATGCAAGCGTATGTACTAAAAACAGCAAAATATTTTAATGTTTTTTTTTTTCAAAATTATGATCATCCTGTTACACAAATACCACAATAACCAATACTACTAAAGACTTTCGACTATACTTATAAAAAAATCACCATTATTGTTTTAAATATCTGAACAATACTTCAATATGTTGGTGTAAGACTGTAATGCTGACGACTGACTGCCTGCTGCCTTCGGCTAACGACAATAAAGCCGACAGACAAACAAAGCCAACCTACAGTAAAAATATCTCATGTTTTATCATCTGATGCATGACCTAATTTCTAGATGAACGATCACATGCAGTCTGCATGCAAGTATTTGTTCATTTTAATGCGTAAAAAACTGGAATGTAAAAGTTTGCAACTATATTTAGATATAGATACGCTGCAGTATACACTGCATTATAAAATTAAATTTATATGAAACAAATTAGTTTATATGAAACAAATAGAGAGAATGATCTCACAATATAAATATGTATATTTTTTTAAATCACAGATAATTCCATTTATAAAATATTTCTGCAACACTAAAAAGTTTTAAAATATTTTATATAATAAATTTTTTTTTTATAATTCCAGAGTACACCCTGCAAACACCCAGTGATTTTATTGCAAGATGTAAATTTCCACGATTTACATTCATTGGTTGAGTTTATATATCATGGTGAGGTAAATGTCCATCAGAAATCCTTGCAATCATTTCTTAAAACCGCCGAAGTTTTAAGAGTGTCCGGCCTCACGCAACAACAAGCAGAAGAAACTAATAGTGTAAGTAAATGAAACGAGAAATAGTTCAAATTTCCACGAAATAAAACAATTCAGCAAAAGATCTTTGTAATAAAATGTATTTTTATATTTGCTCTTCTTTAGCAATTACTTCAAATACAAAATCTCGCCAATAGCGGTGTACGCACGCCCTTGAATTCACACCACTCCTCAATGCAGGATGATTCACCAATGTATCCGCGTAATATAGCTGGCTCACCACCACCACCACCATTTCCACCCACCCAGTTACCTTTATTTAAACGTAACATTGCCATGATCAGACGTGAACAGCATAATAACTCGACATCATCGGCCGAGGATCCCAATAATGTTTTAAAACGCATGCGTAGCTCAGATAATGGTTTGCCCCCCAGTAGTACCAACAGTCCCGATATAGTGCATCCACGCAGTGCTTCACCACAACTAACGCCCACAGATTTTTCCACAATGAAACACAACAACAATAATTCACCACCACCAAAAGATGAGAAACGTAGGTTGCATAGAGTATTTCCAGATACAGCATTATTTATTTAATATAATTTAATCTCTTCAATTTCAATTCAATGCAGGTAATGGTTCCTCGCTTAATGTTAGCGGCAGTGGCAATGGCACAAATTCAAATACCAATGGCAATGGTGTAACTTCAAGCGAAAAATTAGGCAGTCTTACACCTTCACCACTGACACGTTCGGCAGAAGATGTTAAATCCGAACCCATGGAATTGGTTTGTCCCAATAACAATGACAATGAGCATAGCAATGATTCGACTGGAGAAAATGATGTACATCGTGCTAATAGCGCTGATTGCGGTAAAGGTTCTATGAGGTAAGTTTTGTCTAGCAACTCACTAATAATAACAACAACAAAGCAACTGCTGAGGATTTTAATTGAGTTGTGTTTTTTATTGTAGTTCGGGAAACGATGAAGAAATTGAAAATACCATGCCACCACATCCAGCCTCGGCACCATTTCCATTTTCACCAGGTGAAAAATTATTTCCATCGGCTCCGTTTCCACCGTTTTCCATGAGCAGCATAGATCCAGCAGCATTTGCCAGTAAGTATTCGATTACAATTTTTATTCTTTTTCTTCTCTGACGTAAAATGTATAAGCTGGGAATCAATTTTCCAATAGGATATTGAAAAGTAAAATTGACTCGAAGGTAGGAGAGGCTGTCCGATATAAATTTAAGTAGGTGGGGTTACTTTCGCATGCACTTGGATATTATAAGGAGAGTACCAGTTACTCTGTTGAGCTCCTGTAGGCCTCAGGGATAACAAAAGTTGTTCTAATCCATCTTACACTATTTAGCAAATTTTGTGGTGCTAGAGGAAACAACTCTGAAATTTGTTAAGTACACAATGACGCCGGGTTGTATTATTTGCGACTTTTTCATTCGAATGTCTTATAGAATAAATTTTCTAGGAGTAGCTTTTACAACTTAATACTGTCGTAGGAAACATCCAAGTTTTGGTGAGTTGGTTCACAAGAAATTAAATACTTTTGAAGCTTCCTATTTTGGCTGCATAGCAGAGAGATGTGGCTGTTATAGTCTCATTTTAAGCATGTTTGATTATGGGATAGATAGTGGTTTAAAAAAGTCCTAGAGAAATACGTCAAGAGGTGCTGTTTTGATTTGTCATATGACAAAATTCCTACTGACCCATAGAAACCTGTTTTATCACAAGACGAATTAAGAAATTGTAGACCTTTTATGATTGAAACTACTTGTTGGCGAGCAAGAAACATCTATTAGCAATCTCCCTTCTTCTGTAACTGTTTGTCGACGTCATGTCAAGACAATATCAAAACTAAGACTTCTGCATACACTTTTGCCTCAGCATTTAATTGCTTTTAACAGCCTCTTATTATTTTTTGGGGCTTAAAGAATAGTCAGAAACCCACAAGCAGAATGTAATTGGCTCATTTTTAATATTGTCTCGACGTGACATTTGCAAATAGTTACAGAATAAGGGAGACTAATTGTCCGTTTTTATTTGAAGTGTAAAGGGTGTTTTTTTATAGAGTGACACAAGTTTAAATCATAACAAAACAAGGAATATATTTTTTATATCAATGAAACAGGCTTTATTGGAAAGAAAATTTCATGAAATTAATGTTTAAATGTAATTTCTGCCATGTGGCCGCCACGACTGGCGCATAGAAAGCGGAACCTGCAGTAGCAATTTTCAACAACTAAAAAAAAAACTTTCATAAAGTGGAAACATACAATCCCAATTGCTGAGCACGGCGACGAATTGATTGATTAGAATCATCTTCAATTCGTTCCTGTAAAGCGGCTACAGCTTCTTCAGTGAGCACTGTTCTGCGTGTCACAGGATGCACATTATCAGTAACAGTAAATGTGGTCCGAAAACGATCTATTGTTTTTCGAATTAATTACGATCTATTGTTTTCGAAGGACGATTATGTAGTCCACCATGAAATGGAAGGAGTGCACAATGAGTTTGACGGATAGAACAATTATTTTTATTAAACAGTTTAACAATTTGCACGCGTTGCTCTGATGTTGTGACACTCTAAATAAAAACACGCTTTAGTTTCCGCAAAATTTGACTTTTTCATAATGCTCAAAAAATTACTCCCCTTTAGAGCCATGATCTAGTTTTATGATATAACTACTGAAGAAAGTGCTTGAAAACAAATCAAACTACTTAGGGTATTGGCCTCTGAAGACTTGTACTCTGTTTGAAATTTTTAGCGAATTAAATCTGCTCCAATCATAGCAGTCTAATCAGTTATTGCAAGAAAGACAGGATTTCCATTTACCAACAACCAAGTTTCACTATAAATAATAAGATGACTATTTTTTATAATAAATAACTGTTGCTTGACTTTGTGAAACGAGTGTATTGTAAATCATTGAAAGTGTAAAACGGAATTATAGATTCATTATCTTTCGCTTAACGAAATTAGGTTCTTTATTTTGCTAAATTCTTTAGTTGTTGTTTTTCATTTCCTTAATTTGTTTTTCTTTACTTGCAGATTTGAATCCTCAATTACAAACTGCTGCCGAATTAGCTGCCTCTCCTCAAGGTGAGTCCCTTCCTTTTATTACTATTGCTTAGAATTCATTGACATTTTTTACATCAATGCGTACAAAATTTCCTTATTTTTCCAAATATTAAAAAAATATTGTTTTTTTTTTTTATTATTAAATTAGTATACATTGATATTCTTTATTTAACTTTTGGTTTATTTATTTATTATTTTTTTCTTTATTTCTTAGAATGAAAAGAAAAAATAATAATAATTTTTATAATCGAGTTATAAAATAAAACAAATTTCATTTACTTCTACGCATTCACATTATAATAAAAAAAAATAAATAAACAAAATATAAAAAAAAATTCAAACTCAACTATAATAACAATTCGAAGATATTAACTTTAACCACAGAATCTAATAGAAAGTCAAAACTTTGATGAAGGGTTAAAATATGCAAAATTTTAAATTTGTTGTATGGTAATTAATCAAATCCATACAATCTTCCAATTATTCTGGCATATAAATATTTTTAACCCTTTTCTTACCCCCCCTATAAAACAAAATGTATTTAAATAATTTGGCGTTAAGTATTCTTAACCATAACAAAAGAATCATAAATATAAATTTCTTTCTTGTTTGATTGTTTCAAATGGTAAATGATTTCATTTAATTCCGTTACTTTAATGCTTTTTCATTAAAAAAAGAGAAGAAAACTGTTTGTATATTTAACTTTACAACCATTCACACATTAAAATTGAAGTGTATGTTTATTTTGTATGAGACATAATTTCAACGGTAATTACACAGGCAAACTTACACATTTACACGTGTAGTGATCATAATACTGATACGAGTAGTATTACAAAAGTTTTTACTTTCATGTACAAACAAACAGGGAAGTTTTTTAAACATTATATCCTTTAAAACTTGTAAAACCTGTTGATTCAACTCACGAGTATGTTTTAGTTTTTGGTTATAGAACTAATTAACATGTTCTCACTGTTTATTATTTCTCCGTCATGTGCTAAGTGACAGCATCATCTTACCGTTACATTTTAGAAATTATGCATTCTCTTTTTAGAGCAAATGAAAAAATTTTTAATTATGTGATGAGATTTTAGTTGCTAAATTATATATGCGAGTATTTATGATGGAGGCATGGAGTGAGGTTATGTGTGTTGCGTTAAGCCGCAACAATTTCATCACTACTGTGCCTCTTGCCGTTTACATACTATTAGCAACCTGGCGTTGTATCACAGAGTGCTATTTAAGCATAGAGTGAAAACTTATTCCTGTACATGTGTGTTTGCTAAGGTATTAATGTATTATGTATTATTGCTGGCATCGGGCTTTTTCCTTTTAGTGTTTAGTGCTCTGTACTCTGGCATTATTATCTAAAAATCAGTTTGAAAAGTTTTTGTAACAAACAAAAACAGTTTTACAAAAGCCTTAAAGCACATGTGTAAAACATTATTATTTTAAACACATGAGGTTAGCTGGGGGATTTTCCTCTACATATTCAGCAGGCTGATTGTAAGACTGCCTGCCTGTCTGCCTCTATGCTATTAGTTTTTCATACAATGCAAAGCTGTTTTATTGTTTTATTTTTGTTGTTTTCAAATAAAATTTTAATCCTTTTCCTTTTTACAAGTTGTTAAAGGAAAATCAAACAAACACTAAAACTAACACTTCAATTTTCATGATGTGTTGTGTATACAACAACAAAACTAAATAAAAAATACATCGTACATATGTATATGTATGTATATGTGTGTATGTATATATTTTTTATTTTTTAAATAAATATAATTTTGTTCTATAACTATAATTAATATATATAAAAAAATATATATATAAAATAAAAGCAAAAGAAAGTTGAGGCGCCCGTTTAAAAATATTAAATACACTCGAAATTGAAATATTAGTTAAATTGGATCATATTTGCCGGCTAGCACGTTTTAAATTGTTCAAATGACCAGAGACATTTAAAGTAAACCAACCTTATGTGAGAAGTAAAATCTTACAGTTGTATTGCAAATTTGAATTTAAAAAAAAATTATTTTAAAATAAATATATATTTTCCGTGAATTGTTTTTTGTGTACTAATTTTTGTATTCGTACTCTTAATATACAATTTTTTTGTTGTCTTTAGTTAAGTTCCTAAATTTTTTTCGTTCACATTTTTAATTTTCTTATGATTTTCTATTCATTTTATTGAATTCAAAAAATAAAAAATAAAAAAACATTTGTTTCATTCTTAATTAAAACAATTTTCAACATCAAAAGCAATTTATTAAAATTGGTTTTATAGCTTAGTTACAAAAATGTCATTCACCCTTAATGTTTTCTCTTTTTTTTTTGTATACATATATATAAATCATTTATAATTGAGTTATTTATTAATAATATAAATGTGCTTTGTTTTCTTTATAAAATTCCCTAATATCCAATATTTATTACGAAAATATTTCTTAATTTTTTTTTAACCAAAAATTTGAACTAAACGTCGTATATGTGTGTAATTTTTTAACTTTGAAACTAATTTGAAGTTTTATGTTTTCTGCATATGATTTCATTAAAATAAAAACAAATGCAATTATGTTTTCTTTTTTTGTTATTGTTTTAATAAATACTGTTTTTATATAATTATTTTTATTTAAATTTAACAAACGCGCTAACGCACGATTTATTTGTTAACAAATAGGAGAAGAAAAAAACCGCGTTAAACAAAACAAACTCTTTGAAACTTAATTTTGTATACAGAATTTTGAAAATAGGCAGCAGGTGTGATGTAAAATTGAAAAATAAATTATCTGCTGAATTAGCGTCCAAGAAAGGATTTAGGAAATTTTTCATTTAGCTCCAAATACTCGTGCATTCATTTGTGCATATACAAATAAGATTTCTAATAAAAAAGAACAAGTTCAAGGAAATAGCCATAGGCAATAAATAATGCGCCAATATTGATATAATCAATTAAATTACAGAACAAGTTCGCTTAATATTCCTATTTAACTCTGCTTCTTTTTAATAGTCCATAAAAATGTTATTAAATGCAATTTAAAACTCTAAAGATACATGAACTTCCATGTTGATGCAGCTGTTATCTTATTCTTTGATTGTTGAGTTGAGTTCATTTCGCTGTTCTTTCCTTCACCTCAAGCCTATTGATTTTTAAATCCTAACGGTCAGTTATGGAGTATTTCAATTAAATTACAATTAATTATAATTAGGAAATCTGAATTAGAATTGCTTTTAATGGTAACTTAAAATAAATCTAATTACATTCTTCAAGTAATTAAACTATACTTGATCATATATGTAAGTATGTATATGTAATTGGTAATTACAAGAATTGGCAACTGAAAGTTAGCAATTACAATTACTTTTATATACTATTCTTCTATATGCAATTCTTCTAAATAAAAAAGAAACGCTTAAATATTTAATAACTGTGCATCCATTTGAATTACGTCTAATTGTAATTCAATTATTTTCAATTACATGTAATTGCAATTAAATATTAAATATTTTCGACTGCCTGTAATTGTAATTAGAATTTTCGAATTGTTAGTTTTTAATATAACACAAACTGCGAAGCAATTTGCGTGTCTGCGGAAAATTCCCCAAGATCTTTGGCGGTTATCGAACAAACGGCTTATTGAATTGACAGGCCAGAATTGATATGTACTCGTACCAGCCTGAGAGGCTCCCGGAAAGTACAACAATTAATTTTAAATGAAAATGTTCATTTATGATTACATGTAATTATAAAATGTAATTGGGGCAATCCAGTGTATACTAATTGGAGTCTCAATTAATAATTACTGCTATAGTGAGAAGTTATTTGCAGTATCTAAATATAAGATATTATAGTTCTGTGATGGCCCTGGGACAATCAGTAAAATAAATATGTAGATCATCAGTCGCAAAATTATACAACCTCAATGCATAATAAAAATTCAGTAGCCAGAGATATCTTATATAAAACATATCACTTAATGCGACTTTTGCTTTAATTGCCATAAAATGGCATGAAGATCTAATTGCTGTCTCAAAAAGACCAAATAGCGTCAAGACAGTAGAATAAACGAAATAATTTCACAAAAGATTGATTGTTTAATTAACAGTGTGATATCGATGGCTTAATATAAAAAAGGCTTAACTCGAATTGGTGTTAATTTACAATAGAAAAAGAAATGTAGTGAAATGCCTAAAATTTCTAACACAAGAAAAGTGATCATGCTATTTTTGATAAAAAGATGTAACACATTTTATTACAAATTCATTAAAACTTTTTTATCGCTGTGATAAAACTGATAAGTTTAAAAGTAACCGACAAGCATTGTTTTAGTTCAACTCGCAAATTAACTTAGATACTTTCTAGTAAAGTAATTATTTGATGTCCTAGACCTTAGACTTCTCTTTGTATACAAAAAACCCTTAAATTGTTTGTTTTGTTTATTTTAGTGAATTATTGAAACAACCAATTCAAATTAACAGTTTATTTAAAAAAAACCTTCTTATATGTGTAACAGAACAGGCCCTAAGAGTTCTTAAAGAAAATACTATTAACAATAAAAATTGGCTTGCGTTAAGACTCAACGGAGTAGCAAATAATACGAATACAAGAGAGTGCACCATGTAAAAATTAATAAGAGACGGTTAAATGTCCGTCCCTTTTTTCCCGTTTATAGCGTAAAAACTTTTACAACTACTTTATTGTGAATATTATTATGAAACAAGATAACAATTGATCCCCAAAAAAAATTTCCCTTCATTGATGCGTTGAGAGATTCCCAAATTACATAATGGTTAAGAAATAAATGCAAATTTTGACAACAACATTTGTTATGAACCATTTGTAATTATCCAAAAAAAAAAAATAATAATAATAAAAAAATTGAATTGAAAACCACACTTACATACATGCTACACATCCCAACCAACACGGTCTCATTTACATTTACACACGTATCATACATCCACGCACATGCATTAATTTATTTACATACATGTTTATTCCTTTGTTTTTTTCATTTAAACTCTCACACAAAAACTTCATTACTTATCTGGCTTATTTAGTTTATATATTTTAATTGTTTTTGTTAACATCAAACAAACTACTAAAACTTCTACTTAACTTCTCTCAAAAGAGTCTCTACTAACATTTTCTCTTTAACATGTTTTATGTGATTAGAATATTTATAATTGCTAATTATGATTAACCTGGAAAAAGCAAAATTTATATGAAGATAATTAAAAAAAAAAACAACCCCTTATAACAAAAATGGAAATTCCCCTAAATACGAAATATTAAAAACATGATTACACACAAAATTTCTGTATATCGACATTTTAAAATTAAACTAAATTATTAGATTTAAGTTATAATCCAAACAAATTTAATAATATAAAAATCCTACAACTTCCTTAAAAAATAAAACAAATTGTAAATTATTTTAAGTTACACCGTAAGAAATTAAACCCCCTAAACAAATTAAACAATTGGTATTTATATCGAAATTGCATGGACCAAACAGAAAATACATAAACATATTAAAAACAAAAAAAAAAAAAAACAAAGTAATTGTAAAAGTTTCGGTTTAAAACAAATTATTGGGTTAAGGATTTATATACATACATATGTACATGTCTAAGGAAAATTTAACGTTTAAACAAAATTTTACCTTTACAAACATACATTTTAGTATTTTGTTTGCTTTTGTACTATAATTTCAAATTTAATTTAAATGTACATTTTTTTATTTCTGCAACTACCCAACATAATATGGTTTTTATTTTTATCCTAAGTTATTAAATAATTATTAGCCATGTCTTTTTAGTGTATAAGGCTTAAGGAGAAACACCTTAAAAGCAACGGTTAAAGGACAAAACTTTAATACACTTAAACACTGCAAAAAAAGTTTTAAACAACAAAAATAAAAAATAAAACATACACAAACAATAAAGTACACTACCAAATCTAGAATTTATAAAAATTATAACTAACTAAATTAATGGGATAAAAAATCGGTTCTGAAAGGTGTTATGGCTTGAAGAATTTGAAAAAAAACCTACACTGAGCAAAACAAAACAATAGAACATTTCTAAAAGTCTACCAATCAAAGCATGTTTTGTATCAAGAAAGGAATCAATACCAAACCCTAGAAGTATGCAACAAAATTTGTAATATATGAAAAGTAGTTATAAAACCCTAATTCCTCCTACAATTCCACTTAAACACCCTATTACTACAAAAAACCAAACAACACACAAACTTTACAACCCTCCTCTTCCCATCAACCCAACTATTAATAGTAATTTTAACAAAATTTAGCAAAAACTCCTTTAAAAAAAATTTTAAATTGAAAGAAAAAAAGTTTTTTTTAAACACAAAATACACTACAACAAAAATATGGTGATGGTGTTCAACACGATTATGATACACAACACACAAAAAACAAAATCAAAGCCGGAATTAAAATTTCAAATCCAATATACTCTTGAATGGTAAAACATTTTGTCAGTAGTATATTGCAAAATTTCATTGAAACAAACTGAAAATTTGAAAAAAAAGAAAACCAATGAAAAATGTTCGTTGTTTAAACTCCGTTTATGTTGAAAAAAGTCAACTCCACCACACTGAGTCAGTTTCAGTTTAAGTAAAGTCTTGTATCGTAGTCATCGCCTTTAGACATCCTTAAACAGCAACACTTTTGAATAACAAGTCGAAAAAGAAAAAGAAAAAAAACAATCAAAAAAGAAATAAATTTGTTTATAAACCAAGTTTAAATTTAGTTTAAAAACACTAAGTAAACCCAAAGTTAAATTGAGAATAAGTACAAGGAAAAATAAAAAAAAATCCTAAAAAAGTAAACACTCCCAAAATTGATGGCGAATTTTGAAATTGAATTCTAAAAAGCAAAACAATTCAATAAAAAAAATTTGCAAGACTATCAAATGGTTTAATACGACGTTTTTTCCTTTCCCTTGTCGTCAGGTCAACTGACGACAATATCACTTTCTACAATCAACAACAATCATCATTTCTACAATAACAATAACGATAATGATCAACAAAATACCAACAATTTCAACAACAACAACAACAATATAAATAACAATACCAATTTTTGTAACAACTTTTTTAAAAACAATAAATGTTTCTCATCACCATCACCCCTAATGTCTGCCTCATCACCAGCCATGTCAGCAGCTTCAGCCGCCTCTGCCATGTGTGGCCTTAATTTGTCACCATTTTCAAATAATTGCAATGCCAACAACAGTCACAACACGGTATCCTCAAACAATCAAATCTTGCCTTCTACTCTCATGCAAAATAATACGTCTGCTAGTGGTGCAATGGGAGGAAGCTCTTCCAATAATATGGGTAACACTAACAATAGTAATATGTTTGCTGCCGCTGCTGCAGCCATGGCCAATATGGCAGCCTCGTCTAGTAACTCGAATGCCTTAAATACTTCCACAAGTAGTTTAAATACATCTAGCGGAGGTGATGATTTTCGCTGTGATCCCTGCAACAAAAATTTATCGTCCTTGACACGCCTTAAGCGTCACATACAAAACGTTCATATGCGACCGACAAAAGAGCCAGTATGCAACATTTGTAAACGGGTTTATAGTTCATTGAATAGCTTACGCAATCATAAGAGCATTTATCATAGAAATCTTAAGCAACCGAAACAAGAACCGCCCCAATCACCGGATATGGGTGCTCATCATGCCAACAATATGGGAGTCACTGTTAACAATCCCTACTATACGACCATTAATCATCGTTCATCTTCATAGGGTTTTATGTATTTTGATTACTTAGCAAATGTTAATTTTTAACCGTTATCATAGTAATAATAGCAGCAACAGTAACAACAATAATGTTAAATTTTATCCACGAAAACGTCAAAAAGAGAAGAAAAATAAAAGACCTTAAAACACGCTACAATAGAAACCAAGAAAGAAACTAGAGGATAACTAAGTGGCGAAGAGTTTGCAAGAAAGTTTGTTGTTTGGCAAGACCCGTTAATTTTTTTTTCCATATGAATAAGAAAAATATTTTTACGTGTTTATTTTCAAAATCAGGCACGTTGCATACATTGGCCATTACTTCATGGCTTCCTTGTAATGATTTAAAGTATATGTACTTCTTGTCTATACAGCAGAGTGATCTGACTTATAATGTCCCTACCTGAAGTATAACAAAAAGCAGCTACCAAAAAAATATTTCTCAAAATTTCCGATAAAATGTTCATCAAAGTCTAAAATTGGTTTCGATTAATTTTATAATTGAATCAATTATTATGTGATAAAAGCGCAGTTTTTTAACAATTTTGAGAAGTAGCAAATTAATATTTTATTAACTTGGCATACAATATTTGCCTTGGACTGTGTTTCATACAATCGTATCCCAAAGGAACTGGTAGAATCGGTATCTTAATAAATCAGACAAGTTCTTCGATAAAAACCTCACAGCTGTCGTTATTTACCTCACAGCTGTCGTTGTTTACCTCACAGCTGTCATTGTTTACCTCACAACTGTAGTTATTTACCTCACAGCTGTCATTGTTTACCTCACAGCTGTAGTTATTTACCTCACAGCTGTCTTTGTTTACCGCACAGCTGTCGTTATTGAAAACGCCACGCTAAATGTAGATAATTATTATATGGAATAGATTTTTTTTTACAAAGAAGTTGTTAAGCTCATGGCGAGTTATTCTTGAGAAAGAAAGAAATATTCCAAGTCTTTAGGATTTGCTATATTAACGTTTTTAGAAATATTCGAATTCAACCAAAATCTCTTCACAGTAGCTGTAGGTTCAACAAGAAATAAAATCATTTTGTGTATGTCCTTGGTGACAGCATTAAACTCTTCAATTTTTCTTTTCAGAAAACTTGCAAATATGTTAATATGTTAATAATAAGTCAATTGTATTAAGTTTTGGTATGATTTTTCTTGTGACATACACACACACAATTCCAATACGAATAAGTCACATCATACAAAACGTAAAGCCATGTAACTACAATCTTTTAAATTTTACAGCAGTAGAAAGGCAATACAATTTTATAAATTTGTAGAGACATGGTCGTCGATATAAGCAACAATAATTTATTAAAAATTTGGTTTTGGAATTTTTCTCACATGGCTTCACATTTATCCCATAAAACGAAATGTAACTTCGCCAAATTTTCGACTAGTTCCGAATCACAACAACTTCCGATCTTTGTTTATTATTTTTTTTAGCAAAATTTGAAGTATTTGAGGCAAAAAAGCTTAGCATTTTGTTCTTGGGTTTATTAAAGAAGTAAGCAACTTCAGGAGGTACAACAAGAACAGCGAGTCTGCTGCAGGCATTATAAATATTGAAGAGGACTTTTAATAAACAACCAACCTTACCTGCTGACAGAAAGGCTCAGTAAAGATATTCTTTTAAACTACATTTCTCTCAGTGCCTATAGATTTGGTTGCAAGTACATCTTAAGACTGCAAGTGTTTACTTGTCTACATATTAGTGCTATATATTGCTATATATGCAACACAGCCAAACAAAACAATTTTGTGCAACTGATCACAAATTCAAACTTTCTGCAAACCTTCCAAAGATTTTCAACAATATTAATATACATACTTTAAATTAAGGTGCTTTTAAATATGAGATCTTTTTATAATATATAATACCATAAGAATTTTCTGTTAATGTTTTGAAAATTTTTCTAAAACTAAAAAAAAAATAATACGAAACAGGATACACAGTTTATACAATTAATTTTTTCTCAAAGTAATCGAAAATCCTTAGAAAAACAAAAACAAAAAAAAAGAAGTTAAGCAATATAGTTAATAACATGAAAAAGATTTTCATTGAATTTGTCAGGTTTATTAAAAAAGAATAGTTTAATGAATTTGTTACTAATATTTAATGAATATAAAAAAGTGGCTTTAATATATATAAATAAGAATGAGAAAAAAATTTTTAATTATCAACCAAGAAAAGAAACTTTAATAACAATGAATATATTGAATATATACATTATAGGAACTAAGATTTTTTATAAATAAGTTTTGAATTTTTACATGAAAATATATTTAAAAAAAAGAACATTGAATAAGTTGCAATAATTTTAAGGACTAACTAGAAAATTAACAAAACAAAAAAAAATCGGGCAATTAAATGAACGACCGACCGACCAACAGTTTTTTAAGCTTGATTTTTACTTTATAATAAAATCTTATTTTAAAATTTTATTTTGTATAAATAAGTAAATTTTTGTTAACATATAACTATATTTTTAATATTATTTTGTAAAATAATATTTTTTATTAATGGAGATACTTTAATCTAAATAATTGTGTTCGTTTAATTTTTATGCATTAAAAGTTAAATTAATATTTTTTATATAATAATAATAATACTTTATTTAATTACTTTTTGTTGAGATTTTATAACATAAGTCCTTTTCAAATAGCTATTCTAGTTTATAAAAAATCGTTTTATAAAATCACCATATTTCTCACAAGTCAAAGCACCTATTTTTCATACACATTTTTTTTTCTTAATTGGTTGTAACATTGTTTAAAGATATTTTAAAAATCCCCAAAACCCATTACAAATTTCTTCCTTATCCTTCAATTTTTTTTAAATCTTTAATTATGCAAAAAAAAATAATAATAATAATTTTTATATAAATTTGAAAAAGTAAATAATTTTTATAGAATTTAAGCTATAACATTTAGCAAATCAAGTTTGAATTTTGCTATTATTTGAAAATTCAGCCGAAAAAATACCCCCTCCATATTGTAGGTGGTGTGCTAACAATGAAAAGAAAAAGAGACACTAGTGACATAAAAAATATATTGAAAAAGTATAATAAAAAATGTGTACAAAAAAATAATAATAAACTTAACAAATCAATCAGGCCAAAAATGTTTCAAAATTTTACTTAAAAATAGTTGATCCTTAAAAATTCTCGAGGATCAAAATTACCAAGAAAGCATGCTTTTCTACTAAAAATAAAACCCAAGGAAATTAAATTTACAAATTCAAATTTTGTTTGAAATTTGTTAATGCTAAAAAACTCTAAAAATTGCTTTAATTTATAAAACAATTTTTAGATTTTTTTAAAGTAAGTGTTAAATAGTTTTCTTTTTTATAAATGTATCAATGTGTTGTTCATAATCTTATCTAAACAAACATGTCAAAATTTAAAAAAAAAAATCCTTTCCCCAAACTGCCTAAATATTCAGAATTCAAATTAACAGTTTTTGAAAACTAAAAAAAAAGAAACAAAACAAACATCTACCCAAATGCAAATGTTATTAATACTTTATTTTTGTTTTAACACTTTTATTTGTTGCAAAAGAAAAAGGCAAAATCAGTTGGTTCCCCCATAAACCAGATGAAACCGAATTCTTAAAAGATCGAGCTAAAACAATTTTGAACATTTTTATAGAGCCTGGATTTGTTAGTGTACATAGAAAATTAATTATACCACAGAAAACCATACATGAAAAAAAAAACAAAAACTTTTTACGACACAAAAAGACAAATCAAAACACTTTGGAAAGTACATTGAACAGTACAAAAAAATTAAAAAATCACAAAAAAACAAACAAATAAACAAACCAAAAATAAAAAAAAATACTACTTATTCAAAATGTTGCAAAAAACACAAAGTCACTATTGTCTCTTTTCTCTTCTCTTCCTATATTCAATATAGGTGGAAGCACTAACCTACTCGGTGGCGTTATAGTACCCGGGGTCAATCCTAATACAAGTAGCAACCACCACCACCATCATTCCACTCATGCACTACATCAACATGAACATCATATGCACAGCCACCATCAACAGCAACAACAACTGCAAGGAAAAGAACGTAACAATGAGCAACGTGATAATGAATTAGATAACGAACGTGATAGAGAACGACATGGACATGGCCCACGCGCGACGCCAGATCTAAAGAGCCAACAGCAGCAACAACAACAACATCAAGGTTCCTTTCCTAATACTCCCTCGCCCCATCATCACCAGCAATCCCAATCCCAACAATCTCACACCCCACCTCCACACCTTTCTCATGCCCATTCCCAGTTTGCTTTACAGCAACATCAATTGTCCTTGATGCCCTCTCACCATTTACACTCCCATCACGAACTCTCTCCCAGCAGTCACCATCACCATCATCATCACTTGACCAGGGCTCCTTCACCCTACGATCATCATCATTTGTTACAACATAGACGTTCCTCCTTGTCACCCTCACCCACCGGTCGTTCTTCGAACAATTCTTCTGCTGCTGGCATTTTAGCTTCTTCACGAGCCTCCGAACTGGGTGGAGGTAATCGCTTGCTATTGCCTCTTCCTCTTAATGCCTGTCATCGATGTGACGTCTGCGGCAAATTGTTAAGTACCAAACTCACCCTTAAACGCCACAAAGAACAACAGCATTTACAGCCGCTCAATAATGCCGTGTGCAATTTGTGTCACAAAGTTTTCCGTACACTCAATTCGCTTAACAATCACAAAAGCATATATCACCGACGTCAAAAACATCATTCGTATTTTCATCATGGCTCGGTAGGTTCCGGTGTCGGTTCTTCTTCAGGTCCCGGCAGTCGTCTACATCAGTCGCTTAGCTCTTTGCAAGCCGCTGCGGTCGCCAATAATTCCGTTTCAAATCGTAACAATGATAATGCTGTTGCTGCGGCTGCAGCAGCTGCCGCCGCCGCTGCCGAACTCCTCCTATCGCCCATTGTGGGTGCTGGCGCTGGTAGTTCGGGCCCCACTATGCAAATGTCCTCACATCCACAACAGTCTTCACCAAATATGGTAAAACCGTGTATGGACTACTTATAAGATCAGCATAACTTTTTACAACATCTCTTCAGTTTTGCCATGAATCCAGCCGCCGCCGCAGCCGGCCCTACACATCCGGCTCTAACCACAAATCTCACATCCCCAACGTCTACGACTAATACAAATGAGACTGGGCTAGTCTCCTTAATCCCGCCGCCGCCACCACCACCCATAGTTGATTTAACGCAAATAGAAAGTTATGGCATGGGTGCTTGTGAGGATCCCTATAGTAGTATGAATTTATTAAATCATTAAACATTTAACTGATTTACTTTTCGCATCCTCAGCACTAAGTCCTGATAAAGTTCCTTTCCGTTTACACTAATTAGTTTTTTGTTGCTAAATCAATACTTTTTTTTGCAAAATTAGAAAGCCCTCTGAAAAAGCTAATGAGTAGTTCATAGAAAATCATTTAATTGAAATGGAAATGAGTATAGAGCACAATGAATTAAAGCTGGCAACGCTGCCTAGTGTATTGCACTCTTGAAGTTATAAAATCTGGCACCCACTATTATTGGTCTTCATATAAAATTTATATAGACTGATTACCTGCAGTGGTTGCGGTATCATTTGTAATTAGCCACAATCTGTTGAAAAACCATTTTACAATCTATGACTTATTGCTACAGCCCAATGATGTAAAAACCAAAATTCGAATTTCAAAGTTAAAGACATTCAACTTTCATCAGGCTTTTAAATACCAACTCTCTTATACATTCATACCACTTTTCCGAAAATAATTTATTTTATTAAACTATTTGTCATTTCGAAGGACCCATTTGAAAGAAAAAATTACCATTCACCATCTCTCCCTCTCCCCCCACATAGTCCCACATAACTGCGAATTCCCCTTTTTGGATCTCAAAAAACAAAAGAAGAAAAAAAAATACAAAAAAAGGAAAAACTAACAACAAAAACAAAACTTACAAAGATTTATTTTTTATTAATATTTAGGCGAATTCAAAACTGTGATTTTTACAAATATTTTTTTAATTTCATTTTGTAAAAGAATAACAAACAAAAAAAAAATGAAAGAAAAACTCATATGATGAGCATCATATGAAAGTAAGTTATACATTAACGGATTCGATTGAACATAAACTGAATCGCATAAACTTTATATATATAATAAAAAAAAAGAAAAGAAAATATAGTTAAGAACCATTTTAGTGTATGAAAAAAAATGACTTGTGCAATTAAAACTCTTTTTCGTTGACAATACACTTAATTTCATGTAAAAAGAAATTAAGATCAGAGAGAAGAGAGTATATATAGAATAAAAATATAAAATCCCATAAAATGTATTGTAAACTAATATTTAAAAAAAAGAAAGAAAACAACTGAAACAACAACCTAAGCTACATTTTTAAACTAATTACTTTCAAAGGACTTATTGTGTAAAACTCAACAACTAAATAAATAAATCCACAAGATTTAATAAGATTCAAAATCATTGTAATATATTATATATTTTTTAGACTTTAAGATAGAGCAAAGTTTTGTTTCAACAATGTAAATATGTATGTATTTAATACAATTAAACAAAAAAACACACATACACAATAACATTTTAGTAACATGAGCAGAACATTAACCTTCCATTATTTTGATTGAGCGGAATGTGGTGCATATTCATGGAATTCTAAAACGCGGTAACCGAGTTTAATTTTAGAAAATCCAAAGTTTGAATTTGTTTAAAATGGCCTTATTATGGCCCTGATCTTTTCTACTCACTTATATATTGATCGTGACTGTTCGTACAAAAACTTTTTTTTCCGTCTTCTTTGCTAAACTGGCTTTTGCACACACATTTGACTGTCATTTATAAATAAAAAATCTATAATAAATTTTATCTTTAGAAATTTACTAAAAAAAAATTTCGTGCTCTCAAAAGACAAATGCAAAAGATTTTTAAATTACCAAGTTCGCGCCTTAAGCCATTATTAAAATGAGCATATTTTTGAAATTTGCCATACAGAAATTACTTTGTTGGGCCAATTTTGCATTATACAGTCAATTTTGGCACATATTTATAAATTCTTAACTTCTTGCACCACATTCGGCCATCGTAAATTTCATTTATTCTATTCAAATATTTTTTATTTTTACATTTTTTTTTTAATAAAAATTTTTTATTATATATTTTTTTTTTTTTAATTTTAGTATTTTGGAGTTGTGTAAAACACAATTATGAAAAAGAAACATTTTTATGTTTTTAGGCATTGAAAGAAAGGACTGATAGTTTTTAGGTTTAAGATCAAAAATTTATATAATTTTTTGGCAATTAAAAATACCAAATTAAAAATATTGAAAACAAATATGTGATTGGCAAAAAAAAAATATTGTTTTAGTTAAAGAAAACAAAAAAAAAAATCAAAATTTTTCAGAATAGAGAAAAAAAGCAAAATTTTTGTGTTAAAAAGACTGAATTTTTAAAATTTTCGCAAGAAATAAAATTTTTTTCTTTATATATTTTCCAAATTACAAAAGATGTTAAGTGACATCGAATATATTAACATTATAAAGTTCTAAATTTTTTTTATTTAATATTATATAGCAAAAATATTTACATATTTTCTTTGGAAAGAGAAGTCTGAATTTTTTTATTTTATTTTAGTTTTTTTTTATAAATACTTTTTGATATACCAAAATTATTTTTTATACAACATTTTTTTTTCAAATTTAACTTTTAAAGGTATTCTCTCTCATGTACGTATGAAAACTCTTGAGCTGCTTAGCTCATGAGCTGCATAGCTCACTACCCATATGCGTTCCAAAAAGCTTATACCATTTTATTTTGCTTTTTGTGATTTTGAAGCTTAAGTGCTAAAACTTTAAAAAGGACTATGAAGAAGCTCATGAGCTAATCATAACTCTAGCAAACACAAAAATTATAACATTTAAGTATTATTATTTTGTATAATGTTTTATCTTTTCTAAGTTTTAAATTGATTCTAAGCACTTATTTTCATTATTATTCAATATTTTATTATTATAGTTTTATTTTTGAAATCATATATTCACCATATTAACTACAAAATACAATATATATATTTTTTAATGTAAATGTTTGTTTTTTCATAATTTACCTAAATAAATTTAAATATGTAAATATTATCCAACCCTCAGCAAAACGTATGTTATAGTTATTTTTTTTTTTTTATACATGAATATATTTTTATTTTCCTTTTTTTTCATAAATTAATTTTAAAGAATTTTCTACTTTAATTTTAACGTTAAAATAAAAACAAAAATATATTTAAATATATAACTAAAACATTAAATTAATTCCTATTTTTTTCAATAAATGTATGTATGTCATAAACTGAAACAAAAATTTTTAATCAAACAATAGCGTTAAACAATAAAAAAAAATAAACCATCAAAAACATAGAAAAGAACAGAATTCATTTTAAAGAAGCTCCCAAAAGTCCAAGCAAATTGCTAAACTTATGGTAAAAGAAATTTGCAAAGATTTTGAAAAGGCAAAAGTTACAAGGAATCGAGAAAAATATAAAATACAGATGCCCGCGAAATGCAATCGCAATTACATGCAATTGTAGTTTCAGTTTCCCTGCTAGCATTCAGGAAACGACATCGACATATTCTATTATTATTCTATCATTTATATAACGGCGCAAAAACTCATAATCATGGAATTTCATACAAATAGTTTGTTAGTTTTGTAAAATGTGTGAGTTGTAGGACTAGAGTGTGATAAGCGAAAGACGTGAACGTTGATTAGGAGTGTTGCGACCTTCAAAAATAACAGATTGCTGAGATCTGATTTTGAATCATGGGAATGAGTTAGCATTTGCTTTATACAATTTGTAAGAAAATTGCAGTTTTTTTTTTTTAAATAAAATAAAAATTTTTGTTGGGAACAAAATTAAATTTTAACGTTTTTTTTGCTGTTTCAATATAAATTCTCAAACGAAAATATTTAAATTATTTACAAAAGCAGTCAGTCAATACATAATTTGAAATTAAAAGTTCAAGCATGATTTAAAAGCTTTCGAATAAAAATTAATTTTACTTTAGCATCATTTTTTAACAATATATGTAATTAGCATTATTGTAATTATTTAATTGCAATTAGAAATTAATTCCCATTGCCAAAATGCCACGAATCATTTTGAGAAGAATTATAAACAATTTTAATTGCTACTGTTTTAGTTGAAAGCACAATAAGTGTAATTGATGTCTGTGCAAATAGTTATTGTGTGTTTGACACACTCAAATCTCAGTGCAACAGTTTTTTTCTTAATCTTGATGTTGAAATGATTAAAATTAAAATATTAAATACTTAGTGCTTTGATGCTCTGAATTTAAATATATTATTTTAATATGAAAAATTCGAAATTCGTGTCAATACTCCTAATAAGCTTTTCGTTAGATTCTCTGAAATAAAATCTTCTATTTCTTTTTTAGAAAACCGATACATCCATGACCTTGAGTGTTAAAATTTATAATTTTTACAAATTTTTATTTACTTTTTGGCAATTA
The DNA here is from genome assembly GCA_951800035.1 of Linnaemya tessellans. NCBI lineage: Eukaryota > Metazoa > Arthropoda > Insecta > Diptera > Tachinidae > Linnaemya > Linnaemya tessellans. Next base: position 30,521,260 of record OX637536.1, read on the forward strand.
TTGATCAAATTTCTAATTTGGTTCGAAAACCAGTAAGTAATTAAAAACAAAATATTGTAACATTTCGATAAATTTTCTTATGTTATATTCTTTTCTAAAAAATAGTGCTAAATTTTTTGCACTTTTCAATGGAAAACTGTAACACTATAGCATTTGAAAATAGTGAATTTATTGGAAATAAATCTCTTATGAAGATGTGTTTTATTTTAAAACTGGTCCTAATTGTGTTTTTTTAGAATAAAAAGTGACAAAATGTTACATATTTTCCAGAAAATAATAGCGAATGAAAAATGTGTTTATTGTAAAATTTTCAAAGTTTTTTTTTTTACAAAAAACTTAACCGATTAATCTCGCTCGATATATTTCTGAAAATAACTTGCCTTTTTAAAATCTTTGCTTTACGCACAATTAGTTGGATAAAATTTTTAATGTGAAATAATACTTCAAAATTTTATAAAATGAATCAACCGGCGAAGATCACTTCTTTATGGGACACTTTTAGCACCTTATCCAACTTAACAAACATTTTCCAATTCTACGTTCTATATAATCCAAGAATGCCGAAAATAGAGCCACATATAACAGCAACAAAAAATAGTAATAATTTTTAATTGAATCATAAAACAATCTACTAAACATAGTAACAGTAATACTATATAAACAAAAAATAAAACCAGCATATATATGTTATAAATATACTACTACAACTACACTCATTCACACTAATCAAATCCAATAGAAAAATAATAAACCAAATGAGAATTTTAATCAACAAATAAAACAAGTAAATAAAACATTAACATATATTTAAAACTTTTACTTTATTTGACATACAATAAATAATTAACAAACAAAATAACTGCTATAAAAATCCTTCAAAGAAAATATAAAAAGAGTAAAATAAAAAAGAAAAATAATCACATAAACTCCATATGTATGTATGTATTCAAAAAATAAATATAATTATACAAAAGAAATCAAATAAATAAAATAAAATAAAATAATTATGAACCAACCCCCCAAACAACAATAGAAAAGGAAATGAAACTTTAATACTTTAAAAGGTTTTAAAGCAACAAATTTATAGTCGTTAATTTTTAGTCCGTATTCATTACTATTAATTAATTAACTATTTTATTTGATTTGTTTGTTATAATTGTAACTATTCTCAGTTAAAAGAAGGAAACGGAAAACTAAAATGTATCTTCATGTTTTAAGCAGATATAAACAACTACACACTAAAACTTCCATTTTCTGTTTGTAATTTTAATTATAACTATTATTATTATTATTATTGCTAATAAAATATTTTTTTAAACAATATAAATATATAAATTTTGTTATAACTTATTTAAACTATTGTTTTTTCTTGCGTTTACAATGAAAGTGTCAAACACGTTCTTGAAAAATATAAGAAATATATAAACCTAACAATTATTAATACAAGTAATGATTTAAATTTTTTTCGAAACAAAAATAAACAAACCATAACATTTTATTTGTAAAAATACCAAACATATTTTCGTAATACAAACTTAATTGAAAAAGTTATCATTTAAATATAAACAATAAAAAAATTAAGAAAAAACATTTTAGTGTTTAATTTTGCAAAAGTCATCATCACTACTAATGAATACATGAAATCTAAAATGTCATAACTCGCAAGAGTTGCCCTCTTACCGATTTTTTTTTTATAATAAAACTTGCTAGATGTTTATAAAACTTATGAAAAAATGCAAGCTTAGCTGGAAAATAGAACAAGGCTTAGCAGATATAAGGAAATGCTGTAGGTATTTGTAGCAAAGCTTTTAAGCTTTTCAAAACTTGCTATAAACGTGTAACTAGTCTTGTTTTTGCATTAATATTAATTTTCCTAAGGGTTCTAAACTTAAAAGCTCTAACCATTTATTTTTATGAAATTTCGCTTATATTTTCTGAAATCATCTTACTTTCGTTCGTTTATTATTATAACCATCATTGCTGTGGCGTTTTTCTCTTAAATGTATGGTTCATAAATGCTGATCTGGAAATGAAATATTAAGCCAAATCATCGGCTTAAGTATCGACATGGTGTTATATAGAGAAACAGGTTAAAATTATATGTGTATGTGCGCTATGCAACATGTCCTTCATTTCGTAAGCATATATATTTTTTACTAAAGCTTTGGTTACATTGAATCGTAGCTATTTATTAAAAATCTTAAATTCACTCTATCTTTCTAAAGACTGTGTCATTTAATATGTATTTCTTTATCTAGTCATATCATTATTTAAGCATTTTACTCATATACATACATATATTTAAATATTTTTGTTCGTTAATGCTATTAAAAAATAAAATCAGTAACAAAAAAAAAAAATAAATAAAAATAAAAATAAAAAATTTTAATTTCAACAATTATAGTTATGTATAACCTTTTTGCAATATATAAACACAATTCCAGGAAATTCGCCTAAAAAGCTCTTCTCATGCCAACTATGTGGTAAGCTTCTTTGCTCAAAAGCTTCGCTCAAACGTCACATTGCCGACAAACATGCTGTACGCCAAGAGGAATACCGTTGTATCATCTGCGAAAGAGTCTATTGCTCGCGTAACTCCCTGATGACCCACATTTATACATATCATAAATCACGACCCGGTGAAATGGAAATGAAAGACATTAAACTTTTTAATCAATACAATAATACGATCTGAAATCAGAAGTTGCATGACTCTGTGTCATGTCAGTATTGTGCAACTAGCCATAGTAGTAATTGTAAAACTTCCTTACAACCCCTAAGAGGAGATCATCACCATCCACATCATCAGAATCATAATTATACTCAACATGCCCATCCAATACCACTCCCACCAGCTCCTCCTCTAACCCAACATCATACGCAAACGCAACAACAGAAACATGAACAAACTAAACAACCTCAACCACGACATTTAATGACAAGTTTATATGATTATTATTTATATCACTTAAAGACGACCTAAAGCAACAAAATAACATACATACATACATACTTTACATAAACATTAAAGCAATGCCATACCTAAAGTAGTGATAATACATTTTATACAATACTTATACTATACATACATAAATACATATACCTTAAAATTTACACGCTTAAACTATATAAAAGACATTCGAATTTTAAGTAGTTGACTAGACGATCTTAGCATAATTTAATTATACATTCATACTTTAAATAATGACGAGCAAGCAAGCAAACAACTACTTTTGAATACAAAATGCAAACACTACAATTGTTATTGTTAGAACTTCAATCAAAATTGTAACGAATCACCTTAGAAACCTTATTCTTATGGACCATTTATCTCTATGTGGCCTTCTACTTTACACTTCTTAACATAGTAGTCAATTTACATACTCGTATATACGTACATATAAGCAAACTAGGACTATAACTAAATTGTAACTCAAACATGGACGCATTTCCTTAATTTCATACTCGTAATACAAATAAAAAAAATATATATAAATCATGTTATAAATGTGGAGATTCATCAGTGGATTACAAGGCTTTTTGAACAAATTTAAATATATATAACAATCAAAAGACACACATATAAAAACATCTGAGTGGTAATAAGAAAATTTTATGCATTATTAGAGGATCACACAAATATAAATTGTCTATATCCTGTTAACCAATGAGAGACGAGGTGAGGATCATTTATTAATCATTCAAACAAACAAATAATTAATTAAACACAAAACCAAATTAATTTATAAGCTTTTTCTTTACGAAAGCTCTTAAGCCTTTAGATGACGTAGTTAGTCTAAATTGCTAAAAAAAAAAATATTTAAAAATAAAACTCACTGACTCTCTTCTATATCACTTTTATCTCTCTCTCTCCTCACTCACTCACTCACTCTCTGTCTCTGCCTGTTTAAAAATCTAATGACGGGCTTTATGAAATACATTGTTTCAAATACATACATACAACTAAACAAATTTATATGAATATATAACCATTAGATTTGTCTGTCTCTCCTACCTGGCTGTCTGTCATCTTTAAAACCTACATAATACACTTTTGTATATTAGCCATTACTATATCTTTCCTCTGGTAGTCCTTCTTCGGATTTCAAATCGTTTGAACAGACCTACCTACATACATATATTCTCTGTCTATCTATTATCCTGTAGATATTGCTCATTAATATACACACATCTGCAAAAAATAGTCGTACATCTATCTTATATGTATATGAACATAAAGGAGTGATTTGAGTACTCGTATCACAAATAGTTTCTTATATTCCCAAGTGGCTTCATACTTTTCTACTCGTATATTATTTGATTATTTTCCGCTTTCGCCTAGAGATGTAAGTATAATTTATAAATACTATTTTCGAAGAAACTACAACTATATAACATTATTTTACTATTTCAAGAAATGCTTACAAAATATAGTGGGTTTTTAAGCTTTTACACTCTTTCTTAAAAAGAAAACATGCTTAAATATTTAAACACTTTTCTGAAAAAAATAACATTAAAAAAAGTTATGAACTTAAAACTTCTACTGCTTGAATATACATTTAATTATCAAATTCACAGTAGAAATACTATTGTTGTATAGTTTTTACAGTACAACAATACAACAATTGCTGTGAATAGCCTGATGAATTAATTCGGCTCAACTTCTTTTAATGTTAATTTTACAGTTTTATATTGCGGGACTCTTTTTTGAAGGGTAGCTCTGGTACTCTAATTCTAGTCTATATATATTTTTTTTTCTCTCTTTTCTTTTTTCCCCTAAAACAAATCAATAGAGCGAGCTTTTAATACAAGCTTAATTTTCATTTACTTCCATTATTGTTTCCTTTTCCTTTCAAATTTACATTTTACATTATTTACTTATTCTAGTCAAATCGTACATAAGCTGTAAGTTCATTATTGTTTAGTTAAATCTTTGGTAAGTTTTCTGTTTATCATAACTTTTGTTTGAAGCTTCGTTATCGTTTTTAGCTCATTTCACATATATTTTTCATTTGTTACGTTTCTTTTCTAATCACATTTATATAGTATGTACATATATCATAAGGTGCATGGTGTATAAAATTATTGAAGCATGACTGTTTGTATTTTGTGATAAAGTTGTATATAATTTTTAAAACATATATTTTAAGTTGGAAAATATATATATTTATATGAAAAAACAAAAACTTGTAAAAATATCCAAAAATAAAACACCAACCATGAAGCATTTATTCAGCATGCTGGAGAATAAATTCTTTATATAATTGGTAGTTTATTTATGCAATTTATAACAAAAGAATTAAACCAACATTTGTAGATTTTTACTATCGCTTTAGAACAATCAGTAATCAATCAACTTTCTTTGAATTTGTTTCTACTTCTTAAGAACAACTACAGCTATTTTTTTCTTCAAACCTAAATTTTGAACACGCGTTTTAAATTACATATTTACAACAAAAAAAAAAAAAAAAAAAAAATATATAAAAAGAAAATATTTTTTAGCTAGTATAAAAATATTTCTAATATCAACCAAAAATCATATTTAACTAAATTAACAAAACAAACACTTGTTTATAAAATGGAACCAAAATATAAAAATAAAATCGAAAACTATAAGGACTTAATACTCGCATAGCAACAAAACGCTGTTAGGCTCTAAGCTTTCGAGATTTTTTTAAGGAAAAACTATAATCTGTACTATCCATAACTTTTTCATTCTTTATTCATTTAATTTTTCATTTTTCACTTTCAACAAGCACTATTTTTAACTTTTTAGTTTACTTTCTTACTATTTTGGCAAAGAATTTTAAATGGAAAAACTAATATGTAAATTCTATTTATTTCTATCCACAAAACAATTAAGGACCACACAATTCAATGCGCTCTAATACCTCTTCACCGAACAGTTCTACCTCAGCACCACCATCACCACCCACCGCTTTGACTTCACCAAATTCATCGTTGGGTTCGATGATGTGCAATAGTAACAATAATAATTCAAGCTTAAATAATGGAGCTGGTCCTTTTAACATACACGCGTCACCGCCAAGGCCAGGCAGTGGAGGAGCATCTGGATTAACACCGTCTAACAACAATACCCCGCAAATGCCTTTACGTATGCCACCGCCCACTAGTGGCGGCATTAATGAACCCCAAGAGTGTCCCTATTGCCGACGAACCTTCTCCTGCTACTATTCATTGAAGCGCCACTTTCAAGACAAGCACGAACAATCGGATACATTGTATGTGTGTGAATTTTGCAATAGACGCTATCGCACCAAAAACTCATTGACCACCCACAAGAGTTTACAGCACCGGGGTTCTAGTGGCATGCTCAAACGACTATTGAAGACATCAATGAAAAATGTTTTAGTACCTCCTCACCATCACCACCATCATCACCATCATGCTATGACGCATCAGAGAACTGCATTATTTGATTTCAGCAGTGAATTGGGCCAACCACCACCAGGCATCCAATAGGATTTATTATGGAATGCAATTTTTTAGAGAATTACAATTAAAATAAACAACAACCAGCAAATAAAACAGCTCAGACCAGAGTCAAAGAAAGAAATGATGTAATATTTTTAACTATCCAGCTCTGGTACAAAGTTGTTGTCCGTGCAATATTCGAAGATGATACAATAGAAGTAAAAACCAACGTGCATTCAAAAAATAACATTGTTATCATTCGCTAGATTGACTGTCTGAATAATTTTGCTCCATATTTTGCTAAGAAAATAAGAAACCTCTTCAGTTTTGTATATATTAAAATTAAGTTTTTTTGAAAGGGTTTTTTAAGATTTCTTTTTGTATTAGTTATTAGTTTATTTGCTTTATCTTAACAGATATTTATACATATTTAAATTATAAATTCTTTACTAAATATTATTTTACAGTACACTTGAATTAATACTTAATTATAAGTTCGTTTTTTTAAGACAATAGCCTGTTCAGTGCCAAATCAGGTGCTGAACAGACTATAAAAAAGGGAAGAGAATGAAGGACTTTTTTGTGTAAAATTTGTGTTAAAAAGAACAAAAGGAAATTTTAATTTATAAAAATTCAGCATTTTTGCACTAACAGTTTAACATATCACAGCGTATACGCACATTTTTCTTTAAACTTAAAAGCAAAGTATTGCTTCGCTTAAAATTTCTGTTTTATAAAGAATTCCTTTCTTCTAAATAGTTTAAAAATTGTATTCAATCATTTATTAAAAATAAAAGTTATTGGTTTTTCTTTTTCTAATTTGTTAATTATTGGCTTAGTTGAAGAAAAATATATTTAATAAAAATCAAGGCAAAATTAAATTTAAATTCTCTAAAAATTTATATTCCATATTTATATGTAAACAAATTATAAAGAAAGAAACGAAGAATTCGAACTTAAAAGTTGCGAAATTTAAAGAAAATATATAAAGATAACAATTAATGAAATTATTACTTAATTTTAAGCTACAACAACCAACAACAAGTATAATTACATCAGGGAAATATTTACATTTTATGCAAAAAAATCTACTTCTGTAAAACTCTTATAAAATGAAAAATATCGCAAAAAATTAATATTTTTTTAAACAAAATACAAAAAAATAAAAACTCAGTGATTTTCACCAGTGAAGTACAAATGTCATGAATTAAATACACAACAAACATTAAAAAAGCGAAACTAAAATCATTTTTTTGAAAATATACAATTTTTTAAATCAAGGCTTGAAAAAAATTAATTGTTAATAACAAAAAATACTAAAATCACTGATCTTAAACAAAGTAAATATTTAACATTTTATAAACTTTTTTTGTAATAAATAAAAAACATATTCAGGTATTAAAAGTGAAAAGCTCAAAATTTATTAAAGCAAAAAGGGTAGAATTACTTTTTAAATTTTAGTAAAACAAACATTTTTTGCACATATCTGTAAAATGTCTCAGGAATTTTTCAATTTATATTTATAAAAATATTATATACAACAAAAAACCAATACATATTTATATACATACGTAGATGTATATAAAAGAAACATTAACAACCTCTATAAATTTAATAAGTTTATTTTATACGATAACTAATTAATGGAAGAAAAGCGACGATAACGCCATCTATATCGTAGAATTTAATTAAAAGAAACATATTTTATTATTCACCATTTACTAAAGCAAAACCCCAGTAGAGTATTTAATTAGTAAAATTTATTCAATTTTACTTTGGTAAAGTTTTAAAAAACTACTGGAAAATTTTGTGCCATTTCACACATTTAAATATGCAGTATACACTATGTGGCATAACTTCAATATTTTTGACTTCAGCAAACTTTGCATAAGTTCTTGTAAATATTTAATAATTCAATTAAAGAAACAGAGAAAAACCTTTTTACGTCCTATATCAATATCATATACATAAATGTTAGCCATTACGATGTGCATACATACACGTATAATATGCACTATACTTTTGCAGAAATTTAAAGCAATTTTTATGTTGCCTCTATAAGCCAGTTGCTTTAATTAACCTCAGAAGTTTTCAAACTTTTATCAAAAGCCACCTTCTTAAATTTTGTGTCACTTAGTGTATACGGAAGTGTTACCTCATCTACAAAAGGAATAAGATGTCAAAGTGCAACTCATGTTTTTGTAACTACAGGCGTTTTATCACCAAAACTTAAATGAAATTGTTTATTTCTTTATGTAATTATTATTAATTAATTTTTATTAAAACTAGTTTTTAGTTATACTTTATGATTTGAAATACCTCGTAGTTTGTAGTTTTATAAGATGGTCTCTTTTATTTTTTTTATTAGTTCTTTAGGTTTTTTTTTTGTAATTTTATAGTATAAATTTCGAAAACCTTAAATTTTGAAAAGAAAAATGCCTGCAAACTGTGATCTTTATTTTCAAATATCCAATATTTTTTTATTTAAAAGAATATGCATTCTAAATTTATGTTTGGCTGTTATCTATTTTTTATATTATTTTTAGATATTTTTTTAAAAAATATTTTTTGTCAAAATTTTACGTTTGGAAAAATAAAAAAAAAATATGTTTGTTTGGAAAAAGTTTGGATGTGTTTTGTTGAGTAAAAAAGCCTGCCATAACCCAGTAACCCCGTTAAACTTCACTAAAACCAGTGCCAATTTTACAACTTTTTTAAATAGAAAATCACAAATAAAGGACCATGGTAACACCTCAGGTTGTTAATATTATCAAATATATTAAAAAAAATATTTATAAATATAAAATTCTTTGAAAAATCAGCATAATTAAATGTTTTAATTCTATTATATATTCTTTTTCTTAATCGTAAAACACATACATATTGAAATTTCCAAGAAACTTGAGTAATTAATAGTGTAAAAACTTTAAAATTAAAAACCAATCAAGAAAAGTTTTCATAAATTAAAAAAGAAATCATACTGGCTGGATTGAGCAACGATTCAAAATTTTTCGCTTGCTTTGCAGTAAAGCAGTGTCTCTAACTTGAAAACTTCTTATAATAAAAGTTTAAGAAAACTTTTCTTAATAATAATCATTTGTATAGAATAAACCAAGTAAAAGTAATCTAATTAACGATTTATTTAAATTTATTTGTTCGAAAACTTTTTAACATGGACTTTGTTTCAAAATCTAAAAAAGATCTGTATGTATTAGTGTTGTTATTGCAAATAAAAATGATTAAAAAAACACAAACATGTTAAAACAAATCTCAAAATTTTTTTAAAATTTGATATAAAAAATGCAACGCATATCAAGGAAATTATGAAAACAAAACAACCTCAATATTAAAACCAAGAAAAAACGAAAAATTATAAAAAACACAACTTTAGGTAAATAAAATAATAAAACTCTTTAGTCAAAATTACAATTTTTTAACTTAAAACTCTTAGTCGTACTACGTCTCTTTTTATTTTGAAAAATTTTAAAACAAAATCTGTGATTTAAAACAAAATTTAAATTTTTATTATTATAAATGATATATAGAAAATAAAAAAGCAAAATTTATTATAAATGAAACAACAAATCTTGAATAAAGAAATACAAAAAAAAATTGGAAATTTTTTTTCAAATATCTTCAAATTCTCAGTCTCTTACAAACTTAAACAATCTCTAGGCCAAATAAACATTTGTTTTAACATTAAACAATAGATATCGTTGATAAAGAAATAAACACTGGACTCAACAAGTAGAAATATTTTTTACAATTACTTTCTTGAAATAAACACACATACACACACAATACAAACGCATATTTAAAATCGCTGATCCCTAATTTTTAAAAATATCGAAAAATTCAACTTTAAACAAAAGTCATATATTGAGAAAAGTCCGAATTTATATAAAAGAAAAGAGTATATAAAAAATTAAAATAGTTTTAATGTTTTAAATAAGTTTACCAAGATATAAATGATGAAAAATACGATTGAATTAATTAATTATTCTAAAATGTATATGTTATATTTAAATGAAAGCCACAACAAATAAAAACAATTTGAAAATTTAAACTGAAATATACATATATTAATATTGACGATTAACAAGTGAAATGCGACGTTTCAAGAATGATAGAAAGATGGAATGTATTTTATCTCTTCTTAAGAGAAAATACCGACAAGAGGAGAATAATTTTTAAAGATTAATAATAAATCAATTGCATGTATACAGAAATAAAACAAAAAATTTTAAAAATTAACACTGTTTTGTTTTAATTCATCAAACTGTAACTGATAAGAATTTGTGTATGATTTAACAGTAAGTGATAAATCTTGGAGAGAAGCTAATCGATGTAATTTATCTCTATATTCTAGGGTACATATTAGATATTGCATGCCCGATTTAATCGAAAAGGTAATAGTAAAAAAATGCAGCATATATATATTCAAAAAATATACACATACATGTGTATATGAATGTGTATTGTATATAAAAATATTATTTATATTTACATACCTTTGGTTAAAAGCAATTTCATTCCGGAATTGAAAAATATTGGTCGATGGATACATTATTATTATTTGTTCAGTAAATATGCATAAAGATATGTACACGCTTACATACATGCTGATATAGTTTCTGATTTTTGTACCACTTTTGCTTAACACTGCTGTTCTTTGTAGTAATTTTTAACAAGAACTTTATTAATGAATGTTTTAGTGATTTGACTGCATTTATTTTATTAACTTCTTATTAAAAGTGTTATGTACCCGTGTTATCACAAACCAGCACACTTTTGTGCAACTGCTCTTTGTAGTAACGGGTATCCTCGTAACGTATATTTAAAATACAATTTTGTTAACTATTTTGAACGTAACTTCGCTTGTATTGACTGTATATGGTTTTTTACCCCAATTGACTACTAGCACGATTTATGCAACTTATTACATAATCGCATTATATTACTAGATTGATCGAATAATGAAAAATCATTTAGTGTTTGCCACATTTTAGTACATAAGTTTTAAGATAGAGGAAAATAATTAGCGTATGCTTAAGTTTGGCTTATTGGTAGCGACCTGAACTTATTAGTCAGCCCAAATGGGTTGGATGTGTTACTTAAAAGTAGCAGTCTATTACTAATAGGCGATAGCTATTGAAAATATTTTTTCTAACTACAGTAAGCCACAATTATAGAATTCACATGTTCCAGATATCTGAAAAATAAAATATGTAATTAGCCTTTGGCTAAATATATTTTAAGCGATTCTGAAGATTTTGGAGAGATATTACATAAATACATACATATGTATGTATTTACATCTTTACATATAAAATGTAAAGATATTGACATTTTTACATATAAAATGTAAAGATACAAGTGCATCTAAAGATGTTAATTCCAGGATAACGTCGACCCATTAAATAATTGAAGCTACAGGAAGTGGCTATGTATGATTCCCATATCATTATCTAGAGCAGAAATGGAATTATGTTAGATCAAACTATTTATTCATTTATATATTATATGTACCTATGTCAAAAATTAATAACGGTTGAAAACCTTTAGTTTTCATAAACACACTTATTTTTTTCACAATATTAATTCTAAATGTGTAGATACAACTTTTATACACATGTATGAATGCACAATCAATCCTCTTCCGAAAGCAGAACAAATTCTAATATCCACATACTTCTGGAGGCCATATTGATTTTTGCTTGTACAAACTACTAATGTAAAACAAATACAAATTTCTAAACGCTTCTAACGGCCATATTGGTTTTTAGATATAGAAAAGCCTACCAAAGACACGAAGTAGCATTTTGGGGGACCATTTTTAATTGCACACATTTTTCGGTATAAATTAATAGCACTTCATATTCACGCACTAATATACACTTTCAGGAATATTTTTTTGCACTTTTTTGAATTGTAGTTATCTAAATTACCTATTTATTATATAAATCAATCACGCACAAAAACTTTTCACGACATTTTATAACTACACGATCGCTGGAACTTAATGAATATTTACTTCGCTTACTTATTGCAGTGCTACCAGATGAAAAATTGTGCTTTCAAATACTACCATATACTACACCATAGAAAACTTACTTTTTTTTAAACTAAGTCACTAAGAACTCATTACACATAAATACATATCTGTAACGCATAGCGTTTGAATTATTTTTCCATACGCAGCCATTTTTAATGCAGTTCCAGTTATAAAAAAAAATTGTAACGTTCCTTTTCCCTTTTTCGGTGTAAGGAATGGCTACTCTCTTGTTAAAGCAGAGCTGTTAATTTATTTCTGAAGTCAGCTGTTGAGAAAAAACTTTAATGTGGCCTTGAAGTAATTGGTGGCCAAAAATTTGTAAACATTTGTATTATCAGCTCCAGGCGATAGTGTATTAATAATATTTTAACTGCATCTAATTTGCTCTTGAGTGATAAGATGCAATATAACAGAAATTCATAATGGTGTTGCGCTTGTAGCCTATCCAGAAAAAATTTATTGCAAATTCTTAGCAGCATTTCTGTCAATCCTGGAATACTACGCAAAGTGCGCCATGGCGCTACAATCCAAAAGACAATTTTACTTAGAAATACCACCAGTATTTTACTTAGAAATACCACCAGTATACAACGACCTGTATTATCACAACGCTAGCAGTGCTAATTATTAAACTGATCTATTATGTACCATTATAGACACGGCATCCTCTTAATGTGTTTCTTAAATTTTTAGCATTTGGATTTAGTGTCGCACCTGCAGTTGTATTTCAATCCTATTTTGATTATACGTAATTTACAATAATGGCGTTTGACACTACTTTTAAATAACAATCTCATAAATGTTGGCCATTATGATGTGCATACACGTTTAATTCATAATTTAATTCTTCTAAATTCTTCGATCTTATTACATTTTTATGTTCTATTATTTTTTGAGCAAAAGAACCACTTAATTTTTGTATAAAAAACACACGGATTTGTTTTAATTCCTCAAACTGGAACTGATAAGAATTAATTTGTGTATGATTTAACAGTAAGTGGTAAATCTTGGAAAGAAGCAAATCCATGTAATTGGTCTCTTTCTTCTAGGGTACATATTAGATATTGTTTGCCCGATTTAATCGAAAAGGAGAAGTCAAATAAAGAAGTCAATAAAAAAAATCCAACACATATGTATATCCAACATAAATATGTACATATATGCATGTATATAAATAAATATAATATATGTATTTACATACCTTTTTTTAAAAGCAGTTTTATTCCGGAATTGAAAAATATTGATCGATGGATACATTATTTTTATTTATTGAGTAAATACCTATGCATAAACAAATGTACATGCTTTCATACATTCGGATATAGTTCCATATTTTTCTAACACTTTTGCTTGACACTTCTGTTTTTGTAGTAATTTTTAACAAGAACTTTAATTATAACTGTATGTTTTAATAATTTGACATTTATTTTATACACTTCTTATTAAAAGGATCATGTACCCGTATTATCATACTCATAATACTTCTGTGCAACTGCTCTTTGTAGTAACGGGTAAGAGCGTTTGGAGTCAGAAGAAGATTAACAGTGGTCACGTTGTTTTTAAATTGAGTTGGATAACCAAAAGTCGCAAAAATATCAGACTACAATCGAAGTAGGGGATTTGTTAAATAAATTAATAAGTGCTAGAAATAATTTTTAACAAATTCGAAATTTTATAGATATTACAAGCAACAGTAACGTATATTTAAAATACAATTTTGTTAACTATTTTGAACGTACCTTTGCTTGTATTGATTGTATATATTAATTGACTATTAGCACGATTTATGTAACTTATTACATAATCGGATTATATAATAGATGGATCGGATAATAGAAAATCATTTATTCTTTGCCACATTTTAGTACATTAAGTTTTAGTATAGAGGAAAATAATTTACGTATGTTTTATGTTTGGCTGATGGGTAGTGAACACAGCTTATTAGTCAATTCGACGTAATGCAAAGAACTTACTCCCACTCAAGTGGGCTAGATGTGTTATTTAAAAGTGGCAGTTTATGTAACCTAATATGCAAATACATTTTCTAACTGCAATAAGCCACAATTATAAAATTCACAGGTGTTCCAGATATCTGGTACCGTTAAAATATGTAAGTTAAATACTAGAAGGTTTTAATTTTCAATCGAAACGATCAGCCTTTGAATAAACATATTTTAAGCGATGGCGAAGATTTAGGAGAGATATTACATATAAATGTATTTATGTCTTCACATATAAAATGCAAAGGTATTTACATCTTTACATATAAAATGTATATGTATAAGTGAATTTAAAGGTGTTAATTCCAGGATAACGTCGACCGATTAAATAATTGAAGTTATAAAAAGTGGCAAAACGATTGAAAACCTTTAGCTTTAACGGACTTATTTTTATCAATATTAACTCCAAATGTATAGGTACAACTTCTATACACATGTATGTATGCACAATCAATACAATTCCGAAATCAGAACAAATTCTAATATCCACATACTTCTAGCGGCCATATTGATTTTTGCTTGTACAAACTGCTTCCGAAAGTAGAACAAATACAGATTTCTAAGCGCTTCTAACGGCCATATTGGTTTTTAGATATAGAAAAGCTGTTTGCATACCAAAGACACGAAGTAGCATTTTGGGGGACCATTTTTAATTGCATACATTTTTCGTTATAAATTAATAGCACTTCATATTCACGCACTAATATACACTTTCAGGAAAATTTTTTTCCACTTTTTTAAATTGTAGTTACATAAACTATCTATTTATTATATAAATCAATCACTCACAAAAACTTTTCACGACATTTTACAATTACAAGATCGCGGGAACGTAATGAATATTTGCTTCGGTTACTTGTTGCAGTGCTACCAGATGGAAGTTTGTGCTTCCAAATACTATACCATAGAAACCTTACTTTTTTTAAAGTAATATACCAAAAACTCATTACAAATAAATACATATCTCTAACGCATAACGTTTGTTTTATTTTTTCCATAAGCAGTCATCTTTAATGTAGTTCCTTTTATAAAAAATAATTTTTAACGTTCGTTTTTCCTTTTTCTGTGGAAGGAATGGCTACTCTCTTGTTAAAGCAGAGCTGTTAATTTATTTCTGAAGTCAGCTGTTGAGAAAAAACTTTAATGTGGCCGTGAAGTAATTGGTGGCCAAAAATTTGTAAACATTTGTATTATCAGCTCCAGGCGATAGTGTATTAATAATATTTTAACTGCATCTAATTTGGTCTTGAGTAATAAGATGCAATATAACAGAAATTCATAAACGTAGTGGTGTTGCGTTTGTAGCCTATCCAGAAAATATTTATTGCAAATTCTTAGCGGCTTTTCTGTCAATCCTGAGCTACTACACAATTTTAATTATTTGGATTTAGTGTCGCCCCTGCAATTGTATTTCAATCCTATTTTGATTATACGTAATTTATAATAATGGCGTTGGGCACTTCTTTTAAACAACAATCTCATATAAATTGTGGCCATTACGATGTGCGATTAATATGTACTATGTATATTTTTGTATACATTTTCATGTTGTCACTATAAGCCAGTTGCTTTAACTCAGACATTTTCAAACTTTTATCAAACCCAATTTCTCAAATTTTGTATCACTTAGGATATACGGAAGTGTTACCTCATCTACAAAAGGAATAAAATGTCAAAGTACAACCCATGTTTTTGTAACTACAGGCGTTTTATCACCAAAAATTAATGAACTTGTTTAATTCTTTATGTAATTATTTTAAAGTTTTAATAATAAATAAAATTTTTTATTAAAACTCGTTTTTAGTTATACTTTATGATTTGAAATACCTCGTAGTTTGTAGTTTTATAATATGGTTTCTCTTAATTTTTTTATTAGTTCTTTAGGTTTTTGTTTGTAGGTTTATAGTATAAATTTCGAAACCCTTAAATTCTGAAAAGGAAAATGCCTGCAAACTGTGGTCTTTATTTTTAAATATCCAATTTTTTTATTTAAAAGAATGTGCATTTTTAATTTATGTTTGGCTGTTATCTATTTTTTATATTATTTTTTAGATATTTTTTTAAAAAATATCCTTTATCTTTCGTAGAATACTTTACAAAGTAAATTTGCAAAGTATTGGTGCACAGATGTCGACCGAGTGACTAAGACCATATGTCGGCGATGTTGTTAACCGGTATCCTTCCGCTTCTGTGACTGACTGTACACGACCTATGCCTTCACATAGGAAGTAGCAACGTAGTTAACCACGGAACATCTCTCAGATGAACTGTAAAACTATACAGTTATCTGAGGTGTTGAAATTAACTAGTGCGAGTGAGACGCAAAACTCCCAAAAGAGAGTAAACGATGAGTGGTCTGGCTGCACTTAAAAAATAATTGCCAACGAGGCTTGATGTTGATTGACTCGGAGCTGCTTTGCGACTAAAGCAGTGTCTCTAACTTGAACAATAATAATATATATTGCAAATGTCTTTAAATTGTCAGTCTCTTAGAAACGTAAACAATTTTGTTGATAAAGAAATAAAAACTGGAAACAACAAATATAAATCATTTTTACAATTACTTCTTGAACTAAACACACTTACACACACACTACAAACACATATTTAAAATTGCTGATCCCTAATTATTGAAAATATTGAAAAATTCAGCTTTAAACAAAAATCATATATTGTGGGAAAAAACCTTAATTTATATAAAAGAAAAGAGTATATAAAAATTTTAAATAGTTTTCAATTTTAAATAGTTTTAATATTTTAAATAAGTTTACCAAGATATAAAGATGAAATAAGTATATGATTGAATTAATTAATAATTATAAAATGTATATGTAATATTTAAGTGAAAACCACTACAAATAACAACAATTTCAACATTTAAACTGAAATATACATATGTTAAAATTAAGGATTAACAATAATTGAAGTTTGAAGAATGATAGAAAGATGGAATGTATTTTATCTCTTCTTAAAGAAAATACCGACAAGAGGAGAATCATTTTTAAAGATTAATAATAAATCAGTTGCATGTATACAGAAATAAAACAAAATAATCTGAAAACTTAACACGGTTTTGTTTTAATTCATCAAACTAGAACTGATAAAAAATTGTGTATGATTTAACAGTAAGTGATAAATCTTGGAAGAAGTCCAATTGATGTAATTCTATGCATATGTATGTATATAGATAAAAATATTATTTATGCTTACATACCTTTAGTTAAAAGCAGTTTCATTCCGGAATTGAAAAATATTGATCGATGGATACATTATTATTATTTGTTGAGCAAATATACATAAACATATGTACATGCTTACATACATGCGGATATAGTTTTTGAATTTTCTAACACTTTTGCTTAACACTGTTGTTCTTTTAACAAGAACTTTATTAATGAATGTTTTAGTGATTTGACTACATTTATTTAATTAACCTTATTAAAAGGGTTATGTACTTATTGTTTGCCACATTTTAGTCCACGAGTTCAGGTAGGCTTGATGTGTTACTTAGAAGTGGTAGTAACCTAATAGAACCTAATGTACGATAGATATTGAAAATATTTTTTCTAACTACAATAAGCCACTATTGTAGAATGCACAAGTGTTGAAAATATCTGATAACGTAAACATATGCAAGTTAAACAGTAGAAGACTTTAATTTTCTGTCGAAATGATCAGCCTAAATATATTTACATATAAAATGTAAAGGTATTTACATCTTTACATATAAAATGTAAAGATATAAGTGCATATAAAGATGTTAATGGAAGTGGCTATATAATGCCCGTATCATTATCTACAGTAGAAATGGAATAATGTTAGATCATTAAATTATTTATTCACATATAGGTACATACATATGTCAAAAATTAAAGCGATTGAAAACCTTTAGTTCTCATAAAGGGACTAAATATGTAGGCACAACTTGTGTACACATGTATGCATAATCAATCTACTTCCGAAAGCAGAACAAATTCAAAAATCTACACTTCTGGTGGCCATACTGATTTTTACTTATACAAACTACTTCCGAACGTAGAACAAACACAAATTTCTAAACGCTTCTAACGTCCATATTGGTTTTTAGATATAGAAAAGCTGTTTGCATACCAAAGACACGAAGTAGCATTTTGGGGACCATTATTAATTGCACACATTTTTCGTTATAAATTAATTGCATTTCATATTCACTCACAAATATACACTTTCAGGAGTACTTTTTGCACTTTTTTAAATTGTAGTTACATAAATTACCTATTTATTACATAACTCAATCACTCACAAAAACTTTTCACGACATTTTACAATTACACGATCGCGGGAACCGTAATGAATATTTACTTCGGTTACTTGTGGCAGTGCTACCAGATGGAAGTTTGTGCTTCCAAATACTATACCATAAACACCTTACTTTTTTAAAGTAATTTACTAAAAAGTCATTACTAATGTATACATCTGTAAAGCATAACGTTTGTTTTGATTTTTCTATAAGCACTCATATTTAATGTAGTTCTTTTTATAAAAAAAATTTGTAACGTTCGTTTTCCCTTGTTCTGTGTAACAAACTCTTATTAAAGCAGAGATGTTATTTTATTATTGATGTCAGCTGTTAAGAAAAAAATTTAATGTGGCCGTGAAGTAATTGGTGGCCAATAATTTGTAAACATTTGTATTATCAGCTCCAGGCGACAGTGTATTAATATTATTTTAACTGTATCTAATTTGTTCTCGAGTGGTTAAGAGCAATACGACAGAAATTCATAAACCTAATGGTGATGCGTTTCTAAATTAATAGACTATCCAGAAAAAAATTTATTGCAAATTCTGAGCGGCTTTTCTGTCGATCCTGAAATACTACACAAAGTGCGCCATGGCGCTGCAATCCATAAGACAATTTTATTTAGAAATACCACCAGTAACGCGTTTTTATACAACGGCCTGTGTTATCACAACGCTAGCAGTGGTAATTATTAGATTGATCTACTATGTACCATTATAGACACGTCATCCTCTTAATGTTTTTATTAATTTTTTAGCATTTGGATTTAGTGTCGCCCCTGCAATTGTATTTCAATCCTATTTTGATTATACGTAAATTGCAATTATGGCGTTTGGCCACTACTTTCCTATTTTTTGGTTCAGTGGGGATTAGTTTCTTTTTTAACATGGTTTTTACTTACCGTTATTGTCGTATGTTGGAGGAGGGATCCTTTCGCGGCCGTAGTTCGGATTTTGTGATGATGTTCCTTTTTGGTGGTGCCCTTATGACATTCTTCGGTTTGTTTGTGAACTTACTATTTTTGGGTCAAGCTTTCACACTTATGTTAGTGTATGTGTGGTCCAGAAGAAATCCATTTGTTCGCATGAATTTCTTCGGCGTTATGAATTTTCAGGTATATTCAAGTTTTATGAAGAGTATTTATGGGTCAATTTGATATATTTTTAACTTTACAGGCTCCTTACTTACCCTGGGTACTATTGTGTTGCTCCATGATTTTGGGCAATACTATTTGGGTTGATATTATTGGTATGGGTGTTGGTCATATATATTACTTTCTTGAAGATGTGTTTCCATTCCAAAGAAACGGTCACAAAGTACTTAAAACACCAAATTTTTTGTAAGTATACCATACTATTTTCTGGATAACATTTGAAATTTTGTACTATGTACACACACCTTTATTATTATTTTACATTTATTATAATTAAAAGTACAATAAATGAAAAGGAAAAAAGTACTAACAACTTTTAGGTATCGGTTTAAATATATTACGAGTGTGATGCAATGATCGATTATCTTAGAGAATGTGGAAAATTGTTATTGTTGTTGTCACATTTATGTTCTTGTGCCAGTTCTATGAAGAGGGCAATTGTATTGCATTCTGATTATATAACTCTTGATTGTTTGATCACTTCGAATGTAGGATAAAATTGTCTGAATTTCCATTCTTTACCTAAGTATTAAACAGTTCTATATATTAAAAGTGTATAAAATAGTGTTCATGAACAATCAATTACACAATTCGTTAAATGAAATTTCAGTTGTAAACGAAATCTAATTAATAATATTCGAACAATGCAACTTTATCATCCGTTCATAACTGTTCCGAAAAAAATTATTTATAAATTAATAAATTTATTTTAGGAAATTAAGCCATACCCTTAACAATCATTTTTCATTCTATCGACTTATTTTGACGAAACGGTATTTAACGTAAATCACATTATTTGTCATTAAATTAGGGAGGTTCATGGGGCTTGCAGACTCCCTTTTTTGAGAGAATTTTTTTTTAGATACTTGAGAAAATTCTTTTATGTTCATTTCTGTACCATTCTCATTTTGCAGAAAAGTTCTTTTTAATGAACACATTGATCGCAATTATCAGCCACTTCCCGAAGATCGTCCTGGTGGTTTTAACTGGGGTGGTGAAGAAGTCCAACAACAGCAAGCAGATAATGATGAGGCAGCACCTGGAGCAGGGGTACCAGAAGGAGCACAAATTCCAGATGAAAATAATGACCAAAGAGCGGCAAGACCAGCCCAAAATTAAATCTAAATTCTAGAATAAATTTTGTAACACATAAAAACACATTACCCCGCCGTGTTTTGCCGTATAAAAAATTAGGAGCAAAAACTTAGATAACAAAAGAACTAATAATACAATTAATCGTTTCCTAATTTTCTACCAAGCAAAGTATGTATCATTTTTTTTTTAATTTCTGTTTACACATTTAAAGAACGTTTGTGTTCACTTTAGTTTCCGAGCAGTTTTATTTTTCAAAAATAACAAGTTTTACGGAGGCGAAATGTATGCATATAAACAGTAAAATATATCTATTCGTACTACCGCAATTATTAATTAAGTAAATAAAACACGATAATTTAATTAGTTTTGGGTTTTTATTATAATAACGGGTTTTCTTTTTATTTTTTTAAATACCTAACCAGTAAATTTATAGTTGTTGTAAAATAAATCTGTTCTCTTAAAACTTTCATCACAACAAAATTTTCTTTATTGTTTTGTTATTAAATAAAAAGACTGGTCTACTCAAATTTGTTCTTTTCTTTAAAGCAGGGTGATCAAAGAGTTGATTTGTTTATACTTTGTTTTATGTATAAAGGAATGGTGTAATTGTTTAACAATAAAGTAAGAATTTTAAACAAAATAATTTTTTACGTATTCAGTCAGTTTAATATTCCATTCTTCGACTTTTTTCTTACTTTTCTAGTTTAATTATTTTGTTTCTTAAGTATTTATGTATACATGAAACGATAATTCATATTTTAACTACAATTTAATAAACACCCTAAATATCTAGTACATTGAATAATATAGTGCATTATGTACTAAATTTTTTTAATTAATATAATTGTTTTATGTAATTCAGCTACATATACAAACATATATGTATATGTATGCATCTATGAGCCCATGTTCTTTTATAGTAAACAATTGCAGTGAAGATCGTTTAAAACATGCACCTGTTATAGGGAATTGTCGTTTATAACGAAAAACTCCTGCGTTATCAAGAATTTAGAATAAATATTTCATAATTTCATAGCAATTGTTTGCACTTAGAAAAAATATTCAATATTATTATCAGCATAAGCAATACGTGAAAATATACGGAAAAAAGTATTATTCAAGCCTCTCTCTGCATAACAGTTATTGGGAAGCAACATTTTGGTCTCCTGATTTTTATTTAGTAAATTTTAGCTTATTATTGATAAATTTCAAATTATAAAAAAAAACTATAAATTTGATAATGGTTGACGTAGTGTTTCAAAATACCTTTAATTTTTCTTTTATATCCTCTACTAAAATTTGTCCGCTTTTTATATATGTATGTATGGATATACATACATATTTAAATAAATAAAAAACATGGTAAATTCCATAATTGTCATAAGTCAAACAATTGAAAAAAATTTTATGTAAAAACATAACGGTTAGGATAGAAAAATAAAATAACAGAACATTTTTATGTAATCAATAATTCGGAAGAAATTCGTGGCAGTAAAATATACGCTGTGTATGTACTTAATCAAAATGACTACAAAAAATGTATAAGTGTAGGCTTTAAAAACGCACACTAACGATAAAGAACTCCGTTTTAAAATATACCGCCCGACTCCAAGTTTTTTACGATTGCCCTCATCAAGAATACAAATTTCACTCGAATTTGTTAATTTCCCTTATTTGTATTGTTTCGTTTGGGTACTACATTGTTCAGTATTTGGCTACTTTTTTTGTTGAGAAAAGTATTATGTTAAATATGTACATCTGTTTCCCTTTTACCCACGAAAAGGACGACTTAAAGTTATTTTTATTTGACTGGTTTTGTCGGCATATTGCCCAGTCTGTATAAAAAGTTTAAAGTATTTTTTGCTTCACAAAAATATTTTCATACTTATTCCATATTTGCCCAAAAACGCGTAACCATTGAATTGTAATGAAAAATATCTTGATTCATACGTGTTTATTAAATAAAACTGTTCTATACATAAATAAGAGACAGTGTCATAGAATCCAATATTATTGGAAGCTATTTAACTCGTTAAAAGGATTTTCATTGGTATTCGATTTTTCCGGGTAAATATTTGACAAGTGAACATACCTTTTTAAGAATAAAATTAATCGAAATTAACATAAGAACTGATATATGATGAAGAGATGTTTTAAATTGAATTTGAATCCATTTTCAATTATTCACCAGTTTGAGTGTGAAACAAAAATATAAGTTAAAGGCATGTTTGTGATTTTCAAGCCAGTTTACAGCTAATTTCCTTTTTTAAGAAAAAATGTTTTGAATATTTAACCGAAGTACATGTGTAATTGGAAGTTTACTTATCGGTTTCTGTAAATAAAGTGCAAAAACGCCTGAAGCCAGTTTGTTAACAACAGTTGATTTAAAAAGAAAGCACATAAAATACATGGCTTTTACCATAGATTTGCAAAATTTTCTTGTGTAAAACAATTATTATTATTACAGAAACAAAGAATAATCATGAAGTTTGGTTCACTGATCCCGGTTTCAAATAACAAATCACGTTATAAAAATGTGATTTACAAAGCATGCCTGACATTTTCCATTTGAAAAAGAAATTAAGTCCATGAATATCAAATTTCCGGAAGCTTTATTTCGTTAAGTATATTCAACAAGACGAAAATCGTAGGTTAGTCCAAATATTATCTCTTTGCGACATATCTCAAGAAAATTAACACTCCGAAATGTCGACTTCACAATAACCACAAAAATCATAGATATTAATATGTTTTAGTTTAAGATTCACAACGCTGTATATCGAGAATATTTCAAGGGAAAACCAGCATCTTTGCCGTTGTCTGAAATAGCAATGTGCAAAATTACAAACACTTTTGACCCAATGTGCCATTTATAGAAAAATAAATACATATCAACTTCGATTTTGATTTAAAAAAGAATAATATTAGTGTTAATATATAAAAATGTCAGAAAGAAAAAGTCCTTGTAGGGCATTTTACGACTTTATAGAAGATCGTGCAGGATTTTCAAAGCCGTAATCACATTCAATTAGTAATTTCGTCTTAAATATGCTGCCCCGACTATATAATAATGTATAATATTACATGACCCTGTTAAAACAATCAGTTAAAGAATAGTAAAAATATATATCCACTTTTATTATAAACATATGATGTATAATTTATTAATAACTTTGTGTTCGGTTTAATGTTTAAAAAGTAATTTGAAAAATTGTCGTAAAACTAGCCAATTAAAAAAAAATTTGTACTCAGTCGAATAGTCCTTATAAAAAAGAAACAGAATATTAAATAAATGTTTAACTTTTATATTTTTACAGACTCGCAAACTTTTTTGTCGGGACGCTTAAAAGTTTAACTTAAGTGTATTATTTGTATATTATTTAAAACATTTTAAAGCTGTTCATTTGTTTTAAAGTCGTTAATCGTTTTCATTAAGTTTCAATTAATAGATTTCGTAAATATTTTCTTTATAAAAATTTTACAATAATTTTCTTAATTATAAATTTAATTTTCGATTGATCGTAAAAAACACAAATATATAGAACCATGGGCATTATTATGGGCATTATTATAAATGTATTTATTTGTTGGAATTTTGCCATATTTTAAGTCAAAGTTAAAACAAATTAAGGTACTCGAAAAAAAATTACTGTTAATCAAAATTAGCCAACATAGACCTGAGGAACTTGTTCAACACATACACACAGACACAAAAATATATAAATGAAATTACACACACGTAGTAAAGAACTACATAAAATAATATACCTGTGTATACAGAAAAGATATATGTATAATTAAAAATTAAGCTAAGAAAACATACATATGAAATGGAACTAAAAAAAAGATGAGCAAGAGCCACTTTTTGGTTTCGAGATTAGACAGAGTAAAAAGTTAATCTGAATATTATTTTGCATTGCCGTAGTGGACAACAAGAAGGAAATTAAAAAAAAAATATTGTCATACAATTCGATTTTTGCTGCAGAAAAGGAAATTACTATAATTGAATTGTTGGTATTGGAAATAAATACTTACATTAAACTAAAAAATAGAAAACTTTTTTGAAAAAATATTGCTGCAAGATTAATAAATTTTTCAAGAGAAGCTGAACATAATTAGATTAAACCATCATCAATGGCAGCTTAAAACAGCATTTACTATATGAAACATATCACACAAAAAACTAAGTATAATTACTTCATTTGCAATCGCGAACCCAAATAGTAGCCCTAAAATGATCAAATATCGAAGTATTCATTTATTATAATTGTATACCTAATGACTATTGAGATAAGGGCAAACAGATTTAATTAATTAACTAAAAGTCTTAAACTAATAAGTCAATCAGAAAGAAATAGTATGAGTGCTCGACGTAGACAATTATTTAACAAAATTAACGATTTAAGTTAAAGAAGAAGGCCTAAAGAAACTCGCAATTAATTACAAGCAAAAATTTAGTTAGAAAAAATAATTATCTTTTTTCTGTTTAAACAAAATTTAATATTTAAGATTATCTTAAAAAAATATTAATTACAATTAATTATCACTAAAACAGAATTACATGGCTACTGTTGCGAGTAGCACAGTTATATCATCAGGTTTGCCTCCTGCATTGAAAGAAATATTATTAAGAAAATTGAATTGAATGCAAATAATTTATATTACGCTTACCTGTTGCATTAATGTTATTGCGTCTAGCATTAATGGCAAACGGTGACATAAATTCACTATCAAATGACAGTGAACGTGCCATCAGCGCCAGGGAGTTGGCAGTCATCTGTAATTTGACAGGATCTGTGACGCCCTCAATCTATTAAATAGAAGAAATATATTTTGGGCCGATAGCCATTAGTTAGTTGCTAGTGCCTTCACTTCTTTTTGTTTATTGTAATTTTAATTATAATAGACTTGAAATAATAATAATAATATTTTGCAGATATTAACTAAAATTTCTTATGCCGTTTTAATACTTCAACTACTTAAAGCTTATCTTTCATTATTTAAAATTTATCATTATTTTTCGTTTTTAACAATACTTTTTAGTAACGAGTTTGTCGTCACTTTTTATAGAATAAAAATATATTATACATATTTGGGAATTTGTCATTTAACACCAAATTTTTAATTTTATTCTTGATTGCTTTCGCAAAATTTCTAAAATTTTGATTTTTTTTTTTGGAAATTTGGGGAATGAATCAGCACGAATAAAATTCAAAATTTAGTAAAAATATATTATTTTATTTATCTTCTGTAGGATAACAATTAAAATAACAAATTAACAAAATTATACAATAAATTAAAAT
Organism: Linnaemya tessellans; assembly: GCA_951800035.1. Classification (NCBI taxonomy): domain Eukaryota; kingdom Metazoa; phylum Arthropoda; class Insecta; order Diptera; family Tachinidae; genus Linnaemya; species Linnaemya tessellans. The sequence continues at coordinate 30,547,580 of OX637536.1, forward strand.
TCAGTTTTAATTTTTTATATAACCAAAGTTTAATTACAATTCCGAGCGAACGTGCTTTTTCAAACCGAAAAAAGTGGATTCAGGATCATTATTAACAATTATTTGCATTCCTAACATTTCTAATATTCATTGCAAAATATTATCTGCAACGTAGACTTAATTTCGTGATTGCAAATTTTACCGTCGAGTAAAAAAAACGACTAAATTCAATAGATCCTGAAGATAATATTTGCTTTTATGTTCCAACTATTTGCAAACGACCACAAAGATTATGTTACAAAATTAGTGCATTATAGGAAAGGGTAGCTAAATTTCCATATTCTCATAACTAAAGAATATCTACATATATACAACTGTGTTATGTTGCATTGCTAGTATTAATGATTTTCTTACCTCCTTTAGCACATCCAATAATAGTTTTTCTGGAACATTATCGAATACGCCGTCTGTGGCTACTAGAATTACATCACCCTCTTTGACTGGGAAACTTAATGTATCCGCCGAATCTGGACTATCACTTAAGACGTTGTGATCATGGCCGGGTGGGGGTAGTGATAATTGGAAGGGAGTATTAAAATAATGTTGCTGCTCTTCTGATTTGTGAACAATTTCTCCTTTGCGTACGACCATAAAGCCGCTATCGCCAATATTCGCTGTATAGACAGTTGAGTTTTCACGATTTAATACTAATACACATGCAGTGCTGCTACCTGTAAAAAAAAATATTTAAAAAAGAAAACGGATATGTAAAGAAATTATATTCATTTTTTTATTTTTTATTTTAATCTTTTTGGTATACAAATATTTTGAAATAAACGTATTTACATACAAAGTTCTATAAAAAAAATACACAGATTCCAAATATTGGAAACAAGCCAAAAAGAAAATCTAATTTAATTAAAAAATTTTTTGTTTGTTTTTGAGCAAATAGTAAAAACAAAACAATATTCCAAAACAGATATTTGAGTGCAATGTATAGTGTATTACATTAGTTTTTTAAATTCTCAATTCGTGTATAAATTACTGTACACAGATATCTTTGTTTTACAATTTGCATTAAATAATTATTAAATATATAAAGTCCGAGCTATTTATATGTTAAGCTGTAACCACAAATTTATTAAATTGTTATTTTCTAACTCATCGTTCTTCCTTTAAATACTTTTAACAATTATTTAATATATAAATTAGCTCCTAAAATATTTATCTCGGCACCATGAAGATTACGTTTTCATTAATTGACAAAAAAAAAGAAACAAATGTAAAAATTGTATTAACGGCGCGAGATAGTCTCAGTTGTTTTCTTTTTCCAATAAATTTAAAAAGAACTGTAGCATAAAATATAGTAAATTTGAATAAAAGATATTTTGAATCTTAACATTCGCCCCTATTACGAATGACGTTGTCGGCGTCACATCAACTCGACAGTGAAAAAATCTCACTTGTCTACTAGTTGTCGATAACAATTAATTACTGTAGTATTCTCTAAGGCATATAATATTGATAAAACACGACAGGTTTGTTGACAAAGAGTAGAAAAGCGACAATTTTTTGCTGTCGTCTTGATTCGACGTCAATGTCGTCATTTATAATAGGGGAGGTTATGAATTGTTATTAATTAAGCAAAAAATATTTGTTTCACCCCTTAAAGGATATTCCCCAATATTATTAGAGACCTCAACCCTAACTTTCAGGAGGAAGGTATAGTAATATTCATTTACCATTTATTTTCAAAGGTATAGTCTGAAAACCATTGTCAGGGACTGTATGACCACATATGAATGTTTGAGTGAATTTTATAAATAACTAAAGCGTTTACAAACACTTGTTAATAAGATTGGTAATCATTTTTTTTATTGTATAACTAATTCAATTAGATTTAATCGAATACTGCATTGAAATTGTAACGTTTTCAACATATAGAAAACACCCTCAAGTGAAATTATTTTTAATAAACATATTTTACAGTATTCTATTATTTTTTTACAATTATTGAAAGTGTTATCAGTTTTGTCAATCCCATAGAAAAAACAAATTGATAATGATACTATTTTATTATCATGTACTATATACCTGACCAAAATGTTAAACTCATATAATGCATTTTCAATATGTAGCTAATAATAAAATTTTAAGAAGGCTGTCCATGCACAAACTAATACAAATACAACTTTACTATCTACGCCAAATATCTATTGGTCGCTTTACTAAACCGTTGATAGTAATAATATTTCAAATACACAATTAATATATTTGTTATTAATTATATTTGTTTATATTAAAATTTGCTGGTTCAGCAAAATATTTTACTATAAAATTTTTATTTTATAAAAGTGTCAATTCAATATACACATATAATCTATTTCATATTTACCTAGTATGGGTTTCTTTTGTTCTAAGAGTTCACAATAACTATATGCTAAAAGATTCACAGGCCGTTGTGGGTTAAAATTAACACAGTGGACTAGTCGTTCACAAGTTTTCATTAGAAATGATGAAAACTCTCCAGGATCAATGCCATAACTGCGCCAGCCACCTACACCGTCTGCAACGCCTGCAATAAATATATAATTGTGAAATAGTTTTTTTTTAATTTATTTTGAAAATTTTTGCAAAAAAAGATTAAATTACTGTTGTATTTTAATATACTCGTATGTGCATATGTATTTAGGGCGACTTTTTTACTTTGTTGGTTTAGCTTGTTTTGACAATAATTTTATACATTTACGAAAAACTATTACCATTTTGTGTTGTTTCATATTTTGAAATAGATTGGAAAGCAATCCATAATTATGAAAAAGTCGATAAGGAAGAATAATTGGAAAAAAAAATAAATGACTGTGATGGATTTACGACTAGGTCCGACCAAAATTTATGAGTCCCTAATATATAATGATGCCTAATAAAACAGACAGATGAAGAAATTTCTTATTAAATAAATCAGAATAAGACGACTACTATTTAGAGGACATTTAGAACGGATTCAACAATCTCTTAATGGAAAATTCTTACCGAATTTGATGTGGCAGCGAAGTTCCTTTCAAAATTTTGATTAAAAAACCGCCGCATGTTCTCAATTTTTTGCCTCAAAACAACGCCGTAATCAAGACTCACCCGTGCGACTTTTTTAAGATTAAAGAGACCCATGATCGGACCGCGATTCACGACGATTGAGCAGATAAAAGCCCAATCGCTGAGGGAATTCAAGACCTGCAGACCAAAGAGTGCGAATCAGAACTACTTCGGAGATTAGATTAAAATTAAATCATATACCTCGTAAATCAAAATGAATACAATTTTGTAAATCAAAGGGGCGGCGCTTCCGACAGAGGAAGTAGCCGGAACCAAGCCTAAGCCCGCCACTGATTTCTCAATATTCATTATTTGTAAAGTGTGCTATGAAATTAAAAACTAATTTATACTAATTTTTAATTCGAATTATGTTTAATTAACTGCGTCTCTTTTATTCTATTTTTGTTTTATTATGAAGATTTCAAGATAAACGACAAAAAAGACAATTGCAGTTATTTATTTATCAATAAAACGACGATTCTCCATAAGTACTGCGTAAAACGAAAATGCTAGCATGTATTACATTAAACTAATCACTGGAATCCCATTTACTCCTCAACATCAAAGTCTTAAATACCACCACTTTGAACAGCAGTACGTGTCCTCTTAATTGCCATGCAGATAGAAAATCCTGGCGAGATAACAATACAGTTATTACATGGCGACTACTGGAAATACGCATTTAACTGCGGTATGTAGTAATCACGTCACTGGGCCGTTTTCTTGCCTGTGTATATTTTTATGTCATTCACTGACTGTCCCTCTGTCCGTGGGGTCATATTTGTTATTCATAGCTAGTCTAAATATCTGCTATCAGTTGCCTGAGCAGCATGAGTTATATATTTACGTACGTATATACTTACACATAGTATATGTGTGTAGGTACGCATGTTTGTTGTATATGTACATACATAGATGTTGATCTTTTAAAACTTATTGAAAGCAACAGTATTTATCAAATTTGTCTTGAATCCATTGTTTATAAATTAATCATATTTAAAAAAATTGAATTCTTGGAATTTATTTATTTACTAGATGAGATAAACAAAATTTATCTTTGGTCATCAGGTTTAAAGAACTTAATTCAATGTTAAGTGTTTTAATTCTTTGTTATTTAACTTTATCCAATATAAACAACCATTAACTAGTTCGATTTGTTCTCTCAATGAGCATTCAATTAAACGTTTGATAATTTAATGTATTTCATTTTTAGTTGCAGCAATAATAAAAATGTGTGTCTATAGTAAAAGATATTTTTGTATGATGTTAAAACAGTTTTTCACAATATCACAAAAAAAATTTTTGGTGTAAAAAAAAATTAATTTTCTTCGCTGAATTGTTTTCTTTTTCAACTTAGTATTTTTAAATCTCATTTTGCTATAAATACACGCTTTTTATCTTCTCTGACTAAGATTTTTAGACAATTTTCGATTTAGATCGCATGGGTACTTCTAAAATATTATGTCTTTTTAAAAAAATCTCAAAACACGTCAATAACATTGCGATGTATATAGAAACTTTTACATTTTTCAACCTGACCAGCAATCCAAAATAAAAGAAAATAAAATATGTTATATATGCAAACATAGTTCAAATTACAAAATCTGTATATGCAGATAATCCTATTAACAAACAAAGAAAATAGTACTTATTTATAAAAACCTTCTCATTAGCGTCTGTACCATAATTTCTGAGATTGAGTTATTTCTGTTCATTCTAATAATTTTCTTAACTTTTTATTAATATTTTTAAATTATTAAATTGTAAATTGTTAATTTTTCAACGGGCTTAAGTTCAAATCTGCAAGACTGTCTTTTATTAATATTTTCTGAACATTTTGCAGTTTTTCAAATAAGATATATTTATTTCATCTGGGAGTTGATTAAAAAAATTATTATATGGATTTTTTTAAGAATATCATAGGACTTAGTTAATGAGCATGGGAAATAATTAATTTTGTTGACTAGTGTTATAAGTAAAGATGTGAAAGTGACGTAATATTGAACTTTGTATTATATATATTAATTATTTAAATTGAAAGCAAATTAACGCTGTGTAAGTGTATTTGCTGTCAAATGGTGATTCCGTGCCCATATGTCGTTGTGTGAGCCTTTTACATAAGGCATAAATACATACGTATGAAGTATTTGTTTCATTGTCGTAGAGAAAAAACTGATAATAGCAAATGTTTCTTAGATACAACTTTTATTGATGCGAATTTTGTCGCCAAATTCATTATCATTTTAAAAAACCTAAGCACATATTAATTCTTAATCGAATGCCATATTTACTTGTATACAGTAACATACTTCTTGTGATGGTTATAGCTAAAAATTGTACTTATAATTACACTAATTACAGTCGTACTTATAGTAAAAAGTTTGTTTGAAGTGTAGTTAAAAACTAAATTTATAAACAAACAGAAAGTCATTTTTTGTCATTAGACCTTTAAATATTTCTGAGCCATTTAGATAAGAATGTATGCTCGAATATTACAAAAACCTGGATAAATTTTAAATCGTAGCGAAATTTGAGTTCTTTGTACTTTGAACGAATAATTTAAACCTAGATTCATGTTGCGACAGCTACATATTTTCAATTCTTATCTTTAAATATCCGTTTATGTATATGACCATGAAAATAAAATTCACTTCATATTATATAAAAACTGAACCAGCGTTGCATTGTATAGCTGTATATTTTAAACACATAACCCTTTCCTACATTATCCAAAAATCAAGGCAAAGAAAGGCACGGGGCTATTCCTTTTTAGACATTGATGAAAGTAGTAAAATAATATTTGTATACTTCAAAAGGGCTTTAAAACAATACATAGGGATATATTGATAAAAAAAATATATTATACATTAAAGATATTAAAATTTAAGCAATTTTTTCAGTTTTATACAAACCAGCATCAAAAACAGGTCCTACATCTAAATAAAGTTTCCAAGGATAGTATTTTTCTAAATCTATACGATAAAAGTTGTCGTTTCACAGATCTTAATCTAAGCAAATGAATTTAGATAAATGTGTAGATATATATACATACATACATACTTATGTGCATGTTTACATACTAAAAGTATGTAAACATGCACACAAACACTACTTACAAAGAAAATATCACATGGTTATATTAAAAAATAAGGAAACAATAGAATGAAGGAACGGCATTGCTAGCTTACATAGATACACACATATGCACAATTACAGAAAATAGTATGCTATAGCTACGTATGAATAGGTATTAGATCCAATTTCGTACATTTTTTCCTAAGGAAAAAAGTATTCTGATTTTAATTATTTTGTTTACATTTTTGCATTTTATGTGACGGTTAAAAACAATACGTACTACACCGTGTCGTTGTCACCTGCAAAATTAATTCGCATTGGCACTCATATATGTACTGCATAAGTATTAATTTAATTAAGAGTACAATTTACATTAAATTTATTTATCTCAATTTATTTAACTTCGTTAATTTAAAAATTACACAGTGAAATGTGTTAAAAAGTTCATTGTCTTTAGTAAATATTTATTTCTGTATTTGTAGGTCTATAGCAATCGTAAATTCATTTCAGTAGTAACCTGGTTGTTTAACCGTTTTATAGAATAGGAAGACAATGGGTTAATGTTATTACCAAACAATATTTTCTTGTATTGTAAAATAAAATTATATGCAAAATACTAATAAAGAAAACAGACTATTTCAATAATTATGAAAAAGTAGATTGTAGTAATATCAGTGGAATTATATAACTAGCAAAAGTCTATCCAAATTTATAGCCAAATAGCTTCTCAGATTGAAATTCGACATACATTAACAAATTTTGGAAACGGAGCCTGTCTGTCTCAACGCATTCTTCATTTGTATACCTACAAGATAAATGGTGACACAGATACATATGCATATATGTATGTATGTATGCTTGTACCTACAGGTACATATATACATACATATATGTATATGCATTTACGTGTGCATGTGGATCTCACTCTATGAGGCTGATATATGTATATAGACGTGCAGATACGGCTTACAACCTATACCATAATCACTCTATTTTACCAAAAAATAAATTTTGGACTTTCTACATGTATACGTACATTGTATGTATGTATTTTAAATTTATACGCACTAAACAACATCCTTTCATTGGTAACTATTTGTCCAACACATCAGTTTGGCAAAAATCGAGCCATTTATACATATATCTCAATTATCGGTATCTATATGAGTTTGCATTCAGATTTGAAGATGTGATTTCAAGAATCTATCCGTCCCAACAATAGTAAAATCTTTATAACGTTAACGATTTTGAAGTTTTCCCCTTTATGTTGCACATATGTCTATCCAAATTTATAGCCAATGTACATACATATGTATACCTAAATTTCCGGAAATTGATACACATAACTCATTAATTATCATATGGTCATACTGACTATTCTATAAAACTTAAATAACACTTACCTAAGACATCAGCACTTGATGTAGATGTTTTAAACCACGAATCTTCACCATATTTACCAAGTTTATATTTAGAGGTTAAAAAATCTTTTGGAAAACCGCATACAACAGATATGAAATGAGGACGAGCTTTAGTTGCACTTTCTGAAACAGTAGCATTAGTTGTTGTTTCGATTAGTGTGGAGAAACCACTGCGCAAGGCACGAGATATAAGTCTCGAAGTCCAACTGAGGGATGAGTGCATGCTGTGCTTTTTGTTCTTTTACAATAGGAAATGTATTTGGCAAAATATTCGATGATAGACCTTGCAGCAGAAAATAAAATACTTTTATTTACTTTGGGATTACTCGTTGGATGCACGCACCATTTATTTCCATTTGGGATTTATCAATATGAAAATTCAGTTTTTTTATCACAATTCTATTGTTTAAGCACCGTATTTTAAAAGTATCTTAATTGTAAATAAGTGTAGTTTTTCTTAGCTGTTTCCATTAACATATTAGCAGAAATAGTTAAATTTAACGCATATTCTATTTTTGGCTAAAATTTATTAATCTTCTCTTGAGTAAAATGTGCTTTCTTCTGTTTTACGTCAAAGTCACAAGGGGAACGAATAAGACGACCAAAAAGGAAACAAGAAACCTCATATTTTTCGGTGTTATATATTTATTTTTTCGTTGACTCTTTCAAAATATTTACTTTATTATAATTTAAAAATAATTATTGTTTATGTAACATAGAATTAAAAGGAAATGCTGTTCGAAATTTTGTTACAAGCACGGTTTATAAATAATATGAAAATTGTTTTCCCGTAAACTGCGCGTGAAACAAGAAGAAATTTTTTACGAATGAAAAACTTGTGCTGTAATCAAAGAGACTATCGGTTCGTCACTAGCCTTGCCAGCGTTGTTGAAAATAATTTTTCGTGTTATGTTAGGGTGTGCTATACGAAGAATGATAATTATACCAAACCACATATGTTTCGATTCGATTGACACAAAAAGGCATCGATATAAAATTCTGTCATAATTATAATACATTTTAAATAACATGAGCAAACATTAACAATAAAAACAAATAAAAATTTATGGTTATTTCATATATTTCAATCATAACACTGCGTTTTAGATAGCCATCGACTTGTACATGACAATAGTATGATACCGGGGCCAAGATATTAATACGGTCATGTTTTTGTATTCTGCTCAAATGATTATGATATTGTGCATATGTATTATATGAAAGAAACATCGTGTCAGTCATGCAAGACCAGCCATATGTCCGGCCAAAGACGAGATTTGTGATATATATTAAGGGGTTTTATTTACGATATGATGTAAATATTATATATACATAAATATTTATATACGCTATGAGTGACATCGAGGCATATCAACAGTAAGTAGCCTCAGGAAAGTTAAAGATTTATGATGTCCAACACGTTTTCAATATCAATCAAAATTGTGAGGAGGGGGAAATAAACGAAACCACGGTTTGACGTACTTCTATACCATGTGATATGTATGTTTTTCTGCATAACAGCTAATATTAATCATTTTAGATCACATTTTTGTTAATATTATATATTTCACTGACTTATTTAATTACTTAAATAAAGTAAATGTCATCAAATTGCTTTTTACCATGTATTGACAGCGCAAGATATGAAGCGAATAGTTCTCATCTGAACCAAAGGGAATTCATATAAGGTGAACTCCATAGCTGTTTCCCGAATTTGTTGCTACTTTGTGCTGCTTTAACTTTTAGTAAGTTTGTGGGTCAAAACTTATTTTCTATATACTTCCAAACGATTTTAGCCTTTCAACTTGCAGGGAATTCGCCTATGAGTTCATCTGGTATTAATCCACCTTGATCTGAACGTTCGAGGCCCACTGTTGCTAATTCGCCTTTGGTGTCAGTTTCACATGCCAAAAGGGTTGATTAATAAAAATTTTTATTTCTGTTTGATTTAAAAGATATTTTGCAAAATATGTCTGATTTAAAGCAATGTCCTTATTTGGAAAAATGCTATCGTAAAAATCCTATACATTTTGGAGAATTTTCTCATCCTCATTGTAAGTATTATTGATACGTGCAACAAACTTGCGAGAAATGTTATCCTTAAGGCATCTTTATGTATTACAGTGGATACTATTTACAATATGGGGCTGGATCCTAAAACTAAAAAATATAATATACCTGCAGAACTGTCTTCCAATGAAGAACTGATATTGCAACAAATTAAATTATTAGAAAAGTTATTTCCTAAAAATGCTACAAAGCAAAAAAATAATGAAGAAAATCCTCAAGGTTCCTCTTCAAGCTCTCAAAGCAATCACCTGTTGACATCGTCCAATAATAAATATGAAAGTGCGAATTCACCTCAACCCACGTCATCTACAAGACACGCAGAAGAAGATTCGAATTTATCGAAGAAGCAAAAGATAACACGAAACATTAAGGACTATATACCTGTAGTGGTGGAGAAAGGCAAAATGGCTAAGAAGTTAGAAGCAGCTGCACCGTACAACTTTTTCTTAACTGCCATAACAGATGCAAAGCCAACACACAATGAACCTTTAACAGTGACCATGCAAGGTGTATATTGATATATAATGTTTGAATAAAATATATTATTCTTTATATTTTTTGTTGCACAGAAATATTGGATGAAAGTTTGGGCACCATAGAAAGTACTGTGCAAATTAATTTTATGGTCGATATTGGTTGGCTTTTAGGACATTATTATTTTGCAGGCATATTGTAAGTATATTATTTTTCCTATGTGATAGTAAAAATTATAAAAATATATATTTCTTTAAGGAATACACCACTTTTAGTTTTGTACGGTGATGACACACCCGAATTACTAACAATCGATAAGCATAAGCCACAAGTAACAGCGGTTAGAGTTAAAATGCCCACTCCTTTTGCAACATCACATTCCAAGGTTATGTTATTAGGCTATAGAGATGGTTCCATGAGAGTGGTTGTATCGACCGCCAATCTTTATGAAGATGATTGGCATAATCGTACCCAAGGTATTTGGATAAGTCCTCTGTGTCCTGCAATGCCTGAGGGGGCCGACACTGCATCTGGCGAAAGCCCTACAAATTTCCGTCAAGATTTATTGCTTTATTTGGTGGAATATAAATGTGCGAAATTGCAACCCTGGATAGCTCGTATACGAACTTCAGACTTTAGTGCTATAAAGTAAGAGACAAATCTTATTAATATTTAAAAATTTATTGCTGTATGGTAGGTATAAAAAAATTAAATAATCAGCAGTTTCAGGTATACAGCAAACATGAAAATCCGTATGGAAGACCCATATTTTGAAAAGTAACTACCTGTTCGCCGATGTCGAAATCTATTGTTCGATGGAATAAATAACTTAAAATAAAAACAAATTGAAAAGTGGTTTTTGCTTTAAATGTTATTTATTCGATCGAACGATAGCTTTCGACATCGGCGAACAGGCAGTAAAGAAATGAAGGTGCATTCATTCATTAATTTGTTGACTATTTTACATATTTTATATCCAAACATACAATATCAAAAAAATTTTCTTTTGATTTATCGATTTATTCTAGTCATCGAAGATTGGTTTTAGATATTTAAAACGTGGTGGTAATAATTTTAACTATTAGACAAGCCAAACTCTTTTGTAGAAAATGTTACGAACATCAAACCATATATTCGAAGGAATATATTTACTAATAAAATATTTAGCTTTATTTTTCACATTAACATCTGAGTAAACATTTTTGTTAAAAGTTGTGCTGCTACACCATTGTATCGGATGATTTGGAACAAGAAACGATGGATTGTAAGCATATTGACATAACTCACAACAAGCTAAGCTCAAGCTTAATAGGAAGTTTATTTTACCTTTAAACATAATGCTTTAAGTATGTCTTCGTTCTTACACCAAATCATCAAATTTCAAAATAGCAAAACTCTTCTTATATATAAACTAAAACAAAAACCTTTGTGTTTCATAAATTAACGTGAGCCAATATCTAAAATAAATTTCAATTAAATATTTTCCTAGTGCTTTTTGTTTGTTATGTGTTCAAGTATGTCTATATGCTTGCATTTCATTGCTTCTTACACCAAATCATCAGTGGACTTTAACCTAATTTCAAAATAACATTCAGTAAAGAATTCAAAATTATTAATAATTTTATTTGATTATTAACGATCTCTCGAATTTTGATTTCAGCGTTTTCTTTATCGGATCTGTTCCCGGCGGACATCGGGAAGGTCCACGTGGAAATCCTTGGGGCCATTCACGCGTTGCTAGCCTTCTGCAAAAACACTGTGCGCCAATTGATGAAAAAATTCCGGTTGTATGCCAAAGTTCTAGTATTGGTAGTTTGGGTGCGAATGTTCAGTCATGGATTCAGCATGATTTCCTAAATAGTCTGCGTCGTGATAGCTTGCCATTAGGAGTACGACAATTGCCAGCTTTTAAAATGATTTATCCCAGTTTTGGAAATGTTAGTCGTAGCCATGACGGCATGTTGGGAGGCGGCTGTTTACCATATAGTAAAAATACCAACGATAAGCAACCATGGCTCAAAACTTACCTTCATCAATGGTGCTCAAAACAACGTCACCGTTCTAATGCCATGCCTCACATAAAATCCTACACCAGATATAATTTGGAAGAAAAATCCATTTATTGGTTCATCTTAACATCAGCTAACTTGTCGAAGGCAGCTTGGGGTTGCTATAATAAAAATGTTAACATATCGCCTTGCTTGCGTGTTGCTAATTATGAAGTTGGTGTTTTGTTTCTACCAAAATTCGTGGTAAGTTTAATATACAACACTCTGCCTGAAAATAAATTTAAAGGCTTTCAACGAAAAGATTTGTCAGATTGTCGATGCTAGACACTGTCATGGTTACAAAGCTTTTAAGCTAAAAATAATAAAATCTGATGTTAATAAAATAAACTTACGAATAATATTTTTAATTTTAATATATCTTTATTAGAGAACAGAATCGCCCATTTTATTCAAATCAATAAGAACATGTTTTTTTAACACTACCGAAGAAGAGTTCCTGCTGAGAATTACTACAAAAGTGTCTAAATTTTAACAAATATCATTTCACACATACTTCGGAAAGCAGTGACAAAATAAAACGAAAAATCAATTTTCATAGTCGCAGAACTCTCATAGTCACGGGAATGCAACGATGCAAGAACATTTGCACAAGATTGCAAGGTCAAAAATGAGTGCATTTTTTTATAAAGATTTCATAGCTTTTGATCCAGGCTTAGAAAGTTTTATTGGAAAATTCGATATTTCTTTTTGTTTTCTCAATAAGATATTTTATTAATGTATAGTCATTATTAGTGTCGCCATTTAAATTTCTTAAAAAATTGGATACTTCTACATTTTTAATTTCAGCTGTTCGTTTTTTTTTAAATATTTTACCGCTTCATTATAATTTGTGTTATCTTCAATATTTTTGCTTTGATGCCATACACTTCTAAGTCTTCTTTTAATCCTTATCAACTCCCTTATTTTGTATAATAGGTTCTTACCATTACATGATAATATCTATGATATAGACAAAAATGATGAAATAAAAATCAAACAAAAAATAAATTTAAGTTCTATTTTTAAACAAAATTCGATCTAAATATATCATAGAATAATTTAACCGTTTTTAGGTTTGATAAACCATTGTAACGAACATTTCGAAATTACATGTAAAAATATTTTTGCAGCATTAATGTTTTTATGAAATACTTTTCTGAAAAATAATTTTATTTTATGTTTTATTATTTATTCTGCTCTTATTTTCTTAGATTGGAGAAGACACATTTCCTATGGGTTCAACACGTGATGGAATTCCACCATTTCCTCTCCCTTATGATGTACCTTTAACACCATACGGTGCTGATGACACACCATTTCTTATGGACTATTTGCATATGTAGAATGTTCCCTACTAGTTGCTTTATGTATGGTAATATTCTCAGCAGATCATTAACCCAAAAGATAAGAATTTATTAATGTTTATATACAGTATTATCCAAAACTTAAGCAAACTTTTTCGTCGCTGAAATTTAATTAATACTCATAAAATTGAATGCACTACTTATAAATAAAAATAAGTTTTATTCTTTCATATGATATCTATGCATGTATTACGAACAATTTAATTAAGAAAACATAACTATTTCTTATTATTTAATAGGTCCAACGTTAAGCACCAGGCGTTCTTTTTGTTGAAAATCCCAACCGTTAATTATCATCTTTTGTTGCTTTAAAGTAATGAACATATACATACATATGTGTAGCATGTATATTTTCTTAAAACGATTCAGAGTAACTTCCATTATTATGAAGTTGTTAATTCCGCTTCCAAGCAAATTCCTCCACAATTCATTTAGTATATTGCTTGCTTTTTTATCTTTTGGTGTCCTTGAGCTCCAAAATGGTTATCAAAATCTTTGGAATATCACATCTTTTTAAAACAACGGGTTTGAAATCGGCCGGCACAGGAAAATATAATTAAAACGTTTTAGTTTGGAAAGTATATGACAGTTTTGTCCAATACTGTAATAGTATTTTTCTTTGTAATGATAATTTGCGACTATATACATACATATGTATGTATGTATATAATTAAAATATTTCTCTGCTAGTATATGTAGCTTTTTAAAGAAAAAAATATTCGATAAAGCGATTCGATTAGATATACAAAATGTTATTTGAAGAAAATAAGAAAATGTTTTGTATGCAATCATGTCAGTCATATTAACATAGTTAATGTTTTCAACTTAGATGGGTATTTACTAAAAGAAACAGTCATATATTTAAAGCAAAATATAAGAATAAAAAAAATCTCAATGTACATATCGATGGCTTAATATAAAAAAGGCCTAACTCGATTTTTTGTAACTTTACAGGAGAAGGAAAAAACTTAGTAGAATTCGTAAAATTTCTGACAGAAGAAAAATTTTGATGCAATTTTTAAAAAAAGATGCAACATATTTTATTAAAAAGCTACCAAAACTTTTTTTATATCATAAATTTTACGGATTTCATTAAGTTTTTTCCTTCTGCTGCAAAGTAACAAAAAATCGAGTTAGGCCTTTTTTATATTAAGCCATCGATATACAACTTAAGTGTTTATAATCATTACAAAATAACTGGTTGGTACTTACAGCTTAACTTATACGCAGTTTATGTAGTTGTTGACGTAGCAGATAGTAAAAGTCTGTCTTATTGCAAAGACAAGTACACACATGCAACAGGTCATTAAGTTAAAACAATAAACTAATAAATTAAATGAATTTCACTTATGCTCATATTATTACATTCACTTTCATTGTGCATTCATCAGTTATTAGTAGAATGGCGGCATTAAACACAAATTTTAAATTTCCCTACGAAATTTCTTCTCTAGATGAAGAAACCAATAATGAATTACTAAAATACTTTCATGGTAAATGAAAACTAATACTATGTTGAAATGTATTTTTATAAGAAGTGTACAATTTAATATACATACATACACACAGGTGAGAAAGATGGGTTCGTACAAGTTGGTCCAGAAAAATATTTTTTTCCAGTTAAGTATAAACAAGAAGCAGAATCGTATTATAATTTTCAATCTCGTCCTGATGATATATGGGTTGTTACATTTCCACGTTCTGGCACAACGTGGACACAAGAGTTGGTTTGGTTGGTGGCAAATAATTTGGATTTTGAGACGGCAAAAAAAGTTCCACTCAGCCAAAGATTTCCTTTTTTTGAGTAAGTATGTAATTAAGAAATAAGCATTATTGCTAATTTTTTAATACAAAAAAATTTTATGATGACATTTAATTAGACAAAACCTGAATTATTTTAAAAGCATCCAAATCTTCGAAAATTACTTGTAATGTAATTTTTTTCCAAAATCTTGTTTTGTTACTGCTTAAGTATAATTTGCTTTGTTTCCAAAAGTTTTTATTTTATTTCAATTACATATATAATTTATTTATGACTCTTCCAACATATTAATTTTAGATTCCAATTATTCATACATTCCGTTATTAAAGACGAACTCTTAAAAGAAAATGCTCATAGTAAGGATAATCAGGAATTGATAGAGACCATTTCAATACCTGGGTATAAACTTTTTTCGGACATGCCAATCACTAAAAGGCGTTTTATAAAATCGCACTTTCCATTTTCCCTCTTGCCGCCGAGTGTTATGAAGCAAAAAAATAAAGTAAGTTATATATTTTCCATCCTTTGGGCATTAATAATTGAAACTAATTGTGGTAACTACAAAATACTAACGGTCTAATTCATAACAAATATATCATCTCTATAAACAGTTTGTCAAATCGTAAAAATATAACGGTTTAGCAATAAAGATGTGATCAGAACAATTTAATCAGTAAATGTGAATACGATTTTCAGTATAAAAAATATACATACATAGATATTCATGGATACATTGCGTTATTTATTTTAATTCGATTTTTTACTTTACTACTTAAAGATTATTTATGTTGCACGTAAACCTCAAGATGTTGCTGTTTCGTATTATCATCTTAATCGATTGTTTCGTACTCAAGGGTATGTGGGCGATTTCGGACGTTATTGGCGATACTTTGAATCGAGCCTTAGTAAAAATAACAAATATATTAATTAAAAATAAAAATATATTCAATTCCTTATAGATCCATGGATGCCGTATTATAGCCACTTAAAGGAAGCAAATCAACACAGAAACGATTCAAACGTTTTGTATATTCAATATGAAGATATGGTGGAAAATCTTGAAAGTTCTATTGATAAAATAACCAAGTTTTTAGAATGTCCTCTGGATGAATCGAAGATGGATAAATTACTAAACCATTTAAATATTAAAAATTTTCGCAATAATCCTTCAGTTAATAGCCACGAATTAAATGAAGTGGGTGTTTTAAATAAATTTCAAGATGGTTTTGTGAGGAAAGGGGTTGTTGGTGCTTCAGAAAATGAGTTTCGCAAAGTACCTGGTCTACTGAGCCGCGCTGAGAAGTGGGTAGCAGAGAATGAAAAGAAGTTATTAACATAAATACTTTGCAAATATTTACAAACGTAGTACATATATGCATACACACGCTACATACATACAATGATTATATTGAAAATAAAAAGTCGTTTATTATCCTTATCCTTCGTAGAATGCTTGACAAAGTAAATATGCAAACTATTGGTGCACAGATGCCGACCGAGTGACTAAGACCATATGTCGGCGATGTTGTTAACCGGTATTTTTCCGTTACTGTGACTGACTGCACACGACCTATGCCTTTACATACGAAGTAGCAACGTAGTTAACCACGGAATATTCCTCAGAAGAACTGTAAAAGTATACAGTTATCTGAGGTGTTGAAATTAACTAGTGCGAGTGAGACGCAAAACTCTGGAAAGAGAGTAAACGATCAGTGGTCTGGCTGCACTTAAAAAACAATTGCCAACGAGGCTTGATGTTGACTGACTCGGAGCTGCTTTGCGACGAAGTCGTTTATTATACGTTATTTCTTTGATACTGAGAAAAACGTCTCTTTAAGAAATCGATTTCAGAACTATTTTATTTTGAATAACCGTTTAGTTATTGTTTTCAATAAGAACGAACATATAGATATACTTATCATACATGTTCACATATTGTTAATTATTAACCAAAATTCAAGTTTTTATATAACATACAGAACAACAAGAATATCTATTATAAGGTGATTTGCATGAAAAATAATTTGTAATTTCAAATAAATTACCGAGCCTTACAATATGTGGTACTTCGAATTATGTACCATTCATATTCATATATTCCGCTTGCAATATGAACGTTTTCTGTCACAAATTTTTATTTTCTAGTGAGAAAGAGCGAGAGAGGAGCACAAACTTAAGATATTTTTTTCACATATTTCTGAAAGAAAGAAAGTGTGCACTAGGATGTATAAAAATGATTTTTGTTGTAAATTAGTAAGACATACATTTTCGAAAACTTTTATGTACTTTGACATTAAAAATGACATTTTCAAAGGCATGTGTTTTGTGTAGACGAGATACCACCACTATATAAGTTATCGGTTAATTAAATTAATTGTCGTCTCTAGCAAACACACAATAAACAAATTTATTTGTAAATGTAAAATCTGGATAAAAATAAGATGTTGGATGGTTGGTATTGTCGCACTCTGGCTAATGAACAACAAGCTGCTCAACATAATAATAATGAACAAAATATGGGGCTGAACGACGATACAGATTCAGATAGTCCAGACAATGAGAGCCATCAAGGTGGAGGAGCCGCCAGCAACACTGTGGATTACAAGAACCAGTATCGTTATTTGAAGAGAAAACTAAAATTTTTAATTTATGTAAGTAATATAAAGCAATGTTTTAATCCATGTGCGTAGAATATATGAACCATATTAATTTGGACCATGTGAAGTGCTGTTACATTCTACATAGTACATATTTGCGTAATGCGTAATGACAACAATAATTATTACCCTTTAGGAAAATGAATTTTTTCAAGATGCTTTAAGATCCAACCAAAGGCGTTTACTTAAGGTTTCTAGAGATAGAGCATTTCTCTTGGATCGCCTGTTACAATACGAAAAACCGGAAAATACGTCTTCGGAAAGTGAGGAAACTGAAGAATCTTCCGAGGATGATGCTGCAAAAGATACTAAAAAGTAAGTTTGTAAATTAATTACCTATAGTTATTTAAATAAAATACTTTTTTGAAGGCGTAAATTGGAACAAACTGCAAATGGTTCTTCAAGTGGTTCGACTCGTGGCAGAAAAAAGAAAACTGCAGCACCGCCTCCTGTAGAATCAGTAGAGCAATTATCACATTCTACATATAATAACTTAGATGTTATGGTAGTAAACCAACAAGCACAGGAAGAGGCGGAAAGGCAGCTTTCTAAGCGATCTGTAATGGACTTGATACCTGAACGTGCACCAGCAACGGTTCCTGCGGAAATGTTTAGCAATGAACCTTCATTGGACAGTGAACCACCCACGGAACATTTAGTTGATGGATCATCTCCAACACATGTGGCAGCAGAAGAATGCGTACCTATGGAATATAGTAATTAGAACCTACAATAGGACAATTGCCCACTTTGTTGAACAGCCCTACCAGTTTGGCAAAATTCTATATTTAACTAAAATCATAATTAAAAAAAAATGATTTCATGGGTATGTATTCAAGTAAATTCTTAAAAAAATTTGCTTCGAGTTTTACAAGTTGGACGAAACAAAACAAACGAGTTATTTTTTATAGAAATAAAAGAAATAGCAAGCTGTATTTTATATCAAGCAGTAAAAATTTATTTATTTTATTCATTTCGTAATAAAAAGCCAGGGGGGTTACTCCGTAATGCGATGCGAATGAAAAACAACGCATTTGTATGCTATTTATATTAAAGTGCGAAAGCAGTTCCTTTCGCATCGCATTGCAGAGTAACCAACCAGTATGGCCAAAAAATATATTACACAGTTTGCTTAAACCTAAATATTAAAACAGAATTACAGTATTTATATATATTTAAATATCCATATATAAATAATAAAATCATGTACATATATATAACAGCTACATATCTCATGCTACACCTCCCTAGGTATAAGAAGAAAATAATACACTATCGATATACAGCGGTATATAAGATTTCGGCCCAGTAAGGAATAAAGTTAAAAAGAAAAAAAGGAATATTTAAGTACAATTCCATAATACATAAAATTTACTTATACAATTTTTCAAACGTATAGAACACAAGGAATTTCTGTGAAGAAATTCTATATGAAACAAAAAATTTATTTTGGTGTTTTTTCATATAAATTTCACTTAAATGACTTGATTTACATAGGTAGGACAAAAAGTATGTTAACCAGTTAATGCACTACGCTAAATTTAGCCTAGTTTACTATCACTAACATTTTGTTTTCAGTTTTGATTTCTTTCCATATTATTTTTTAAAGAATTTTTTACTGAAGATGCATTGCAGCATCCCATAAAGTACTCTATTTATATGCCATAAAAATTTCAAATGTTTATTTGGTTTTATGACTTTTATCTGATTAAAATTTACTTAAAAACTAAAAAAGTATTTCTTATAAACTTATGAATAACATTTATGATTTGAATGTGCCCACGGCCAATAGCAAGTTTCGGCGTGTAAAATGCAACGTCATAAAAGGAGTAGATTTGGTGGGAAAAGCTCTCAGTAAATAAGTGTCGCCTTCACTTACTTCGGGATTATGTGAAGCATTGGTGCTTTGAGCTATATAGTCTTCAGTTAATTTGGTAAAGTCCCATAGTGTTAAATAACAGTCAAGACCGCCCACTACTAAGACAGTTCCATCTCTGCTGAAGCACATCGTTTGTATTGAACCAGCATGTCTTATTAACGAGGTCACCAATTGCCCATGGGATAAATCCCAAACTAATACATTGTGATCCGATGAACCAGATGCCAAATATCGTCCACACGTAGAAAAAGATAAAGCATTTATTTGACCCTTATGGCCTGTCATAAGTCGCACTAATTGACCTGTTAAGACGTCCCAAAGTCGTATAGTTCTATCACTAGATCCACTAGCAATGTAATTTGAATTAGGATGAAATTGTACACAATCGACGTCCGAAAGATGGCCGGTAAATATTCTTAAAGGTTGATTTGAATCAGTGGCCCAGAGACGAACAGTTTTATCATATGAACAAGATGCAAAATAGTACCCATGAGGAGAAAAACGTACATCCCATACAGGAAACAAATGTCCTTTGAAGACGACAATACAAGTCCAAGTATGCAATGACCATAACCGTATAGTCGTGTCCTCCGAGCAAGAGAGTAACATATTCTTTTCTGGAGCAAAGGCGCATCTATAGACTGGTCCGCTATGGCCATAAAATGTCCTAGCAGATTCCCCGGTTCTGTCATCCATCATACGTACCAAGACATCTTCAGCATCTTTGTCTATATCTTTAAGCATTTCAGCATTTTTCATTTCTCTTAGTTTTGAAGGTGTTAAGGACCAGACTTTAATACTAGAATCGGTGAAACCAACAGCCATCATATAGGAATCTTCCGATATCTCAGCGCATGTAACACAATTGTGTGAATTTAATATGGTATACAAACATATTGAAGGCAAAGACTCCTTATTTAGAGCTACACGTTTGGATGCTTCTCTCAAAGCTTTAAGTTTTTCTAATTTGTCTGCATCTTTCAACTCTGGCAGAGGAATGCGATCCATAGAAGGTGCGTTGGGATCCGATTTTGACTTTTTTGAGAACAAAGGATCTTTTTTTGGTTTCTTCTTCTTTGGCTTATCAGGCGCATCTGGGTCATTGTCGTCTTCTTCCTCCGCTGCCGCCGGGGCAGGTGTTGTTAAAGATTGAAAATCTACTTCCTTTAATAGGCCATAGTAGACCCTAATTTTATTATCCTGCCTGCGAGCTTCACCTATTAAAGAGCCTGCTGTGGCATTACACTGCATTTTAGACCTGGCGGTACCTTCATATGTATCAAAGTGCAAATATTTTGCCACTATATCTGCTATCAATTCTTGCTTCCGGTCTTGTATATGACGTTTAAATAGAGAATGTGCGTCACGGGACATTCGAATAATAAACTTATCAGACTCCATCGACGTATACCAATCACTATTTTCCATTTCGGACCGTTTGGTTATTAGTAGAAGATTTTGTAAGTCTTCCCGGTAATAGTAGTCTAAGTCTGGACCATATCTTTCAACAAATTCTCTAGCAGACTTTGCATAACCTCCCGACACAAGCTTGAAATATATTTGAACTAGTATAGGATACAAAACCATAAATAATTCATGTTTATAAATATCCAAGGATTCTTCCACAAACCCTCGCAAGTCTTTGTAAGCAGCATCATACAATTCAGGATCACTTCCAGGACCCGGTTTACCTTCAGCAATTGCATTATCAGCAGTTTCACCTAACGCAGATGATAATATAGAAGTTATTTCTTTATCGTCCACTTCTTCTAACTCATCGGGCTTAATATTTGCCTCCTGGCATAGCAATTCTTCTGTTTGCTTTAGATTATACTTTTTGATAAGTTTGAGCAAAGCCAGTAAATCCCGTTTATCAGCCATAGGTTTAAGTTCACCAGTAACTGGAGACTCCATTCCATTAACTAATGTATTAGAATTCATAATTATAAAGATTCGTATATTTGATTAATTTTGCCTTTCTCGGACTTTTATTGACTATCTTTGTTGGACGAACAAAGTGAAATACTACTTTGAGAGGAAAATGTACACGATTGTATGAAAAGGTAGTAGAAGGAGGGCTTGCCACTGTGTGCTATATTATTATAGCGTTTATTAACAGTGTTCGCAACACCACTTGGAAATTTAAGTCTTACAAAACTGATGTTTATTTGGAGGGCGGGCTAAGGTAAAGTCTCAAAAAATTTCTTTAATATATTGTACAAATTTAAAATGTTTTTGAAAGACAAAGCTAGCCAAAACATCAATGCGGCTGTTTGGCATATATATTGAATGATATATAAAAAGAAATTCGAACACAATTACTATATATTCCCGTAAGCTTGCAATTAAATATTTTACTACATACTTCTAATTCAAGTGGATATATTAAGCCATATAACAATTTTTCATATGATCAGACCAAGGCGAATTCATACAAGGTGAACTTACTTATGCAACTCTGTGTAAAATTTATTGAACTTTTATATGAAATGCTATGGAAAAAGCTATGGCAGCACACAAAAACGAAAAACCAGAAGAACACTTTGACAGTTCAATAATTTTGCCTTGGTAACAGCAGATCACCAATTTCTGAACTAAGGCCACCTGGTATGAATTCGCCTGGGATCAGACAGTGTTCTTATATGTTCATAAAAACGCTATTAACATTATACAAAATATGCAATCGTTGCAACTAACGTACCAATATTTACAACTTTGTGTTTTTGTTTAGCTAATACAGGGGTGTTTCGGGAAGAATGCAGTTAAAGTTGCACTTTTTCATGGAGAAAACGTAAAATAATACTATTATTTATTGTACAGCATATATATTAATAAAACAGCACGAATGTAAAAATATATTAATCATTATAATAACAAAATTATAATTGCTAAAAAAATACAACCCCAATAGCATAATTATTGGATGTAAAAAAATTTTGTCAACGATCTGAAAGAATAACAAAAAGTAGCTACATACATATGCACATATTGTGGTGAGTAATCTGTGATAAAGAGAATTTAAGCTATTATGAAGCAACAAAGCAATCTTATTAATTAAATATAGGTATATATGCTGCATTTCAAAACATATCACATACATACATTATCCATAAAAGTATGTACACATCCTATTAATTTCAATATACAAAGTGAAGCCGAAGAAGTGAGATTAATCGAATTTCACAACTTTTTTTTTCAGAATTCCTTGTATTGTCTTGAACAACATTCTCTAGCAATATGCCTATATTGTATTCTGTAATCTCACGCGGCACAACAGTGCTGGCAAAATATGCCGAGTGTGTTGGAAATTTCGCTGAAGTAACTGATCAAATTATCTCCAAGATCACTATGGATAACCACAAGTTGACTTATTCTCATGGCGACTACTTGATACACTATGCATGTGAACATAATATAATTTATATGTGCATCACCGACAACGTAAGTTTTATTTACATGTTGAGTATGTGCTGCGGTAGTCATACAAAATATGTACATGGCTGAGAAAAACTTTTTTTAAGATTTCAATTTCGCTTGTACCATAGCTTTGGGCTATAGAGATAGCATACTTTTTTGTCCGAAGATATGTAGATACACCTCTAAGGAATATCTCTTCATAATTGTGAATACTGCAGCAGAGCCTCGATATATAAGTACATAAATATGGTTGTGTAAATTGTATGCATTGGTTATTTCCTTAGGAATTCGAAAGGTCTCGGTCGTTTTTATTTTTGGCTGATATTAAACAGAAATTTTTACAAACGTATGGTTTAACAGTAGCAACTGCCATAGCTTACGCTATGAATACAGAGTTTTCCAAAGTTCTGGCTCAGCAAATGACTTTCTTTAGCCAGTCAAATGAAGTCGATGCTATTTCTAGAGTTCACGGACAAATTGATGAATTGAAAGATATAATGGTTAAAAATATCGGTAAATAATAGTATATTATAAGTACTTTAAACATTTCATTATGATTATTTTTTTTAGATAATCTAAGAGATCGTGGAGAAAAATTGGAATTACTTGTCAACAAAACAGAAAATTTAAGTAATAATGTAAGTATAATCTACATATCATTAGTATCATATAAAAAAGTCATGACTTGCAATTTTTCCAGATTAGAGTTTTGTAGTAATTCTATAGAGTCAGAAACAATTGTTTTACAAGCAATAGTTAATCTGTTATGTTTTTGTGTTCTCCTCGAAATTAATAATTGTCTATACTTAAGGACCGAATGACAAATTTACATTTTCATGTTACGAAAATATGTTAACATGCATTATTTCTATTTGCTCTAGGCATTTCAATTATTTAAGTAATAATTTTTTAAGCTTTTATATAAAATTGTTTGAAATATTTATTTATATTTTCAATATTTCGCCACTCCTTCTTCAGAATAATATTTGCTTGTACATAAATTTGAAGTTGTGAACGCGGCTAAATAAATATTTAAAACTTTTTATATAAATATAAATGAAATTTATATTTATATAAAAACATTCTCAGATGGTTTTAAGAAATACTTTTCTTGTTATCCAATGGATTTCTGATTGTATAAAGGTGTAGAAAAATAAAATAGATTCATATCGAATATAATTTGTTTGTTGGTTTAGTTTTGTATGAGTTTCAATGCCTACTATGCTTATTCTGTTGTGACTTTTGAAAATAGTTTGTAGTTTACAAATTGTTAATTCTCAGATGGTTTTCAGAAGTATATGCATAAGATAAGAGGTTTTTAACTTTTCAAAACTGTGGTTAAAGTCTGCTGATGATTTGGTAAAGCACCAATGAAATGCATATAGACATTGCTTAACCACCAACAAATAAATTTCATTTATATATAGTAGTATTGTGACAACAATGTGTCAAATAAAAATTTCAAAGCTTTTTATATAAAATTACCTTAAGCTAAACAAATTATTACTAAAATAAAAAATATATATTTATTATCGAAAATTTGCTGCGATATAATTTGGTGTATTTCCCATCAATATTATTAACATTGGAACGCCTTCTGTAATAATGTTACAACAATTTCATCATGCATTATTTTTTAATACTGAATAATAATTCGGATGATCAACTTTCTGAAAGAAGGTTGGTTGCTGTATGAATTTGGGTTAATTTTATTACATTTTATTGCTTAAAACAAATTCCTTCTACTTATATAATTATAAAATATTAAGTTCTATCTTGTCATATTTAAAGTTATACTTTTCTAGGAATTATAACATTTTTAATTTCGTCAAAATATTTGCTTTAATAATTGACGACGTCTACCCAAGACATACAGATTAGGTTTTGCTAGCATTAGAAGAACACACAGTTTTATAAACTTTAATGTTATGTAAAATTTGCAAAATAAACTTTAATAAACGAATGCACTTAATTTTCATTTGGAACGTCCTTTTTCCAAAATCAATATATGTACATATATATTTGTATTTATTGGAAATTATTTTTGACAGCGTAGATTTTAATAAATCTAAAGTTTTTATACTAAATATACTTTTCTTTCTTAGTCTGTAGCATTTCGTAAGGCATCTCGTAATCTTGCTCGTCAAATGTTTTGGAAAAATGTGCGCCTGTATGCCATTGTTAGCCTTATAATCATATTCGTATTATACATTATTGTCAGCATGTCCTGTGGTGGCCTGGCTTGGAAAACCTGCTTTAACTAAACAAATCATTTCAGAACTAATTTTGAAAATATAAAACTGTTATATAATAATCAAAGGTACGAAGTATTTTATCGCAATGCTTTTGAAATGAAGCATTTCGATTTAATAGCACTTAAATGCAACCTTTACATACATATTTTTATATATACAAAATTATTAAGCTTTTTCTTTTTTTAATTGTATTTATAAGGATAATATTGATATATATATATATAAATTTTTGATTTTAAAATTTCAAATAAGTAAACTGAATGTATAAACAGTATAAAAACGGAAACAATTCGTACATATGAACCATGTAGGAGAAGAAGAACTTAAAAGAAGTTTGAGTGATAGATACATTTTTATTTCTTTTAACAGAAATTTAAAACTTTTTAGGAACATGGGCTTCGGTACAATAATTGATAAAAACGCAGGTTCAATTTTATTAAAACATATTCAAATGTTCGTGATTGCATTACTGTGCGCTTGCGAACGTGCTCATACAAATAGCACATTTTATTACTATTTGTGTTTTGTTTACAAATTTATACAAAATAACAAGAAAAATCTTTAAGGAAAATGTAAAATTAATCTTTTGTGGGTTCAAGTTTCAACATTTTTATTTATTTAACATTTTAATTAAAGAAAGCTAATTTTTATATAATATTTTGTATCCGTATTATATAAACGTTGTTGAATTATGTTTTTGTATAAAAATTTATTCCGAATAAATTATTTGGGTTTTTACGAATTAAAAAAAGCTAGTGGAAAAGCTTAATCTGATTCTAAATAGTAAAATAATATTCCATTGTAAAACTGTATGCAAATAAAAACTAACGTACTGTATTCATTATAAATCAGCACTTTATTAATAATTTGAAAAGAAATACACTCGAATATAATATAGTATAAGTATGAATGTATGTAAGTAAATTTTAAAATTTCATAGTATTTCATTCATTCCAAGTCTTCTACATAAATGACATCATTACTTTTGATGGTTCCAGATTGCCGCAAACCCAAGTGAATACCCAACGTTGGACTTACGCGATCGTCCAATAAACGATATCTTGTAGTAGATGATTTAATATTAAATTTTTTATTTTTCAAAACTTTATATTATTTATGCATATTATTTTACCTTTTAAGTTCCTTCAATGGATTGCCGTTCGAATCTCTTTCTCCAGTCTTGACATTGATATTGGGAAATATGCAACGAGTACAAGGTGCTACTTTCCGGAAAATGGCCTCGTCTCCTATACGCACCCATTGCCACTTATCTTCAGCATAAGCTTCATCTTCATCCATTTTTAAATGGAAATTTCCACGGAATTGGAGCGCATCAACAGCGTTAGGTAAGCGGGTATTTAAATCATTTACTGATGATAAATTCATAAGCATATAGCTAGTGGCATCACCAAAAGTACCCTAGATTTATGTATACAGTAAAAAGAAATAAAAAGAAAATGCATGCAATGTTTTGTAGCTATTTGTCAATATTACGTCGAGACAATACTAAAATAACGGCAGTTCTGTACTAATTTGCTGCAGCAATTGCCAATTTGTCAATTACTGCTGTTGTTAAGGTAGAAGTAGTAGTTGAGTGTAATATTTTTGATATGGCATTAGATATTGATCGCAATTTGTATTTAAAATGCATGGAAATTTAGAACGATATCGAATACGGTAATTTGGTAAACAACGGTCTCCT
Organism: Linnaemya tessellans; assembly: GCA_951800035.1. NCBI lineage: Eukaryota > Metazoa > Arthropoda > Insecta > Diptera > Tachinidae > Linnaemya > Linnaemya tessellans. The sequence continues at coordinate 30,574,776 of OX637536.1, forward strand.
TATGAATACTGAGTTGGCATTAGCACCAGCATATAGATTACATTATCCCATAAAATGTAAAAGAATTTCCTAACAATCTTCAAATTCGACATTTTGTAATAGATTAAATACGCAAAGTTAACTGGTTTTATTAAAACTACTACAAAATGTTGATTTTGCAATAGATTCAACAAAACAGTTTTTGTAGAAATCCCCTAATCACACAGTTGTAACTTACAAAAGAAGATAATAACAAAACAGAAACTGCGATTATTAAAACAGAAATTGTTAATTATCAGTTGCTCGTAAAACCGTTATATGTGATACTATTATATTGAATTTTGTAGCCAGGGGTGTTACTCCGTAATTCCATTTGAATAGAAAACTGTTCGAAACTATCCTATTAACGTAGTAATTGGGAAGAATTTTTTTTCGAATCGATCGTATTACGCAGTAGACCCCCAGGTGTATTTGTGTGATATGGGGTTTCCACATGAGAACAGAGCCATGTTTACACTAGCTTGAGCCTACAGTAGTTCTTGTGTTATTGTATTTGTTGCTTCATTTTATTACATAAAGTGTTAAGACATCGCATGGAACTGAGACTGTAGTAGAGTATTTTGAACATTCTACTGTTAAGCTAGTATTTACATTAAAAATCACACTTTACGCGATCAACTCATAAATGTTGTACGTATGTATATGGATAAGTTAACACAGTGTTACTGCACTTAAAATACATAAATCTTTCGCACAAATGTAAAGCAAGAAATTTACGTGTACGTAATATGTACACACATCCATACATACATACATATTTATATTTAAATATTTACTAAAAGATAGGCTGAAGAAAAAGAGCAAATTGCTATTTTATCGTTAAAGATAAATATTTAATGCATCGTACACAAAGGAAATGATATCAACATTATTTTTTAATACTCACTGAATCTTGTTGTATTATAAATGGCTGGTTAGACAAACGAGCATTGACAGATCTGACTGGTTTGGGATAAGGGTAATAGACTAAATGCAATCCGGTATCCTTATTTAATATGCAACGTGAGAACCATTTGTCATATTTTTCACCACACAACATTGCATCTAGTTTAGTACCCCACACTGATGTGTGTATATCTTTACCCGGAGCCTCATCAGCTAAAGTCGCGAAATCTAATTCCAAATTTTCCATACCTTCGGCGGTCATAACCAGCTTTGTTTCACCCACTATCTTAGTAAAAACTAAAACCAATTTTGGATAAACGCGAGCTGTTACCATTTCATACTTTTCATTGACCAACATTAAAGCACGATCTCTAATGCCTTTATAACGGAGACCCAATACTTCACACAACAGCTCATCGCTTGGGGACAACTTTAAGGGGGCACACGATTTGATGGGAAACAAATTAATTTGTTCCAATGTACCAACACGACGCCATTTTAAAGGCATAGTATCACGTTTAAAGTACTTGTTGAAAACATAAGATAAAGCGCCAGCTATCATTGTTGCAGCAACACCCAAACCAACGTACATGACCCTATTAGAGACTTTATGAAGAATCACATTTTTGATTAATAAAAATATATTTAATATATGTATGTACATACATAATACATATTATTAATACATATTATTTAATAACCTACCGGACATTATTTTTCTGTTAAAAAAATAAAATCGCAAATAAACAACAAGTAGGCAAACTTTAAATTCTCGATTCAAACTGAAGCAACCATGTTAAATGGAAATGTATTAAAGTCTCATAGGCACATGAAATGGGCAAAAATTTCTCTAAAAACAACCACAACACGTCTGTAAATTTGCAGAAGGGGGTAAGGTAAGGTAGGTTCAGCTAAAATGAGCAGTACACATACGGTATCTACACATTTTGTTGATTATACCGGTTATTTGTTTGTTTGCTTTAGATTTTCATTCTCTCATTGAGTAGTCCTCCATATCTGGAAACAAATCTATGCACACTGGCTCATGTACGAAACTTGCCAAAGTTTTCGTAATATTCATATTTGACGAGGTGACTTAAAAATAAAATTTTAAACCTATTAAGGTGAGATATTATTTTCAAATTTAAATATCGCACTGTTTCCTCTAAATAGCGTCAACTCAAAATTTACAAATTTTAAAAATTTTTATGCTACTTTATATGACAAAGAGCTATACAATTGTATATTTTTTGGCGGAAGAATAGAGATATTGATGTAAGATTTTTACAGTGGGTAGATATGACCACTGTGCATCGATTTCTTGTAAAAAGTGAAAATTGAAAAGTTTTGTGTTGACTCTCTTTAGAGGAACCAGTGCGATATGTACATGAATAAAATACTTTATTATAGAATGAATTTGGGGGGTAAATAATGTACATAATTCGATTCGAAACAAAAAGTTGTCCGATTTCTATGTTAAAGGAATAGATATGTATTCTCGAACTATTTCCTTTTCCGATCGAATTATATAATAACCTCCTTCAATTTGTCAATGTAAATTTTTGCGAATTACGAGTATGAGTATATCAAAGAACAGTTGGGAATATGAATAAGAATATTATAAGTAAATTTTAAATTAATATAAGAATTTTCTATACAGACTCAAGTTCAAACCTGCAATCTGCAAAATTATTTATTAAGGGTGGAATATTTAGAATATTTTTGTAACCATCAAAGTAGCAGAAGGTATCAGTACTGATTTCAAGGCCGCTACGACGGCGTTATTTGTTCAACTTTTTCCACTATTCACGATAATACTTTCCATTAGGAATATCAACTATTTAAACGAAATAGAATATGACGACTTCTTATATTAATATTTAAGTTAACTCGCTTTTGGTTAGCATGAAATTATCCAACCCTGATGACTATTACTACAAATATTCCATTTTCTCTTTGCTTTTTCCAGAGCCATCGATTGCTGAGATCAAAGGCTTTTTGTTATTTATAAATTTTAAAGAGATTTAATTTGAGCTCTATTAAAACGGATGTCCGACATTTCAACTCCTTGACAATAATCGAGGTACAGAAGGAACAAGTCATCAACGACATTTTCGAACGAATGTCATGAAAATCGAACACGTGGCTATGTCGTTCACATAACAAGGTTTTAGACAAAGTTTAAGGCATTTTCACTTACTCCGTATTCATCCAAGTTTAACTGACAACAGGAGTTTGTCAATCAAATTCTCGTGAATAACTGGATCGTTTATATTGTCTATCAGAATTCCCAATCGTTGTCGAATACAATAGTCGTGTACGACTAAATGGCCAACTGGGTATGTAAATATGCATACATATGAATGAATATAAGTATGTATCTACATACATATATAATATATATTTTATTAGTGAAATTGTCTAGCTAGAGTGAGTGCAAAGATAAGGTGAAATCGAAAATATAATAAACAACCAAGAAATAAAAAATAAACAATTGAGAGTATTATCTATAAACGGCTGTGCGGATTCTTATACACCCTCCTTCGTGCCAGAATATTAGCCGGTCCCACTCTATAGGTACTTGTTGCGATTTGTATTTTATTTGGATTCCAATTTAAAGGCACACATTTACAGTAGATTGGGATTACAGAGTAAGCAAACCAGCAAAATTTTTTAAGAACAATCTCAATTACATATACATAGGTAATAATAATATTTTATTAAAAAATAGTTTTGATTTCAATATTTTGTAATTATTAATTCATAACTAAGAACAAGTAACTTATTTTGTCATGTGCAGGTATTTCGATAATCTTTTTAAGCTGTATTTTTTACTTTAGACAACTCGTTAAGTATTTATTAAATTTTCGACGTGTTGATGAATTTCATTATTTTTATTGAATAAATACATAGTATGTATGCACATACATAGATACATATCTTTCCCAGCTAGCATTTGCGTAATAATTTTTTATAAAAAATCAGTTCAGTTTAAAACTGATTTCAGAAAAGATTCATATGTAAATATATGCATATATATATATATATATATATATGTATATCTATATGTATATATTTATATATATATATATATATATATATATATATATATACATATATATATATATATATATATATATATATATATGCATATATATATATATATATATATATACATATATATATATATATATATATATATATATATATATATATGTATATATATACATATATGTGTGTGAAAATGTCCAAAAATTATTTTTAGAAATTTCAAAATTTTGAAAATTTTTTTTTTACTTCAAAAACATAACTCTAATAGAGCTTATAAATTGTCTTTTTACGCAAACAAAAACTTTGCGCTTTGGCTAACTTTCAAAATTCAGCATTTTTAATATCATAATTATTAAAATAAGGAAGTTCTTTAATTTTTTAAAGTCTAATTCATAAAAAATATTTTATGTTTATAAACAGCTTATTTGACAAGTTTTGTGTAGAAATTTTCCAAATAACAAGGTGATTATCATAAAAAAAATAGTTGTTTTTGTGTTGAAGAATTTTTAAAATGATTTTTTTATCAATAATAATTATTTTTTCTTTCAATATTGTTTTAATTTAAACTTAGTTATATATGTATTTGAAATTGTTATGTTTTTGTGTACCTACAAATTTTGTGCAAAATAATACCATTGCAAAGAGGTTCAAAAAATGTTAGCTGGGACTTTTTATCAATAAAAATTAAATAAAAACAACATAAAGCAAACATCAAAATATTACGAAAAAGTTAGCAGACAACACATACATAAGTGTACACTCTTAAGTACCCTGCGACATTGTCAATACACCGTGTACATTTTTATATTTGCTTCTGATGAGAAAAATAAAATTACGGCGGCGACTGATAATGTGCACAATAATTTTTACTAATCGATTATTTTTTCAATTGTGTTATAAAAATTATTCAAAATATTTCTATTTTTAATGTGCAAAAGTGCACACAAGCCACCATTTAATTTTTTGCGGCTTAATTAAAAATAAAAGTACCAAAACGGAAGACTATAATGACTAAAATGTATTAGTGAGTCACTGGTTGCAATGTCTACATATGGTTCCAAAAGAAGTACTTAGTTAATGGTACCAATGTCAGTAGTGGATTTTCAATAACAAGCACATGTTGAATTTTTGTTGTAAATAGCACTGTGTAGGGTATTATAAGTATATATGTAGGTTATTTTTTCATATTAAAAAAGAGGATATCTGCCCTTTCACATACTTTTATTAATACTCAAAATAGTCGGTAACTATTTTCTAAGTACGATTTATAAAAAAATCACCGTAAATTTGAATTAGAATATCACTTTTTTTAACTCATACATACGAGTATGCAAAACTTGAACGCTTTTTCACGAAGTCTTTATTGGTAGTTTTCTTCCATGCCTTACTCAATTTTTGAACTGGAGGATGTAAAGGCAAGATATATCTCTAATGCACAAACATGCACACTTATATGGGAAGTCGTAATCAACAATACTTTCACTGTGAATATTTTAAAATAATATTACACCAACTCTGAGCTACTTTAATATTGATAAGTGTTATCGCTTTAATGACAACATTTATTAATATTACTACAATACAAATGTGTATGCCACAGTAATACATTTTCTTTCTCAAAAGCTATGCGTACAGATGTTTTTTATGCAATAGCTGCCGCTTCAGTGGGTGCTATAACTTTATCAGTTTGTATATCATCGTACTACATTTATCGAAAGAAATATTTACTACAACCACCCAAAAATGCTAAGTGGAAATTTATTGGTAACGTTGAAGAAATCGACGTGTATCCTTTGACATCAGGTGCATCAATTACATTAAATGAAGTTCTGTGTAAAACTGATGGTTTATATTCAGAAGGCATTAAAGATCGCTGCTTGATGTTATATGATGAAAATGACAAGTCCATATATGCTGGTACTTATCCCATAATGTTGAGTATTACAACCGAAATGCAGAATAAAACTACTTTGATTGTAAAAGCTCCACTTATGCAGCCGTTAAATATAAACTTGGACTTACTCAAAAGAAAAAATCCAATAATGAAACAAAAACCAGGTCTTATTCTTCATTTGGCAGAGGGTGAGCTGGAGCATCATAAATGGTTTTCTCAAGTAATTTTGAAGAAATCCGAAGGATTAAAATTGTTTTTCTGCTTGAAAACCGAATTCGTACACAATTTAATGGGCGAAGAAAAAAGTGTGAGTAACTAATTTTAAGATTTATTAAAATAAAGAAAAGAAACATTAAAATATATTTTTTTAATTTTAGCCCTTCATGCCCGTAATGGTTATGAATGATGTATCGATTAATGATCTAAATCAACGGCTGTTAACTGAAGACCAAGCCCATCATTTACAATTTCGTGGAAATGTTTTGATTAAATCATCAGACAATGTTAATCCTTATGATGAAGATAATTGGAGTTGGCTACGTTTTGGCGCGGAAGGAGATCCAAGTGAGAGTAATTGTATATTACGTTATCAGGCTCCATGTCTAAGATGTATTTTACCGAATGTTAACATCAAAACATACCAAAGAAATCAACATTTTGAGCCATTAAAAACTCTTAAGAAGTAAGTATGATATTTTTAGTCCTTAAAAATCTGCTCTGGTGCATTAGTTTATATAATATGAAAGGAAACTTGCCTTTAAATAGATATACAAAAATATGTGGTTAAATATGAGGTGATTTTTTTTTAATTTGTTATAAAATTTATAGTACATGGTATATATAAATATGTACATATACATACATATGTATATGTATGTACTTAGTATTTTTAAATATCTGAGATACATATACAAGAAACAGATTTTCGGATACTTCGAAAAAGTAAAACATATAAAAGGAGAAGAAATAACTAATTATTGTATTAAAATCAATTAAGATTAATAGGCTAAGAATTGTACTATGGTTCTGGAAGCATTAAAAATTAATTTCGTTGGTTTCGGAAGCTACTACACTTACATCATCAGTATTCATGTGTATTACTATGAATCACTACATATAAGATGGCAAAGTTGAGTGTGATAACAGTTCTTATTCATATAAATTTGGAAAGGAAGTAGCATACGAGAACTGTATCAATACTAAACTGATGTTAACATAAATTAAATTTCTGTCCCATGAAGTGTTGTATCATTTTATTTGATTTTTGGACATACATATTTTCTTTATGGGGATTGCTCAAGCAAGTAGAATAATTTTTAATGTGGTATCTACCTCGAACTACTTTTTTTGCTAAGATTCGTATTCATAAAGAAGTGATAAATATTCTAAGATACAAGGGAAAATCAATTATACGAAGTTAATATTTAGTTTTATAACAAAATATGAAACGTTTTCTTTTTGTTTGGAAAAAATTACACTGTTATTGATGTGATCGTATTGAGATTTAATCTATAAGAAAAAATTGTAGAAAATAATTAATATTTTTTAAGATGCCGAATAAAAACGCTAAAAATTAGTTTTTTTGGAAATTGCAATGTTATTTCGTTTGTGCCTTATAATGGAAAATTACATTAATTACATAATTGCTCCTGATTTTCTTAGAAGGTTATAATAGCCCAATTCACAATCCTGTGCAAATGGTCTTGCATTATAGCATTTGCAAATTGAGAGAGTATTTGAGAGTATTTTCAATGTATTTTGTTGGTGTAGAGTACAATTATTTTGCTCATGCTACGATGCTAGACTACTTGCTCGAGATTGTGAACTGGGCTAATGTTTTTAAATATGGCAACTTGTAGTGGAAACTATTTTCGTGTGTTACAAAAAAATTTGTATTTTTTCACTTTTTCCTTTTCAAAAAGAAAAATAATAATAAATTAATGAAATTAAAACAGCATATTACTTTTACTTACTAAGTAAGCAAATAAATAAAGCAGGTTGTTAGAAGCTGATATTTATTTATTGATTAGATACCTTTGAAGTCTGTAGATTAAACTAAAGAGATATGCACCTATTACACTGCATAAAAAATAACAATTAAATGCTCGATTGCGAATTTTAAAATTTACTGATTAAAAAGTTTCACTAAATCTAACCGATTTTAATATAATTTTATTTACAGATACCGCTTGATTCACAATTCAAAGGAACCAACGTTGGGTGCATACTATAAAGTTTATCAAGAAGGCGTTTTTAAGTTGAAAGATCCAGTTTATGCTATCGTATCGTAGAATAATAAAACATATTAGCTCTGTTTACAATCTTGTGCAAATGGTCTTGGATCATTGCATTTGCAAAATAATTGTACTCAACACCAACAAAATACTCTCAAGTACACTCTCAATTTGCAAATGCAATAATGCAAGACCATTTGCACAAGGTTGTGAATAAGGCTATTAAATTTATGTGAAATATTCTTAGGATTTCGTAGTTAGAAGCAATTACATATGCAAATATAAAATACATATACTTATGTACATATGTACATACGTATGTATGTATATACATACGTACATATATGACATTCTTCCTGCAATACCTAAATGTTGTGTATGTACAATGTACATACATAATTGTTACCTGTTGTAAATGCAATATGCAAAGAAAATTCCTGTATTAAAATATTCCTCCCTAATCTGTAACTATTTCTCAAGGTCATGACAAGAAAATATCAAAAATATAACACTTTTGAACTAAGTTTCTTCATTAATTTGACAATTAGAATAAGGGGTATTGCTAGTCTAGATATTTTATAAAAATAATTTCATAATTCGGCTTTAGTTAGTCCAAGTGATAATTGCTTTAAGCCGCCATAAGACAGTTTAATAATTATTACAAATATGAAAAGACACTTTCCTTATGATATTTTTTATTAAATGCAAAAATTGTTTCAACCAATAAGTGTACACATGTGCTACGCTACGACTATCGGCTATCCTTTTCTCCTGAAAACATAATAAAAACTACATGACTCTAGTAATTACACACTTTCATTATTCGAATATCACTTCCGTAAAATTTCTTGCCTTCTAAACAAAAAAAGAAAACATTCAAACACACTTACCTGCGATTAAACAATGATGATAAATACAATCACTATCTCTGGTACTTATTTTGATTTTAAATTCTTTGTATAGGAAAATTTCTATGAAAAATACTTAGTCTTACAATTTTGATTGAAACTCCATTCGTAATTAATATTTTTTACTCGTACATTAACCAATGGTGTTTTTTCTTTTGTAAAATTTTATAAAAGGTTAACAATTTTTGCTGATGCTAGTGCCAGACTTGACCAAACACCATCATCAGACATAGCAAGTAAAAAAAGTCTCTTACCAATAATACAAGTTCAATCATGTTTAAAAGTCATCGACAGTGGTTTAAAAGAATGATTTTTTATACATTAACAAATTTCAAAAAGCCATTTCAGAAATTATTAAAAAACAATTTCAAGGTATACACAAAATGAATATAACAAAAAGTTCAGAATCTCTCATCTGAAATTTTTAATAAAAAAAATCTATTATTTCTCAAGATACTTCAGTACTCCTTTTCCTTATTAACTGACTGTCTTTTGCTATATTCAAGGCTCTTAGAAATAACTAATTGTTGTCCACAAGGAATGAGCAAGTATACAGTTTTTGATATTGTCTTGACTTGATGTTGACAAAAAGTTACAAAGAAAAGAATATAAATCAATTCACTTAAATTACTGCCTATAAAATCTATTGAAATTTTCGAGTCTACCAGAATTGTGTACTGTATGTAAATTATAATCACGTTCTTTTTTGGAAGCTCTTCCCTAGTGTTGTCATCATTATCAAACTGATGATGTGATGTTGCCTGTACAAAAACCCATTACCATCACGAATGCAAAAGGGCCAATATTAGGGTATTCATTTCAATTGATGTTTAATTTCGATTAAAAAAACACATAAATAAAAAGCTGTATTTATCAATTAATTAAAAATAAACTAATATTCAAATTGAGTGTAATTGTGTCATGGCCTGTAAATTTTTATTAAAATCGGCCAATTTCGGCAATGTACAATTTTTAGTGTTAGAAGAATGGCTTAACAAATTATTTCCTGTTAATTTCAGTTTATTAATGGTAGAACTACATACAATAAAAACGGCAAAAACCTTAGTTTCAAATAGTTGAAACTGATATTTCGAATTAGAAATTTAAATGGAATTTTGAGTTGAAAATTTAAATGCCTACTGCTTTGCTCATAAAGATCAAAGTGGACTTAAAATGGCTTAAGAAGTAATTTTAAAATACATACTCTTCAAGTCCACATTATTTTTTTATAAATACGCCAGTTACATTCTACTATGTTTGATAGATAAGAACTCATTACTGTATAATGTTCCATTTCTTTCATTTATGGCTGTATAATATTTTTATATAACAAAAAGCACTATGTTTATATAGATTTTGTTTATGCAGAAAAACGCATTCGGATGATTATTTTATATATTCAGATGCTCTTATATCGGTTCAAAAATATTTCAAAATCGTGTGTAATTCTTTTCTCTATTTCCAATACAATTGTTTTTTTAAGATAGACTATCATCACATCATGTATTAACAGCATATAAGCTTTAGTCGGATAAATCTCAAGTCCATGGCGCAGACATGTTATTATTTTCACAACGTCTGGCAACTTTTTATATTATTTATTTTAGTAGTTGGAATTTTCTCCCGCAAGAATGTTGTGAAAATTTGGTGTTAAAGTTTTATTTGTTATATTCAGTGTAAAGTGTTTGTGTTTTGCTAATAAAATGTTTAATTTATTAACCGGTGTAATAGTGTTTATAAAAATATGCATTTAACTAAAAATTGATGAAATGAAAACGATAAAAATGCTTTGAACGAGTCCACATAAATTCCACTTTAGCAAAGTTATTAATTCTAGTTCAGCTTGTTGTTGTTGTCACATATTAAAGTGCAATTTCTTTGCAAGTGCCTTTATTTGTTTTAATTATGTGTGTGCGTATGAATGTATGTATTTATTTACGAAGGTGAAATATGTATAAGAAGAGTGGAAAAATATAACATAAAATGGGAATATGTAAATATTTGGCAGTTTCTATAATTTGACTGTGCAACCATTTGAAGCAGAATTAGAAGGTAATATTAGTGTTTAAATATGTTAATTTATATTTATATGTACATAATAGGGTATATCTTTTTAAATTTATTCATATAAGTAGAAATCAATCCGGAGGCTTGAATTTGATAAAATCCAAATGGAAATTTACTTGTATGCGAAATATTATTAAAAACATCCCACCCTTTCAATTAATAATATATAATAATTAAATTGGTAACCCGAAAATCGTCTGTAAAACCATTAATACGAGGATAGTGCCATATCCATTTTAAACAAGCAAAAGAAATATGAGGTCACATTTTATTTTAATTGATTGTTTTTAAAATTTTCTATTCTCAATTAATCTATTAACATTTAGGTTGAAGTGTTATTAATATTTAGTTCGAAGTCTACAGATGATTTTGTGTAAGAATAAAATGCAGACTATATGTGACACACTACTTTACCACAGAACAAACAAAAAGCGGTAGTATTTATTAAATGATTGTTATTAAATATGAAAAAGTAAAGGCTTCGGGTACGATTCGATCACTTGTTTTATGACACGATATCTATGTTATTTAAAATACGAATTAAATTAAGTATTATGAAGGTGATAGGAATATTTGGATCGTATTTTCAAATAATGTACAATTGTAATGTCTCGACTCTTGTGATTGAGACATTAATTAATTAATTAAATATACATATGTACATGGAGCAGTCTAAAAGCATAATTTAAATATTTTTCAGTTAAACTATTAACTTATTATTGTCTTTTCTCAGGTTGCATTACAATGTTCAGAAAAACGAGTTCGATAGAAAATTTCAAAATGTCCAAATCGAGTTGTTTTATTAGTCGAGGTTAATTTATCGAACAATTTATTAAACGAATAGGTACCTATATTAGTTATTTATTTTAATAAAAACAACATATATCATAAATTACAATACAAAAACTAGACAAGTCAATTATACAAAAAAAATATCTTCTTACCACAATTTTGAGTACCCTAAGCTCGTATATATGAACACAATATGTTTAATGGAACCGATAAGTGATTTACTTGGAGTTCTTTTAATGTTGGTCTCCACTAAAGTTATATAATATAAAACAAGTCTTATAACTTATATTTCAGATTTAATAATCCATTAGATGAATTATGATACAAAATAGATATATGTACTACATATGTATATTAAATTTCAGTCGCAAAGCTGTTTTGAGTCAGTCAACTTCAAGCTTCGTTGATCGCTTACGCTCTTTCGAGAGATTTGTGTCTCACTTGCACTAGTTAAGTTCAACACCTACATAACTATAGATTTATAGATTTAGGTGAAGGTATAAGTCGTATACAGTCAGTCATAGTAACGGATAAAATATGGTGTAACAATATAGTTGGCATATGGTCAGTCACTCCGCCAGCACCAGCTCACGGATATATTGCAAATTTACTTTGCAAAATATTTTTATTACAAATACATATATATTAAATTTAAAAGAATAATTTATTATTTATTCAATTTACAAGTAGAGCGTCTACAGCGGTAAATCCCGCAACAAATTTCCCGAAAATTCTGCTCATATTTTGTTTGCCTATTATCGGGATTTTTCGTAGCTAGTGCCGAAAGTTAAAAACTATGAAAGATTGCAACTCAGTGTCTTTTGAAAAAATATACAACTACATATTTGCATATGGTGCATTGGAAAAAACAGTGAATCAAAGAAATTAAAAGGCAAAGGTTTTTAAAAAAATCGTATCACAAAAAAAAAAAGATGTTTCAATTTTTCCAGATAACTCAATACTGTTATTAGCCCTGTTCTTGTTTCAAAACAAAATTAAATGATGAAAAATATTAATTTAAATTTAAACATTTTAAAGTTTTAAATTCGTAGAAAAGATATGACATACATTTTTATTTGAAACTAACTGCCATCCCTAAATACGGGCGGCAAGCGTTTTTTAGCTGTCAAAAGTTCTCATGTCCATACATTTTGTATGGAGCACACCGAAATAACGCGGCGGCAACGCTTTGCTATTGGAAAATCCGATTTTGACAGAGCGTTTCCCAATGAAGTTAGTTGCAAAAGAAAACAATTGTAACCAGAGAAAAAAGTAAAAATTTACAAAAGTGAAATAAATAATAAAAGAAAAAATTTGTGCACTTCGTATTAGAAAATTGAGGTAATAAAATATTTCTAATATGATTATATACATACATACGTATGCACGTTTGTAATTTGTACAAAATTTCAATAACAAAATCACAAATGTCGTCCGTCCAGCTGTTAAAATAATCAGGGTTGTTTAATTTGTTTGTTTGATAGACCTGTTTTTTGCCGCTTTTGTTAGGTATGGCATTTCAGCGTTAAAGCTCGGCGGAAAAAAACGTTCCGCTTTCCGCCCGTGTTTAGGGATGGCTCTAAATTATATATGGATGTATGTATGTATATGTACAACTTAAATGTCAAACAATTTTAATTTTGGTTCTATTTAATAATATCCCGAATATCAGGGAAATCCCTGGAATGATAAAAAAATTCTGGATTCCTAGAAATTAAAAACCCTATTCACAAACCTTGTTGTATCGCTTAAAGTTGTGTATGAAATAAATATTAAAAAATTTCTCAAGGCGAAAATATTTTACAAAAAATGTGTTTTTGCTCCGTGAAAAACGTTTTAAAATTATTTTTGCACGATATAACTCGTATCTGAAAAAATTTTCGACTTTGTTATATTATGAAGAGTCTCAAAAGCAAGAAAAAATACCTGTGTGAAAAATGTCACCACCGAAACAATAACCCTATTCTAATATTCTATTCTATATATCTTGGAATGTTTTTAACGCAAATGTTACGTCTTTGCAATATTATTGTGATTTCTTTTCTGAAAAAAAATGTAACATTTTATCATGTTTTCCTAAAAAACTACAATTTGACGCATTTTTTAAAGAAAAATAATTTTTCGCAAGAGATGGTACATTAATTTGTAATAAATTCACTATTTCCAAATGCCATAATATTGCCATTTTTTATTGAAAAGTGCAAAATATGTAGCATTTTTTTTTAGAAAAGAAATCAACATTAGAGTTGATGCAGATAGGTTGGTCACATCACGCTGATAAATAACAGCAACATAAAACTACATTCATAGATATGCAGCTATAAATAAGGATGTTAGGTATGATGTCGCTGTTGTTGTGTGTTCAGATTCCGGATAGTCAGTGCAACGCATTTCCGTTATAAACATAAACCGCATTCGGTTAAAAGGTAGTACTCGATATTTCTGTTTCAACATCTAGATATACATACATGTACTTGAAAATATACTCCTACATGTGGAAGTATGTAAGTACATGTGTATGTGTGTGCCTGCATATAACGGATTCATACAAACAATTACATATGTTACCATAAAGTTGATGATGTTGTTGCAGTTGTAGTCATCCTGTCATCGTTGTTCTCAACGCACGTTTACAAAATTTTAATGTTACTTTAATATGAAACGGAAAGACCATGAAATTGTTTCACTCTTATAATCCAAACAAAATAGACAAACCCATACTTACGAATATTTACGCACATTTACTGCACGTGTAGATATGCGTTGATGGTAAAATTATATACGAGAAACTACCTGAAAGGGCTATAAGTACAAATTAATTTGTATGAACCTGTGGCTCATGTCATATTTAAGCATTTTCTTGAAGGCCAATTTGATGAGTAGATGAGTTTGCTTGAACATATTTTTCAGTGTAATTTTGTTCATTTAGTAACATTCGAGTATATATGTATATAAATATATATTTGAATTAAAAAATCAGGGGTTTTTGATACTAAATTACTACATTTTTGTTTGCAAATAACTAAGAAACAAAAAATTTATATACAACACATACATTTGGAGTATTCACACAGTGTGCTATTAGTCATATTGTCAGAAAGTCACAACATCAGAGCAATGCGTGCAAATTGTTGTAGTTATTAATCAAATAAATTGTTCTATTCGTCAAACTCATCGTGCACTTTTTCCATTTTATGGCGTACATAATCCTCCTTTAGAGCGGCTAATTCGAAGAACAAAATGTCGTTTTCGGACCACATTTACTGTTGCTGCTAATGGTCATCTCGAGAGATGCCGAACAGTGAGCACTGAAGAAGCTGTAGGCGCTGTACAGGAGAGCATTGAAGTTCTCACTAGTCAAATATTTCGTGCTATTATTTTATGACTTATGTCTTTAAGACTACATTGTGAATCCCCCATTTGTATTTCTTTTGTAGATCACTTGCTAGACAAAATTGCATCTGGAATAATAACTGAAAATTAGTTTTAACTTTTTCTTGTTATTCCGTCCCAGTTCAAACAGATCCGTACCGCCAATCTGCACAGTATTGAAACAGAAAGGAATAAAGACATATACAATTTGTAGTCTATATTCTACTTTCTCACAGAAAAGTCCAAAGTTGAGCAGCAAAAGTTGAAGTGTGTAGGCCAGGACTTAACATACACGATCGTTGAAATATTTAGAAAAGTGGCTTGGGTTTTCCGATGCATAAGTAATTCCATATTATTTGACGAATTCGGGAAAACATTTACAATTTTTCCGCAAGAATTCTGTACAAGTACAATGTATTGTCTAAAGAAATTTGTAGAAAAGCGACAGAAAATATCCTGAATGTTCTGTCATATTTTCCAAACTGTCGTGTTAATTTCGGAAAATCGTCTGATAAGAGATTGTTTATTCAACATCTAAAGCTTATTTTATTTTATATTCTACCATTGCTAAGACTTTGAAGGGTACTTTTGAGTTTAAACTCGTTGTTTTATATTATGTAGGTTTTTCCATAAATATATGGACACATGTATGTACATAAAACATATGTATGCGTGTACTAATATAAAGTAGGGGGCGTTTTTGTTGCTGGCAGGACCTGAGCGTGTGTAACGATTTGTGTGTGTGCGTTGAAAGCTTCATTCGTATCTTGCTGATTACGTGGTCAACACTGTATGACGAATATGCTAGAACAAACATACAAAATGTTTGTTTATTCTTCCATCTATCTGAGTCTGTAGTTATATATAGTGGTTTATGTCCACAAGCATAGCTTCATATACCTAGTAGATAGATGTGTGAACAATCACTTTTACAAGCATCTGTTAGTATTGCTGTAGGGAATACCAAAGCTTTTCCGGTGTTTGTAATAGTAGTTTTTTACCTTTTTTGTACGGAAATGCATCAGACAGACTTTCTTTCTTTAGTTTTTAACAATTACAATAACAACAGAAATGACTACAAAATATACTGTTGACTTGCATCCTTATATTTGAACAAATTGTAAAGAGCATTAAAATCACATTTTTGAACAGTTGTTTAAGCTCGCTACACATACACATACATGCGAGTACTATGTGCATCAATACATTCGAACAAAAACCCATCAAGCATTTTACAAAACGTTTGAGCATATTTGAATCGACTTTGGAAATGTTTATGAGAATTCTCATAAAATGATAGTTTTCCTATGACGAGAGTTGTATTTATTGTTAGTCAGCGGTGAATTTTGTTCGAGCTCAAAGCAAACATATGTTTTTGTATCATTATTGTATAATATGTAGTGTGTCACCTATAACGCTACTTTGAAGCGATTTTTAAAGTTGGTCAGACTTTTGTAAGATTTTGTGACTATTTCTTTCTTTGTCCTGACAATGGTACATATAATACAGTGCGTTATCGTTATTGTGGTACACTGCAGTAATGTAATTGTAATTTGTACATACTTCAAATAAATGACTAAAAAAATTTTATTCATATACATATGTATATGTATGTATGTGATATCAGTATGTACAAGCGAAAATATATTTTCAAAGCAAATGATTTACCATATAATTTGCTTAACACTGCGACCACACGAGCAACATTTCGTGTCTTGATACAAGCAATAACGCCGGCAGAAACGCGACGTCAATTGCCAATGTTCTTGCTTGTATTTCTTGGTAGCGAACACGTACAAATCTTAAAACATTATAAACAGTGTTGTTTTCTTATAAGACAAAAATTTCAATCAAATGACAATTCAATTTGACAGCATGTGTTAAAAGATTATTGCTTGGAAATGTATTATAACATTTGTTGCCGAATATGTGTTCTAACATACATATATTCATGTGGTCCACACGTTAATATCTTGTGTCGGCAATCAAATTTGACGGTTGCCACGGCAATAATTGCCAAACTTATTGCTCGTGTGGACGGGTAGTAATATTCTTCGAAAGTTGAAAAAGAACAAAACATAATAGCAAGAACGAAAAGGAATGTAAGAAAACAGGAAGAAACATCGAGGAAAACCGAATTAGTGATATATTTCTAGCCCTCTTTCCAGTATAATGGTTTTTAATAACACATTTAAAAGTTTGCTTAAAAATATACAAACTTTCGTAGCAGCCCTCGTAAATACCTTCGGATACATTTTTACTTCAACTTGGAAAAATATAATAGTAAAAGCATCCAAATATACAATTTCACATTAAGTTGTTGTTGGCATCTTCTTTACAGTCAATATCCTTTCATCTTGTCTGTATTTAACGATGTCCTTTTCCACTTTTTTTTTCAAAAAGCATTTCGATTTGAAATGTTACAGTGACTGAAAATAGCAACTGTAGCACTTTAAGTTTAAACTTAAAAAATCGAATTTATCATTACTGATGCAGCACAAATACACAAATTGTATAGATACATCAACTCACAGACGTTATTGTTCTTCCGTACTCGAATTTTCTCTATTCACTTTTTCCGTTTTCATATTTTCAATTGGAGTTTTCTTAACATTTTACTACATGTGTTGTACGATTAAGCTGCTTTACATTGCTGTTTTCTATTGAGGTCTGAAGGTGGATTAGTTTGTTAGCTGGTTAAGTTTGTTTTTCAATATTTCATTCACTTCGTTTTTGTTTTATATATTGGAAATGCTTTGTAAAAGAGTAATGTGCATGACTCACGAGTTTTGGTGGAACTTGATAAGTTACGCATTTTAAAAATTATAATGTTGAATTTTATCTCTTCAGCCTTTCTTCAAACCACGTGACTTCTAATGCTATTTGAGTTGTAAAAAGAATAAGAGGTTGAGGTTGGATTCTCTACCGCATTCAATTGCTTTGACATGTAATTGTTCACTGCCATTTTGTTAGAGTTAAACATTTAAATCAGAAGGACATCATATACTAGTTTGATAAAAGGAAATCGACAAAACTTTTTGTAATAATTTTTTATTGTAAATGGTTTTCCTTCTTTGAGTGTTTGTCTATTTTTCTTTTAACTTAACATTGAAAAAGAAATTAATTTAAAACTGTTAAGGGTTTTGGTATGAATACATGATATGCAATCGCCAGCCCTGTAGCCTCTGCAGTAAAAGTTTGAAATAGCTACAAAAAATGATCTATTTTCTCATCTTTCTTCATCTGTTCCCTCAATACAATCTGCTCCTTTCTAATTCCGGTGCAATGTAGAGTTCATCCCCTGAGTGCTGCTCCGAATTTAAAAAAAGTAATGTTTTGGTATTTATAAATATATAAATGAATATTGAGATTGGGCTACTTGTTATATATTAACACGAATGTTTATATTTTATATATTGATATTTTGATATCCTCAGGATAACTTCTTCAGGATAACAATCAATAATAGTCAACAGTATTAACAAAAATTTATAATATTAAATAGCATATGTATTAAATTGTATCTTTGATTTTTATTTTGTTTTTATAAAAAAAAATTGAATGTATATGTATGTAAATTATTATTATAACAAAATTATATTTTGTGGGTAATATATAAGCTTTGAAAATGCTATATATTCTCAGAGCAACCCACATCAAATTTACAATGTAACTGGAAGACAACCCCTTTATCCCTTCTTATAACTCTAATATTTTTATGGAGTAACGTACATATATCATATTTTAAAAGCTTTAACATGGTAGCACTGTAGTGATATTAATATCGACTGGGCCATCTATCGGTTTAAATTTGAATCACCGGTTATTTCGAATCTGGCAATACTTATGTCATTCTTTTCTGTCACAAAATTCAGTATATTATCTGCACTGAACGAAATGGATCGATGCAAAAGGATCTGGCTGACAACAAATACTACTCTGATCGCATGGAAACTATCATTTTATGAACATTTTTATAAACATTTCCAAATCGGACAGACTTGTCAAAAAATCTGCTGCACAGCTCCGTTTGTAGACCACACTACCATACTTTTTTAGCACACATGTCATAGATGGCAAATCGCGCGATTGTGTGGGATAGTCATTGCATTTTTAAATTTAAATTTTTAAATGGCGCACCCTATGGTTACTTTGTAGAGGATATGCACAAGTTTGCTGAAAATCGAAATTTAGTATGGGAGTAACTTTACATAAAATTTTATTGATCGTTACTCTTATAGTGCGGATACTGCAATATATATTAATAATTGCCTTATATGAAGTTACACATTTTCCCTAACATAAATTAATGTTGCTTTCTTTTCTAAAAAATTATGCTACATTTTTTGCACTTTTCAATGGAAAATGGTAACATTATGGCATCTGAAAATATTGAATTTATTGGAAATTTATCTACCATCCCTTATGAAAATATGCTTTACTTTAAAATTATGCCTAGATGTGTTTTTTTCTTAATTAAAAAGTGACGAAATGGTACATACTTTCCAGAAAATAAATCGCCATAAGGTATTTAAATTACCCGGTCGTAAATGAGATAATTCCCAAGTTGCAAGAAAGTAATCACACAATATAGATTCATTTTTATATACATACACTTATATGCAGATGCTTTGATATTGAGAAAACAAATATTTCAAAATCGTGTGTAACTCTTATCTCTACCTCCAACACAATTGTTTTTGATTGATCGACTATCACATCATGTATTACCAGCATATAAACTTTAGTCGCATCAATTTCAAAGCCCATGGCGCAGACATGTTATTATTTTCACAACGTCTGGCAACTTTTTGTTTTATTTATTTTAGTAGTTGGAATTTTCTCCCGCAAGAAGGTGATCAAAAATTAGTCTAGGGTTTTATTTGTTATATTCAGTGTAAAGTGTTTGTGTTTTTGCTAAAATGTTTAATTTATTAACCGGTGTAATAGTGTTTATAAAAATATGCATTTAACTAAAAATTAATGAAATGAAAACGATAAAAATGCTTTGAACAAGTCCAGATAAATCCCACTTTAGCAAAGTTATTAATTCTGGTTCAGCTTGTTGTTGTTGTTGTTGTCATATATTAAAATGCAATTTCTTTGCAAGTGGTTTTTTCGTCTTAACTATGTGTGTGTGTATTTATTTACGAAGGTGAAATATAAGAAGAGTGAAAAAATATAGCATAAAATGAGAATATGTAAATGTTTGTTGTTACGTTGAACAACATTTTTGGCAGTTTCTATAATATGACGCTGCAAACACTTGAAGCAGAATTAAAAGGTAATATTAGTGTTTAAATTCGTTAATTTATATTTATACTCGTGTGTACATAACTATGTATATATATATATATATATATATATATATATACATATATATATATATATATATATATATATATATATATATATATATACATATGTATGTATATAAATTAGTGATCCATATGATTATTCATATAAGTAGAAGTAAATCCGAAGGCAAGTTCTATTATGCACCATAAGCTTAAATTTGATAAAATCAGAATGGAAATTTACATATGTACATATATGCCAAATACAATTATTAAAAAAACATTATATAATTAAATTGGTGAACCGAAAATCGTCTGTAATACACATTTTAAACAGGCACATTTTATTTTAATTGATTGTTTTTAAAATTTCCTATTCTCAATTATTCTATATATTAACATTTAGGTTGAATTAATATTAATATATAGGTTGAAGTCTGCTGATGATTTGGTGTAAGAAGCAATGAAATGCTGTCATATAGACATACTTTACCACATAACAAACAAAAAGCACTAGTACATACTAATTAATTGATTGTTATTAAATAATATTTATGAAAAAGTTAAGGCTTTGAGTACAATTCGGATCAGTTCTTCTATGAAATGATATCTAAGCTATATAACATAGAAATTATTATTTTTTAATTCGGAACAGCACTCAGGGGATGACCCCTACATATGCTGTGCATTGCGCCAGAACTAGAAAGGAGGGGGATAGTATTGAGAGGGCAGATGAAGATAGCTGAGAAGATAGACTTTTTTTTGTAGCTATTACAAACTTTTACTTCGCCGGCTAAGTTTTCGCTACGGGGAAGACGAAGAAGAGTGCTGTTAATCTGCTTTTTAGTACATGGGTTCTGTTGGCTGAAGTAGTTAGCACGAGACTATGAAGCGGAGGGTCTTGACTTCGCGCTAAGTCATCAGCATTACTGATTGATTGCGTTAGTTGTTGTCGGCCTGTTTCAGTGATGAAGGCATAGCTCCGGTTACTGAACATAACTGGCAGCAACTGACACAATCATGTACTACAGAGCAAAGGAACAGCAGCACCCTCCTTCGTCGGTCCTGTACCAAAAATTAGACGGCGAAGTAAAAAAGTTGAAAAAGCTACAAAAAAATTCTCTATCTCCTCATCTTTCTTCATCTGTCCCCTCAATACTATCCCCCTCTCTAGTTCCGGCGCAATGCACTGCATATTTAGGGGTCATCCCCTGAGTTCTGATCCGAGATAAAAAAATCATAGTGTCAATCGCCTTCATTACTAAAATAGGACAACAGTATCTAGTACAACCATGCACTAATGCTGATCAGAAGAATTCTATACAACATTCATGACTGAGGGCGGTGTCGAACTCTGGTCCCTCTGCTTCATAGTCTCGTGTTAATTACTTCAGAATTTAGAATTTCATGTGATGTTTGGCAATATTTTATGCCTTTTAGTTTTAATTTGATGTTACAAACAATTATAGGTATTTATCTTTAGCTTTAAATAAATTTAAAGCTATAAAAAATCATAATCATTTTTATGTGATTTATTTGAAAATATAGCCTTATTTAACTTTTTAAGCATTTGCATACTGTAATAGTTTTGAATTATATTGAAGTCTACTTATGATTTGGTGTTAGAGTCAATGGGGTGCAAGCTTAAAGACATATTTAGCCCATAACAAACAAAGTAAATGTTCAAGAAGCTATAATATTTAAACATTTGGATCATACTACTAAACTAAACTCTAAAATAAAATTTTGCAATTTTTGCATAAGGGCACTTTATTTCACTTTCTTTACAACTTCCTCAATAAAAATCATCTTAATACCTCAAACAATTTAAATTGTTATTTCTATATAATATAGCCATAAATATAAATTATACCATAAGATTTAATCATTCATGGAATGCTTGAACTCCTTAACTCATTTAAAGGCTTTTATACTTAAAGGTCTATAAAAAATATATTCCAACACCTTTTTACTGCACCCTTAATACTAGATGGCATGAGTTCTAATGGAGATTTGTTCGTCTAAAGTTTATTGATGCTCGTAAATATGTTAATCGAATAATAATGTTCGCAACCATTTTATTATTTTTTTTAGCTTTTTTCAAATGAAATTCCTGCTTTCTTAAAAGTGTGAAAGAATGACGGTCGTTTTATTCTAGCAAAGAAAAAAAACTCATTTCAAATGCACAAACGGCATAAAGAAATGAAGAAAAAAAATTAAAATGAAGGGAAAATGTAAAATTTGCGAAAAGCCCAAAATCAATGGGTATTTAAATAATACATAATAAAAGGGGAAAATGGCGATATGTATATATTATATACATATATATATATATATATATATATATATATATATAAATATATATATATATATATATATATATATATACATATATGTATATAAATATATATACATATATATATACATATATATATATATATATATATATATATATATATATATATATATATATATATATATACATATATATATATATATATATATATATATATATATATACTATATACATATATATTCATTGATCAAAAATGTAGTCAGACTGACAAGTCATTGTTAAATTAGATCAATAGCTGGAACTTTTATTTTTATATTTATAAAAACCTTCGTTTTTAAACTATACTCTTAGCCAATTAGAATGAATTAATAACCGTCGTAATGTTTTCTAACCGAAAATTAAAACCTGATTTTAACATTAAAACTATAAAGGAGTGATCTGCAAGTTTAATAAATTCTTGTTTTAGGACACTGATTGACCAATAAATTTGATGCCAATAAGTTAGATCTCATAGGTCCATTTGTTTTGTAGTTTTTTAAACTTTTATAACACTTCATTGGCAAACTGCACAACAGCAGTTTACGTTTGGATGAAAAGCTCAGAAATGTGAAGTGAATAAGTGCTTAGAAATCACATTACTTAATGTAAAGTTAATGCAAATTCTTAAAGAAAATGCGTACAAGGTGGATATTCCGGTGCATTATCAGATGTTTCCAATATTTGACTTGGCAGCAATAAAATTAACACAGACATAAACAATCTTGGTTGCATTTCATTACACTAAAAACCAATTCAAAAAATGTGTGTGAAGATAAATTTAAATTTATATTGGCGAAGACGGAAACTGTAAGTTGTACCAAACCTATTCTGCAGTTAACAGAGCTCTGTTAATCACTTAACATTTGGAGTAAAATTTAATTTAGCTCATTTGGAAGCCAAAATCTAAGAACTGGAGCCAATTCTACCCAAACTAGTGAATAGAGATTATGGTCCAAGAAATATTTCATATACATATATACTTAAGGGATGTTCTGAAAATATAAAATATTGTAAAAACATTAATTTAAAAAAAAAAAATATTTTCCTGGAGAGGCTTTCGTTCATCGTGGGAAAATTGAGATGGCTACACATATGTTACTATATACAAATGGTGGCAATATAAAGGGCTCCCTGGGCCACTATTTGTGCATATCCCCATCTTAATTTTTCCTCTCAAGTAATTTTTTTAAGCAATTTTCTTAAAGTTGATATTATTCGCATTCCAAAATTATTTTAGATATAACCCTTTTTCTGCAATATAAAGAGATCTCTGGGCCACCATTTGCATAAAATGGCATATATGTATGTACCTATCCCCATTTTTCCATAATGACCACTAATCCTCTCAAACCAAATTTTTATTTTATTTTTTTTAAATTAATATTATTAGAATTCCAAAATTATTTCAGATATAAATAAGGCTTGTTATGCAAATGGT
Organism: Linnaemya tessellans; assembly: GCA_951800035.1. Taxonomy (NCBI): domain Eukaryota; kingdom Metazoa; phylum Arthropoda; class Insecta; order Diptera; family Tachinidae; genus Linnaemya; species Linnaemya tessellans. Next base: position 30,599,088 of record OX637536.1, read on the forward strand.
GGCTCCCTAGGCCACGTATGTGTACCCATCTCAATTTTCCCACAATGATCGAAAACCTCTCCAGGAAAATATATATATGTTTTCAAATTAATGTTTTTACAATATTTTATATTTTCAGAACATTCCTTAAGTATATACATATATTAAGTATTTCCTGGGCCATAATTTCTATTCACCTAGATTTTGGTTTCCAAATGAACTTAATCAAATGTTACTCCATATGGGAAGTGGTTAACAGAGTTCTGTTAACTGCAGAATATGTTTGGTACAACTTACGGTTTGCGTCTTCGCTAGTATAAATTTAAGTTTATCTTCACATACATATTCAAATATGGTTTTAAATTGGTTTTAACAAAATCATTTTGTATAGCAGTACCATGTTTCAAAAGTTGGCTTTAAGTGTTAAAAGGAGCATTATTAAAACCATGTTAGTGTAAAACCACTATAAAAAAAGCTTAAGAATGATTTTTGTCGTGATTTTTGCGTGCCACGCAAAAAGCGTGATTCAAAAATTGAGAACCGTGCACGATAGTAAGTGATTCTTAGTACGAATATTATTCTCGCACTCAAAACAGAAGATACGTTTTTTCTTTTGATTTTTTAATATGTACTAAGGAAAATATGTATGTACCTACACACATACTCGTACATATCTATGTGCTATAGAGATAAATGCTCTCACACGTGAGAACAATTTTACTGTGAGCGCGGGCGATTTCGAAAACAATTTTACCATCGTGCGTGAAAGTACGTGATTACAAATAATACTTTCGTGAGCGTGAGCGCCTAAAATATTGCCGTGCGCGAGCATGTGTTAAAAAAATTTTAGTTTCGTGATTGTGCATGATCGTGAGCTTAACTATAATCACGCGCACATCTCTAACTTCAACTCCAGGGATTCGTGAATTTATTATTTTCGGTATACATATTTTCCAAACTTCAGTTGCGGCTGAAGAGCAATAAATGTATTAAGATTAGCTTAACTAATAACAAATTATTATTATTGAAACAAATTCCCGAGCAAATAAATATCACCAACTTTTTTCAAGATATGTACATGTTTGTCACCTTAAATCAAAAAGACCATAACATACATCATTTGATTAATTATCATCTATACATGTTGTTTTTTTTTATCACAGTCAATCAAAAAGTAATTTGTAATCTGTAGTATTTGTCCGTTGCGTCCTTTGGATTTTAGGAGTTTTATAAATGTTTTACTACGTTTGACGGAGCCTTCGGAGAGTTAATTTTTTGATTCCTTACTAAAACTATTTTGTACAAAACAATTTTCACAATTCATACTAAACATTTTTACATGTTTTTGAAATACGTCTGTTGGTTTGGAAACACTGATTTATTGCCGCTATTTAGCAATCGTCTTGTATTGAAGTGACTTTTATTACTTCCTGCGAACGCCTGCCATTTAAGTGCTTTCCATTTTATTTAGCTTTTTAAGATGGTTTCATTGTCGTAGGTAGCATGATGGCTTTACAACTTGATTTATTATAGCCTTATGAGAGTCTTAAAAAATAAAATATTTTATGAGTGAAAAACAGTTGATTTGTTAAACGTCAACATCATTTTACAGTGTAAGTTAACTTCCGTGAAAAAAGTCCAAAAATTGTAACTCAAGCTACGAACCATAAAATACACAACTGCTACTGTGCGTATACGTTACACACTTACATACATGTCCCTTAAGTGATAAAACGTCACAAATAATTCTTCAAACCATTTTTCAATCTGTTATGTGATGATAATTTCTTAATATATGTACATATTTTGTTTGAAATCTATACTTATGACAATTTTTAAGCTATAGAAAATATGATTTCTTTAAAAAAACAAAATGAAAAATTACGTAATTTTGTGTGTGTGTGTAACGAAAATAAATGCGTGCTGTGCTTAATTCTTAAATTCAATAACGTTTTTTCTGGTATGTTACGCAATTTAAAACATTTTATATTCATACACTAACTGTAATTATATTATGTTATTACTTTTTATACCCTCAAAAAAAGAATTGCAGGGTATTTCAATTGTCATTCTGTGTATAACGCAGTGAAATATTCCTCTGAGATCCCATAAAGTATATATATTCTTGATCGGTGATGAAATCTAAGACGATCTAGTCATGTCCGTCCGTCCGTCTGTGGAAATCACGATTCTGTGCAAACGAAAAGAGAAGGAAAGCACAGGTTAAGGTCATAAATGAACTGAATTGGACCAGAGAGAAAAAAGTTCCCCTAAGAAGAACTAAAGCAACCTTTAAAAAACAACATAATTTTTAAAGTTTTTTTTTTCGTAATTTTGTTAAGCAAATGATATATTTTTAGCTCAAAAAAGGTCCAACGCGTTAAACTTGAAGCCATAAAATCAAGAAATTAATTTTTGGACCCCTCCTCCTTTAGTAGGCGTTAACATAGTATAAAAATTTAACAAATTGTATTATTCAAGCCTACATTTCTAAAAAATGTTTAAGCTCTTATGACGAAACTGCGCCGTAACCTGATCCTCCTTTGGCCCCCTTTCCCTTCGCCCCCCTTTCCTTTCGCCCACTTTCCCTTCGCTCCTAAATATCCCTATAAACATATTTTTTTTACTTGATTACCCCAAAAATTTATTTTGGGTGGTTTATGGCAAAGGTGAAATGTTTCCCCTACGACTCTTTCCAGAGCGACCCCGGCAAAATAGAGTTTTAATATCCTCCAAAAAGAATTGGATCCCATAAAGTATATATTTTCTTGATCAGTGATGAAGTCAAAGACGATCTAGCCTTCCGTCTGTGGAATACACGATATAGTCTATTTTTGGACCCTCCTTTAGCGGGCGTTGAAGTTACATGTTATACGAAGAAACAAGGTATTTAACAAATTGTATTCCTTAAGTTTACATTCCTTAAAAGTTTAAATTATAAGCTTTTACGACGAAAGTAATATGTTCTCTAATCTTTCCCTGCCCTTCGCATCCACCCCCGTTTGCCTTGTAAATCATCTTATCAAAACATTTTTTTTCTGCACTTAAGTACTTCGAAAATTTCGGTACCTTTTTGCACGTTGATATAAAAATATTAATATGTAAGTTTTTATGCTGACGGAAAACTGGAAATGACCATATTAAAATTTATTTATTTCTTGTTTACTTAAGTCAAATACCATAAAAATGTAAATTTCAATAAGAATAAAAATTGTTTTTATATACTAAATATAAAATATTTGGAGGGTATTTAAGATTCGAGATCGACCGGGTCGATTTTACTTGTTATTATTATTGTAAATATTGTTATTATATAACATCGTAAGAATCGCGACCAATATAATTTTTTGCTTTTGTTAAAAATTTCCTTTTGTAAAAGAAAAAGATAGCCAGAGGATGTCGAAATAACGGATAATAAAACATTTTAATTTGTTTTATAAAAAAGTGACCTAAAGTTTGATAAAAGAAAAAAACAGATAATTTGAAATCTAAAAGACCGAGGAATCAGCAATCAAATAATCAAAAAGTTTTTAAAATTTATTTTTAAAGAGTACATTTTGTACAGTGAATCCTTGAGCCGGTACTTTAAAAAGATTTTTTAAAGATACTTTCTTAAAATTGTCTATTTAAACGGGTTCTTTTGAAAGCTGACGTTTTTAAGAAACATTTTTTAAACGTTACTTTTTAAGTGTGTTATTTTGCAAGGTGGCATTTTTGAAAGATAAATTTTTTAAAGATACTTCTAAAAAAGACTAACTTCCTAAAGGATTATAAAACAAATTTGCACATAAAATTTGTTTTGTAAAGCTGCTACAAGCCTTTCATAATCATATTAAATTCAATTAAGATCAATAGGATCTTGTTCGTAACGCGTCAAAATCAGAAAGACAGGATTTCATGATGCAAGGGAAAGTTAATATCAGTTTAACAATTCAACTTACAAAACAGAGCAAATGAGCTGTTTTCGAAATCCGCCACAATTTCATTACCAGTACTCATGTGTGTTTTGGCTTATCATCACTTAGCTGAATGTGATAAAAGCCCTTTACTAATCATGTACTAAAAAGTACCTTCCTCGTCGGTATTACTGCAAATTCGCACGGAGAATAAACGACACATTTTTTCTTTCATCATCTAACATCCCAATACGCTCCACTAATTTCTATACTTCTGACACAATGTATTGTATGAGACAGAGCCAGACGCTGAGTGCCGGCCCTAAAAAGAGGTTTAAATTTAAATTAAGTCTCGGTAAATATCTTATGGCAAAGTTTTTATATGCAACAGTCCATGTGGGCCAACGTTTTTGTCAATTTTGGTGCCCAACTAAATTGATCCATTACAGCGCTGCTTCTATTCACAACTCCTTGCATATTTCTAAACTGCTTCACTCTCTTGAAATTCCTTCATCAAAGAATAAACTAAGTATAAAACATTTGTTAGCTAAATGTTATTCTATTGTTAAGATGCACTTTAATTTATATTCATATTTTAAAATTCACAAAGAAAGCATAATGCAAAATTTCATTCACATTCATTCTGTTAATTCATAACTCCATAGCTTTATTCCTAATGACTTCTCTTACGTTTAATTAAGCTTAAAATATAAAAGCAATTAAATATTTTGCTTGGAATTTATGATAATAATACTGGCACTAATGAGTAAAATAAAGAAAACAAAAAGAAGCATTTTATTATGGCAATATATAATACATTTAAACTATTAAAACAGCTAATACAAAAGCAGCAAGGAATTGAGCAAACTATTTCTGTACTTCAACCCTTTAATATTTGAAATGATAAATGCAGGGTAATGAAATAGGAAGTGTTTTTTCAAAATTATGGTATATTCTATGTAAACCTTGTGAAACTTTCAATCTGTTGCTGCATAATTTGGTGTTCTACAGCCGCCTTTTACTATAAAACGTCTCAAAACTGACACTTAATTCAATTAACGGTAAATTTTTGATGGATAACATTAATTTTGCTAGTGGTAGAATTATATATCCCGTGTAATTTTCTCCAAATGAATCACCCTTTCTTACTACTTTATTTTTGGCTTCAACATTAAATTAAAAGGAAGGAAACTTTTATTTTCGGCAGTGAATTCCAACGGATATAAAAACAAACACCAACACAAAGTATTCGTATTGTTAAAGAAAGCTTAAATTAAACATGCTAGTGTTTGTATTTCAAAGAACAATTGCAAAAAAGAGTTTTTGCATATTATTATTTATGCATTTATTTAATTTTTATGTTATATATCCGTTGCAATGAAAGCATTTTCACTACACTATCATACCAAAAGCCATACAGCAATTTATATATATATATATATATATATATATATTTTTTTTTTTTAGGAGTAGGACCAGCACTCAGGGGATGTCCCCTATATATGCAATGCATTGCGCTGGAACTGAAAACGAGGGGATAGTATTAAGGGGACAGATTAGGAAAGATGAGAAGATAGACAGTTTTTTTTTGTAGCTATTTCAACCTTTTACTTCGCCGGCTAATTTTTGCTACAGGGCCGACGAAGGTGGGTGCTGTTACTCTGCTTTTTAGTACATGATTGGGTCAGTCGCTGCCAGTAATTGTCCAGTGATCAGTACTATGCCTTCATCACTGAAAACAGGCTGGCAACAACTAACACAACCACACACTAACGCTGATCAGAAGAATTCAACACAATATTTCATGACTCAGCGGGGGCTCGAACTCAGGACTCTCCGCTTCATAGTCTCGTGTTCTACTACTTCAGCCAACAGCATTATAAAGTGTGTTTTTTTTCTTTTTTGCCAGCAGTATTTTTGACAGCTCGTCTGTTTTCGTGTAACGTGTTACTGTTAAACATGTTTAGTTTGGCCTATAATTTAACCATGAATCTACCGACCTACAAACGAACAAAGTTTACTATTTATACCAGTTACATCCGACCGAAAATGGAATATAACTCTTATGTATGGGCCGGTGCTTCAAAATCTTTTTTGAAGTTACTCGACCGTGTACAGGAGAGGGCAAAGAAACTAATGTGGGGACTGTAGGGTAGCCAACTCGTTTCACTGTGTTAACGTTACTATAATGCGTGTTGTTCCAACGAGGACGGGGATCTCTTTCCCGGAACGCTCACTTTTCTACGCTCAACAGAACGATTACACCCATATGTAGGGGATTTACCAGTGAAGCGCACTACGCCTTACAGGGAAAATTCATTCTTTGCCCGTAGTGCCCGTATGTGGAATAAACTCCCTGCGGAAGTCTTTCCTGCCGTATATAGCATGGAGAAATTCTAATCCAATGTTAATAGACACTACTCCCTTTATCCTCCTTCCCACAACCAATTTTCCTAGCGCTAGCCCAATGTACGCATGAGTGGCGGTCATCCCCTGAGTGCCTGTCCTAATTAAAAAAAAAAAGTTAGCAAATTATTGAATTATATTATCAACATTTGTGTTCGTTTAAGAAAGTGAGTGCGTCGTGTACATCTCGTGTTCAGCGACGAAGTTCTTTTCTAGTTGAAAGGATACGTGAATAAGCAAAATTGTCGTATTTGATGTGAAGAGCAGTAAGAGGCATTGCAAGAACTGCCAATGCGTAGCGGAAAATGCTCTATTTGGTGTGCAATGATAAAATTTTTTTATACTGACCAAACTATGACCACTAGTCCTCACTAAGATTAACATTATTCGAGTTCTGAAAGCCACAATTTGCGACTAGTGGCATATGTGTACTCAGCCCCGTTTTTTTATAATGACCAAATTATGACAACTAATACTCACTTAGATTGACATTATTCGAGTTCTAAAGGTATTTCAGATCTGAGACTTTTTGTGCAAGAAAGAGGACTTCCTCAGTCACAGCGTATGACCACTATTCATACGCAGACAATTTTCTATTTGGTGTGCAATGATAGAATTTTTTTTTTGCCCAAAATGGAAAAGCTGGACTTGGCTGACATGTGGCTTCAACAAGACAATGCCACGTGATCCACCGCCTGCGAAAAAAAGCCCATTTGAAACGTGAGTTCGGTGAACACTTCATTTCACGTTTGGGGCCGGTCATAAGTCGCCTATATTGTGCGGTTTAACGCCTTTAGATTATTTTTTCGGGGGCTATGTTAAGTGTCATGTCTATAGGGACAGCCATTTACGTCAGCATCTGTCAATATAACCATATCAGACGATGTTCTCAACATAGTGTGAAATTGGGTGTCCACCAGCAAACCTATTATGACTCAGTGGTACAAGTGGCAATTTCTAGTACATGGTTGGGTGAACAATCCATGCACTAACATCTTGCTTGAGTGTTCGATCCTATCTAGAGGATCCTTGCTACTTCCGTAACAATACAGTGTTTGTTTATTTACAACAACACATACATTGTGTTACTATCAGCCGGGATGAAGCACAACCGAAAGTCTAGTAACTAGACTGATGTCAAATGTGATTGTGTTGGTGAGATCACTCTTATCTCTTACATTCCCAGCGGGAGAAATGTGCGGTTGCGAGGCCTAACTAGTGGCCTTTTCTAAGAGTATCCTTTTATTTACCAATAATATCTTCTAATTTTATAAGTTGTAAAAAAGGGTTTCGAAAATTGCCAAGTGCTCAGATATTTAGTTTTAAAATATTTCTCCATTTTTAAGCTGAACATTTGGTTAGTTTATATACAAGAGAAACAATTTTTACAAAAAGTCTTACTTATGAATTAATTTAAAAGCTACTTTAAGAAATTTTCGAAAAGATGTACCTACATACAGTGGATCCAACTTATTTCAAACCTCTTATATGTATTGTATATATATATTTATAAAAATATATTATTTCTGTTTAGAGGCCGCAAAACAGGACTTGCGAAACTTCCCGCTGAATGAGAGTGTTTTTCAGTAAACAATTATATATTACGCTCTCAAAATAAAAGAGCGTAAGCGTACATGTGAGTTATGCTTCCACAATTGTGTATGAGGCTGACATCAGTGGTCTAGTTCTACTTGGGCATCAGACAAATCTATGTAAAAAAAAAAATGAAAAATATTCTTAATATTCCACTCTGAAAAATAAATAGAATGTAAACACATTCATTTATTAAATAAAAATAAAAAAAAACAATTTGCAGTTTCGCAGATTTGAACTTGGAGCCTGTTGGAAAAATTAACATCCTGTAATACAATTTACATAAATAAAGTTCACTATTAAAATAGAAATTCATACATAATATATGTGTTTTTGTTTTTAAATCAAATCCCAAAGCTCTTAAAAAATCACCCATTACAGCTATATTTAAAAGCAAGCTTTTTAAATTTCCCACTTGTTTACCTGATATATTATACAAACTACTTTCTGTCTTATCACTTCACAAAAGGTTTCATTATTATTTGTACTAATTTACAACTTGAAAGTAATAATGATAGACGAAAATAACTTTTAGCAGGTCAAGTTGTATTAGAAGCAGCCTCTGCTTTACAAATTAGTAAAAAGGATAAAAAATAAAAAGTCTAGGTAGTTCTGGTTCTTACGACATGCCTTGAAATTCACAAATAATAACTACAAATTTGAGTTTCTCTCTTAGGTTAGCTTAGATTAAATGCTTCCACAATATTCTAAATATAAATTTATAAAAAAATCAATGAGTGTTCGAACTCACGGGCGATGTGTTAACACCTTTTTGTTTATTTATTTTATATTAAAGTTTAATAATTAAACCCACAAAAAACAAAGAGAATGCAAAGCAACAGACAAATGTACATACATACATTGTTATGTTTGTACATGAGCTACATACGTTGCTGTCTTGCTATCTCATTTTTATATATGTACGTATAACCACGTCACTATTCTCTTTGCTATGCATAAGACAAAACCGAAGATCAACATAAAACACTTTTTTAATATTACTCCAAATTAATACTCCGAATTAAAACACTTAAATCTCCGCTCGCCGATATCGTATCGCCTTAATTTTTGGCCTAAACTCTTCGTCGAAACCCGCACTAGCGTTTTAATCCAAAAATTAATAAAATCGGCTATGAATTTCCGGAGAAAATCGCGTGGGAAAATTATATGAAAACCGCCCAATAATCACTTTCAATACCGACTGCCAAGCAACGAACAAACAAACTCTTACAATTACACTTGCGTATGTATTGAAACTGATAGTTTACTGCCCTAGAGGCGCGCGTATAGATGTTAACACATCAAAAATCTTAAAAAATCACTATTTAACTAAACATACGCTTGTTGTTCCATATTATAATTATATTTTACGTTACTGTAATAGTTCTGTGTCAAACAAAGATAAGTTTTCTTTTAAATTCAGAAAGACATGATCAATATGCCAAGGCATGATCTGTATTCTAATCAACATCAATTTAACGTTTAACTTGTACACAAGAACACAATAGCGTTATAGTACGTTTACATTTACGTGATTTCAGCCAAATCATTTCAGTTGCCCAAATTAAGGAATTTGCGACATGATTTCTTATATATTTTTCATATGAGCAAATTATCAATTATTATTATTATGACCTTGAGCCTAAAAAAATACATGAAAATATTATTACTTTGAAATTTGTATGAGCAACACTGCGCATCTGCTCTTTTCACAAATGCAACCTTGGGGCATCCAGTATTGGTGAGTTACAGATGCAAAAAAGTGGCATTTAACTACGAATAAAATGGCTCCGATGTTAGTGGTTGAATATAATTTACGAAAAAAGTCAATTTTATTTTGCATTTTTATAGATTTTCTTTTTATTTTGCCATTTCAAGTTGAAAATGAACGAAATTGTTGCTTGTTTCTTATGTTAAAAAATAAACAAACAATACAAATGTCAAATTGATTTCGAAAATTCGAACACAAAATTACTTGCAACAAAATGGAAACACTTCTATATAATTTCCTCAAATTAATTTAATTTGCTCTTCGAGCATTGCATATTTCATATGAAATTGCTCGATCTAAATTATTACACTAGATCCTTTACTGTACGCATCTAAATGCTTTGAAAATAGACATTTAAAAGAAGTACTGCATTCCCCCTCTTAAGCCACATGTACTGTGGGGTAATGGGATTTTTAAAGGATTTATAATTTAATTTTAAACACGTTCTCTTATCTACATGTTTAACAGAAATAATGAGATAATGCGGATATACTCGTGAACGATGTTTAATAACGGAAAATTTCATTCAACTATCACGCGGGTTACATTATTGTTTGCAACGAGTATTTGAAGTTTTGATGGTACTTTGAATACATCCTCTCTGAAAAAGACACACACACACACACACACGTGCACACGTACTTTCCTTTAATATAATCTCATTTGGTGAAATGGTGAACCACATCAAACATCAAAGAGCCATGCTAACGATTTTATAACGATGATTGGTCACTAGCAGCCCAACCAGAGCCACAAGTATATGCAAGAACGTGTACAATCTCTTTAGTGTAAAGTCAACCCCAAAGCCAAGGGGAATTTTTATTTTTTATGTTTTTCTTTTGGCATGAAAGCAAATTTCCAATGTTTGTACATTCATACACAGTCATACGCATATAATGTTTATTGTATAATATTCAATATTGAAATATACAGAACAATGAAGTGAAAAATGTATCTTCAAAGATGGGAGGGTTCTTTTCTTAATAAACAAGGTTTTTTTCAAGTTTATGTATTACGTAGTTGGCTCAGGTAAAACAAAACCACTTCTTAACAGTTAATACCTATTAAGTAATCTGCAGTTGAAATGTAAAAAACTTCTTTCTATCATATATTAAATTGAATTAAGATTCTATAGGCTAATTGTTCGAAATTTTTAATTTAAATCTCAGAAAGACATGATAAATATTCCAAGGCACAAAGGCAAGTCAACATCAGTTTTTGTTATTCAACTTACACAGCAGAGCAGAACAGCTGTTTTCGAAAGACGCAACCCTTTCATCATCAGTGCTCATGTGTATTGTGTTTGTCACCACTTATTAGGTGGCTTAGTTGAATGTGATAACAGTTCCTATTTACACAAATTTTATAGTGAAAAAGAATCCGAGAACTGTATCAACCTGATGTTAACATGTTATTGTTATAATACCCGTGTTACCGTTTGATTATTTTTCTTCATGTCCCATTTTTCTGGATTTTTTGTTCCATCATACCTAAGTCAAACTTTTTTGGTTTGAATTTTATACTTAAGTACATGTGAACGTTTTTCCAATTTTTTTATTTTTATTTTATTATTGGTAGCTCAAGCCATAGCTTAAATTCGTATGTAGTAAGAATTTAACGAACATTTATATTGCTATATTAAATTGAATTAAGATTCATAGGCTAATTGTTCGAAATTTTGTTCTTAAATCTCAGAAAGACATGATAAATATTCCAAGGCACAAATTTGGTGCAAATTAATGGAGTGTAATTTAATAACAACAAAATCAAGTACATGAAAACGTTCTTACAAATTTAGAAAAATTAATTCAGCCTCCAGAAAAAAATTGGTGGGTATATTCACTTTATCATTCCGTTTGTAACGCTGCAAAATATCCATCTGAGACTCCATAAAGTATATACATATATTCTTGATCAGTGATGAAATCTAAGACGATCTGAGCACGTCCGTCCGTCCGTCTGTGGAAATCACGATTAAGTCCAAACGAAAAGAGCCAGACTCTTGAAATTTGGTATAAATATTTCTTGAAGGAGCACAGGTCAAATTCGTAAATGGGCTGAATCGGGCCATAGGAAAAAAAGTTCCCCTAAGAAGAACTAAATCAACCTCTAAGAAACAACATAATTTAAACATTTTTTTTGTAATATCATAAAGCAAATGATATATTTTTATGTCAAAGAAAATCCAATGTGTTAAGCTTGGAGCCATAAAATAAAAAATAAAAAATTTTTTTGGACCCCGCCCCCATTAGTGGGCGTTATTATATGCAAATATAGTGTAAACATTTAACGAATTGTTTTACTTAAGCCTACATTCCTTAAAAATAAAATGTTTAACCTTTAATGACGAAGCTGAGACGTAACCTGGTACTCCTCTGCCCTATACCCTCCTCCCCCTTTGCCTTTTAATGACCCTATAAAAAAATTAAAAATAAATTTGACAACTAATTATCCCAAATATTTATTTTTAGAGTTTTATGGCAAAAGTGAAATGTCTGCCCCACGGCCCTTCCCGGAATGGCTCTGACCAAATAGAGGTTTAAAATTGGGTACATACATGTCTTAAAGGAACTCTGTCCCACCAAGTTATACATTTTAAATTTACTTACTAAATAGTTGGAGGGTATTTAAGATTCGACCCGGTCGAATATAACGTGTTTATTTTTTTTTATTACTTCTTTTTAAAGTTTGTTAGAAAATTCCAAAAGAAAAGCCTATTGATGTGGCCTGATGATGAGAGCAACAACTCTTTGTGGTTTGTTTTACTAGTAGAATAATGAAGTTATTGTTGTCGTTCTCTGTTGCCTTACTTTGTGTTCTGTTGCTTTTATTTTCCTTTTTCAATAAGCAAACAAGTAAACAAATTGTGGTTTTCCCCAAAGTTTAGTTTTTTTCTGGCAATTTTATTTTGTGTATTATTCAGTATCTCCTTTTTCATTAAAGGAAATAAGTTTACTTGCTTTTAATATGAGACTAGCTGTTTGTAGTTATATATTTTAGCATTTTCAGAATCTGTGTCCTGTTTTATGAAAGCTGTTTCAAAATTGTAGTTTTACAGGCACAGTTTCTATTTAATGATCCCATGCTCAGCCAAATTATGAATATCAGATCGAGTTCTTTTGATCTGTATTAGTACGTGGTTGCGTTACTGGTTGTCGGTCTATTTAAATGACGAGGCTCACTGAATAACAAGAAAACAAGGAAAACCAACATTCATTTAATTATCCAACTTCCACAGCAGAGCTGAAAAGCGGTGTTTTCAGAAGCCGCTACAATACCGCCCATCAGTTACTAACTTTAGCCTATCATTCCTAATTGAATATAATGTAACAAATAATAGTTCAAAATAAAATATTACAACATTGAATGGTATTTTTCAAAAATCTAAAATAAACTAATAAAAAATTACATAAATTAACAAATTAATTGATATACATATTTTTAAAAGTTCAATTAAAAATTATCACTAGAAATGTTTTTAAGAGTTCTATAAAAAATATTTACTTAAATTAGAAAGTATTTTTCAATTTTCCAATTGTTGCAGCCTTAAATTATTTAATATATTCATATTCCCCAAAATAGAATTGAATGTTATATTCACTTTGTCATTCCGTGTGTAACGCAGCGAAATATCCCTATAAGACCCTATAAAGTATATATATTATTGATGAGTGATGAAATCTAAGACGATCTAGCCATGTCCGTCCCTCCATTCAAATCACGATTCAGTCCAAACAGAAAGAGCCACACCCTTGAAATTTGCTATAAATATATTTTGAAAGGTAGCACAGGACAAGTTCGTGAATGGGCTGAATCGGGCTGGAGGGGAAAAAGGTCCCCTAAGAAGAACTGAATTACCCTACAAAAAACAACATAATTTTTAAATTTAATTTGTAATTTTGTTAAGCAACTGATATATTTTTATATCAAAAAAGGTTCAAAGCATTGAACTTGGAAACAAAACTCCATTTTTGGACTCCGTCTCCTTTAGTGGGTGTTGAAGTAACATATTACCTGGAAAAATAGTGTAAATATTTAACAAATTCTTAAATTCATTCCTTAAAAGTTAAATTTTAAAGTGTTTATGACGAAGCTGAGATGTTCCCTGATCTTCCTATGGGCTACTCTCCCCACCTCCTCTTTGTCGCCTAAATGAGGCTATCATGTGGGTGCTGTTGGCTGAAGTAGTACAACACGAGACTATGAAGCGGAGGGTCCTGAGTTCGAGCCCGCGCTGAGTCATGAAATATAGTGTTGAACTCTTCTGATGAGCATTAGTGCGTGGTTGTGTTAGTTGTTGCCAGCCTGTTTCAACGATGAAGGTATAGCCACTGGTCACTGAACATAATTGGCAGCGACTGACACTATCATGTACTAAAAGCAGAGTAACAGCGCCCACCTTCGTCGGCCCTGTAGCAAAAATTAGCCGGCGAAGTAAAGAAAAGTTTGAAATAGCTACAAAAAAACTGTCTATCGTCTCATCTTTCCTAATCTGTCCCCTCAATACTATCCTCTCGTTTTCATTTCCGGCGCAATGCATTGCATGTATGGAGTTCATCCCGTGAGTGGTGGTCCAAGATAAAAAATATTGAATTGAATAAAAATAAATTTTGTAATTTGTCAATTAAAATAAATATTGAATTAATTAAAGTCTTAATTAAATAAACTTTTTAATTAAGTAAACAATTAATTGGAAAACAATATCAACAATTTTTAATCCTATTTAATCTATGCGAACTTCTGACTCGAATGTAACTAATAAAATAAATTTATTCTCCATAACAATTTAAACATTCTGTTTAAAATTTACGTGTTAAAATGATGAAAATTATTCCCAACGATGTAAAAGGATAAAAGTTTAACCATAAAGAATTTGCATTTGGTAAATAAATTCTAAAATTAAATACATAAAACTTGTAACGTTAAAGAGAAAGTACAAGTAGCTCTACTTGCAACTACATGTTCAACACAAAAGTGTAGCAGTATAGGAGTGTGCATGTATGTGTGTATTAATTTTTAGGGTCAAGTGGATACTGAAGCTTATGAATTCCTTAGTTCTGACTACTTGGCTACTATGGCTGATGGTGCTTCATGTTTTTATCGTCTTGAGGGAAGTAAAAGTTTCTGTTATATATTTTATATTTTTGTTTTATTAGCTGGCAATTTGTGGGGTTTCTTTTTGTTAGTGTAAACACTATGTTGTGGTGCTAATTGATGTTACTTGTGTGGCTAATAATCCAAAGTAATTTAACTCATATAAAATTCGCTTAACGCTTAAGAGCATTGAACAAACTTTTGCTTCATCACCATTATTATAGTAAATTCCCATTGCTCACGAAATATTTATGTACGACTGCGACTGGAAGCAATGGCCACACCAATACCAACCAGCATCATTGCCACCATCGCCGTCATCATAATTCGTATCCTGATACACACACACACCACAGTCACTTACGTGCAACTCATTTATACATGCTTCTTATATTTACAACAAAAAGTTTGTCAAAAAACCAACACAAAAAAGCTTTTGCACACAAAATGCAAATTGTTTGACTTTCGAACTCATTAAAATAATTTCACGCTGACCAAACAGCTGTCAGTGTACAAAGAGAACAGAAACAAAAAAAATAAAACACTGTCGACGGAAAAAATCCATCGTTTACAGAACAAATCTGATGGACTTTAAGCTCTCACTGGCCGAGTAAGATATAATAGTTCCTGCTCTTATGCTAGTATCCTTGTAGATCTTTTTTGGTTTCATATGAAAGCAGACACACACACACACACACACAAAACACATGAACGTAGTGGTGTAGAAACATTTATCTCGAGGGCAAAATGAAAACTCATTCTAAAGGACTTTTTAATTCTTCATTCGCTCTAAATGCAGACAAAAGTTTGAAACTACAAAATTGTGTTGTACATCCATCGCATTGCATGCAATAAAGTTTTTCACTTACATATAGTTTGTGTTATAAAGGGTAATTTTTTATAGGCTTTTTGGGGAATACTTAATAATTATGTAATACTTAATAATTTTCATTAGTAATTTTTATATTCCACAAGTTTAACTTTCGAATAGTTTCTTAATTAGATGAGCTTCAGCTAGGCAGTGACGGGCTTAGGCTTGCTGCCGCCCTAGCTCCTGTCTGATGCACCGCCCCTTTTCATTTATAAAATTTTATCTGTTCAAAAACTAAGGTGAGCTTAAATTTTTTCTTAAAATATATTTATTTATTCGTAAATTTTTATTTTGTACCCCTCAAAGTAGCACACCTCAGATATAATATATTTTTGCCTGATTTTTTTCCAATCCTTGAAGCAGTTCTGATTTGCACTTTTCGGCTAGTCATCCTGTTTTCAGCGATTTAGCTTTTACCTCCTCAATTGTCGCGAAATGACGACTTTTCATGGGTCTCTTCAATCTTGCGAAAAGGAAAACGGCACAAAAGCCAAATCCGGTGAATACGATGCTATGATTACGGTATTGCGAAAATCAACCGGTTTTTATACCCTCCAAAAAAGAATATGGAGGGTATATTCACTTTGTAATTCCGTTTGTAATGCAGCGAAATATTCATCTGAGACCCCATAATTCTTGATCAGTGATGAATTCTAAGACGAACTGAGCATGTCCGTCCGTCCGTCCGTCTGTGAAAATTACGATTCAGTCGAAACGAAAAAAGCTTTACTCATGAAATTTGGTATAAATATATCTTAAAGGATAGCACAGGCTAAGTTCGGAGATGGGCTAAATCAGGCAAGAGGGAAAAAAGTTCCCCTAAGAACAACTAAACCAACCTTTAAAAAACATAATTTTTAAAGTTTTTTTGTAATTTTGTTAAGCAAATTATATATTTTTATATTAAAGAAGGTCCAACGCGTTAAACTTGGAGCTGTGGAAAAATAATAGTTTTTGGACCCCGCCCCCTTTTGTGGGCGTTATTATATGCAAAAAAGAGTTGGAGGCTATATTCAAGTATATTCTTGATCAGTGATGAAATCTGAGACGATTAGTTTGCGAAAACCACAATACAGTAAAAAAAGAGCTAGACCCTTGAAATTGGCTATAAATAAATTTCGAAGGATGGCACAGGTCAAATTTGTAAATGGGCTGATTCGGGCCAGAGGAAAACAAGTTCCCCTAAAAAGAAGAACTAAACCAACCTCTAAAAAACAACATAATTTTTAACGTTTTCTTGTAAGTTTGTTAAGCAAAGGATATATTTTTATGTCAAAGCCTGAAAATCAGAAAAATTTATTTTTGGAACGCCCATTTAGTGGACTTGCAAAAATAGTGTAAATATTTAACAAATTGTATTACTTAAGGCCACATTCCTTAAAAATTAAATGTTTAGACTCTTATGAGGAAGCTGAGAAGTTTTCTGATCTTCCGCTGCCCTATTCTCCGTTCCATCCTACCTTTAGCCTCCGAATAAAAAATGTTTTTTTCTTAACACTGAATTAACACAAAAAAAATTTACTTTCTAATTTTTTACCGCAAAGGTGAGATGTCTCCCTCATGGCCCTTCTTGAAGTGACCCTGTCAAAATAGAGTTTTAAAATTGGGCACAGAAATGTCTTAAAGCAAGTCAGAGGCAGCAGGTTTAACATTATTAAATTATTTGGAGGGTATTTTAGATTCGAAGCGGTCAAATATAAAGTTCTTACTTGTTTTTTTTTTCTTTGAAAACTAATTTTTAACTGCAGATTCTGCATGAGACGATCAAGCACTCTAATATTCCTTCTTTTTTTTTCTTTTTTTTTATCTTGGACCAGCTCTCAGGGGATGACCCCTATATATGCAATGCATTGCGCCGGAACTGAAAACGAGGTGATAGTATTGAGGGGACAGATTAGGAAAGATGAGAAGATAGACAGTTGTTTTTGTAGCTATTTCAAACTTTTACTTCGCCGGCTAATTTTTGCTACAGGGCTGACGAAGGTGGATGCTGTTACTCTGCTTTTTAGTACATGATAGTGTCAGTCGCTGCCAATTATGTTCAGTGATCAGTGACTATGCCTTCATCATTGAAACAGGCTGGCAAGAACTAACACAACCACGCACTAATGCTGTTCAGAAGAATTCAACACAATATTTCATGACTTAGAAGTTCTTTCATGCTGAAATAAGATCTACTGGCTATTTGGTTGGATTTCTATTGCAATATAAAAACCAAATATTAAAAAAATCACCTTGTGCTTTCTTATATCATACATTTTTGTGCTTTTGGCTTTAAAAGTTAGTTTTCCATTGTTATAATTTCTTTTTTCAGATTTAAGTTTTTTTTTTTTAATTTCCACATAGAAATTGACCTCAAACTCTGCTACCATCATTTTAATTCCTGTTAAGAATTTATGCTGTAGATTTTTCTCCTAACAATTCATATTTTAATCCCTTTGGTGTCATTTATACATATCTTCAAGTTTGATTTCTTAAAAAGTGCAGAAGCAAGAGAACGGAAGAAAAAAGGACATTGAATAATTCGTTGCCTGATTAAACCATAACTATGAGTTTGTTTATAATTTTCTATTCATCTTTAATGGTATTGCACAGTGATACAAAATAAGTTACAGAACTTTTCTCTAGACTTAAGATCCTGTCATAGTTTACAATGGCCAGCAACAAGTTTCATAAGGACACAAAACTGCCTGCCACTTGTTGAGAAAATTTAACAGCTAAGAAAATTAAACTGGAATACTATCTAATAATATTTGCTAATATATACTTGTACTATATATTGCTTACACTCTAAAATTTTTCTAAAGTTTTCTGATCCTGGAGCACACTGTCTACTTGAGAAAGTTACAAGTTATTCCACACCCTTTATTTGTGCAGGCTTAACTTTTGTTTTTCTAGCCTTAATTTTTATGGTCCCTTTTTCTTTTCTTTTAATTTTTCCCCTCATTTCGTTCATTGTAATCTGCTGAGAATATCAGTTGGGAAAATGAATGATAAAAAAATCATATACATAAAAATATATGGAAGTTGCAATATCTTGTCAAACATTAATTCCTGTTTCTTGTTTTATTTATATTTTTCATTGCTTTCTTTTCTTGCAGAAAAACTTAAGAAAAAAGTAATTTGAAAGTTTTATTACTTTTTGCCTTATCATGTTTCTAGGGAGGTTTTCTTTATTATTGTCATGTACATAATAATTTCTTTTTACAACAATAGAAAAAAGAAAGACATTTTCTTATGAAAATAAAAAATAAAATAACAAAAGCATGTTTATTTTTTTTACCATCAACAACCAGTTGCAGAATTATAGAGTGCAATTTCACTTTAATTTTTGTCCTTTAAACAAAACAACAAATCCGCTTTATGATATGCAAGAAGATTTACAGAACATTTTAAGTGGCAAAATACGACCGTTAAAAAAAACTTTTTGTTTGATAATGATGCTTGAGAATGCTCAAGAAAGCATATTTTGCCGAGTGCCATTTGTCTAGAATTGTTTTTTTTTACAACTTTCCTAATTATTAAAGTTTCTTTTCAAGTTCATATGGCTTAAGTTTGGTAACTTTCAATATATTACAGCTTAAGGTTTACTAAAGGATTTATAAAATTTATTAAAAAACAACTCCCAAAAAAAAAAAAAAAATAATATAATAAATACTTGTGCAGGCGTTTTTTATATTTTATGTCTGGCATCCTTTTTAATGGCAATTATAGTTCGAAACTCGTCAAAGCGAATAGGCGTAAAAAAGTTTGTATTTATTTTAGCTCTAATGCATAATCGCCATTGAAACTATTTTGTGGAATACTTCAGAGTTCCAAGGAAACTAGACTTAACAAGTAAGACCGTTATATTCGACCGTGTCGAATCTTAAATACCCTCCTAATATTTAGTAAATAAAAACTTATATTTTTATTGTTTTATATTAACGCCCACAAAAAGGGAAGGAGATGACCTACTGGGTCGGAGTTCCTTTAAGACATTTCTATGCCCAATTTTAAAACTCTATTTTGACAGGCTCACTCTGGGAAGGGCCGTGAGGGAGACGTCTCACCTTTGTGGTAGAAACTTAAAAAGTAACTTTTTGGGGTGTAGAATTTTTTTTTTATTATTGTCCTTTAGGAAGCAAAGGTAGGAGTGATAGAGGAGTGTTGTTCACTTGCGCTTGTGTGGGGAACGGAAAAAAACCTCTGTTTACTTTTAACAGAGGTGGAAATGTTTTTTGAATAACTTTCTGTTTATCACTTGTTGAGACAACTACACCATAAAGGTATGGCTGGGGTAAATCAGAGAACTTCTTACGTTCGTCGTAAAAGCTTAGAAAGTTAATTTTTAAGGAATCTAGGTTTAAAGAATTCAATTTGTAAAATATTTACACTATTTTTCCATTTCATATATATTATCTCTATAAAATATATATATTCTTGATCAGTGATGAAATCTAAGACGATCTGGGCATGTGCGTTCGTCTGTGTGTGGAAATCACGATTCAGTCCAAACGAAAAGAACGAGAGTCTTGAACTTTGGTATAAATATATATTGAAGAATAGCACAGGTCAACTTCGGAAATGGGCTGAATCGTGCAAGAGGGAAAAAAGTTCCCCTAAGAAGAACTAACCGAACCTCTAAAAAACAACATAATTTTTCAAATTTTTTTTGTAATTTTGTTAAGCAAATGATATATTTTTATATCAAAAAAGGTCCAACGCGTTTAACTTGGAGCCATAAAATAAAAATAATAATTTTTGAACCCCGCCCACTTTAGTGGGCGTTTTATATGCAAATATAGTGTAAACATTTAACGAATTGTTTTACTTAAGCCTACATTCCATAAAAATAACATTTTTAAGCTTTAATGACGAAGCTGAGACGTAACCTGGTACTACTCTGCCCTACCCCTCCTCCCGTATAAAAAAAAAAGAATAAAAATGAAAAATTAATTTTACAATTAATTATCCCAAGCCTATATTTTTAAAGTTTTATGGCAAAGGTGAAATGTCTCCCCCACGACCCTTTTAATACCCTCCAAAAAGAATTGAACCCCATAAAGTATATATATTCTGGATCGTTGATGAAGTCTAAGACGCCTTAGCAATGCCCATACGTTCGTCTGTGGAAAAGTTGATGTAGTGTATTTTTGAACCCCGCCCCCTTTAGTAAGCGTTGACGTATGATATTGCTTGCAAAAATAGTGCAAATATTGAACAATTTGTATTCCTTAAGCCTACAAGAAGCTGAGATGTTGTCTGATCTTGCGAAGGTAAAATGTCTACCCCACGACCATTCCCGAAATGACTCTGTCAAAATAGAGATTTAAAATTGGATACAGAAATATCTTAAAGGAACTCTGCCCAACCAAGTTAAACATTTTAAATTTACTTACTAAATATTTGGAGGGTATTTAAGATTCGACCCGGTCGAATATAACGTTTTTACTTGTTTTTCATTAAATATGTCCTATTTCTTAAAAATTATTTAGCCCATTTATGAACTTGACTTATGATATTCTTCAAAATTTATCTATACCAAATTTCAATGGTCTGGCTCTTTTCATTTGGACTGAATCGTGATTGCCACAGACGGGCGGACGGACGTGGCTAGATCGTCTTAGATTTCATCACTAATCAAGAATATATATTCTCGTACTTTATGGCCTCTTAGAGGGATACTTCGCTGCGTTACGCACGGAATGGCAAAGTGAATGTACCCTTCAATTCCCTTTGGTCCTGAAAAGTTGTAAAAGAGAAGCTCATAATTAAAAAAATTACACAATGCTAATTTGTATATATACCTTTAAATGGGCTGACCGATTTAGTTTCAATTTGGAAGTGCTGCTCTGACGTTAAACGTTTCATGACGACTTGTCAAATTGCTTAGTAACAGAAATGTCAAAACCGTTTGACATTTTTAGCTGTCAAGCTTATCATTATCGGTAGTTCTCATTTATCTAAAAAACACCCAATATATACATACATATTTGTATGTACGTAATTTGTACGTGTATATGTACAATTTTTAAATTGCGTACCAATTAGACATTCGAATTTTAATGAACATGCAACTGTATATTCACTTCGAAAAATCCATTCTTATATTCCTGCTTCGAAAAACATACACATACAATTCACATAAAAGCGGAAAACAAAAGTTCCAATTAAAATAAACGTATAAATATTCATTACGTTAATGTTTTTGTCAATAACATCATAAGAAAATTATTTCTCAAATACGAGCACAGTTTCGAAAGAAGGGAAGAGTTTATTTACATGTCACCGACTTCTTATACTCGAAGGCAAAATCCAAGTACACACTCGCACACATACTTACATAAGAGTATATACTTTTGTTTTGTCATTAACAAAAACAAAAAATTAAAAAAAAACATGAGGATCATAAATTAGTTTCGTTGAAATTTTCACACATCCTTTTATGCCAAATTAAATGTGATTAATTGACATAATGATACAAAATTGCCCAAAATATTTGCAACGTGCAATCGCAAGAACAAAATATCGACAGAATAAAAAAAAAGGAAGAGGACAAACTTCTCCTCGTCCATTCAGTGCAGCAAAACGACAGTCAGTTGCAATTGAAAAATGGTCTATACATGTGTAGCAAAAAACAATGTTGCTGCAATGCAACCAACCAGTCAGCCAGCCGGCCAGCCAGCCGACCAGCCAGCCACTTTGGTTTGTCTCATCAGTACGCTTAACTCTGTTCGTTTTTATCAATGATTTACGGTTTGCAGGAGCAGTAAGCCAAAATAAAAAGAAAAATTTATATATTCCAAACAATATTAAGTATAGAAAGAACTCTGTTGCTTCAGTCCGTTTCTTATTGGTTGCCACAAAAGTTCTATGTAGCACTTGTGTTGTGCCATCCGTACTCTACTGAGTATTAGAAGCCGGAGCAGTAGAAAGAACACTTTTTAAAACAAGCAAAAAATGCGTTCTATTGCAAAATGCCACACTATAAGTTGCGTTGCAAATTGAAACCATGAAGCATTTTTGCAGCAACATTCAGATTTTTATGTCAGTAGCTTTACCATCACCATCATTATTGCCGTCCAGCAGGGGCAGTAGCAGAATCAGTGAACAGCAGCGACAACAAACTATCAATGAATTGTATTTGTGGGACTTTTTACTTGGTTTGATATATTGAAGTAGTTGTTGGTGTTCGAACGTACGGGTATTTAGAGACCAAACGTGAGTCTCCCTCTGCGGCATTTTACTAATAAATTTCTATAATCTGACACGATCTCTGAAGTTGATCAGTGTTGCCAATGCCTAAGTGACTTTTAGCCACCAGTTAGTTGATGTTATTACTGTTTGTTGTGGCTATAGTTATAAATAATACCTTTTTTTTGGTTTTGGGGCTTTTACAGTGGAACAAAGAAATAATAACAGATCAAAGGTAATAAAAATTTCACTAAAATTTTAAATGGTTATAGAAAATTTTTAAAAAATTGCCTCACAAAGTCGAGCTGTTGGCAATTTCACATGGAAGGTACAGCGCATGTTAGTGGATAATATAAAATACAGAATGTTTACAGCGATATTTTATTTCACAAAATTTCTTTAAAAATGCTTTAAAAGGTAGAAAGAAGATATTCAATAAATTTGTTTATTTTTGGTATTAAGTTGAAGTCTACTAAATGACTTGGCCAATGAAATGCAGGCATAAAGACATACTTAACCCACAACAAACAAAGATTGTTATATGAAATATAAAAGTAAATCTTTTTTTTCAATGCAAATAAATTTAATAAAGGGGGGTTTTAATAGATTGACACAAGTTTAATTCATAGTAAAACAAGGAAATATACTTTTAATATCAATGAAACGTACTTTATTGGAAAGAAAATTGTATGACATGAACGTTTAAATATGATTTCGTCATGTGGCCGCTGAGAACGGCGACGAATTGATTGATTAGGATCATCTTCAATGCTTTCCTGTACAGCGGCTACAGCTTCTTCAGGGCGCACTTTTCGGCGTCTCACGGGATGCACGTTATCAGTAACAGTAAATGTGGTCCGAAAACTAACTATTGTTCATCGAATTAGCCGCTCAGAAGGACCACTATGTACGCCATAAAATGGAAGAAGTGCACGATAAGTTTGACGAATAGAACAATTATATTGATTAAAAATTTCAACAATTTACACGCGTTGCTCTGGTGTTGCGACACTCTGAAAAAAACTCTATTTTGACAGCGTCACTCCTGGTAGGGCCGTGGGAGAGATATCCCATCTTTGTCATAAAAAACAAAAAGTACATCTGTGAAGTAATAAAGTATAGAAAAATGATTTTATTACATTTTCGTTAACTTCGTTTGATGTTCAGTTTAATAAAAACGGTGTTTTTTTTCGTAAAGTCATAAAGGAGAATATGGCAACATTGGGTGCCTCAGTTGGTTTTTTTGTGTAAGTGGCAACTCTGAAATTTGACAGCTGTGACATATTTTTATTCCGATTATTAAAAAAATAAAACGCCTTACAAAAGAACATCGTGTTCAATGGGCATTAGAGAAAAATGAAGACAATATAAATTTTTCGAAAAAAGTCAACTTTTTCGATAAAGCGCATCCATCAGGAAGCACAAAATTGTTAAATTTGAGGTTCCGAAGACATGAGAAACAAATTCACCCACGACGAGCAACTGCCTGATGCAAATTGCGGTGTGTGAAAAAGTCATATAAAGTGTCATGATGAAAGTAATGGCCCGGCATCAGAGCAGTGGGGTCTATTTGACGGATATTTTATTACATAAGTAATTGGAACATGCCTTCTTTACAATCATATGAAATATCACAACTATTTCAAGAAGAAGGTATTTTTATTCTTATTGAGACACTCTGTGTAAAAAATCGAAATATTTTAATGTTCAAAATGTTTCAAAACTAGAAAAATATGTTTACTTTTTTCTTCAAATGGCCCACTGTGCTGGTCTCTGCCATGCAGTGTAAATGAAATGTGAAATTTTATTTTTGTTCCTATTTATTATACAAGTATAGATTTAAAAAAAAACTATAAAGTTAGTCTGTACGATATTATTTCAAAATATTCGGCCTGATCGAATTTTAAATACCCTCTAATATATTTAATAATAAAATAAATAAATTAAAAATTTAATTTTAAAAATAAATAAATTAATATTTAATAAATAAATTAAAAATTTTTAAACTGCTAGGTCAGAGTTGCTTTAAGACATCTCTGTACCCAATTTCAAAACTCTATTTTGATAGGGTCACTCCGGGTAGGGCCGTGGGGGAGGCATCCTACAGGTCGGAAAAATCTAAAAAGTAAATTTTTGGGGTACTTAAAGTGTAGAAAAAACAATTTTTTTATAGGGTCATTTAGGAAGCAAGTGTGGGTGGAGGGTAGGGCAGACAAAGATCAGAGAACATCTTACGTTCGTCGTAAAAGCTTATAAATAAAATTTTTAAGGAATGTAGGCTTAAGGAATACAATTTTTTTAATATTCATATTATTTTTCCATGTAATATATTACTTCAAGGCCCACTAAAGGGGTCGAGATTCAAAAATGGATTTTTTCTGATTTTCTGCCTCCAAGTTCAACGCTTTGGACCTTCTTTGACATAAAAATATATCATTTGCTTAACAAAATTACAAAATAAAATCTTTAAAAATTATGTTCTTCTTTAGAGGTTGGTTAGGGGAAATTTTTTCCCTATGTCTCGATTCAGCCCATTTACATATTTGACCTGTAATATCGTTCGAAATTTATTCATAACAAATTTCAAGGGTGTGGCTCTTTTCATTTGGACTGAATCGTGATTTCCACAGACATGGCTAGATCGTCTTAGAATTCATCACTGATCAAGAATATATACATATATATATATATATATATATATATATATATATATATATACATATATATATATATATATATATATATATATATATATATATATATATACATATATATATATATATATATATATATATATATATATACATATATATATATATATATATATATATAAGTATATATATATATATATATATATATATATATATATATATATATATATGTATATATATGTATATATATATATATATATATATATATATATATATATATTTGCACAACAGGCCCATGAGGCCTAGGTGTAATCCGGAATGGATTGGGATGGCTTATGCCCCTCTCTTCAACCTAACCTTAAACCTATATATATATATATATTTTATGGGGTCTTAGAGAGATATTTCGCTGCGTTACACACGGAATGACAAAGAGAATATACCCTCCAATTTTTTTTTTGGGAATATAAAAAAGCTCATGTCTGCATATAAACATGTAGAGGCACCACATATTAGGCCAATACGTGATTAGGGTTGGCTGTAAAGATGTTGATAAGATCCAAAAAGTTTTTACTAATACAGACTACAGTTACAGCTACTTGTGCAACAACTAAACCTTATACGCGTGTGCAACGCTAAGGCCAACTTCACATGTATCAACTCTAATAAGAGGCCGCCGCTTTATTACTCTTAAATATCGACAACGAATCGTATCGCATCGCATTGTATTGTGCTTTGGATTTTTGTATTGAATCGTATCTTATTGCATCGTCTTCCTATCATATCTTTGCATCGTATCACATCTTGTTATAGCAGCGTCTTGCAATCGCCAAAAGGAAATGAGCTGAAAATTCCCAACAGATTTGCTAATGCTTCTTAGAGTTTGCTACTTATTTAGTACGAGCGACTCTCTGCTGCCATTTGTATTTAGGAATATTTTTTTTCTTCTGCTATTTTAAAATTTTTTAACTCTTTGAAGGTTTAACCGAAGATGTGCGATGTAATTATATTGTCCACAGCCCACATAAAATAAAACAGACCACCTTTTACTCCTCTTACTCGTATACGACTTTATCTCTGTTGGCTTTGGCGATCGTAACTCAATTTGAGTGAAAGTTTATTTATCCCAGGTTCAAATTGAGTGTCGCATCATTTAAACACAGAATTTCCGTTCACTTGACTTCCATTTAATGCGCAGCATGTGTGTGTGTGTGTGTGTGTGCATGTATAATAGTTGGCTTGAATGCTGTTAGCCAAGGAGCTTGTTCATATTTTTTTCATGCTTGTCGACATTAACGCTACAGGTGGTCTATTTCTTTTTTCTTTTGTTAGTTGCCACTTAGTTGTATTTAATTCTGCTTAAATGTATAGCATATATGGTGTCTTAGAGGTATTTGTGTGCATGTCTGGCTCATTCCCATAGGGTTAACGGAAAATCTTTTTGTATTTAAGACTTCATTTCATAAATTCTAAGGACTCAAATATAATTACCAGGGTTTGTAATCGTTTGAGAATAGAATGTTTATTGTGTGCCGAACTAAATTGTAGTCATAGAATTAAAGTTTTCCATTTTACTGCAAAGTGTTTTTATGCTGCTCTAATTCGTTTCCGTTTAAGTGAATAAACAGTAAAACATGTTTGAAACGGAGTAGAGATTATTTTAATTCCATTTTAGCAAAAAGTTAGCTTTTTGAGGGTGTTGTTGGCTGCCCTAGTTAATATAATTAGATTTCAATTAATCTTAATGTTTTAAAATTATTTATTGATTATTTAAAAGATATTTCTACTATCGAAATTCTTAATGAATATATTTTATATAAAAAGCAAACTGATTATAGTACAACATATTGATTTATTTTAAAACCGAAATTAACAAGCATTAAATATTGCAGTAATATCTTTTCTATATAAAGGGTGTTCAATAGTAAGGTATTATTTTATTTAAATAAAAAATAACTTTATTTTCAGATATTGAAAATAATTTTAATAATAAAAATTGGAAAAAACGTTCACATGCACTTAAGTATAAAATTCAAACTAAAAAAGTTTGACTTAGGTATGATGGAACAAAAAATTCAGAAAAATGGGACATGAAGAAAAATAATCAAACGGTAACACGGGTATTATAACAATAACATGTTAACATCAGGTTGATACAGTTCTCGTATCCTTTTTCACAATAAAATTTGTGTAAATAGGAACTGTTATCACATTCAACTAAGCCACCTAATAAGTGGTGACAAACACAATACACATGAGCACTGATGATGAAAGGGTTGCGTCTTTCGAAAACAGCTGTTCTGCTCTGCTGTGTAAGCTGAATAACAAAAACTGATGTTGACTTGCCTTTGTGCCTTGGAATATTTATCATGTCTTTCTGAGATTTAAATTAAAATTTCGAACAATTAGCCTATAGAATCTTAATTCAATTTAATATGAAAATAATTTTAGTTCAGTTGACTACTATTAGGTTACGGTTAAAAATTAAAAACTATGCCGACATTAATACCAGCGGCTTTTGGTAACCACCACGTTGATTACCGAAGTAGACTTCATTCAAAATCTGGTCACAGAAGAAATCTTCTGCGGGACATAACGAGACTTTTTAATATTATCTCCTCCTTTCTAGTTCCGGTGCAATGTGCTGTATATAAAGGGATTATTTCCTGAGTGTTGGGCCGAGTTAGAAAAAACCCAAAAAACAAAACCAATATAAACGTTCGGGTTTTTATTGATTTTACTTGTCTTATGGAACCTTTCTTCTACTTTCTTATACCAGCCTTATCTAGGCGACCGTTCTCGCCGAAATTTCCATATGTCTTTTGCGATGCTCTGCTTTTCAGAGAGCGAAGAGCTCTCCTGATTTTTTTTTCAGAGATCAAATCAGCAGTCTGTACTATTCAGGAAGAGTAGATCCGCGTACTCCTTTTGAATTACTTATATGTATTCGCGATGCTCGGACATATAAGAGGCGGCACACATTCTAGGGCCTGGAACAAAAAACCAACCTCATTCAATTGCACTCCGGGGGTATTCAGAAGGACAAGATACCAAGATTCCAAGGCACACGGGAAAATCAACATTATAATAATTATACAACGGAACCGAACAGCTGTTTTCGAAAGCCTATACACATTTTGCATCAGAACTTATATGTATTTTTGCTTATAACTGTTTTTTAAGTAGTCCATTTTGCTTAAGCAAAACTTCTACGGTTTTTTTTTTTTTTTTTTTTAGGAGTAGGACCAGCACTCAGGGGATGACCCCTACATATGCAATGCATTGCGCCGGAACTGAAAACGAGGGGAAAGTATTCAGGGGACAGATGAGGAAAGATGAGAAGATAGACAGTTTTTTTTGTAGCTATTTCAACCTTTTACTTCGCCGGCTAATTTACTCTGCTTTTTAGTACATGACAGTGTCAGTCGCTGCCAATTATGTTCAGTGACCAGTGACTATGCCTTCATCATTGAAACAGGCTGACAGCAACTAACACAACCACGCACTAATGCTGATCAAAAGAATTCAACACAATATATCATGACTCAGCGCGGGCTCGAACTCACGACCCTCTGTTTCATAGTCTCGTGTTCTACTACTTCAGCCAACAGCATGAAGTAAACTTAACGTGCATCTATACAGTTTTCTTTTGTTAATAGCACAATGCAGTAGCTTAACATTTTATTGTTGAGGTGGGTTTTGCAAAATGCCACATATTTCTTAAATATTCTTCGACTCATAGAGTGTTGCATTTCTTAATACGTCTTTGTGCTATAGAACCCCTACCTGTAAAACTCCTAATGAATTGCTGCTGGTAACTTTAATAGCCATAACAAAACGATGTATTGATGATGTGAATGGCAATGGAAATGGAAAAAGTATCCAGCCAGAAGAAATCTAAGATTTAAGCTTATCACCTTACAGATCTTATAGCACTTGAACATTTATTTACAATAAACACCAGCAAATACGAGTACTAACTTTAGAAGACATGTGCCGCGCATACTCTTTGTACTTGAATTTATAATGCAATCTAAAAATGCACTGGAGCACCAAAGAATAGAATGTGTGTCGAAACAGTTGAAGAAAGGAAAAATGTCAATAACAGCCTGGCAATAATCATTATTACAACTACTCGTAAGAGGAAGAAAAATTAAAAATAAAAATAAGATGTGTTTTATTACATTCTCTCAGATTGTGATCGCAACACTCGATTACAATTTTACTGCTCAAGAAAACAAAAATAATTGCTGTTGTAAACAGTTCTGGTTGGTTGGAAACTGATGATGGAAAAGGAAACTTTATATTATTATTATTAGTTTTATATTAATGTTTAGATTCTTATTTAATGACACTAATAGGTAAAAATATAAAATATGCGAATTCATTTTATTGCTGACTTCTGCTTGAATTTTGTGTTCCCACAAAGTGTGCAAGCAGAAAGAGCTTACGGGAGATTCTGGTTGGTAAATTTCGCAAGCAATTTCACGTTCGCTGGTAGTTGGCATGCCATGAAATTTATGCCATGGATGTTGTAAAAATAATTAAAGACCTTTGGATGGCTTGTTTCAAAATCTCTGGAATACACTTAACATATTAACATATTAATTTATGTACAGGGTGTTTTTTTTAAAGGTATAGATCTTCGAATTGAAATAAAACACAAGAAAATCGTTTTAATGTCCATCAATTTGGCTTTATTGGAAGGATAATTTTATGTCATTAATGTTTAAATATGATTTCGGGCATGTGGCCGCCGCGGCTGGCTCGAATAAAGCCAATTCTACAGGTCCAATTTTCAACCACTTTTTCGAGCATATGGGGCCGTATGTTGGCAATAGCGCCACGAATGTTGGCTTCCAAGTCCCCTAACGTTTCTGGTTTGTTGGCGTAGACGGGCGACACATATCCCCAAAGAAAATAATCCAATGGTGTCAAATCACACGATCTTGGTGGCCAATTGACAGGTACATTCCGCGAAATTATGCGCTCATCGAATGTTTCCTTCAATAAATCGATTGTGACGTGCGCTGTGTGGCATGTAACGCCGTCTTGTTGGAACCACAACTAATCCACATTCATGCCATCCAATTCGGGAACAAAATAGTCGGTTATCATGGCTCTATACCGGTCTCCATTAACGGTAACTGACTCTCCAGCATTATTTCGGAAGAAGTATGGCCCAATGACTCCACCAGCCCATAGAGCACACCAAACAGTCAGTTTTTGTGGATGTAATGGCGTCTCAAGGGTCTCATGTGGAATCTCTTCACTCCAAATGCGGCAATTTTGCTTGTTGACGTAGCCATTCAACCAAAAATGAGCCTCATCACTGAACAAAATTTTGCGACGAAAATCAGCATCGAGATCAATCTCATTTTCGGCCCATACACCAAAATCACGACGCATTGCATGTTCATGATGAAATGGCAAACCAAACTAAATATTAATCACTTGACAGCTGACAAAATGGCCGCCAGTTAAAAAAGTGATGCCAACTTAAAGTTCTATACTTCAATAAAAAACACCCAATACATATCGCTCACGAAGTCATAAAGAGTCACAACTCAAAATTTAAGAAACTTAGGGTAGCATAACTTTTTATGCTACTAAAAACGTATCATCAATTCGAAACTGTTCAATATATTAGGTATTCAGCCCAATCATGAATATTCGCACGGAATTCCTTTCTTCCTCACTTTACTTTTACCTATAAAAAATGTCCTATTCTAATAAACTGGGGAATAACTAGATTAGGAAAGGAAAAGTCGGGAACAATTGTTTTGTTGTTAGACAAATAAACTTTCCCTTTGGGAGAAATACGACAGAAATTGTAATTCAAAATAGTGGAAAAGGGAAAAGCGAAAAATTGCTCATGTCATTTGTATTCATAATTGGTTTGATTATGATTTGTGAAACTAAAAATTTATCGTAGGAAATTCATTTTATGAGCATTAACCACCCCATACCCACAACAAATAAATATTTTAGAATCATAAATTCCTAAGAAGATCTCGCATAAATTTAATATAAAAAAAAAACGATTTTATACAATTTAATTCCAAATTAAATTAATTCACTTTAAATTTGTTACTGTTATTTGATTAACTCTTTTGTGCTGCGTTACTGCAGCCTCGTTGGCGGGCTTTAATTATTTTAATTAACAACGGAAATTAATATTTCTTTTTCTGTCGTTGTTTTTGTTTCATTTATATTTTGTACTGAATATAATTATTTTCTGTTTTGGTTCAAGCGAACGAACGTTACGCTTTTAATAACAATTTGCATAATTTATATTATTCAATTTATATTTCATTTTCATAATTTACTTAATGTTCTTGCTGTCAGTTTTTTTTTGGTTTTTTTTTATATATATTTTTTGGTCTGTTTGTGAACCATTAAACAAAAATAATATTAAATAAAAAATAAAAGAAAAACAACTAGAAATAATCAACAAAAGATTAATATAATGAGAATCAACCGGTGGATTGTTGGTTTTGGGCAATTGTTGCTGTTGGTCGCTATTGTCTGCATTATTTTCATAAATAATTTGAACTTTTTTCCTGCCAGTGAAATGAACAAAGTTAAGTGTTGTCGGTTATTTAAGAGTTTCGAAAAGGGAAATGCGATATTTTTGAAACAATTTTCATTTATTTTTTGTTGATACAAAAAAAATGTTTTCTCTTTTATATTGTTTAAACGTTTCTTTTAATTAAATTCAGTTACACTAATTTAAATTAAAATAAGTAACAGAACTGTGCTGAATGTTATACACGTTCTTGAGGAAATGGTTTATTTTTGCACTAAAAGCGCATGCAGATCAATCCTCTTAAGAAGCTGGATTCACTTTTTAAGAAGTTCTGAAATAATGAGAGCTACCAATTTATCTAATTTTTTGGTAATTAATAAAATGACTATATTTTGCGTTTGTAGTCGTCGTATATCATTATAGAAAGTGGCACAGGAGCTCTTCTCAGTCCAACAGCATGTTAATTTGTATGAAATAGGACATATTTAATAAAAACTAAAGCTCTATTCGAAAGATCAACACATGGGAGTAACATTTTAAAGTGATTTCTGGCACTGCGGCTGTGTGGACACTCAATTATGGGACACGCCAGATTTCACTTGAATGTGAATTTAAAAACCAAACTCTGATCCTGCGCACTTTTGGAATGTATTAAAATTAATGTATAAAAAATTTAAAAAAATTGTTATTATTACAATAGCACACTTTATACCAAAATAAGTATTTTTGTTTTCCTTTCTGTGCTTAATTAGCCGAAAAATCATAAAATGATCTTTAGGACAAATAGCGAAAATTGTTTTGTTGAGTCATGTAATCAATCGGGAGGTGGGAAATAATTCGATCTTGGAAATTTTTTATTTCAAGCATTGCGAAATTTTGATTTTCACATCTCTCTGGGATCTGTGGCTTTCATATTTTTGAATAAAAAATATATTGATCACACTGCAATATCCATCTTCATTGATTGTAACACAAACATCAGCTTAATTTTTGAGAAAAAAAATGATGTATTTCTTTTGTAAACCGCACTAAACGATGTATTTTTCTGAATGTAATGGAGTTTGTCGGATCACTCCATGTGAAATAAATTTATTTACTAAAAAAAAAAAATGATTTAAACCTCATCACTAAATACAATTTTGTAGTATATAAATAAAATGATGTCTGATTTTCAAAGGAAACCTGCATTTTTATTCTTGAATCACGTGGTTTTTATTTCCCAAAAATAAAATAATTTAAAAAAATCTAAAAAACGATAGTGTTGAATTCATCCGATCAGCATTATTTCCATGTTTGTTTCAGTCCTGTACAGAGATGAAGGCATAGCACCTTTCACTGAATATAACTGTCAGCGATCGACACTATCATTTACTAAAGAGCAGAGGAACAGCGCCCTCCTTGGTCGATCATGTAACAAAAAATTTGCCGGCGAAGTAAAAGGTTGAAATAGCTATATAAAAAAATTCTCTAACATCTCATCTTTCTTCGTCTGTCCTCTCAATACTATCCCCTCCTTTCTAGTGCCGGCGTAATATACTGGTTATGTGGAGGTCATCCCCTGAGTGCTGCCCCAAGTAAAAAAAACAAGTAAAAACGATATATTCATGGGAAAATAAAATTTTGAATGGAAATTCAAAATCAATATCACGATAAGTTTGACGAACAGAACCATTATTTTGATTACAAATTTCCACAATTT
Organism: Linnaemya tessellans; assembly: GCA_951800035.1. NCBI lineage: Eukaryota > Metazoa > Arthropoda > Insecta > Diptera > Tachinidae > Linnaemya > Linnaemya tessellans. The sequence continues at coordinate 30,632,753 of OX637536.1, forward strand.
GCACGCGTTGCTCTGGTGTAAGTCAATCCATAATGAAATGTCAAAGTAAACTAAACAAAAAGCAACTATCAGCTGTTAAATGGGTGGTCAAATAAAGAAGTGATGCCAACTCAAAGTTCTATCACTATATAAAAAACACCCTGTACAATATTAGGAAATAATTATGTCAACAAGATTAAAAAACAAGTGAAAATGTTATATTCTACCGGGTCGAAGCTTAAATACCCTCCAAATATTTAGTAAGTAAATTTAAAATGTTTAACTTGGTGGGACAGAGTTCCTTTATATAATATTGTACGTCAACGCCCACTGAAGGGGGCGGGGTTCAAAAATAGACAATATCAGGTTTTCCACAGACGAACGTATGGGCATTGCTAGACCGTCTTAGACTTCATCACTGATCAAGAATATAAATACTTTATGGGGTCCACTTATTTTTGGAAGACATTGAAACTGTATTCTGTCGGGGTCTCTCTGGCAAAGGCCGTGGGGGACATTTCACCTTTGCCATAAAATTCTAAAAATAAATGTTTGAGATAATTAAATGTAAAATTTAATTTTAATTTATTATAATTTTTTTATTATGTATGAATTTTCATTAGTCGAACTTTCTTATGTAAATTGTTAATTTTATCAACGGGCTTAAGTTCGAATCTGCAAGACTGCAAACCATTTTTTATTATTTTACTAATAAATGAATTTTTTCAAATTCTATTTTATTAATTTATATTAAGATTGGAATATTAAGAATATTTTTCAATAATCATCAAACCAGCAGAACGTATGAGATGGCGTAGCGGCCTCGAAATCAGTACTGATCCGTTCTGCTGGTTTGATGATTATTGAGAAATATTCTTAATATTCCAATCTTAATATAAATTAATAAAATAGAATTTGAACAAATTCATTTATTAATAAAATAATAAAAAATGGTTTGCAGTCTTGCAGATTCGAACTTAAGCCCGTTGATAAAATTAAGAATTTTTTTATAGAAGAGTACTAGGTTACGTGTCAGCTTCGTCATTAAAGCTTAAAAATCTTATTTTTAAGAAATGTAGGCTTAAGTAAAACAATTTTTTAAATTTTTACACAATTTTTGCATATAATAACGCCCACAATAGAGGGCCAGGTCCAAAATTTTATATATTTTTGATTTTATGGCTCCAAGTTTAACGCGTTGGACCTTCTTTGACATAAAAATATATCTTTTGCTTAACAAAATTACAAAAAAAAAACTTTAAAAATTATGCTGTTTTTATACCCTACAAAAAAGATTATGGAGGGTATATTCACTTTGTCATTCCGTTTGTACCGCAGTGAAATATGCATCTGAGACCCCATAAAGTATATACAGGGTGGCTCAGAAAGACCGAAGTGGTGTGAATTCCTTATAACTTTTTATTTAAGACATATTTTTTTAATTTTTTGGTTTTTTAAATACAGTAAATTTATAGGAAATATTTTTAGATTAGTTATTAAAAATGATATCCCGCAAGTGGTGGCCATTTTCAGCTTCGCACAAATGTGCTCTTTCCAACACATTTTCCATGACCTTTCGCAAAACTTCCCGTGTTATGTTGTTAATTTCGTCTCGAAGATTGGTTTTTAATTCCTCAATAGTCCTAGGCTTATTAACATAAACTTTCCCTTTTAAATAACCCCAAAGGAAACAGTCTGTAGCGGTTAAATCCGGGGAACGCGGAGGCCAATTAAAATTGTTTCTACACGAAATTATTCTTTCGGACGGTATGCACGCTGAGTCAACACAATGGACCGTTGATTTGAAAAGTAAATTTCAACGATTTGGGCACGTTGTTCAGTTGTGTATTGCTTCATTATAAATTGCCCAAGTCTTCTTTACAAAATACTGAAAAGAAAAAAAAATTATAATAAAAAAGTTATACGGTATTCACACCACTTCGGTCTTTCTGAGCCACCCTGTATATTCTTGATCAGTGATGAAATCTAAGACGATCTGAGCATATACGTTGCTTTATACACTGCAACAAAGTGTATACATCTAACAGGTCACTTATTGTACCTTCGGGAGAATTGTACACTTTTGTAAGTTCTTACGAGCTTAAGAACAATATGCCCTTTAACTTTGATAGACCTGCTGAACTCACTCCCATTTTATGTTTTCCCTTCTATTTTACATTGTCATTGGTATTGTTACATTTATAATTGTGTTTATTAAAATGTATAATTTTCTAATTAGTCTACGTTACATACATACATACCTACACACTTGCCAGTGAGTATGGCTGCGTGTGTATGTGTGTATAAGAAAACCATAATAGCATGTGAGCTCCTTCCTCCATAATGTTAGTTTTGTATTTGTTTATTAGCTTTTCACACATTCAAAAAATATTGCTGTTACATGAATATAAAATTAAATACATGTTGCATGTTTCATTCATAACGTTCTCGTATCCAACACCGAGTGGTGGTAGGTGGCATCCTGTGTTGGAGTATTACAATAAACAATATCAGTTAAATAATGTTGCGTTATGTTTTTTTGTGCTTGTGTGCATATGGTTCTGTAATTAATTAGTTCTTAATATGACAAATGAATTATTGGTTAGTTTCAATTAGTTGCTTGAGTGCCTGAGAAATTTCACCTGAAAATATAATAAGCAGGTGTTTCTACGACTCCATTCTACACTAGTTTGTTAGAATATTTTTTTTTTTAGTTTTATTTCTACGGTCTCATTTGTGCGATTTTAATTCATGATAATTAATTAAGCATTTAATAAAACAATCAGCTATGAGTAAGAGGAAACACCCCTTCTTTGTGGCACGTTAACGAAGGTTATAATTAAGTTTTAGGGTTAAATTGAAACGCAAATGATTGATGCCAATAGAAATTGAATAATTGAGGTCTTAGAGACGTTAATTTAAATTTTAAATTTAACCAACAACAGCTTTTGTTTGATGAGAGCAACTGAGAAAAATTGCTGTTTAATTGTACGTTTTAGCTCATGCTAATGTTTAAGGTTTTTAGAAGCAGGTACCTAATGAATGCAAAACATTTCTATTGTGCTTTAGATATATTTTTAAATGGAAAGTTGGTGAAATATACTTCGTTTTGAAGTAATTTAAATCTGATGTTTACAGCTTTTACTTGATTTAAGCACGAGGACTTACAAGAATTTTCAAGATGGTCTTCAGCACAATTGCCAGATTTGATGATTTTATGTGCTTAAAATGGCATTTTGACGACTGGACGATTTTTGCTTTAAAAGATTATAGTTGACTGAGAAAGCGCCAGTTGATTTCTATTCAAACAAAGTTCGGTGCATCATAACGGACCGGTACACAGCATTGACAACGCATACCATTGCAAATCGTAGCCAGCAAATATTTGACATGCCATATAAATGCAGTCGGGGAAAACCCTGTTTTCGCAACTTTCTAAATACCCACTATTTTAATTTGAATTCACTACTAAATACAAGGTTGAAGAGAGGGGCATAAGCTATCCCAATCCGTTCAGGATTACACCTAGGCCTAATGGGCCTGTTGTGTGCAACTAAATACAAACATATTATTGACGATTTTTGAAAGTTGGTGTATAAATCGTCGTACTGATTTTAAATAATTTATGCAAATAAAATACAAAATGTAAATAGTCATATGAAAATCACTATTTCAGCAGTTCTAAAATTTTTTCTACCCTCCAAAAAAAAGAATTGGAGGGTATATTCACTTTATCATTCCGTTTGTAACTCAGCGAAATATCCATCTGAGATTCCATAAAGTATATATATTCTTGATCAATGATCAAATCTAAGACGATCTGAGCATGTCCGTCCGTCCGTCTGTGGAAGTCACGATTCAGTCCAAAGCAAAAGAGCCATACTATTGAAATTTTTTATAAATATATCTTGATGGATAGCAGAGTTCAAGTTCGGAAATGGGCTAAATCGGGCAAGAGGGAAAAAAGTTCCCCTAAGAAGAACTAAACCAACCTCCAAAAAACAAAATTTTAAAAGTTTTTTTTTCTAATTTTGTTAAGAAAATTATATATTTTTATGTCAGAGAAGATCCAACGCGTTAAGCTTGGAGCCATAACATAAAAAAAAATAAATTGTTAGGCCCCACCCCTTTAGTAGGCGTTGTTATATACAAAATATTTTAAAAATGTAACAAATTGCTTTACTTAAGCCTACATTCCTTAAAAATAACATTTTTAAGCTTTAATGACGACGCTGAGACGTAGCCTGGTACTAATCTGCCCTACCCCCTCCTCCCCCTTTGCCCCCTAAATGACCATATAAAAAAATTTTTATTTTTATTTTTATATTGTATATGCATAATTATCCCAAACATTTATTTTTAGAGTTTTAAGACAAAAGTGAAATGTCTCGCCCACAGCCCTTGCCAGAGCGACCCCGCCAGAATACATGTAAGAACGCTATATTCGACCGTGTCTAAACTTAAATGACCTCTAAATAGGAAAAGCATTTCTAAGGCACCTTCCCATCAGCATAAGCCCAATTTACGTTATTTTTGCTGTTAATATCTTATATTACCGCGCACAAAAAGGAACGGAAATAATTTAAAACTGTTTAACCTGCTGGGTCAAAGTTCGTTCCTTTAACACATTTTGCTGCCCAATTTTACAATTCTATTTTGACTGGGTCACTTCGAAAAGGGCTTTTGGGGGTGACATCTCAGCTTTGTCGTAAAAACTTAAAAAGTAAATTTTTAGGGAAATTAAGTGTAAAAAAATTTTTGTTCGTCGTAAAAGCTTAAAAAAAATTATCTTTAATGAATGCAGGCTTAAGGAATATAATTTTTTAAATATTACACAATTTTTCCAACGCCCACTAGAAGAGGACGCGGGCCCAAAAATGGATTTTTCTGATGATCTGCCTCCAAGTTCAACGCTTTGGACCCTTTTTGACAGAAAAATATATAATTTCCTAAACAAAAATACAAAAAATTTTAAAAATTATGTTGTTTTTTAGAAGTTGGTTTAGTTCTTCTTAGGGGAACTTTTTCACCCCCGGTCCGATTCAGCCCATTTATGAATTTTATATCCTTAAAAATTTATCTATACCAAATTTCATGAGTTTGACTCTTTTCGTTTGGGCTGCAATGTTCGATTGGGTTCAGACGTTCAAAATCACATATACCACACATACACACACTCAAATGCATACATACATACATATATACATACATACATATATACATACATACATAGTGACGACCCCTTAGGAGTAGTATTATGGAAAGCTTCCTAAGAACACAAAACGTCGGGATCTTGTGAAAACTCGATTTTTTCAAAACGTGGTAAAACCAGTAACTTCTTTCTGGTTTGAAAATATTCAATTCTCTTAGCGGGAAGTTAAAAATATGAAGTTTGCAAAAGTTTGTTGTTTTTAATTGCTTTTGACGTATTGTAATTACCTTGACGATTTTGACGATTTTCTGCTCGAAATTTGACGTATTCGCCCTTATTTCATCTGGCAACCATGACCGTCAGACAGCAGCGCAAACTCTTAATTACTTCCTCCTTCAGCGCTACCAATTTTAAACGAATACAACAATAAATGACCGGAAACAATCATAAATTTCAAGTTCATAATTATTGTTTAGGTCAAATACCTGTACAACAACCATTTCTATCATCGTTCTATGAGGTTCACATACAGCTTAACTACTCTTCCCCAATGGTTATAATTTCATTAAATAAAAGAAGCAAATTTTGTAATTGGGCGCACTAATTTTTTATAAATTTCTTTGTTTAGTTCATACAAACTTACTCGCAAGTTCTGCTGTAGAAGTTGTCATAATGCAATAAATATAGGTTGGGAGTAACATGTACACAGCTAGCATACCCAACGATAAAACACATACACACAGACACACACACTCAAAACAAACATGTGCATGTGTATTTAACAATGTGCTCTGTTATTAGATATTTAGTTGTTAATGTGGGTTAGTAAGTATTACTAAAATTTATGTGTTTATAAATAAATAGAAATAAATAAATGTTTTCATTAGACAACATTTGGGCAGAAGGTTTCAACTGACTTGGCCATAATCGTTAATTAGTTCAAAAATATCATATAAACAGACATTTATACCATAATGTTGTTTGGCTGTCTCTCCGTCTATATGTTGTGCCATTCGACACGTTTCCTCCTCTAGGAATGTATTTAAGAAAATGATACGAAATTGTACTGCTGTGTAAACAACAACAATAATAATAATAACAGCAGCAAGTGTAAGCCAAGTTAATGTAAAACTCTAACGAAAGTGTGTGTTTTTAGTGAAATAAATTTAGGAATAATTGGTTTCATGTTCGTGTTAATTGCTTTTTTTTATCTATTGTAATTTCTATTGTTAAATTTCATTTTATAGCAGTTGCTTGCTCCACTTGGTAAACCCAAATTGTGATTTAATCGAAATTTGAGTTTTTCTATATATAGAGAGTGTTATGGCCACGTTTAATCCTCAGTGTTAGCTCGCTCAATCGGCCAGTGTTAAAGGAATAAAAATTTACACTAGTATTCACGTATGAAGTGCTTTTTCCCCAACTTAATATTTTACCATTCGCTAAATTACTAAACGTTTTCGTAAAAATATTATTGGAATTTATTATTGAAGTATTTTTTGGTAGTTACCACCACCATGTATTTCACTGGGTCTTTAACCACAGCTCTCTTAGGAGAATTAAATATATATATTACGAGATCGGAGTCCGTTCAACACAGACTTTCGGATAAAAAATAATTTTATTTTCCAACACAACCTCCTTGATGTCTATATACGATTCTCAAATTTTTTTATTCTTTTCAAAAAATAAAATGTGTTTAGGTTGTCAATGTTTGTGTGATGTTTTCATGGCTGTCAAATCTTAAATCTCTTTCCATCTAAGCATATCATCGGCTTGGACGCAAGAAATATATACTTTATGGGGTCCAATTCTTTTTGGAGGATATCAAAACTGTAGTTTGTCGGGGTCTCCCTGGCAAGGGCCGTGGGGGAGAAATTTTACCTCTGCCATAAAACTTCAATAATAAATATTCGGAATAATTAAATCTAAAATTTATTTAATATTTTGTTTTTTTATAGGGTCATTTAGGGGGCAAAGGGGGGAGGAGGGGTAGGGTGGAGGAGTACCAGGTTACGTCTCAGATTCGTCATTAAAGCTTAAAAATGTTATTTTTAAGGAATGTAGGCTTAAGTAAAGCAATTTGTTAAATTTTTACACTATTTTTGCATATAATAATGCCTACTAAAGGGGGCGGGGTCCAAAAACTTATTTTATTTTTATTTTATGGGTCAAAAAAAAAACTGGTATCGGAAAAGATTGTGATGTATCCTTGGCCCAGCCCACTTTTAGTAAAGTCCTTGCAGAAATAAGTGTAATACTTACATTTTTGAGCTAACTCCTTTTCAAATATGTGAGGAAAAAACTCCCAAAAAATTTCAATTTTAATTTTCATAATGCATACTTTTTTCCCTTGGTAGTTTTCCCCTTTTTTAGGAAGTGTTTAGAATAGGAGGAAAGAAAAAAGGGGAAAAAATTCCCTGGAACTTTTAATTCATAATACCAGGGATGGGAGAAGGGAAAATTTTCCCAGGGAATTGTTATTCATAATTGGGCTGAAATACATTTTGATATGAAATCAGTTGTTTGTTATACATTTTATTTATTTATTTTAAACTTATTTATTTTATAATATTATTTAATTTTTTCTGAACACACTATAAAATTAATCAAAACAATTTGAAACATTTACTGATGCCTGTCATAGTATGCAACGTACGTCGAAAGTTGGTTGACTTTCGTATTTTGCGTTGACGCAGAAGTACTGATTGTGACAACTCACATAAAGCTAAGATCACACTCACGTTTCACTGAAATAAAGTTATAACTAATAAGCTAAATTTGCCTTATTTGTCAACTAATTGAAATATGAGGAAATAATTGCACCATACTGCATTGTTAATAATACCATATAGACTTATTCCAGAATTAATTAAGAACTAATGCAATTTTGATTTAGCACTTATGACTTTATTGCAGTAAGCCGACGAAAATCGGTACATTGCGCCGATAGTGTGATCTTAGCTTAAGAAAGCATGTATTTCAAATCAGTTGTCAGTTGAAAAAGGCGACATATAACGTTTGACGGATTCTATGTGTCTCGGCCTTTAGCCTACCATCCGATCAAAAAAATATTATTATCCACCAAATTTTATAAAAAACTAACAACTATGGTAACGCTGAATACGATAGACATACGAATATGAATGTCCTTTTTGTGATCTCTACCATTAACAGTTTTTAGAAATTGCTGTTTTATTTCGGTTTCTGTGTAATTAATCATGTTCTTCATTTATGAAATTTGTTGCAAGTTCAACTGTATTTAGTTGTAAGAAGAATGTATTCATATTGTCGATAAAAGACTTTTTATAAAACACGTTTAATTTTTAATTAAAAATATTATTTCTTTTTCTTTGCAGGTTAGTGATAAACAATCAGTACTAAAGTATGTTTTGTAAGTAATTATTCAGTTAAATCTTTATTTAAAAATATATTTCCCAATTTAAAATAAATTTTAATTTTCATTGAATTTATTTCATATTCCCAATAATTTATGATTTATTGCCTGCACTCAAACATATTTAATGATAACTATCTTGTACATGCTATAATATACTTTCTTCAGTATTTCAAATCCAAACTATTGAAATTGTTTCAACACATTCCTAATGAAATAACTTTTCTCTGAATATAAAACAAACAGTTAGTAATGATATTTCTTTTTATTACAAAATTTTAATGTAAATGTTGTTTGCTGACTTCGCTTCGCATCAATTGGTATCAACTATATTCAATATGTACTAAATGTGGACTGCAGTGGAGTTGAGTTCATTGCAGTTTGTTGTAAAATTACCGTCATAAATTCAAATGTACTTTTTCCCCAATTTAATTAAAATTTTGTACATCAAATAAACAGAATATACTACATTTTTTTTCTAATTAAAAATAAAACAAACACATGACATAACAGCATACAGCAAAAAAAAAGAAGAGAAAAATTTTATAATTACATACCAAAAGCACATCAAAAGTGATTTTATTAAAATTGTTGTCCTCTGTGAAAATGATATTTAAAAAAATATTCATATATATGTATATGTACATACATTTACAAAATTTTATAAACGAATGAATGCATTTTTATTAGCTGCATCTATTTGACATATAAAATCTAAATTAAAAAGAAAAAAATTAAATTTTTCATAAAGCAAAAAAATATTAAATTTGACAGTTGCTGCTGTTAATGTTTTTTCCTTCACTTTACAGTTGCATTTTAATTCCAGTTGCTAGTTTTCTCTATTTTTTTTATATTTTATTTATTATTTTAACTTGAATGCATGGCAATTTTTCTCTTTGCTCTTTCAGTGCCCCGGGAATAATGTTGTCAGATAATAAATCTTAAAAATAGCTGCAAAGACGCAAATACAATGCAAATTTTATTAATATCTATTTAGCTGGAAAAACTTAAAGCAAAATGCAAAAAAAAGTTCATACTTTTCCTACTTGTTTTGTTGCAACATATCGACTGTGGCGACAAACTATTGATTGCTTTAATAGATTGATTTTTATATAAAGTGATTTCAAATATGGTTGTCATTAAATGTGTGCCACTGATGGAATCAATTAATTGTGTATCTTAAGCAATTAATGTGTCAATAAAATAATATATTAAAATCTGGTTTTTTTTGTAAAGTAATTACAAAACTATAGACTTCTTGTCCTGTGGAAGAAATTTACAAATTAAGTAAAAACACATTAATAAATTATATGAACATATGCACTCACTTATATGTGCAAAAATATACATACTAGGTAATTTTTTTAAGAGATACAACATTCAGAATAAAAAACATGTTGCTAAATGGCACAAATGAAGCAGATCCTGTAGACAAATAAGCGGCAGACATATTAGCATGCACACGCCAATGCAATTGTATTAGGTCGGAATTGACGGAAATAAGAAATAAGATATTGTGAATACCTAAGAACGTGTAACAAGACGCTAAGTGACCAATGGATGAATATAAAATATAAAAGACCTGAATTGAAAATATAGAAAACAGTAACAGGTTAATAAAACTAATTTCCAAGCCCTGTAAACATGCGTCTTAATATGGTGTTCAGACATACGCCTTAATTGAGTTTATTGCAATTAACAGCATTATTGAGCTCAATTACCCATACAAAATTTTAATTAGCTAATTGATCAATTAACGATTAATTGTCTATAAAGTTGATCGAGGTCTAAAATGCAGCACTGTAAAAGTTTGTTTAGTGAGGACCATAATGCCTACTGAACAAACTTTTTGAAATTTGACAACTCATATGTAAACAAATTCACAGAAAAAAATTGTGAGTCAAGTTGAGGGGTGAGTTTTTAAAATAAAATTTTTTAATTAACAATTAAAACATATGAAAAATAAAAAAATTATTTCGTACAACAACGGGTCCAAAGGCAAAAAGAAAGCGCATTTTATGGAACGACGCCAGTGAAGCCGCAAAGTAAACAACACCTTTTGTCAGCTGCTGTCAAACGTTAATTGAGTTAGCTATATTGAGTATGTGTGAACACTTTTCAATTAACTTAATATTGACTCAATTAATAATGCATGTCTGAACACCATATAACAGAGCCCCACAAAACATAGCCTAAAGGCATTAAATCGTACGATCTATTCTTGCATTAACTCGAATGTTAATTGGGCCGTTGTTTCGTTGTCGAAACCACATGCCCAGGTCTTCCATTTTGGTCAACAACGAAAAAAATGACAAACAGAGTAATCATCGCACGATAGAGCTCGTCACAACTCAAGAGCTTCATTCACTGAACACAAGAAGTACGCGATGCACTTTCTTAACCGAGTATGAATTTTGATAATAAAATTCGATAAAATACCAGCGTTTTATTTTGTTTTAAGTCGCTTCATTGTTAAATTATAGACCAAACTGAACATGTTTAACAGTAACATGTTACATAAAAACAGTTTGCTAAAAATTAACCTTGTATTAATGACCCAGCAAACACAAGCTCTTCTATTTTAATGCTAATGCTACAATTACATATGACTAACACATGCCATGTTAAACATGACAGCTTTATTTTCACCTAATATCTTCCAGTTATAAAATAAGAGGCATCACATGTTGCAAAAACTTTTCAAAATCATGGATTATTCATGAATGTATATTTTATTATATGAAGTTTACGATGAATTTAATCCTTAAGTTAAGAACTATTATTATTATTATTATTATTATTCAGGCTCAAGTTTAAATCCGCTAAATTACAAGTTAATTTTTTATTATTAAATTAACAATTTTTATTTAGGCCTAAGTTCAAATCTGCAATTCAAAAGTGGAATATTTAGAATATTTTTTTTAATCATCAAACTAGCACAACGGATCAATACTGACTTCCAGACCGCTACTCTACATAATCAGGATTTCTTGTACACTTTTTCCACTTTTCACAGCAAGATTAGTCATTGGAAATATCAGCTATTTAAGGGGATAAGCCCTACATATGCAGTGCATTGCGCCGGAACTAGAAAAGAGGGGACAGTATTGAGAGGACAGATGAAGAAAGAAGAGAATTGTTTTTCAACTATTTCAAACTGTTACTTTTGCTACAGGGAAGATGAAGGAGGGTGCCGTTCCTCTGCTCTTCAGTACATGATAGTGTCAGTCGCTACCAACTTCAGTGTCCAGTGCTATGCCTTCATCACTGAAACAGACTGACAACAACTAACACAACCATTCAAATGTTAATCAGACGAATTCGACACAACATTTCATGAGTCAGCGCGGGGTTGAACTCAGGACCCTCCCCTTCATAGTCTTGTGTTAACTACTTCAGCCAACAGCACCCTCAAGGCGGATACATATGTTGATTCTGAAGAAATTTATTTTCCGGAGAATAATATTTTTGATGAGAGTTTTCTGGGGAATGATTTACTCATTTCAAAAATTTTATCAAGAAAATCAATGCTGTCGTATGTAAACAAAATGTATTCGTTTTACAAAGTGTCAGCATTGATTTTATTTTTGCCGTTTTTGGGCGATATATTTATTCATTGTTCTTCATTTTAAAATATATTTCTTTATATTTATTAATTATGCTACATAGGAAACCGTCACTCACAACCATTTCACAACTTCACAGCACAAAACGACTATGTAAATTTTAAGATGTTGCAACTTAATTCAAATTTTATTTAGTTTATTGGCATCTCATTTCAAGTTTTTTTCAGAATAAATATATAATCAAACCAACTCTCAGATTGTTCTCCGGAAAAAATAATTTGTCTCCCTCTCTGAGAGAGACATCAAACTTCATATAAAAAATTTTGTCGGAAACTAATTTTTCTTAAGAATGCATGGGTGAATCCGCCTTTAGAGTCTAAAATTTAGACTCTAAACATACTCCTCTAAATTTTAGAAGAAAATACACAGGCAGAAATATAAAAACATAACAAACGAAAAGGAACTAAAAAGAGAAAGGGACAGAGGGAAGGAGAAATGAATAAAAAATTAGCAAAAAAAAAAAAAGAAAAAAGGGCACAACCGGAAAAGTACATAAGCACAGCGGACAATGAAAAGCAATTAAATTCGAAAGACAACACCGAAAATGGTACTTAGCCGAAACCGGTCTTTTCGCAAATTAAATTTGAAATCATCCAGAATCTTATAAAAATCAAATATTAGTTTCTGCTACATAATCTAGTGTCACCCTATTGTACGTGTATAGAAATTATAGCAAAAATTCCTTAAATTATTTGGTTGCAAGAAAATGTCTATTTAATTACACAATTAAATTGAAATTTTATACGTTTTTCCTCCAGGGCTTATATTACATAAACAACTACATACTTACATACGTATGCATGTGTGTATGCATGTAAACTTTTAGTAGTTTATAATATCACAAAACAGAAATACTGTTAAAAATATCATATTTGTAGTAATTTAAATAATGCCTCGGGCTGTAAATTTATCAGCGAATAGGACAACAAAAACAAAAAGCACAACTGTAGTCGTACAACTTGCTAACAGACGTAAAACTCAACATGAATTGAACATTGTTTTCATACATGAAATTTCATTCAAAACTAATGTGTGTGTCGTATACCTGCGGATATACAGTGCTCAATGTTAGTAAATGTACACCAAAATATAAATGAGTTAAAAAGTTGTGCTAAAAGCACTAAAATTTGATTTTGGAAAAGCTAGAATTCAAGGCCGAATAAACAGGACAATGCAACCCTCTAGAAGAGTTTTTAAAGGATTATATTTTGATCCTTAACCTTTTTCCATATTGTCAAAATTTGTTTACATTTTGTACCATCATTATATATTTTGTTTTTGTTAATGCTGTAGTCAGCTGATTTTGACAAAATGGAAATATTTTGACATAAACAAAATGTCTGTTGCATTTTTCTTCTTTCAATTTTGTGTTTAACTGTAGTTATAGCCAGTAAAATACTATAAATAAAAATAACTGTTAATATGAAAGAATTTTAGAGGCTAAATATGTAAATGTTTTGTATAGTATCGCAATAATATATCATAGAGCTTATTTCAACATAGAGTTTATTTCATATGCATTCAGGGCGCATGGACTGAAATAAATATATTGTATATATGAATTTATATGTACAATGTACATACAGATATAAATATATGAGCTAAGTCGCATATGTTCTAAAATTGTTTTTCAAGTATGTTGGCCATTTAAATGATATTGCAACTAATTAAAGATTATGTTTCTCTTTGGGAAAATATGACAACTTTAGCAACTTATTATACGTAAGTATGTACATATGTATGTATGAATATGTATTTGCAAATGTTATTTTCTTAAGCTGAATTGAATGTTTCAGACAAATCAATTTGCAATTAATTTGACTTCACTTTGAAGAAAATAATAAACAAGTAAAACTGATATACATATTCGACTGTGCCGAATATTATACACCCTTCACCGACGTACGTCTGGAATATGTACTTGCATTCATTCCATCCCTGGAACCATATTTTTGATCTTTCTGATTTTCTGATGTTTTATTTCTAAAACATGAAATATGTTTGATTACGAAAGAAAAAAACATCTTTTGTTTAGTTACTTTGATATTAAAAAAAAAATTTAAACAAGTAAGAACGTTATATTCGACCGGATCGAATCTTAAATACCCTCCACATACTATTTAGGAAATAAATTAAAAATGTGTATGAATTTCTATTTTATTAGTCGAAATTTCTTATGTAAATTATATTACAGGATGTTAATTCTTTCCTACCAATTTTTCCACTTTTGCAAGTGGTGCTAGACTTGCAAAAGTGGAAAAATTTGATTATCAAAAATATTGTTAATATTCCACTCTTAATATGAAAAATAATTTGCAGCTTCACAGATTTGAACTTGAGCCCGTTGAAAAAATAAAATTAAAAGTGTTTAACCTGCTGGGTCAAAGGTCCTTTGAGACATATCTGTGCCCAATTTTAAAACTACTTAGACATTGTCATTCCAGGAAAACTTGCGAGGGAGACATCTCACCTTATTCGTCAAAACTTTAAAAGGGGGAGGAGTAGGGCAGGGGAAGATCAGAGAACATATTGCCTTTGTCAAAGAAGCTTACAAATTTAATTTTTAAATAATCTAGGCTTAATAATACAATTTGTTAAATATTTACACATACATCAACGCCCACTAAAGGATAAAGAAATAAATTCTTCAGATTTTTCGACACCAAGTTGAACGCTTTGGGTTTTCTTTGACATAAAAATATATAATTTTCTTAAAAAATTTCAAAACAAAACTTTAAAAATTATGTTGTTTCTCAGAGGTTGGTTTAGTTCTTCTTAGGGAAACGTTTTTCCTTCTTGCCCGATTTAGCCCATTTCTAAACTTGACCTGTGCTACCCATCAAGATATACATATTCATACCAAATTTCAAGGGCCTGACTCTTTTCGTTTGAACTGAATCGTGAATTCCACAGACGGACGGGCGGACGCACGGACGGGGCTAGATCGTCTTAGATTTCATCACTGATCAATAATATATATACTTTATGGGGTCTTGGAGGGATATATCGCTGCGTTACATACCGAATGACAAAGTAAATATACCCTCCAATTCTTTTTTGAAGAAGCTAGTTTCTGCTATTTACTTTTATATGCCAATAAAAACTTTAAGTCTTCCAGCAGTGCATAATATACTTCCTGAAGTGTATAATATACTTTATTAAGAAAAAATAAAAATTTGTGTTAGTTAATTACTTTTATGTAGCAATAATAAGTTTACGTTTTCCAGCTCTGGAACCGTATTTTGTATTTAGCAGATTTTCAATAGCAGTCCATTTAAGACTATTTCCAATCCAATACCATAGTACTGGAAATCACTAATTGATATTAACATATATGAAACTTCGACATGTATTTAAATTTAATTTTTTTTAATTACCCTAGGCTGTCTATTATACTGATAAAGTTTGGGAATGGATCCTCCATAAATCCATAAGCTTAAAAGTTATGCAAATTTCCCCATGAAGAATTTTCATGTATTTAATATTTCGCAAACAAGGCAGCTTATATGTATGACTTAAACAATTTAGACAGCTTATAGTAAGTGAGACTTGGGTCGAAGTCTTTCTTTCTCTCATATTACACAAAAACTTATGATCAATCCAATGTAATTTAGGTGGGTTTGATTCTAGGTTTCTGTCTAAAATGAAGTAAGGAAGGAGTTTCTTTCAAGTCTAGTTATGGGTAATATGGTTGCACGGTATATATAGCAAGATATTTTTAGACCTGTTTTATATCTATTGTAGAAAAATTCAATATTGTAACCATTTACTTTTTTAATTGAAACAATTAAGTTTCAATTAATAGTACCATTGAGTGAAAAGTGCTGTAAGCCTTTATGCACTCCTTATTATTAATTTTTTCTTTAAAAATATTCGGGAAATATTCACCTAAAGGGCAAATGCGTATACCCCAAAATGGCTGAATATTTGGAAATTCCAATACAATGCGGATATTCGACCATCACTAATGTGTATTAGTATTCCTTGTAGTGTACTGTGATTTAGAGTCAAAACCTGGTGTTAAATTGTACTACAGCTGTTTTTTGTCATACGCTTTAAAATGGATATAGTTGTGAAATTACTTACACAAATTATCTGTTAGAATTTTCAGTCAATTCTTTTAACATTATCAGCTGTTTTCGCATATGGACTTGGCAGCACTGAATTTAGTACCGCAAAAACAAGGGTTTCCATCATAACATCTACTTAAAACTAATTTAAAAATTTATTTAATATGACTTTAACACTATTTATAGTTAAACCGTGTTAAATAATTGGTTTTCACTTTAAAATTAACATTTATTAAGACCACGGCAGTGTGAAAATATTACTGCTCCTCTTACAGTATTCCCTAACACTAAACACTGTCATTTTGTTTTGAGTTTTAATATACATTTTCTGTGCCTCATACATCTATGGCCATGTAAATTTTAATCAACAGAAATAGTTAAAGAATAGAAAAATAAACTTCTCCAGCAACTGTTCAAATTTACTGCCATGTTATTTATATACATAGACAACATGTAAAATCTGTTCTTGTTAGCCAAAAAACATTGTTCGTACATTGCATTGGCCAAAGAAACAAACAACAAATTTCTTGGTTCAAGTTGGAAGTAGTTGTTGATGTTTTAGAGTCTATTACTTACACGTCGATCAAAGTATTTACTTATTGCAATCACTTAATGCTCGTGCAATTTCTTAACTACAATTTAACAACACGAACGGACAACTGCTGCCGTTGTCTTTTAAAGTTAGAAATTAACGACTTGCTGGAAACATTTGAAGCTTTAATATATAGCAGAACTATTTAAAAGTGCACGAGTATATGAGGCTTTTAGCTTGAATACAGTAAGAGCTCGGTCGAACGATCAATGCAATTCGATCTGCTTGTATACTCTTCTATTACTCTTATTCGAACTGTTTTACGGTTTCATAAAAATTACATTAGAGAAGCAAATGCATTTGGAATATATCGCGGTCAAAGTTAGTCATTAAATTTCTTCCTTCTTTAAAAAAAAAATATGATGTAGATTTATTTGAAATAAAATTTGCTTGTTGTGGTTTTAAAAATTTCAAGGTCTGTTATGCTTTTTATTTGGTAACTCTCAAATGATTTCTGAAAGTTTGTGAATAAGAGAAGAGGTTTGGTTATTTTTGAAAGAATGCAGTCTACTGATATAGACATAATTAAGTCGCTTCTTTAATTTAATACATATATTGAAATTTTGCACAATTTTCTAAATAAAAATTTAAAATTTCTTCAACGAACTTAACATTACATTTCTGTACACGAAAAAAGGAAGTTAAAGCTAACACGACAAATTTTTTATTTAAACGCATGATACAATTTTGCAGTTTCAATGGAAAAAAATTAATGTTAAAATGAATTTATTTTAAACGTATTAATGTTACCTTAAAAATACATTAATTTAACATGTTTTATGGTAAGAATAACATTGCACCATGTTGAATAGTACATTTACCGTTTGAAAAAGCTATAATATTCTATTTCATTCGGAAGGTTGAAAAACATTCACGTATAATTATTAAAACCCAATATATTTTATGATTGTTTGAAAGATTTTAAGATGGGTAAAACAGAAAAAATTTTAAATTTTCAAAACATGATCTATTTTTCAAATATGAAAGTAAAGATTTACAATTTTATGGTGCTGTATAATATTTTTAGTATCGAAAAGCTTTCCTTTTTTATTTTTACACAAAAAAAAAAAAATTGGAAAGATATAATATTTGCTTTTTATTTAGTCTGAAATTTGTCACTATATAAAATGCTTAATTTATCTATAATCGACATATTTTTAACTCTTCTTATTCACAAACTGCTTCTCGGTTTCTAAATGAAAATATATGCAACTTCCTTTTTATTACAGAAGTTTGGTAGTAGTGCTCTACGTGATCAAATAGTTTGACTACTTTGTGTTTATGTGTATGCATGTATGCATGTAGGAGTGTTGGTTGTCGTATTCTATTTTAAGTTGTAGCCTATAATCATCAAAATAAATTGCATACACTTTGCAACTACTCTTATGCTATTCCTTCTATTGCTAATAATTTTGCTGTTGTTTGTTACTAATGTTGTTCTTAAAACTGTTACTGTTGAAGTGCTTGTTGTATTAGTTGTTCTGTTCTCTGTTTTATATTGCTGTACATTTTTCCCCGATGATGTTGTTGTTGTTGATGTTAAACAATTTCCTGTATTGAACAGGATAAAAATATACATATATAAATTGACTTCTAAGCTTTAAGCGTTTGCAACATGCCCAGTCAGTGTTAAGTTGCCATGAAACAAAAGATAACCTCCATTTACTAACGCAACAACTGTTATGCATGTCAATATATTTTATTTACTATCTTATTTTGTATTAAAACTGGACTAGTTGCTTGTTCTGACAACAGCTACACATCTTGTTGAGGCATAAATATTTTCAAAAACCATTTTAGACAAATATAAGATAGCTTTTAGTTTGAATTTTATTTTTTAATTTTATAATTAATCATCATACAATTTTGCCAATTCCATGCCAGAGGCGAACACGTTGTTTTCGGGAGACGTCACGGTCCGTTCATCATTTGTATCTGTTTCAGCAGTCCTTATATATGTATTATATTACTATTACCTATTACTAAATGAATCGTATTTGCCACGCCTAAAGAATGGTACTGCTTTTTATACCCTCCAAAAAATAATTGGACTTGAGGAACGCAGCGAAATATCCATCTATACCCCATATATTCTTGATCAGTGATGAAATCTAAGACGATCTGGAAATGTACGTCCGTCCGTTTGTGGAGATCACGATCGAAAATTGGTATAAATATATTTGGAAGGGTAGTACAAGTCAATTTTGTAAATGGGCTCAATCTAGCCAGAGAGAACAAAGTTCCCCTAAGAAGAACTAGACCAACCTCTAAAAACAACTTAATTAAAATTTTTTTTTTCTAATTTTGTTAAGAAAATAATATATTTTCAATGAAGGTCCAAATCGTTAAACTTGGAGCCATAAAAAAATTAAATTTGTCGACCCCGCCCCCTTTAGTGGGTGTTATTATATGCAAAACTATTGTAAAAATTTAACAAATTGCATGAATTACGCCAACATTTCTAAAAAATAACATTTTTAAGCTTTTATGACGAAGCTGAGACGTAACCTGATCCGCCTCTGCCCTAACCCCCTTCTATGCTTTTGCCCCTAAATGACCCTATTAAAAATTTTTTTTACACTTAATTATCCCAAAAATGTATTTTTAGTGTTTTATGGCAAAGGTGAAATGTCTCCCCCAAGGCCCTTCCCAGACCGACCCTGACAAAATACGGTCCTAATACCCTCTAAAAATAATTGGACCCCTTAAATTATATATTCTTGATCAGTAATTAAGTCTAAGACGATGTAGCAATGCCCTTACGTCCGTTTGTGGAAAACATGACATAGTCTATTTTTGGACCCGCCCCCTTTGGTGGGTGTTGAAATTACATATTATATTAAAAAAATAGTGTAAATATTTAACAAATTGTATTCCTTAAGCCCACATTCTTTAAAAATTTCGAATATAACGTTATTGCTTTATAATTCATATATCGGAACATGACATTTTCATTTAACATATTAAGGCTCGTAAAACTAGGGTCATAAAAATTTGCAAGTTCTTATATTCTGTGCCTATTCATGAAGGGGAGGGAACAAGTTAAACAAAAAATTGTAACGGTAGGAGTCCAGATAACCCATGCCGCCCAATTTAAATACGACATTACCAGTAATGAAAGTGAATGTTTTGAGTGTAGAAAATTACATCAATTCAAAATATAAGAAAATTAGATAGTAAATTTTATTTGATATGATAATAATGTAGAATTATATTTGAGTAAGTAGTGTATGCACTGCGAATGTAGTTCGTACGAACAAAAGCAAATGTTCAACTGATTGTTTTACCAGAAAATTCTACCATAAACATAATTATCATATCCACTATGAAATTGTAACAATTGCTTTAGATATTAAAATAAACAAATAAATGCATGTGAATAAATACATCTTGAGTAAATTCATGCGCCTTTATAGAAATTTGATCAAATAAACATAAAATATGAATTATTGTACAACAAACATGCGGTTATATACATATTTTTCTCTACTTCTATCATTTTTCTGTAAGTAAACTATTTAAGATGGGGTCATACCAGGGATGGCCATTTTGATTATAAATAAGCAAATTAGCGAAATGTACTATCAGTACCATTACGGTATCATTTTTTAGAATTTATTAAAACCCTAAAATACAAATTCCAAGTATGCAATAAAAATATGTTACAAGGTTCAAGGTTTATTTAAAAAACAGGTATTTTACGATAATTAATTTTCTGTTGTTTTAAAATTGAAACAACGCGATAACAAATGAAACTAGGCACGGTAACACTTTTCACGTTTAGGAAGGTCTTTACAACTCATTTATTGTCTGGTAGAATACTCCTTAAATTTATTGGAAATTGATCTACCATCCCTTATGAAAACTTGCTTTACTTTAAAATTGTGCCTAATTGTGTTTTCTTAGAATAAAAAGTGACAAAATGTTACATATTTTCGAGAAAAGAAAACACCATTAAAATTTTGGAGGTAAATATGTGTGACAATTAAAGCAATTTCCATTGAAATTTCTTTAAGAACACTACTTTTACAACGATAGTTTCTGGTTACTTTAAATGCAATTTACGGTTTGGCGAGGTTTTTGAGATCTCAGTTAAACTATGTTTAATTAATCTGAAAGCAGATTTGTGCCGCCATTACCAAGGTCGTATGCAACATTTTGATGGAACAGCTTAGTTTTGCTTAAAAATTTTGTTGTTAATGAAATAATAAGAAAATATCACATTTCACCGAAAAAACAAAGTTTTGGTTTGTTGTTAGCAATTTTTTTTGTATTTTATAATAACTTTAATTCATAAATTAAATTAAATAATTTAATTCTTGAATTAAATTAAATATTATAAAAAAACATTCATTCACAAGAGGCTTATATTACATATTAATTATTCTTCAATAAATATGAAATCGTTATAATATTGAGTAAAATTACAAATGCAGTACTGCTAAACAGTGTGTTTAGTGAGCAAAACGCAACTTACTGAACAAAGTTAGTAGAGACTTACCAACTAAAATGTGGAAAAAATAAAAAAGTCATGTTGAAGGTAAATTATTGTTATCAAATTTATTATTAATTAGAAAATTAAAAAAAAGATTCCAGCCTTGAACTTGCGATCCTCATGAACATGAAACATTTTTATTTTATATGTCATAAGTTAATTGAATTGACTAAGTTCTGTACATGTGAACAGGAAGATAATTATGGCAAGAAAGTGAATATTGACTTAGCGCTGTACTATTATTAAATAAATCTTTGTATGAAAATTTATTTTATTAAACTGTTATAAATAAAATAAAACTATAAATTCGTCCTTAGGAATTAAATTTTATTTTTGAAAAATATAATTTTGAATAGATATTTCTATTCCTTCTGAGTATGTCATCAACTTGTCCTCAGTAACTTTAAGATTAGAAACTATTGCCACTGAAGAAAATAAAATCTAAAAACAATTGAATAAATGGGCGGGAGTGTTGGATTTGATTATCGAAAGTGCAAAATAAAATAAATCAGACGTATACAATAAATTATGGAAAATAAATTTTTTGCCCGCAGGCATAAATAAATTTGTGTTCAATGCTTATCCTGTGCTGCGTCTTACCGCCATCTCTTCAATTTCAACCACCCAGCAACCATGCCGAAAACTAATATTTTCTGTAAATGAATTACTTACAATATGTATAAAAAGATTTATTAAGAGACATTTGTGCATACAACCATAGTTATATGTTCATAGAATGAAACTACTGTCTGTTTATTGGTGCTATTTCTTCTAGAGATTATGAATTCCAAGAAATTTCCATACACTATTATTATAAATTGAGTTCTCATAAGCATAAAATATCAATTTGCACTTTATTTTAAACTAGCTAGAATATGTGAAACTTCAGCTAATGTGTATGTCATGTCACTGTTGAGTTGTATTTTTACTGTATCAAAGTTTACAACATTCTGAGTTATCAGTTTCAAAATTTCATATATCTCTAGAAACAAAAATGAAATTTATTTGTTGGGTGGTCAAGCAATGTCTATACGCATTTGTCACAATATGTCAAATAAAAAATTTCATAATAGTTTAATTTAGATTTTATTTTTCATTTTGCCTTATAAATACTTTTCTTGTTATCCAATGGATTTCTAATTGTATAAACGTGTAGAAAAATAAAATAGATTCATATCGAATATAATTTATTTGTTGGGTTAGTTTTGTATGAGTTTCAAGGCCTACTATGCTTAAAAATTTTGAAAATAATTTTTAACTTACAAATTGTGAATTCTCAGATGGTTTTCAGAGGTATGTGCATAATACAAGAGGTTTTTAACTTTTCAAAACTGTGGTTAAAGTTTACTGATGGTTTGGTAAAGCACCAATGAAATGCATATAGACATTTCTTGACCGCCCAACAAATAAATTTTATTTTTATAATAGAATTGTGACAATATGTCAAATAAAAAATTTCATAATATCCCTAGAAACTTTAGACCACCCTTGACTCCTTACAAAGTTATTGCCAAAAACAAATACATTGTTAAGTCAACTCTATAAAAGTTTAAAATGTTCATAGTTGTCAGTTTAATTTTTTTTATCTTGGACCAGCACTCATAGGAGGACTCCTATATATGCAATGCATTGCGCCGGAACTGAAAACGATGGGATAGTATTGAGGGGACAGATTAGAAAGGATGAGAGGATAGACAGTTTTTTTTGTAGCTATTTCAACCTTTTTTACTTCGCCGGCTAATTTTTGCTACAGGGCCGACAACTAACACAACCACGCACTAATGCTGATCAGAA
Source organism: Linnaemya tessellans (assembly GCA_951800035.1). Taxonomy (NCBI): domain Eukaryota; kingdom Metazoa; phylum Arthropoda; class Insecta; order Diptera; family Tachinidae; genus Linnaemya; species Linnaemya tessellans. The sequence goes on from OX637536.1 coordinate 30,655,858, forward strand.
GGATTCAACACAAGATTTCATGACTCAGCGCGGGATCGAACTCAGGACCGTCCGCTTCATAGTCTCGTGTTCTACTACTTCAGCCAACAGCAATAATTTCATATGTCCTTACAAAATTTTCGACCAGCCTTGCTTACTTAATAGGATCATTACCAAAAACAAAAACCTTATGTTATTGCTCCTATCTCAAAATATGTCTATGCCTAATTTCATCTAAATCGGTTGAGTGGTTTGGGCGTGAAAAGGTGCAGACAGATAGATTGATTTACTTTCATATGTATTGTATTAGTAAGGAAAAAAGTGCGAGCCATTACAAAAAGTTCAAGTCATTACAAAAATTGCATGTTATTATAAAAAGTGCAAGTTATCATAAAAGTTCAAGTCATTAAAGTACAAGACATTATAAAATGTGGAATTCATTATAAAAAATGCAAGTCGTTATAAAAAGTGCAAGTCATTATAAAAAGTGCAAGTCATTGTAAAAAGTGCAAGTCATTATAAAAAGTCCAAGACATCATAAAAACTGCAAGTCATTATAAAAAGTACAAGTCTTTATTAAAAGTGCAAGTCATTATAAAAAGTGCAAGTCATTATAAAAAGTGCAAATCATTATGAAAAGTGCAAGACATCATAAAAAGTCATTATAAAAAAATGCAAGTCATTATAAAAAGTGCAAATCATTATGAAAAGTGCAAAACATCATAAAAGGTACAAGTCATTATAAAAAGTGCAAGCCATTATAAAAAGTGCAAATCATTATGAAAAGTGCAAGATATCATAAAAAGTGCAAGTCATTATAAAAAAATGCAAGTCATTATAAAGAGTGCAAATCATTATGAAAAGTGCAAGACATCATAAAAAGTGCAAGTCATTATAAAAAGTGCAAGTCATTATAAAAACTGCAACTCATTATAAAAACTGCAAGTCATAATAGAAAGTGCAAGTCATTATAAAAAGTGCAAGCCATCATAAAAAGTGCAAGTCATTATAAAAAATTAAGGTCATTATAAAAAGTGCAAGTCATTATAAAAAGTGCAAGTCATTATAAAAAGTGCAAGTCATAATAAAAAGTGCAAGTCATTATAAAAAGTGCAAATCATTATGAAAAGTGCAAGTCATTATGAAAAGTGCAAGTCATTATAAAAATTTAAAGTAATTATAAAAAGTGCAAGTCATTACAAAAAGTGCAGGTCTTTATAAAAAGTGAAGTCATTATAAATTGCATTAGTAGTTAGCGGTTACGTTTTTTCGGGCAAATATTTGACAAGTGGAAGCGCATCTTAATTTGTATGACAAACAAACTAAATGGCTAAGGAGTGAACATATAGTATATTAGAGACTAGTGTAGCAACATAAAAAACGCAAATGTAGTCCGGGAAATTTGAAAATTCAATTTAAAGGCCTCATACATTATATATTTTGTGTTTGAATATGGGCCACAAAAAAGCAAAATTTTGGACAAGAGATTAAAAATATATGTAAGTGTATTTTTTAATAACACTATAGGCAAAATTTATGTACCAAAAGCTGTTCGAAATAAATTTGGCTTAAAATAAAAAATATATGCAGTCGGTCTAATGATTGATTTGTATGTAGATTAGAATGGCCCAAAACGTATGCAGACTTCTTTCGATAACAGAGCAATTCTTGAGACAAAAAAGGACACTCATTTAGATCTCATATATTCTGGGTGATTTCTACTAAACACGATTATATAAAACATCTTGTTTAAAAGTCAGAAGGTCGTAAATTTCAAAATGCTCTTTTTTATCCAAAATAACTTTAAAACTTCCTTTTATATATTTATCTTCAATTTATCTGTAAACATCTAACCTAATCTGTCTTCATAGGAACTTGTCAATAAAATGCAATAAATCTAAATTTACAAAATATATTTTATAATTGCTTTCTAAAATTGCTAAAATTTTTAGAAAAGCACGTTGCAAATGCAATAAGAAATGGCAAAAATATTATCTATTGAAATAAATGCTAAATAAGACACACAAAATTTAATCGCCAGCAACAAACAGGCAAACTCCGGAAAAACCATAATTTCTTGTTGTTATTGATTTTGTCTTTTTTTTCCATGATTATTGCAAACAACTAAATTATCTATCATCAGTATCAAATACTCCTACTATTTGCTACGGATACAAACTAAATATTCCATCTCCCTCTTAAACTGCAACGTACTCGTAGTTATCAAATCATTATTATTTATCCATATCTCTATCTGTTGGTCTGTCTGTCTGGCTGCCTGTCTGTCTGTCTGTCTGTCCTTATATCTGTTAAGTCATTTAATATCAGCACATAAACACACACACACACACACCATATTGTATGTGGATTTATTTCTTTTCCTGTTATCTTTTATTTGATTTTTATGCATGTCTACAACATGCAATTGCTGCAAGTATTTATTTGATTCATATTACAACCAGCCAACCAACCAACTTTATGCATTTGTTGCTGCCGCTGATGTTGTATGTGAGCCGTGCTGCCGATGAAAGTATTAAACAATAAACTTGAAATTTGAACATTTGTGTTTTATCAGCAAAATAAAATCGACATGAAACAAAACTACAAAAAAAAAAAAAACAAAAGAAAAGAATGTACAATTATTTCAATTTCAATTTTTGTATATGACACAAATGCAACAACTACAACAATAATACTGAAAAGAAATCTCATTATAGAAATACAATGAATGAGCTGAATATTATACTTTTTTTTCTTTTACTACCAAACACTCGTATTCCGGCAGCCTAGCCAATATTCATGATGGATATGGGGCTGTAAAAAGAGCAATAGAAATTATTTTACAGAACAGTGATTTTATTTATTGAAATTTAGTTAAAGTGTTTCAATAAATTTTTGGATTTATTCCTAATTTTGTGCTCTTCCCATCTCGAAGAAACTCTCAGCATTCACGCTCTGCCTTCTAGCTCCATTATGGAAGCGGAGAAAATTTGGATTACATGATCGATGATCCTACGCACACCATCTCATATACGAAGCAATTATTTGTTGCATTTGTGGAATGAACACTAACAAGTAAAAACGTTGTATTCGACCGAGTCGAATCTTAAATACCCTTCAAATATTAGTAAGTAAATTTAAAATGTTTAACTTGGTGGGACGGAGTTCTTTTATATAATATCGTACTTCAATGACCACTAAAAGGGGCGGGGTTCAAAAATAGACAATATCAAAATTTGCACAGACGAACGTATGGGCATTGCTAGACCGTCTTAGACTTCATCACTGATCAAAAATATATATACTTTATGGGGTCCAATTCCTTTTGGAGGGTATTAAAACTGTATTTTGAAGGGTTCGCTCTGGCATGGGCTGTTGGGGAGACATTTCACCTTTGTCATAAAGCTCAAAAAATAAATGTTTGGGTTAATTATATACAAAATTTAATTTTTTTTATTTGATAGGGTCATTTAGGGGGCAAAGAGGGACAAAAGGCTAGGGCAGAGTAGTACCAGGTTACGTCTCAAAGTCTGCGTCATCAAAGTTTAAAATTGTTATTTTTAAGGAATTTAGGCTTAAGTTAAACAATTTGTTAAATTTTTACACTATTTTTGCATATATGTAATAACGCCTACTAAAAGGGGGCGGGGTCCAAAAATTAATTTTTTTGTTTTTATGGCTCCAAGTTTAACGCGTTGAACCTTCTTTGACATAGAAATATATAATTTGCTTAGCAAAATTACAAAAACAACTTAAAAAATTATGTTGTTTTGTTAGAGGTTGGATTAGTTAGTACAACTTATTATGTATTATTATATACAGATGCCAAAAAATAATTTTTAAGGACTTGTTCACATTTAGTAAACTTAGTTAACTATTTTTTGAACCTATCGCACAAATGGAACCATTGCTGTTGGCTGAAGTAGTAGAGCACGAGACTATGAAGCGGAGTGTCCTGAATTCCTGTTGAATTCTTCTGATTAGTGCATGGTTGTGTTAGTTGTTGCCACCCTGTTTTCAATGACGAAGTCTAGCACTGGTCACTGAACATAATTGGCAGCGAATGACACTATTATGTACTAAAAGCAGAATAACAGCACCCTCCTTCGTCGGTGCTGTAGCAAAAAATTAGCCGGCGAAGTAAAAAGAAGGTTGAAATGGCTAAAAAAAAATTCTCTATCTTCTCATCTTTCTTCATCTGTCCCCTCAATACTATTCCCTCCTCTCTAGTTCCGGCGGAATGTACTGAATATATAGGGGTCACCTGAGTGCTGTTCCAAGATTAAAAAAAAACACTAAAAAATATCCAATTAATATAAAAATCGATTAATTATTCACTTCAGTACATCATTAAAGAGTTTTTGACTTCTTATTTAAGCACAAAATTAGGTAATTTTTGCATAAACTTAAGTTGTGTTTAAATACACTTTCAGTTTTTCAGTCTAAAATTAATTTTGGTATTTAATTGTGATAAAAGTATGGCAGCACAAATAAATGGTAAGAAGAATACTAACATTGATAACATAAATCTACCTTCTTACCGACGTTTTGTTTCAATGAAGAACTGCCTTACCAATTTTCAAGTTGTTGAATGTAAACAAACTACATATGAAAAACACATGGTAGCATGAAAAACTTAAATTGAATTTAAATGTACAATGTAGGGCATTTAAATCTTATTTAATTTTGCAGTGAAAAACTAAATTTTTTATATGTATAAATAGACTTAAATTTTAAATGCGAGTAGTACTTAATTTTGAAATTAAAAACTGGGCATTAATGTCGTAAGCAATTTTTCCCCTCGGTTATCACAGCCACTGCTATACAAAGAAATATTGAAAATTAAATAAAACACTTACTGCGGTCTTTAACATAACTGTTTGATAGAGGTTTTATAGAACAAAATTTTGTATGCAAATCTGTTTTGTAAAGCTTTTATAAATCAAAAGTATATATGCATATGAATAAGACCTTCAGTCTCAAAAGCCGCCCATATGATATAATTGCAAATTGTCCAATTCATTGTATGAAATTAAAAATTTCTTAGGAATAAAATTATTTTGCTGTGTTGTATTTTTATACATATTATGTGACCTTTATATTTTAACTATTCTTATAAAATTGCGTCTAAAGTATAAAAAAATTTATATCAGGAAATTAATAACTAAAATACAGATAATAATCTAAAAATAATATAGAATTCTACTTAATATATATTTAATTTCAAGCAATTTCATACCACTGTGTTTGTATTTTTGAAAAAAGTTGCCATATTGTTAATATTGAAACTAATAAGAAAGATATAAAGGCATGCACTAAATAGGCCTTATTGGGGAACCACTTGGAAATTTAAGTTTAGCAGCAGAATATTTACTAAAGAAAACTTGTAAAATCTGTTACACTTGCACATGAAGAGAGTGCGTTTTATGGTCCTTGGAACCTTAAGTTGAAAAATACAAATTATATTATTAAGAAAGAATTTTTTATTCAGACTCAAGTTTAAAGCTGCAATTTGCAAATTATCTTTTTTAAAGAATTTTTATTAAATTCAAGTTATTTTATTAAGAGTAGAATGTTTAGAATATTTTTATAATGATCATTTCTAAATATTCCACTCTTAATAAAAATAACATGAATTTAATTAAATCTTTAAAATAAATAATTTTTTTTGCAGATTGCAGATTTGAACTTGAGTCTGAATAAAAAATTCTTATCTTAATGATCAAATTAATAAGTTCGAAAAATAAAAACTTTCATTAATGTTTAAAAATAAATATAAAAAAATACAGACTAATACATCGCATTAATATTTCGGCCTGCCACGTCTTACATTTTTCTTTACTTGAACCAGCATCTAGGAAGGGTCACTTCGGTGAGGAGCGTGTACTTCGTAAAGGAGGTGACAGTGTTAAGAAGATAGAGAATTTGCTTTTCTTCGCCAGCAAACCAAGGAGGGTGCAGTAATACGATGCCGGTTCATTGTTCAGTGACCAGTGCTATCCCTGCATCATTTAAAACAGGCCGACAAGAATTAAAACATATGCAGAACTGAGGCATATAACAAAAAATTCGATACCATTATTCACGAGTCGAATCTGGGAATTAAGGCTTCGTAGTCTCATATTAACTATTTCAACTTACAGCACCCTTTTACCCAACGATATATTCGGCGAGGTCACAGATTCCGATTTCCGATCGCAAACGGAATTCATTTCGTATTTTGATTCCTTAGAAAACAAAGAAGGGAACAATTTTTCGGAATGAAATCTTCTTAATTTCACTAGCTGATTCCGTTCACGATAATAAAAATGATTTCATTACAAAAAAATTGTTTCGTCCATCGCTTTCTGAGGAACCAAAACACGGAATCAATTCCATGTCCGAACGGAATTTAACTCTATGACATGGCTGATTATCTTAGGATGCAACGTTTCCACAACCTATGAACGATCCTTGAAAGATGCTTAAAATATGCAATAGTATAGATAGAGAATTTATCCTTATTACAAGGCCTTATAGTAGGCCTTATTGAAAGCTCTCTTCAGCGCTGGAAAAAAAATATGAGTGCACAAAATCTAACTTACCAGCATTCATATAAAAGAATTCCCAATTGGCACGAGACAATGATATTTGAAACACACAGCACATTTCGTAAATTTTTTCATTATTATTTTGTGTGTGTTGCTGTTTAATACAAAAAAATATTTATTAGACTAGACTGGAATCACATCAAATCTCCATATAAAAAGATTTCCCATAAGAACTGCAAAATGTACAACAATAAAAGAAAGCAAAACACACAACAACAGAAAAAACAACGCATAAACTGTCATACTCTATCCATAGAAACATAGACAGATCGTTGTACATGCATTTTTATTGTATTCGTATTGTACACTTCATTAATATCTGTAGCCCTATTAAACATGAATAGGCCGAAAGAATTCAAATCTTTTGTATCTACTCGTAGTAGTTAATGTTGTTGTTGTTGTTGAATGCATCATGATGACAATGATAGACTCGCACATCGTAAAATTTACTCACAGTGAACCAACTCTACTTATCAATGTTTTACAAATACATGCCAGAGCAAAAACGTATAGAAAATAATATTAAACTACAAACTACAAGTACATAAGCGTAGTTTTATTGGCATATTACCCTTATTGAACAGCAACAACAACAAAATTAATGTTCATTCATACTGCTTTTATTCCCATGTGACACTCCCCGGAGTTTTAATACACAACGTAATATTCGTACTCAACAGCACAAAAACACAGCCAAGGGCAGAAATACTATCATCCTTTTTCAAATTGTATGCACAAGGACTCATACAGCTACTCGTACACGAGTGTGTAGCTGTTTAATGTTTCTTTCAGCAGATAACACATGCATCCACACACGTACAAACGCAAAAACACATTCAAATAATTTTATAATGCACACGGATTAAAAATGCGTCAAATGTGCTGCATAAGTGCGATTATGAACTTTTGCGCGAAAACATTTGCAGCAGGGAGTAGTAGTTGCCGGTTCTAAACAACTTGTATTTAAACAAAAAAAAAAAAAAAAGAACGATATTTGTTAAAGTTTATCAACGATTACAATTGCAGCAAGTCATTGACAATGAATGAGCAAATGCATAAAATGACAAAAATGATCATAAATCATGTTTGAGGGTACAAAAGGTTGCAATTGAAGTGGCTGACTTTTAGGCTTAATTGTAATATTTCCATTCTATTTTTGGAGGCTTTATTACATGTTTGCAAGCACTTAATGTGATATTTTAAGCAAATGGAAATATGTATTAACATTAATAACTATGGAAGAAAAATTCTTCTTAAACTGCAATTTCTTGTAAATCAGTAACAGTTATTTCTTCCAAAACCATGTAAAGCTTTTCCAATATGCCATAACTATCAATATGAGTTTTAATTTACTGGCCCAAGTCATTTCCCATAAGTCTCAAAAACTCCTCTTGGCATTAATCATTTGTCACCTTCACTGCAGTTCATCCAAAAATAATCAACTCTTCAAATTTTTCACATAATTGTGCCAAAAACTTTAACACATTTTCCTTGTAATAAATTGTAATTTCATCCCCAAGTACATCGGCAATGCCAAGTACTTACTCGTACACTACACATTCAACTCCCACACCCTTTTCATGTAGAACCAATCATGCATGCATGAATGGTACAATGTAAGTGTGTGCCTGTAAACACTCATGCAAACAAACAAAACAAAAAAAAGAAAGAATCAAAAAAAGTGAAAAATTACAAAACAAAAAATGCCAAGAAAATCAATTCCCCAAATCACGAACTAAATTAAGAAACATTTTTCAACACATTCTTCCTTCATCTTGATGTTTCACACATTCCAGACTGAGTAGAATAGAAATCACACACACACACACACACATGCGAACAAAAACCCATCCATATGGACGCATACAAATTTCTTCTTATTGTTGCAGGCAAGTAAAAGATTTTCTCTGCCTCGCTTTTGAAGTGACTCGCCTGACTTGACTGGCTGTCTTTTACTGCTCCTATTCATTTTGCAATTTAAGGTAATTTCATATGTTACGATTTTCAAAAATGTCAAGACATAACACTGGCCAGCATGGACACTCGTCTAATGCGTGCGTAATGGTATTTGTGCGGAATGTTTTCTATCTACTATTTGCCCAACAAACACAACATCAAACGTTTGAAATAAGTCAGTTTTATCAAATGGTTTTAGAACTAATTTAACAATTATTAGTTAAGTTTAACAATTGAAAATTAAGTCTGAAATTAATACAATAGCAATTAAGGCTTCTGATATTTTTTTTTCACAAGTAAAAACGTTATATTCGACCGGGTCGAAACTTAAATACCCTCCAAATATATAGTTCTTTTAAGACATTTCTGTGCCCAATTTTAAAACTCTATACGGAGTCACTCCGAGAAAGGCCGTGGGGGAGACATCTCAACTAAATCGTAAAAAGTTAAAAACTAAATTTTATAAAAAGAAAAAGTTTTTTTTTTGTAAAGGTGGAATGGGGGTGGAGAGGTACCGAAAGGGGGTGGAGACTTATAAATTACATTTGTAAGGAATGTAGGCTTAAGGAATATAATTTGATAAATATTTACACTATTTTTTCATATAATATGTAACTTCAAAGATGAGAAGAGTCTATCTTCTCATCTTTCCTAATCTGTCCCCTCAATACTATCCCCTCGTGTTCAGTTCCAGCGCAATGCATTGCATATATAAGTGCTGGTCCTACTCCTAAAAAAAAGAGGAAGGGGGTGGGGTCCAGAAATAGACTATATCGTGTTTTCTACAGACGGACGTATGGGCATTTTTAGAACGTTTTGGACTTCATCACTGATCAAGAATATGGAGTCCAATTCTTCTTGGAGGGTATTAAAACTTCATTTTGTCGGGGTCCTTCCGGCAAGGGCCGTGTGGGAGACATTTCAGCTTTGCCATAAAACACTGAAAATAAATTCTTGGGATAATTAAGTGTAAAATGTTGTTGTATAGGTTCAGGGGGCGGGGGAAGGGCAAAAGGGCTTAGGGCAGAGAAGAATCATTTTACGTCTCAGCTTCGTCATAAAAGATTAAAAACTTTATTTTTAAGGAAGGTGGGCGTGAAAATACAATTTGGTAAATTTTTACACAATATTTGCATGTAGGAGCGCCCAATAAAAGGAGCGGGATCCAAAAATTAATTTTTTTATTTAATGGCTCCAAGTTTAACGCGTTGGACCTTCTTTGACATGAAAATATATCATTTCCTTAACAAAATTGCAAAAAAAAAACTTTAAACATTATGTTGTTTTTAGAGGTCGGAACTTTTTTCCCTCTGGCCCGATTCAGCCCATTTATGAACTTGAACTGTGCTATTCTTCAAGATATATTTATACTTAGTTTGAAGGGTCTGGCTCTTTTCGTTTGCACTGAATCGAGATTTTCACAGACGGACGGACGGACATGCCAAGATCGTCTTAGATATCATCACAGATCAATGATATATATAATTTTTTTGGGATCTCAGATATTTCGCTGTGCTACACACGGAATGACAAAATTGTAATCGCAATAACGTCCCTGACTTCATCGTCTTTGCAAAAGTACGATCCATTGACGCCATCTGCAAACGTTGTTCGTTTGTATATCGATTCATGGCTAAATTATAAACCAAACTGAACATGTTTAACAGCAACATGTTACTCGTAGACGAAAATGGCAGAGCTGGCAAAAACAGTGTTGACGAATTGAAAGTTGCTTAATAATCACGCGTTGTTAACACTACTGCTCCTGCTACTTATACTACTACACGATATGTTTCTTACAAGTTATTTGGCGAATATCCCACTGTTGTGTATTACCTTTAAATCACCGCTCTGTAAAGTTCAGACAAAATTTCAATTAGATCGCATTTTATTTCTTTCTGATAAACCATCTGATATTAAACATCTATGCCAAATAGGGTGTTCACAGCTTGAAGGCTAAATACAGCTGATTATGTTAATAAAATGAATCGAAAATTCTACCACATTCGCATTTTTTCTTTGAGGATCTTGCTTGGTTGTTACTTCAAATAATAATAATATTTCCAAGGAGTTAATTTTGAAACAAAACAAAATACAAAAAAATTATTTCTGTTTAAAACGTTTAGTATTTCGAAAACATCTGTTGAACAATTACGCAATTAAGTGTCTTAAAAAGTAGAAAAATTTAGTTTAACGAATAAGAGTTTGACTTAGGTATGATGGAACAAAAAATTCAGAAAAATGGGACATGAAGAAAAATAACCAAACGGTAACACGGGTATTATAACTATAACATGTTAACATCAGGTTGATGCAGTTCTCGGATTCTTTTTCACAATAAAATTTGTGTAAATAGGAACTGTTAACAAAATTCAACTAAGCCACGTAATAAGTGGTGACAAACACAATACACATGAGCACTGATGATGAAGGTGTTGTGGCTTTCGAAAACAGCTGTTCTGCTCTGCTGTGTAAGTTGAATAAAACTGATGTTGACTTTCCTTTGCGCCTGGGAATATTTATCATGTCTTTCTGAGATTAAAATCAAATTTCGAACAATTAGCCTATGAATCTTAATTCAATTTAATATTGTAAGAGTTTATTTAATTTATTTTAAGCTAGTTTATTATTAGATAAATTGTATGCTAAAACCTAAATTTATTAAGCTTGTGGTGTTAAAACCAGGTTTTAACTATATGTATGACAACACCAGATGAAATACACTTGTATGCTGGGTACGTGCACGCACATTGGAGCAGAATAGCAACACTTAAGAACCAAATCATTCATTTCTAAACTGTTAGCTGGGGTCCTACACTATTTTCATATTTACAATATAGAATATTAAAAATATTAATTTTAATAAATATTAAAAGACCCTTTATAAAAAATATATTTGGCCGTGATGTGGTTTTTTCCAAAACTTTAAATAGCCTGTTAATCTACTCTTTTGATTTTTAATAAAACCGTTTGCATAAATGTAATGAGTAATTTTCTCGTGAACACGTTTTGTTTTGTAATGAATTTTTGTTAATAACTAGAACTGCGCCCCGCGATTTCACCCGCGTAAATCTACATCCCGTGGGAATATCGAGTTAAAAGTAGGCTATGTGTTGAGAGATATATTGTTTTTAGCTGGAAATATGTATTTGTATAGCCATTAATAATCACACCAATATTTATTACGATTTCACATTCACATTTAAATATAATATTTTATTAGGATTGATTTGGTGGTAATACAAAAGTTATAGGTAGATATTGCAATATACTCCTATAAAATATATTAAACGATTTTCTTCGTTCAGCATAAATGTGCAGATTTTGCGCTTTAGAAACCCGTGAGCAAGCCACGTAGGGCTGGCTGTGAGAAAAAAAATTGCGTGCCCAAATGTAATAAACACACCCCCACCGACCCTTGAACCTTGTTACTTCACCGGCAAATCTTTTTGCTACAAGGCCGACGAAGGAGAGTGCTGTTCCTCTGCTCTTTAGTACATGAGTGTGTCAGCCGCTGCCAGTTATTTTCCAAAGTTCGCCTTCTTTTTCTTGGACTGTACAATCTCTTTGACCCATAGTGCATTGTGAAACGTGAGTTGTGTAAAAAGAATACTTAAACATGTACGAGTATCTGTTTGCGTATTCTCTTCTGTTTTGCTCTGTTGCACTTTCCAACAAGCTTTTACTGGCACCCAAATGTGTATTGGCTACTGTACGTAAAATGCATTGTTCAATTTCCGTTTTTGGTCAATTTCCGTTACGCATACCAAAAATTAAAATCAGTTAAGGCTTAAGATTTCCACAAGATTAATTTCATTTAGTTTTCGTTGCCGAAGGGTGTAAAATGAAAACTTAAACGAATGTTGTCAGAAAACAGAAATGAAAAATTAATTCCTTTTTTTATTCTGGGAACATTTTGAAATTAATGGGGTGAAGAGACTAATAATTCTCAATGCTAGTACGGAAATAAGAGACTTGCATATATTTGATTTCTGTTAAAGATTTCTATAATAAATGTCAGTGAAATATGTCCAAACATTTTGTGAGTGCTTATAATTTGACACACACACACACGCACATGAACAATTGTGAATGTAGTGACACACAAAGTTAGCTGACATACGAAGGTCCATTGTAGATAGTACGCGTTAAAGATAGTAAAACATTTTTTAAATTAAAAACTCTTGTTTAATATATTCAATCGCTGTTTTCTTTAGTTTTTATTAAATACAATTTTAAATTTCCAGTATTTAATTTCACTAACTTTTTCGAAAAGCGCTCAAACAGGATTGGAAATTTATTTTGTAGTCGTATGTAGAATAATAGTTCGGGTGGAACAACAATAAAAAGGTTTCAGTCGCAAATTGTATGTCAGAATTCAAGTTTCCAGAAAGAATTGCAAAACATAATTCAATTTTAAATTCTAAGTTCAAGTTCAAATCCACGGAGTTACAAGTTATTTTTATACCCTTCGCCAAAAACGGCTATATTTACACCCTTGATCAAAACTGGTGAAAGGGTACAATAATACGGTTGTCACTGCGTGTGAAATTTCTGCGATATTAATATGCGACTCCATAATGCATATATGTATATTCTGGGTCCTTAGAAATAGGGAAGCGATGTCCGTCTCTCTGTACGTGAAATCGGAAACTAGAGTCTTTAGTCTTAAATTGATGTATTGGAAATAGTGCTAAATCGACTCAATCAGGAAAATGCAAAATACGGTACCGGAGCTGGAAAATTTAAATTTATTTTTATTATATGAAAGCAACTAGCTCAAACTTCATTTTTTTAATTAAACTCATTTCATACTTCAGGAAGAATTTAATTAGTACCAGCAATCAAACGAAATCACAAAATCACAAAGACCAAATATGGGTTGGACAACTGCAACGACCACGCTGGCTTCAAAGCCAAATCCTTACGCAAAATTCGTCATGTACTAACCAAAAATGTAATAACTTAAAAAAAAATATGAATGTGATAACTTCTCATATTCAATTTTCGTTAAAACATTGGTTAAATAGTTGATATTCCTACTAACTAGCACCACTTGCAAAAGTGGAAAAATTTAACAAAGAACGCTGATGAGATGGCGTAGCGGCCTCGAAATCAGTACTGATCCGTTCTGCTGGTTTGATGATTGTTGAAAAATATTCTTAATATTCCAATCTTAATAGAAAATTAATAAATAGAATTTGAACAAATTCATTTATTAATAAAAATAGTAAAAAAAATGTTTTGCAGTCTTGCAGATTCGAACTTAAGCCCGTTGAGAAAATTAACAATTTACATAAGAAAGTTCGACTAATAAAAATTCATACATAATTTAATTTTACGAAATATAATTTTTGCTTAACTTTAACAAAACCACCATTTTCATAGTGGATTTTAATTACTTTAATGAAATTGAGTTCATTGTAACAACTGCTAACGCATCTACCACAAATACGTTAAAAAACTAAATGTCAAAACTATCATGTTGTTGGTGTTACCACTATTGAAAACCAAAGTATTTTAAATATCTTTGCTGTTTTTAAAATAAATTCATAGATATCTAAAAAGATATCTCCAGAGCTGAGAAATGTAAATTTTCTGCGAAATATCAAAGGAACTTATACAAGTTATATTCGAGGGTGTCGAATCTTAAATAGCCTCCAAATAGGAGGAGCATGGCTGAGACACCTTTCATAAAAGCAACTTACTTTATTAGTCTTATTTTTGCAATCACCTTTTCATATCACCGCCTACAAAGAGGGACGGAGGTAAACTAAAAATGTTTAAGCTGCTGGGTCGGCGTTCCTTTAAGACATTTCCGCGCCCAATTTTAAAATGCTATTTCGACAGGGCCACTCCGCGAAAGGCCGTGAGGGAGATCAGGGGAAGATCAGTAATATGTTACTTCAACGCCCACTAAACAGGGCGGGGTCCAAAATGGATTTTTCTGATTTTTTTACTGCAGGTTCAACGGTTTGGAACTTCTTTGACATAAAAGTAATATAATTTGCTTAGCAAAATTACGACTTTTTTTTTTTTATTTTTTAGGAGTAGGACCAGCTCTCAGGGGATGACCCCTACATATGCGATGCATTGCGCCAGAACTGAAAACGAGGGGATAGTGGTGAGGGGACAGATTAGGAATGATGAGACGATAGACAGTTTTTTTTGTAGCTATTTCAACCTCTTTTACTTCGCCGGCTAATTTTCGCTACAGGGCCGACGAAGGTGGGTGCTGTTACTCTGCTTTTTAGTACATGATAGTGTCAGTCGCTGCCAATTATGTTCAGTGACCAGTGACTATGCCTTCATCATTGAAACAGGCTGACAACAACTAACACAACCACGCGGTAATGCTGATCAGAAGAATTCAACACAATATTTTATGACTCAGCGCGGACTCGAACTCAGGACCCTCCGCTTCATAGTCTCGTGTTCTACTACTTCAACCAACAGCACCCACAAAATTACGACTTTAAAAATTATGTTGTGTTTTAGAGGTTGATTTAGTTTTTCTTAGGGGAACTTTTTTCGTCTAGACCAGTGTTACGCACCACTACATGAACACATTTACAATGTATTTGAAGCAGCGAAACAACTGAACAGGGTTGGAAAAGTCTGTACAGTCTTACTTTTCATACGCAATCAAATTTTACAATAATATAACACATAAACATACGTTTGTGTAGGAGAAAAGATTCTGGCTACGCTAGTTAGAACTGGAAATATATTTATAAAGTAACTTTTTTCAAACTACTGAACTGACAGACTAACTAGCTTACGCATTAACAGACAATATACATACGTTATCCATTCCTGATACTCATAATTTGTTTGAAGAAACTTGAAGAGCGCGAGAGAAACAATTTGATGTTTACAGTGTACGTGTTTCAACAAGAGAATGGGCTGCGCAAGCAGAATTCCTTTTCCTATCGCGCGCGATAGGCAAACAAATGCTTGCGTAACACTGGTCTAGACCGATTCAGCCCATTTACGAACTTCACCTGTGCTATCCTTCAAAATGTACCGAATTTCAAGGCACATGGAATGATAAATTTCAATTCGTTTTTGGAGGCTATAAAAAGCAATTTATTTCTTTGATAATCAAACGTATATTATATCAGTGTTTTCACTCTGACATGGTGTTAATAAATTCTGGCTTTAACGTGAAAACCAACTGTTAAAACCTGGTTTTACCATACAAAATTATTTTGTTAAAACCAACTTAAAACCACTTTTAAATTGGTTTAAAGTAGGTTTTATGAAATGCAACCTTGTTTTTGGCTGTGCTAAGTTAAGTGCTGCCAAGTTATGTAATGGAAACAGCTGGTATTGTTTAAGTTAATTAGAATATATACTGACGCCTGAAATATTTTGTTTTTGTTATTTACACATATATAACAACTTGATTCCCAAGAAGTTCTTCAGTTTGTATAAGTAGTTTCATAATTTTAAAATACTCATTCACAAAATGTAAAATAATTTCTATTTTAGATCGCATTGTGAAAATCTTTCTTTTTTCCTTCAAACAAAATCTTCTGCTTTACAGGTTGTCAATTAAGTTTTATAAAAATAGAAAAAAAAGCACAGCACCAAATTCACACATTTCTATGAGAGATTTAATTTATTTTGAACAAGTTTATTGTACAGCCTGCATGTTAGAACCACAATTTGCAGTGTGACTGTATTTTCATGATGTTCTTGGCATGATCTCACTGTACGAGTATAACACCCACATTTGACCTAAAATAGAGTACAACTCTTTTGTATGGGCCGGTGCTTCAAAATCTATTTCGATGTTACTCGACCGAGTACAAGAGATAGCGAAAAAGCTCATTAATAAGATTTGGGTAGCCAGTGACTATGTGGAGCATCAGCGCAACGTGAAGTGTGTTTCAGTGTTTTACCGATAATACAACGGAATATCCCCTGGTGATATTAGGGAGCTTGTGTTTTTTTTAGCGAACCGCTCTTCACACAGGACGCATCCTTTTGTGGTTGAGTTGCCAAGGAACCGCACAAGGCATTATAGAGAGAATTCGTTCTATGACCGAACGTTTCGTATGTGGAAAACTGGCGAAGTTCAAATCGATCTCCCACAAGTTTTACTTCCTCTATCCTCCTTCCCATAACCAATTTTCATAGTTTTGGGGCAATGCATTGCATATGTAGAGGTCATTCCCTTATTGCTGGTTCGAGATAAAAAACGAAGGCTGTATAAAATTCGGCACAGCCGAATATAACACTTCCATTTTCATGAGAAATTTCTAAACTAATATATTTGTTAATAGAAATTCTATATTTTTTGTTAACGAAACTTGAAAAGATATACAATATACAATTTGAAATAAATCGTTTACACTTAACACTGATTTTTATTAAGTATTTATGAGTTTGTAAATAGAAAATATAAAACATGATCCTAAACAAACTTGTTTATTTGAAATTCATTTAACTTTAATGGTGTTCCTTTTTTTTATTACAAGAATTAAGATGATTTTGCTACGAAAACGAGAAGAGTTGCTCAAGATAGAAAATATAAATAATTAAATTGAATCAATTTATGTAAAATGTGTATTGGAAAACTGTAGTATCTAAGTGAATGTTGTGCCAGAACTTCATCAACAAATCGTAAATAAACAATGAATGTCAGAGCCAGAGCCAGAGCTGATTGCTGTTGCAACTGATGAAATTGCTAAAGTTGCTGGCTGGCTGCTGTTGTTCATGATAGAAACCGATACATATTAGTTCCACAAATGCTAAAGACGATGTAAATGTTAGACAGCAACCACGAGATACTACCTTGCAGAAACGAAATAAAATTAGAGATAAAAAAAAAATGAAAATAAAAAATGCATAAAAATTTTAATGAAATATTTTCTAAAGATCTCATCATCACCGTCATTAACACCACCAGACAGACTCGTACTCATGCATTAGAAAATAGCTGATGATGTCGTTGTCAGCTATTGAATGTGATTGGATGGCTGCTTGTCCTATTGTTGATTGAAAAATTTAAGTTGATGTTTCAGGGCAGAATGATTTATTTTCTTTGTGTTTTTTATGATTATTTTTATTGTTGTCTTCAGTTTATGTGTGTGTGCGTGTATGTATTACAAGACAATAAAAAATTAATTTGATATTCAAACACTTTATTGAAAATGCAAATCGCTTTTTAAAGATGATGTCGATGCACAAAAGGAAGAAAAGATTTGAAAAAATTTTCACAATGAACACGGCTGGGGTTTGTAGCTTTTAGTTTTTAATATTTATTGTTGTATTTATAAACAAATTAAACGTTGTATTAATCGGACAACAATGAATTGTTATTAAAGTTATTGTTTATTTCTTCTATTGTTTTTCTTAACAAATGGCACCGTTGAAACCATAAAACATCATATGGGTCCATAAAATCTATTGATTTTACTAAGTTGACAGACAGATATATAGACGTTTAATTGGAACGCATGTTTCTTAAAAGTGAATTTACTCACATACGTTTTTGAAAATTGTTTTCAAGTGCATGTTTTTCCTCAAGAGCGAAGCAGGTTGCTCACTGAACCGACAATTTATATTAATTTTATTACAGAGCTTCTCAATAATTTTCAGAATTTGCGATTTTTATACGCTACAAAAAAGATTTGGAGGGTATATTCACTTTGTCCATCTAACACCCCATAAAGTATATATAGTATTTATTCAGTGATGAAATCTAAGACGATCTAGCCATGTCCGTCTGTGGAAATCACGATTTGGTCCAAGAATCTTGGAATTCGGTATATAAATAAATTTTGCAGGATAGCACAGGTCAAGATTGCAAATGGGCTGAATCGGGCTAGAGGGAAAAAAATTCTCTTAAGCAAAAATAAACCATCCTCTAAAATATAGCTTAATTAAAAATATATTTTTTTTAAACTTATTAAGCAAATCAGTCAGAAAATAAGAAAAATCCATTTTTTAATCCACTACCTTCACTGGGCGTTGACGTAACATATTATATGCCAAAATTGTGTAAATATTTAACAAATTGTATTCCTTAAGACTACATTCCTTAAAAATTAATTTTCGAACCTTTTACGACACAGGTAAGATGTTCTCTGATCTTTCCCTGCCCTGTCCCTATAAGCACCTTTGCCCCTTAAATCACTCTTTTAAAAAAAATTTTTTACATTTAGCAAGCCCAAAAATTTACATATCATGTTTTTACGTCAAAAACTTTCCTACGGCCCTTCTTGGAGTGGCCCTCTCAAAATAGAGTTTAAAATTGGGTCTTAACAGAAGTATGATCCAGCAGGTTAAACATTTTTAATTTAATTACTAAATATTTTTTATTATATTATTATCTTGGACCAGCACTCAGGGGATGACCCCTACATATGCACTGCATTGCGGCGGAACTGAAATCGAGGGGATAGAGAATTTTTTTGTAGCTATTTCAACCTTTATACTTCGCCGGCTAATTTTTGCTACAGGACTCTGCTTTTAGTACATGATAGTGTCAGCCGGTGCCAATTATGTTCAGTGACCAGTGCTATGCCGTAATCATTGAAAACATGCTGGCAACAACTAATACAACCATGCACTAATGCTGATCAGTAGAATTCAACACAATATTTTGACTCAACGCGGGCATGAACTCAGGACCCTCCGCTTCATAGCCTCGTGTTCTACTACTTCAGCCAACAGCACCCACAAGCGATTTGAGGACAGGAATATACGAATAAACCTTGAACCACAACCATCCTCCAAGCGATTTTGTTATCGGTCAAATTTCGCATGATTTCGGTGCCAGAGTCATGGAAAATTTCCTTGGCGGACGTTTGAACGATCTTGCATTCCACACATAATGGCATGAATAGCTTTTTCAAATGAATAAAAAATGTTGATGATATCTTGAACACACTTTGTTTTATTTAAATTTAAAATAGGAAGTGCTCAACGGAAGGCCCTTTTCATATTCATATTGTTTCTGGCTTAACCTCCATAAATTGTTACTGTAACCAAGAAGAGCACTACAATGTGTTTCAACAATGTCTTATATTGTACCTTCGCCACTTAAGTGGTCAGACAACTTTTAACGCAATCGCACACTAATGCACATACAAAAAACTTATGATGCTGAAGAAACACTCTCGAGCATCATTATTTGCTTTGTAGTCAACGCTTTAGGTGATTGTGAGAACACTAAATGCACCGTGATCGTGTCAATAGAGGTTCAGGCCGCTATAGGTGATGCCAACGTCTCAAACTTGTTTGTTGCGCCAGTCTTAAGTTTTGTAAGTGACCTTGAACATCATCGATCTGGTCACCACTGCTGCGTATCACAGATTCTTGTAACTACAATATAATTCGGAGTTCATTTCTCCAAATTAAATTTCAAGTCTTAAGCTGGTCACACTGTTGACAGCGTATTTGACGGAAATCTGCGTACATATCGATGTAACGAAACATCTGATTCTTTCATTTTCGTGGCTTTGTGCTTAACATAAAAGTGTTATTGAAAAATGATGTTGCAACCAGTTCTATTATACTCGTACTATAGTTCACCTGTCAATTCAACATTTAATGTTTACACAGCATCATAATTTTTGTCAGATACTAGTATCACACTATTACTTTGTGGCGTATTGCGTGCGTGGCTGTAGCGATTTCTCTATCAGCATCACATTAAACACCAGAGATAAATAATAGAAAGAATAAAAATAAGAAAAAAACTTGTGATAACCATCTCCTAATAGAAGTGAAATCGTATGAGGAAAATTTTTTATACACTTGGAAAAATCATAATTTTTTTATACCCTCAAAAAAAGAAAAAAAAGTCCCATGCGTAAAAATATCCCCTTAAGACGACATGAAGTATATATATTCTTGGTCAGTGATGAAATCTAAGACGATTTAGCCATGTCCGTCCGCCCGTCTGTGTAAATCACGATACAGTCCAAACGAAAAGAGCCAAAACTTTGAAATTTCGTGTAGATAAATAAAATTTTGGAGGACAGGTCAAGTTCGTAAATGGGAAAAATGAATAAAGGTCCCCTAAGAAGAACTAAACGAACCGCTAAAAAGAAACATAATTTTTAAAGTTTATTTTTATACCCTCCAAAAAAGAATTTGGAGGGTATATTCACTTTGTCATTCCGTTTGTAACGCATCGAAATATCCATCTCAGACCCCATAAAGTATATATATTCTTGATCAGTGATGAAATCTAAGACGATCTGAGTATGTCCGTCCGTCCGTCCGTCTGTGGAAATCACGACTCAGTCCAAACGAAAAGAGCTAGACTCTTGAAATTTGGTATAAATATATTTTAAAGTTTAGAGCAGGTTAAGTTCGGAGATGGGCTAAATCGGGCAAGGGGGAAAAAAGTTCCCCTAAGAAGAACTAAAACAACCCAGAAAAAACAACATAATTTTTAAAGTTTTTTTGTTATTTTGTTAAGGAAATGATATATTTTTATGTCAAATACGGTCCAACGCCTTAAACTGGAGCCATAAAAAAAATTATTTTTTGACCCCGCTCACTTTAGTGGGCGTTATTATATGCAAAAATAGCATAAAAATTTAACAAATTGTTTTACTTAAGCCTACATTCCTTAAAAATAAAATGTTTAAGCTTTAATCACGAAGCTGAGATGTAACCTGGTACTACTCTGCCCTACCCCTCCTCCCCCTTTGCCCCCTAAATGACCCTATAAAAAAAATAATAAAAAGTAAAAATTAATTTTACATTTAATTATCCCAAGCATTTATTTTTAGAGTTTTATGACAAAGGTGAAATGTTTCCCCCACAGTCCTTTCTAGAGCGACCCCGCCAAAATACAGTTTTTATACCCTCCAAAGAGAATTGGACCCCATAAAGTAAATATGTATATTCTTGATTAGTGATGAAGTTTAAGACGGTCTAGCAATGCCCATATGTTCGTCTGTGGAAAACATGATATTGTCTATTTTTGAACCCCGCTCCCTTTAGTGGGCATTGACGTACGATATTATATAAAGGAACTCTGTCCCACCAAGATAAAGATTTTAAATTCACTTACTAAATATTTGGAGGGTATTTAAGATTCGGCCCGGTCGAATATAACGTTTTTACTTTTTTTCTGGAATTTTGTTAAGCAAATGATATATTTTTGTGTCAAAGAATGTCCAACGCGTTAAACTTATAGCTATAAAGTAAAAAAAAATAAAATTTTTGGGCGTTATTATATGCAAAAATGGTTTAAAAATTTAACAAATTGTTTTACTTAAGCCTGCAGTCCTTAAAAATAAAATTTTCAAGCTTTTATGACGAAGCTGAAACGAAACCTGATCCTCCTTTTACGATTTAGGTGAGATGGCTCCCCCACTACATTCTCGGAGTTTTTATCTAATTATAATTAGGCACAAAATACCATGTCTTAAAGGAATTGTGACCCAGCAGGATAAAAATTTTTAACGTATATCAGTAAATTTTTTGGCACATTGATATAAAATAGAAATACGTAAATTGCTTTTATGGTGACGGAAAGGTGTCTCAGTCATGCTCCTGCCAACACATTGGAAGCGACCCTATTAAAATAATTTTGTTTCTTGTTTACTTAAGCCAAACACCATAAAAATATAAACTTTAATAAAAATAAGAATAGAGTTTTTATTTACTAAATATTTGGAGGGTATTTAAGATTCGACTCGGTAGAATATAACGCTTTTACTTGTTTTTATTTCCATTACCAATTAATTTCTTTCAAAAATATCAAATATGTTTAATTTATAAAGAAAGAGAAGAAATTTGTCTTATTTGGTTACTTAGTTTTAGCTTTTTATATTGAAATTACTTAATTTATAAAAAAATGCTAATCGGTTAACCGATTACTAACAAAATTAGCCGACTATTATATTCAATTAAGATTGATAGGCAAATTGTTCGAGAAAATTTGTTTAAAGCCAGAAAGACATGATAAGTATTCCAAGGCACAAAGGAAAGTCTATATCAGTTTTTGATTGTTCAAGCAGAACAGCCGTTTTCGAAAGCCGCTACAATTTCATCATCAGTGCTTTTGTGTATATATTTTGTCACACTTTTATTTAAAACCCATGATGCTGTTTGATTATTTTCTACATATCCCATTTTTCTGAACTTTTAAAAATTATTAAACGATTAAATCAAATCTTCAGTTAATTAATCGTATGATTAACCGCTTAGAGCAAAAGCCCGCTTGAATGAATACCCTAGAAATTCCGCACGGAATGGCAAAACTCTATACAATATTTAACCTTTTTTTGTTAAGGGATATACAAATATTTAAAAACAACTTTTACATCCGGTAGTAACGCTTATTGCTTAACTTCTTCTGAGCGAAGGATGTTTCTTCAAGTGTACACTGGGCGCCACCACCTGTAAAATAATAGCATTGTTAAATTGACCTGCATGCATTGTTGGTGGCAAAAGCACAAATAACGTATCCAAGACAACAATGTGTTTGAATGCATTTATTTGGTCAGTTATGTATTTAGCCAAGCCAACACGGACTTACAAACCCACCGATAGACAGCCGACAATAACAGCGAGTCAGATAGCAACTTGAACGTACGGAGTTTTATACATAATCAAGCTGTGCATGAGCCAAAGCAAAGTGAGAATGTTTTTGATGGGTCTTTAACTGTGAATAAGTATGCGTTTGTGTGTGTGTGTGAATGCGTGAGAGTGTGTAGGATAACAACGTGGGGTCTTGTTGTACGAGTATCTTTCGTTATCGTAATTCAATATATCTGTTGTTGGCATTAAAACTTTGTTGCTGTTGAATTAAACAGAAAGAAAAAACGTTCGTTTAAGGGAAACAACCATAAAACGTTTTGTAACTGATAACGTTAGGTGATAATTGTCGTTAACTTAACAACAGACGCCCAGAGATTGTTCAACGTTAGTTAAGTTAAGCCTTCGGCTGATGTCTTTGCTGCAACTTGCAACATAAAGACATCGAAGCCAGCAAACGAGATATGGGTAGAACTTTCACTTATTCGTACGAGCATTAACGTTTGTATTCATTTTCTTTTATGAGCTTTCAATAGTCGATTAGCATATAAACAGATTTTGTAAAAGCATTGTTTAGCGATAAGACAAACAAAATAAATATAATTTGATATCCATTATGCATAAATTAAAAAAAAAATAATAATAATAAAAACACATAAATAACTAAATTCTCACAAATAGATGCGTTTATCGAGATAATCTGGAGTTTGGCACGGCGGGTATGTAATACTTTCCATGTTGTCATGTTGAAAAGTGAATTCCATTGTTTTTGTTCACTGATTTAAATGATGAAAAATAAATTTATGTTTTGAAGATTTAAATTAATCTTCTACAAGTTGAATTAATAACATTTTTTTTCTCTCTCGAATATGTTTTTTAGAAACGATAAATTAACAAACTTGGCAGAGATTTACAGTTCATGTGAAATTTTTATTTATACAAAATATGTAGTTTTGAATTGATTTTTTACTTGAAATATAAAATAAAACCATTAATCATGGTTACATGCGAGCCCTGAATTCATTTATCGAAATAATTCATTTATCGAATTATATTATTAAAAGAAAAAAAAAGTAGTAAAAACAAACTAGCAGTAGTCGAAAATAATTGCAATCTATAAAAGAATTGCTATTATTATTTATATTCAAGTTAATAGGTCTCATGCAACAATATCATGTTTGTCAGTATATGATAGTGTCAATCGCTGATGCTAGAGTTAATGTCGACGTCGTCGACGGCGTCAAATGTCAAAAAAAAAGTTGAATCGTATGAAATTGTATGAGAGCAGTTAATCTCAACGCGTTGCAACGCCGTAAAAGTTGAATCTATTTCAACTTTTTCGGCGTTGAAACGCCGTCAACGGCGTCGACATTAACTCTAGCATGATGATACTATTCAGCGACCAGTGCTACAGTGTTGTCAGATTAGGGAGTTTCCCCCTAGATTTAGGGTTTTTTTTCTATTTAGGGGCAGATTTAGGGGTTAATATTCTTTAGGGGGAAATTTGGGGGTAAGAAATTTTTATTTAGGGGATTTTTAGGGGATTTTCGAATTTATAGGTACCAAATTAATAATAGTACATAATGTAACAACTGGGGCCAAATTACCGCATTCGATATCGATCGAAATTTCTATACAATTAAATACACATTGCGTTCGATATCGAATGCCATAATTTGCCTCCTGAGCATGTCGAAGATATTGTATCGAAATGACGAGTTAGAAAGTAATTACGCAAATACAAACATTAAAACATATTTCTCGTTAAATCAATTTTGTTGGCTTTCCTTGAACTGCAAAATATAAATTTTAAAAAGTTGTTTATCTTTACAATTTATTACCAATATGCCAAAAAAGGATAACATATATAAACAAAAATAGAAAAAGGATTGGGAAGCAGATCAGCACTTTAAAGGTATAATAATTTTTAATTAAAATTTTAAACACAATAAATGCAAAATTCAGATTGGTTAGCCTCTGTCCAAGGAGAAAACTAAAAGCTTTATGCAAATATTGTAAAAGCATTATGGTGGCTAACAGGAGATCTTATTGCGCACCAAAATAAGAACAAACATATTGGATTTGCATCCCAAACAAAAGAAGTACATGTACCCGTAACAAACTTCCTCAAGCCGTCTCTTACAAAAGAAAGAAAGAATGCAGATATATATTTTTGGGGGCTTTTTATAAAAAAATAAAATAAAAATTTGGGTGTTTTCGTGCTTTTCGCGTAAGAATGATAGTACCTCAATTCAAATTTAATAGCGATAAGAATGATGAAACCAAATTACTACTTAAACTTTTCTGCTTTAGGGGGTTTTTTAAGAAAAGTGTAGAATCTAGGGGGTTTCTAATTTTTTTTGGGGGGAAGAAAAAAAATTATCTGACTACACTGCAGTGCTATGCCTTCATCATTAAAACTGGCCGATAAGAATTAAAACAACCAACAACGCACTTATTCAAGTTTTTATACCCTCCAAAAAAGAATATGGAGGGTAAATTCTTCTGGTTTCTTGACCTCTTTTAAATTATTATTGTATTCTGATATTTTTCAGCTTAAGGTCTCTTTATTTTAGTTTAATTTTTAATTTCAATATTTCGTCACTCTTTTGTGTGACTTTTTCATAAACAAAATATTTTTTCATATCAAATAAAATAATTAATTTCCTGAAGAAGATTCGACCCGGTCGAATAATTTTTTTTTTTTATGAAAAATTTTTAGCATTTTGATGGTCTTAGGTTTAATTTGTTGTTATACTCGTAAATAAAAAAGTAATGCAAGATTTTTAATGACTTGGTCTTACTTTAGAAATATCTAGCGCCACAAAGTTATCTTCGCCGATATAATGAATGGATTGGCACATTTTGCAGAAAGTAAGCCTAGCAGGCCCGCAATAACGTGACACCTACGTTAAGCAAACTGTGTGCCAAAAATTGCCCATTATCAATTTCTATTCTAAAAATTTATAAAAAACAATAAACTAACAAAATAAAACAAATAAATAACAAATCAAATATTTACTCATCTGTTGCATCAGCCATATACTTCAGTGATG
This sequence comes from Linnaemya tessellans, assembly GCA_951800035.1. NCBI lineage: Eukaryota > Metazoa > Arthropoda > Insecta > Diptera > Tachinidae > Linnaemya > Linnaemya tessellans. Next base: position 30,681,953 of record OX637536.1, read on the forward strand.
CATTTTAGAATTCACCACATTTGAAGTGTTGCCAACTGTGGGTTATCAGAACGCACGACGTATCAGATGCAGCGCAGTGATGCATTTCCGAACAGGCTCATTTTGTGATGTTTTGCTATTGAGATGAACTCCGCTAATGTTTTGGTATAAAAGGCAACTATACGCAGGTAATAGACATATGCACGTAATCCGCTACAAACAAAGCAAATATTGAATGATATATTTTTACAGTATATGTCAAGTGGTCGAATTGTGACCACCAGAAAGGATACCGATACTTGTATCCTTCATTAAGCATTAGTTATCTTTGCGTATTATGTTTCAGGCAATAATATATGATTAATGAATGTCTTCTTTGTAGCCTGAAAACCCTTCAGATAAGTTAAGAGTGGCGTTTCCTACAACTGAACTCATGGTAGTTATCATTAATATTCTTTAGTTTGGCTAACAAATTGAGAAAAATTTCCTATTTATAAAAAAAAGGTAGGCATTTATCTTATTTTATAGATATTAAATATTCCAAACACGTGTTACAACTTTAACCCTTAATGAGGTAATCGATACATCAACAACGTGGCAACCCATCATAATCAATGTTTTTTTTTCTGATTCCAAAAAAAGTTATAAAAATAAAAAATGATTTGATTCCTGTTATGAACTTCAAAGAAGGCATAGAGAAGTGGTGACAGATGCGTAAATTGCAAGTAAAAAATTATGAAACAACAGAAAGCATCATATATAATCACACCTTTTCCAGTAAATAGAAGGGGTGGTTTAATAGATTGTGGGCAACAAACACACGCTAATAGGAAGAAAAAAAGTATCAGATAGCACAAAACCCTTACGAGTCAATATCTGTTATCTGTAAAGTAGAAAAAAAATGGAATAAAAAAAATTAAATAAAATATTTCATCCTAAATATCATGTGTTTGGTAAATAATAGTGAGAAAAAAGATAAAGTTAAGCTTATTAGCAGCATTATTTTGATTGTTCACAATCGTTTCGAATGTTAGAAAAAAAACATAAATCCTTAGCAAATCAGGACAAACAAAAACAAAACGGGAATCAAAAAGAACAAAAAGATTTTAATGAAGCCACACACACGCTCACATAAGAGCACGACCAAAAGCAAAAGATGAGGTAATTCAAACGAATCAAATCCTATAAACGTAACGAATGTTGCAACTCCCTTGCCGATAATTTAGTTTAGATCTCTAATCGATTTTAGACGCTTGATGCTGAAATATTCAAAAAAAAATATACACAAGAAGAATTCAACACACTTTTGTTAAAGTTATAGTTATTGGTTGGTGTTAGAAATTCTTATCACGTGCCTTACAAACAGGGAAGAAAAAAATGGTGTGTTGAAAAAAAACTATTGTTATGGTTATCATTAGTGTGAGCAACTTTGAAGTTATCATCATCACCTTCATAAACACAGTCACCACAAATTTTTGTAACAAAAAAAAATCTTTATCATGAACACACGTGCCAATAAGACGTTTATTTGTTTAACTTCTCCCCCCTCAATAAATAACTGAATTGTGGTTAAACTGAATGTTTTCATTGATTTCTATATATGACGACAATATGAAATCCAATGATTTTAGCATATACTTACATACATACATATTTATTTAGTTCTCATGGAATATGACTGCATGGAATGGTCAGTTTATTTTGTGTATAATTTCATAATTTCATGGATATAGATTCAGATTTGTTGTTGTTATTTAGAGCCGTTATTCATAGACATTTATTACAGCCGAAGTTGAACGGGAGCTCGAACGTCGTTTTAAAAAATGGGGCCTTGTTCTTGTAAAGGATGATTTTATATCCACTTTATTTTGGGCAACACTGTTTTGGCAGCTCAGCTGTTTTCGTTTAACATGTGATTCTTGAACATGTTCAGTTTGGTCTATAATTTAAACATTAAACCACTTACAAACAAAAAACGCTTGCAGATTATTAAATTTTATTATCAAAATTCATAATCAGTTAAGAAGTTCATTTCTGGTTGAATGGTTGCAAGAACTGGCAACGCATCCCGAAAAATTGCCCTGGCTGGTGTGAATTATGGGTTGATGGCATCTTGTTCAAAGACGAAGATGACAGGATGATTACAATTTAGCAGTGGACTAGTTGAGAGGCGAGTTCGGTGAACAGTTTATTGTACGTGTAGGGCTGATCGATTGGCCATATAGATCATGCGAGGGCTATATGAACAAACAAAAGGTTTACTCATTGGAAGCCAATATTGAAGAATCTTTTTTAACTCGGACAAGCACTCAGAGGCTCACCCCTATAGACGCAGGGCATTGCGCTGGAACTAGAAAGAAGGGAGTAGTATTGAGAGAACAGCTATTTCAAACTTTTTAACTTCTACTAATTTTTTAGTATAGGACCGATGAAAGAGGGTGCTGTTCGTCTGCTCTTTAGTGCATAATAGTGTCAATCCCTGCCAGTTATGTTCAGTGCCATCGTCTCTGCACCTCCTAAAGAGTTTATTCGTGAGATACCGGCCGATATTTTGCATAGGGTAGACCAAGTTTGGACCCAGCGTTTGAGGTAGAGGCGGTCAATATCCTTTAACCATTATATAGGTCGTTCTAATGGCTCAAATAATAATTTCATATACATATTTCTCTAAATTTTAATTTGGCGTGTTTTTAAAGTCAAATCTGAAAGCTCTTAAAAGATTACCACTTAGTATCAGTCTCATAGATATGATTTGGATACTATAACGGGCATACAATTTTGCAGCTTCAATGGAAATCTTTCATTAATTTAAAAAAAAATTTACATATGATATTTTGGGATTACCTGTGGTATTTATTAAAAATATATTGAGGGCTTTAAAATAAATTTTGTATTAGAATTATGTTTTAAAGAACATTAACAGTCAACAAAATATATTGCAAATACGGCCGTTAGTCTAAAGCTACGTTTAAATCTATCAATTATTTGACGAAAGGAATGTCAAAAATATTTTCTGATTAATTTTTTTATAACTTTAGAAATATATTTTTTTGAAATGAGCATACATGTATTTAATAAAAAATTCAACCAGTATATTCTTTCACATTTTTATTCGTTGGGCATACACACGAATTAAGAAAATATTTGTAAAAAATAGTGGTTACGCTTATTTCGTCAAATATTTGATAGATATGATCTTAGCTTAATTTTCGTGTTTTAGCTTAAGTTTATCATGAAAGTTGTTCCCTGTGCGAATGAAAAGTATTTTGTATTATTAATCACTAGGGCAGTACTACATATTTTTTTAATGTGCATACTTGTATATTTTGCTTTTACCGCATATTTTTGCATATGTCAGTCTTAATAGCATATTTGGTAGCTTTCTCATATTTTCCTGATATATTTGAATTTTTTTTTTTTTGATTTTTCTTCGTGTTAATGCAAATTAAAAAGTATAACAAAACTAATTTTGATTTGAAAAAAAAAAACGGTTTTTTCGCAGCTAGCAATTTTTTTAAAGTTTATTGTAAATACAGCTACTCTCTCGCACTTGAACCTTAAACCACACAAGCCACACTAACGAATTAAAATTTTACTATATCAATGACTTTATGCGGCAACGTTAGTAAATAAAAAATATCCAGTGAAACATACTCGTACACAGACAAGATCAATACCGGCTTTCATCAGTACCACGTATGAAACTACTGCTGAACTCAGTTCGTGTTTCGATATTTCTCACAGTGATCTCAGTACCAACCACAACTACTACGTAGATCCCGAAGGAGACCTCATTAAAAGTATTCAACTTTATGTTAAGAAAGTAACGAAGTCCACCGCACGACATTGCTGTGACATATTCGAACTCTTGGCATCAGCATACGGTTACTGATCGAGGAAACCCCTAAAGGTTTACGTTCTAGTGACTCAGGTAATGGGAGCGACCTGCAGTGTCTTTCCAGTTTTCTTCAGGTCACTGTAGGCGAACCTACTTCCTTTTAATTGTTATATATGCAAGCCCACTGCTTTATATTTTTAGAGATCTTAAGTCTTATGGATACTCAGCTAAAGATGTAGGATAGGAGAAATTTCATAAAAATTATATAATTCTCATATTCTATTTCTAAAACATTGGTTAAATAGTTGATATCCCTCATGATTGTTAAAACTGCAAAAAGGTAAACTAAGGACGCTGACGAGATGTCATAGCGGCCTCGTAATCAATACAGACCCATTCTAATAGTTTGATGATTATAAAAGTATTTTAAACTCCTAATAAAATAGTTTGAAATTAATAAAAAGTCTTAAAAAGTAATTTGTAGATTTCAGATTTGAACTTGAGTCTGAATAACAAATTCTTATTTTATTAGTAATTCTTTTTAATCTAATATAATATTTTATGTCAATAAGGAATCATACCAGTGGTTACGATGTGATTTTTTAAATTTAATAAAAATATTTTTTAATAGAAGTTCATAATTCTGATTAACACAATTCTGATTAATGTAATATAAAGTTTCATGTTAATAAAAAAAGGGATCCATATCAGTGGTTACGATTTAATTTTTTAGTGGGTGCTAGTTTTGTAATTGAATCGCAAAAGAATGAGATGTTTTCACTGGCACTATTCAAAATGTTTTTAAAATTTAATGAAAATATGTTGATGTCTAAAGATCTATAGAAAACTGTAGTGTTTAATGTTGTCTGTTATTCAAATTAAGCCATCATTTAACTTATCACAATCTCATATAAAATATTAAATGTTGAACTTGAAACATGATTCTTAAATGGTAAAACCTTTACCATCTTCCACCCGGCCAAATGAACAATAAATTCAAAAACTCTTTAAGAAACAAGAAACCGTACATCATCAGACCACCAGAGTTTGAACATTTGAACAAAATTTATACGGTAATTTAAGTCGTTTTTTAATTCGTAAAACCAATTTCATCAAACCAAAATAAAATTCATTGGAATTAAATGAACGGTTTCTACCTGAAGAAAAAACGACACATAAGCAAATTGTGTTTGAAACAAAAATAATAAAAGAAAAATTTATATTGATGAGTGAACACATGTTGAAAAAGCGGCATAAATTAAAGATTTTTGTTAAACAATTTTCTAAAATAAATTATCTAATCGAATTTTATGCTTCATTTAATCGAAAGCTGACTATTCTTTGTCGAACAAAACAACTTATTCGTATTAAGGCTGAAAAATATTAACAGCAGCAATTAAAGTTTTCGAAATGAGGAAAATATATTTTTCAAATTTGGTTTTTTTTCATTACTTGTCATAAATATGTGCAAGGGGAAATTATTAATTTTTAATAGAAAATTTGTCTTAAACCTGAATAAATTTAATTACTGAAAATTTCTCAATCTTTTACTAAATAAATGTCTAAGGATAGCGGCCCGATTCCTGACATTTCATAATTTGACAGTCAATTTACTTCCTAACCTCAAATTTGCCCACCCTGTATATTCCTCATAGGGTCGTACAGTAATATGGTGGAGACTACATACGGAATGGCAGACCTATAAATATCATTTCATTGTTTCTTATGAAGGGTATAGTATTTGATTTTAATAAAAATAGTACAGAATAAACTTGGAAAAAAGTTTTAATTAAAACCAAACCGCTAAATATTCCTAGGAATTTTAAATATTGTGTAAATATGAATAAAACATTTATCTAAGCTAAAATATTTTATTAAAAATTAATTTGCCAAGTTTTTTTTTCATAAAATTTCAAACAATTTCATAAAAAACTGTGTATTTACGCTTTTATTGATAACCGGCCTTAAGGTCTTGTAATAACTTTTGTATACCCTTCACAAAAAAGTGGGAGGGTATATATAGGTTTGTCATTCCATGTGTAATTTCAGTCCCTTCTCGGACTGATGGATTGGAAATGAACTTAAATAGAGTATTACTGAAATTCAGAAAAATCCGAAATACGGTTCCAGAACTGGGAAGCTTACACCTATTTGTAAGCGCAAAATTAAATAACAAAAACCAAATACTTTTTGTTTTTTTGTTAATTAAATCTCTAAAAAAATATAAAAAATTTCCAGGGATTGGAAATTGCCTAATTTTTTTTTGTTCGGTACATACGAATAGAAGTAAGCTCTTTTTTTTTTGCTAATAAAAACTATTTTAGAATTTAGGAAATATAAAATTGGTATTAAAATTTAAAAAAAATTTTAATTTCGATTCCAGGGTTGGACAACTGCAATATTTTGTAGTACAGTAAAGTGACCAAAATTGTTGAAAATTTTAAGTTTTTCTTAAATAAAATTATTTTATACCTCAGGGTTCGGAAGTTCAAATTTTTTAGTACATAAAAGCAGTCATATAACTTTTTAATTTTGGTTTTTACAGTCAATTAAACCTATTTTATACTTCAGGAAGAATTATGTTCGTGTAATAAATAAATAAAATTAAAAGTTCTATTCCAGAGTTCGAAAATCGAAATATGTTTGTTATATAAAAATACAATATTAGATCCTAATTTAGTTTTTTTAGTGAACTAAACATATATTAAATTGGTACTGAAAACTATAAAATTGGATATTCGATTCCAGAGTTGGAAAATCTAAATAGTTTTTGTAAATAAAAGTAGCTATAAAGGTTCCCAATTTTGGTTTTTTTTAGTGAACTTACATATTTTATACATCAGTAAAAATTAAATTGTTATTAAAAATCAAAAACATTAAAAATGCGATTCTGAGTTTGAAAAATCAAAATTTTTTCGTACATGTAAAAGTTCCTAAGTTTTCTTAAATTTTTTTTTTTGTTACATGAAACGATTTTTATACTTCAAGAAGAATTACATTCGTGTAAAAAACCAAAAAATTAAAAATTCGATTCCAGGGTTGGAAAATCGAAATTTTTTGGTAAATACAAGTAACCAAATAAGTTCCTTATTTTTGTTTTTTTGGTTAATAAAATCTATTTTTGGTTTTAGAAAGAAAGGAGAAATACATTTGTGAAGGGTATGTAAGATTCGGCATAGACGAATATAGTACTTTTACTTGTATTTTTTTTGCATTTTGCAGCTGTTTATGTAGGGTTGATTATTTGGGTTTATGAAAAATTTTTAATAACGAGATGTTATGAAAAAGTTTTATATATTTACTATATCGTCAGCTAATAGGTAAACGTATTAAGTCACATCACAGAAGCAGAAAATAACTCAACTCCGACTTAAACTGGAAAATTTCTAATAATTGGTTATGTTAATCTGGTCACCTTGGCCAGATTGCATTGCTAGAACGTTGTTATTAATTTGTTTGTGTTGCACAATGCAATTAAAATTTTACTTAGAGCCGCTTTCGTTTGTGCAGCATATTTCATACCATTAAATGCTGCCATTTCTATTTGGGTGCGAGCATTTATTATTTTGTTTAATGGAAATTAGAAATTACAATTCCAAACCAGCACACAATACACAGTCTCACATTTATTGAATTACTCACATCGAAATCAATTTTGTACAAAAATGATATTCAACAATATGTGCTCGAGATATGCATATAGATTGGTTTCGAATAAATGCATATTCAAATTACACGAGCACACACATTCAGTTGTTTTTACGCCACCTTTTTACAAGTTTTAAAGTGTAGATTTTTTTTTAAATTCAAACAAAATTTGATGCACCAAAAGTGCTGCGGGCAAAAGTAATTAAAAAAATCCTACAATTGTATAATATTTTGTATTTTTTCTTTATTATCGTTAAAAAAAAGAAGAAGAAAAAGGGCAAACCGAAAAATTCAATTTCGATTTTAGTTGCAAACTTTTCTTTTTGTTGTTTTATTTTTAAGCCTTGGTTATACAAAATGTGCAGTTGTATGTGAGTAAACACCGTAATACGTATGAATGGTTTTGTGTTTATTAAAGAGAAAGTATATTTTTGTAGCAGTTTTTAATTTTTTTTTTGCCAGAATTGCTCAGTGTTTGAGTAAAGGTCATAAAGTTTCCGTTTGTAACTAAAAGGTATTATACCCCTTTGGATTATATTTGCTCATAGCTGTAGAGAAAATACTAGGAAAACCTTTAAAAGTTTGTTTCACTATTCCCGAAATAATAGTCGTTTATTTTAGCAAAACTATGTGTAGTTGTGTGTGTGTGTGTGTATGTGAGTGCTTGTGTAGTGGTATTAGTAATAAAATAGGAACTTGTACTGGAACTTGTTGGTACAGAATAAACAAACTGTTTTTCTATGTTCATTATGAACAGTGTTTTACTATTTTTATATCATTTTACCGGTGAAATGGTATAGGGCATTAAGTTTGTAAAGTCCTGTGCAACATTAAGATTCTTAACGTTTAAAAGATGTTTGATTCTTAACATTTAACAAGATACTATGAAGGGGAGGGTCCTTTGTTCGACTCCGCTCTCAGTCATGAATATTGTGTCGAATTCTTTTGTATTAGATGTTGTTATTCGGTGTAAGTGATGAGGGCCTAGCATTGAACATATGTAATTGCAACGATTGACACTATCAAGTACTGAAGAGCAGAGGAATAGCAGCCTCCTTGGTCGGCCCTGTAGCAAAAAATTAGCCGGCCAAGTTTTGCTTTTAAATTGATTTCCGAAGGTGAGCAGCGTTAGTATTTCAAGATGTTCAATTATGGATTTTTGCAAATTCAGAGAATATTTTGCTTTTTATTCTCCAAAATCCGGACTGTTTCGTTATGCACCTGGAACAGAACTAATATACATACATATATACTTTACGACGTCGCATATCAATATTGTGGAAATTACACCCGGCATGATAAACTTCTGTATAACCTTTTACCATTTTTAGTGATATATAAAAGCATGATTAGAAGTGCTAAAATCTTTACAGTTAGAAATATTGGTACAAGATATGTATTAGAACACTTAGCGATTAATGAAAGTAGTTATATTAATATTTTTATTATTAAGTCTGTAATTATAAATGAATGAAATAAGAGTTTGCAAACGGACAAAATATAAGACTATAAAATCTAAAATGTGTTTAAAAAAATGTTCATTAATTGAAATTCTTTAGTTGCATACTTGATTCCAAACATCAGTTGTATTTAGTGCCCCAGTCTTCAGGAATATGAGTAAAAGGTATTTTAACTTATTTAAGAAAATTTATTTAATTTCACTTAGATTGTAGCATGACTTTTAATACATATTGACTACCTTTTTGCATCTTTACATACAAATATTTTATGTACAAATAGTTGTTGTATAAAAACACAAAATTAAAACAGAAAAAAAGGAAGCGAAAATGAAATTTTATTAACAAAAAATATAATAAACAAATAAGTAAAGGTTACAAAACTCTTTATTTTGCTTACGCTGCACATAAAAATTGCATTTTGTGTTATTTGAAGCAAATTAAAATTAAAATAGAAACTGAAAAGCGAAAAAAAGGACCAAGTGCATGGAACAAAAATACGCAAACATAATATTGTTAGCCTTGAATTCTTAAATAAGTGAAGCATAAATGGTCTTTAAATGCCATTCATTGGAAATCTCTTACTAGACTTGGCTAACGAGCACAGACTGTTTATGAGACTGCAGTCATTATAATAAGTTTTATGTATCCAAAACGGGCAAAACGAAAAACCGAAAGCTGCAAAAGTTTCAGGAACTTTTTCTAAATATTGCAATTCTTCCCGGTGTTTATGTTGCATATCTATCGTTTATTTTTGCTCTTAGTTGTATATTTCACTACAAACTGGCGCTCCAAGTCTACAATACCTGTAGCAACAACAAAATAGGAAAAAGAAAAGTCAGAAAGGATTTTTACTTTGTGTAAACATAAAAATGCATCTAAAGTTTTTGCTGTCGCTTATGGATATAAAGCCGATGCTGCTACAGCAATTGCATTAAAAACAAACGGAAACGGAAACATAAAACGTAATCTTAATAACGTAGAGAAAAAAGTACAATCCAGCATGAGCAGCATGAAACGTAACTAAAATAAATACAAATTACTAGCCAAGTCCAAAAAGAAAAAAACAAGAAACGAAAATTAGTAACAAAATGTTAACCTAAAAGACTTTTAGATCCCACAGGAAAATAAAGCAGTTTTAAAATTTTTATGCACTCTTTAGAAGACATTTCCGCATTAAATTTAGATCTCAGGTACCGTTTAGCTACCAATTGCATGATCTTTACCATTTTTTTTTATAATTTTAAGAGCTAAGGGCAAAAGCAATTGGGGAGGATTTAATTTCTCTTAAATATTTGAACAGTAGGAATGGCATTAAAATCGGAAAGAGACTTTCATTAATGAAGCCATTTGTTTTTTTTTAATCTTGACTATCGTTCTTTCGATCGTTGAATATAATTGTTAAATATTTTCTTTTTATTTTGTTGAACAACGCCAAAGGACGTTTTACCTCTACAATTGTTTGAACAACCGCATTTGGTTTTGTTTTTACATACACAAATCGCTTCGTGCACGAGAGGTACTTATAAGAAAATTAATTTTGACAGTACGATGCATGATCTTCAAGTATTAGTGCAAAATATGATGCACTCAAACGGTCAAGATGATCCCCACTACATGCACTTTTATTTTATTATAATATTTTTGTGTGATACTTTTTACAATCTCCGTGTAACGCACGGAAATATCCCTCTAAGACACCATAAAGTATGTATATTTCTGATCAGTGGTGAAATCTAAGACGATCTGGCCACGTCCGTCTGTGGAAATCGCGATTTAGTTCAAACGAAAAGCGTCAGGCTCTTTAAATTTGGTACAAATATATCTTGAAGTATAGCATAGTTTAAGTTTGTGAATGGGCTAAATCGGGCAAGAGGGAAAAAAGTTCCCCTAAGAAGGTTTAGTTCCTCTAAAAAATAACATAATTTCTAAAGTTATTTTTCTAGTTTTGCTAGGCAAATGATATATTTTTATATTAAAGAAGGTCCAATCCATTAAACTTGGAGCCATAAAATAAAATAAAAATTAATTTTTGGACCCAGCCCCCTTTAAAGGGCGGTATTATATGTAAACATTTATTATATTATAGTATATGTAAAAATAGTGTAAAATTTTAACAAATTGTTTTACTTAAGCCTACATTCCTTAAAAATAACACTTTTAAACTTTTATGAAGAAGGTGAGGCGTAGCCTGGTACTACTCTCCCCTACCCTCTCCTCCCCCTTTGCTTCCTAAATGACCCTAAAAAATATATAAAAAATAAATTTTACTTTTAATTATCCCAAAATTTTTTTTTGTGTTTAATGGCAAAGGTGAAATGTCTCCCCCACGGCCCTTTTCAGAGGGACCAAGACAAAATACAGTTTTAATTACCCTCCAAAAAGAATGCAACCCCATAAAGTAGATATATTCTTGATCAGTGATGAAGTCTAAGAGGATCTAGCAATGCCCATACGTCTGTATATCGAAAACACGATATATGTAGTCTATTATTGAAACCCGCACCCCCCTTTAGTGGGCGTTAAAGATACATATTATATGAAAAAATAGTGTAAATATAAAACATAAACCTAGGTTTATTAAAAATTTAATATATAAACTTTTACGACGAAGGTGATATATTTGCTGATCTTCTCCTGCCCTACCCCGCCTTGTCCCCTAAATGACCTTATCAAAAAAAAATTTTTTTCTACACTTAAGTACCCCGAAAATTTAGTTCTTAAGTTTTTACGACTTAGGTGAGATGTCTCCCCACGGCCTTTCTCGGAGTGACTCTGTAAAGAGTTTCAAAATTAGGCACAGAAATATCTTAATGGAACTCCGACCCAGCAGGCTAAATATTCTTAACTTACCACAGTTCCTTTTTTGGCACATTGATATAAAATATTAATACCTAAATTGTTTTCATGCTGATGAAATGGTGTCTCAGCCATGCTCCTCCCAAAACATTGGAAACGACCGTATTAAAATAATTTTTTTTCTTTGTTTTTACTAAAGCCAAATAGCATAAAAATTTAAATTTTAATAGGAATAAAGATAGAGTTTTTATGTACTAAATATTTGGAGGGTATTTAAGATTCGACTCGGTTGAATATAAAGTTTTTACTTGTTTAAGCTTGGACTGCCACTCAAAAAATTAATTCTAATGACCCAAACTTTGGTGCCAGAACCATGAAATGGTACAGAAAGATGAGATGATAGAGAGAGAGAGAGATATTTCCAGTTTACGCCCGAATATTATAATTATTAACAAATTTTCATTGAATTTCATTTAATTCATTATAATTAATAAAATTTAAATCTTTGCCATGAAATATTTTGCTATAGTTATTATAAAATTGTCCAACTGTAGGGCAGGTTATCATTTACTTAGAAAGCATTACAAATACATGCAAATTATATATCTTTGTAATTATAAATACGATTCAAGTGATCTAAATATATATACAAAATAAATATATTGTTTTATAGAGAATTTTCATGGTAAATAAAATACACCTGCACTTGCAAAACATCTAATGAAAATGCTTACAAAAGCTCGTTCCTCAATCCCTGAAACAGGACACCATCCAAAGCCAGCGCCATGAACACTGAATGCAAATGGATTCAATTGCACTCAATGAAAATTATAGTGTGAGATGCTTAAAATAAGCAAAAACAAAAGCAAAAAGAAAAAAAATACTTTTATTACTTTCATTACAACAAATAATTCTGTTTCTTTTCTACAAAAATGCAATAAATTAAAAGCAAAATTTTCTGGCAATAAAACGAATAGAACCAAAATAATGAAACGCAGTGCATCGTATTACCCTTTTGAGTTTTTTGCAAGTCAGGTCATTGCAAAATTGAGAAAAAAAAGAATATATATTTTTTATAATAACACATTTTTTTCTACATTTGTTTAACATTTTATTTTGTATTATTATTTTGTATTTTTAACCTTGGATTTAGGAGGGATGCAAATAAAATAAAACAAATATAATGAGAGGATTTTGAAATGTTATTAAAATTTGCAAATGATGAAAAATGCATAAAGCGTTAATGTTGCTTTTGCTACATGAAGTTGGAATATTATTGTTAATTTTTTTTGTGTGTTATTTTTCAGCAAAAACATAAAAAAATGTAAAACAGATTTAGTGTGAGTTAATGTTGCAAATAAATTTCCATTTGTTTTAAATTCAGATTTAAAATTAAATCTTATACATGAATAATGCATTAAGTTGGCTGCAGCACTTATACTTTCAAATGGTTTGTAAGGGCAGGCCTTTCGGTAAATGGTTGTGCTCTGGCAAGAGGCAGGAGTACCACCATGTTATTTTTTATATTATTAAAATCAATTTAAATAGCTTTTATGCCTAAATAGTTTTTAGGAAATACAACTCTGTTTTTGTCTGTAACAAATTTTACATGTTGCCAACTTAGAAGAATAGAAAGGAAATTGCGCCACATTCTCATTTTATGTTTGAAAAGCACTACTTCACTTTGTACACGTACTGCTTTAATTTCAAAATATGTATACAAAAAAAATTTAAAATATTTTATATTTTAGTGCGCATTTTAAAATGTCTTAATTTTTCATAGAAACAAAAAAAAACTGTTGTACAGTTTGTCAATGAAGTGTGTATAGAAAGTAGAGAAAGTAAATTAACATATATGTACTCGTACATCCATTTCTATGGCAAATTAACTTTTTTTAAACAAATTGGCTAGACTACTTGCGTCTTAAAGCCTGAACTTAATCACCTCTATTATGAATACTTTTTCCCTCAAAATTTTTCACTTTTCCTTACATTTGCAATCGTGAAAAAATTCTACGAAAATGATTTAATACTACAATTAAATTCCCTTTCAAATTTATTTATTGATGGTTAAACAAAGTCTATATGCATTTTATTGGTGATTTACCAAATCATCAGTAGACTTTAACCACAGTTTTGAAAATTTAAAAACCCCTTATCTTATGCACATACTTCTGAAAACCATCTGAGAATTCACAATCAAATCAAAATACAGTTAAAACTTGATAATCCGGTCAACGCTAATACGGATTATTCGGTAAACCGGACGTCGCACAGTGGGACAACTGCGGCAAAAAATAGAAGGAGTCAATGTAGAGCTCTGAAATTTTGCACAGGTTATTTTTAAGACAATTCCAGTAAAAAAAAAAAAAATTAAGAAAATCCGCCCACTTTCACGCCCACCTCCCATACAATCGAAAGTTGTAAAATGCCGTATTGTCCGTAATACTTTAGGTATAACTTTCAATTTTGGTACACTTGAATGTTATACTACTACAAACATTATCGGAAAAAAATTTTGAACATCGGCCCACTTTTACCCCCTCTCCCCCAATGCCCCCATCCATACAACCTCATAAAAAGTGACATATTTTCTAATATATTTTAGATTCAACCTTCAAATTGGATATTATTGTAATTTACAATAACCCGCCCACTATTACCCCCGCCCACTATTACCCCCGCCCACTTTTACCCCCACCTCCCACTAAAATGCATTAAAAAAGAACCATTTTTGTTAATGTTTTTTTTTCATTCTATCAATAATTTTTTAACATCATCATGGTATTCTAATTTTTTCAATTTCATTTTCATTCTAAATGAATTTATATAAGGATCTGATGATATTTGCAAATAGTGCATTACGTCTTCATTCGTAGAAATACGTGAATTTTTACGAGAATGGAATAGCCTGCAGTTTCTATACTCCTTATTCATTGCTTCTTGCGCTTCTTCGGATAACATTCCTGTAGCAAAAAAAAGTTAATATTAAAAAAAATTAAAAAAAATACTTTCAAAAATAAAAATTGCAAACAAACCTATTGGCAATATAGCCTCAGATACTATTTTGCTGCCGTGAATGAGAACTTTATGGACAGTGATAGGCATGTAATACCAGCCATAATGCTCTACATACAATTTTGCAGTGTCCATACAATACGTATGGAATTTACCAACATCTATATTTTTGCTAGTATTTATAGTATTTAATATAATTTTAAAGCGGTGAATTAAGTCTACATTTACACCAGTTATGTCAGCGGTTATTTGTGGATTTTCAAAAAATCTTCTAGAGACATTACCATCATTGGTTGTTCCCATGCCTTGTTTCACCACATCGACATTTAAGCCCAGAACTAATTTGAATTTTTTTTGTATTTCTGTTTTAACAGCTTCTTTCTGTTCTTTTGTGTCTTTATTTGTCCTCCACGCTTTAAAACTTTTATTATAACTGATATGTAATATACATTCCATGAATTTTATTCGAGCATGTAGCGGCGAAATTGCAAATTTTAATGCTTCAGCTGAATTTGCTCTCAAGATAACTGCATCCAAATTATTCATTTCAGTAGGTTTTGCTCCACATATGAAACAAGCAGCCATTGAGGAATTCTTACTGACTATTGTTGCCACTTTTCCGTCAATCATCGTCATAGTTAAACTATGAGATATCGCAAACTTCTTGTTGAAAATTTCGAATTCTGTCCTTTTTAAATTTTGAATTTCTGTATTGACACGTTTCACTTCATTGTTAATAACATCTGCTGTTTCTTTCACAAATTCAAATTTCACAGGCCTACAAAGTCTTGTTGAAGATGGTTCTGAATTTGTCCAACACAAATAAGAATCATTGTAAAGATCTGTTAACTTTAATGGAACAAGAGATGTTAAAAACATATTTTTGTCAGAAGCATTTTCATCGGTAAAACACTGATGATATTCACTATGCCCTGATGATCCATCACACCCCCATTTACTTATTAAATTCAACTCATTTGGAATCTCATCAATCTCACTTTTTGTTTTTGTTTGAAAAATTCTTGAAACAGTGTGATCAAGTAATTCTTGTAATCCAACACTGCTAAAACGCTCATCAACTTTAATATTTGCAGGATAGCATTTTTTTTTTGCTTCTAATATCTTGCTATAGTGTGGGTATATATCACAACCAATTTCTTTTGCAGAGCTTCTTAAAACATCATATTGATGTTTTGATAATGAAGCATCAATTATAAGGCTGAGTGCTTTCTCTGGTGTAAATGATTTCAATTGTTCACTCTTTTCACATTTTTTAGCAGCAGACACTATCAATTCTTTTGGAAGACTTTCGCATAATTGAGATATTTTAATTCTCTTAGACCTTTCTTGGCTTTCTTCGAAAGCTTTTGCAGGTCGTCCACGCTTAACGGAATGTGAAGTGCCTGGTTGTTCATCATCCAAAGTTTCGTCACACATGGTGTAAAGGTGTGTAAGCCATTCTTTATTATCAGACAAAAATTTACTTTTTATGCGCCCAGATTTGTTCCATCTTGATTTTAATGTTGGTATAAAATATTTTCTTAAAAAAACACGAAATTTTTCAATAACAAAGTCTGGCATTTTGTTGAATTTTGTTGATATGACACCAACAACAACATCAATATTTTTATTACTATCGCTCCAAATATCATAAATTGAACTATAAGAAATTGTTAAATTTTCCATGATCTTGTAAATTTTTTTAACACTATATAAATTTGTATAAATTTACACTCTCGAAGAGATTGTGAATTAAATATATAATCGAAATTAACGTTTGTTAATTAATAATATTTAAAAAACAGAAACAATGTAATATTATTTTACAGTTTGTTTTTAAGAAGTTTGTAAGCACAAAATAAAATGTCAAATAAGTTCAAAATATGTAAAGAAAATAAGTATGTAAATAAAATAAAAAATAAACAATAAGTCAATAGTTGTAAACAATTACAAAAAAAGAAGTAAAAAGTTGAAAATATGCAATTGCATGCTATTGCATGTTAACATACGTATAGCGACAGAATGTGCGCGTTGCGTTTTTTTGTAGTTTTTTGTATGTTTAAAGTACTTTTGCAAACTTTTGCTATACTTTCTATACTTCAGCTGAAAGCTGAGACTTCAACCTTTCATTTGATATAAGTATGCACCCAAGGCGTGGGCCTGCTCTATATTTCCCAGTCCATTGAAAATGCAAAATGATCAATTTTTACGCCACAATTCTGTTATTAAAAAAAATTTTTTAAAAAAATTAAAAAAAAAAAATTTTTTTATCTACTTATTCTACAATAACTAAATTAATTAAAAAAATACTTTAAAGTTTTAGTTATTATGTATTTGTTTATTAATAAGCTTTTGAATATTACATATTGAACTAACATATTTCAAGCGCGTTGGCATACCTCAACTTTGACTTGCTCTAGGCGAAAAAGTAATGAAGTTATGAGGCTGAAATTTCAGGGAATTGTTACTCATTTACCTGTTAATATACTGTGAAAATTTCATCCAAATCGGACGACACGAAAAAAAACATTTTTTGCCGCTGCTACTATAGGGCTGTCTCACTGTGCGTCGTTGTTCATAATATTGTGTACTCTATAATTCGGATTGATTGCAGTTTTATAATCCGGATTGTACACAAAATATTGTGAAGTGCTACTCTCTATTAATTGTTACTCCAAAAACATATTTTAACCAGGGACCGGAAATAAGAGTTATTTTTAAATTTTTGAAGAAATAAATCATACATAAATGAACATCGTAGAAAACTTTTAATTACACCATCATGATTTTTAGGCGAAATGCATCCAACATATTGCATGATTTTTAAATTTTTGATTTTTATTTTAACAATCAAAAGTAAGAGTTATTTTTGATATTTATTATTTTAAATGAAAAATAAGAGTTATTTTTGATTTTTATTATTTGAAATGAAAAATAAAAGTTATTTTTGATTTTTATATTTTTAAATGAAAAATAAAAGTTATATTTGATTTTTATATTTTTAAATGAAAAATAAAAGTTATTTTTGATTTTTATATTTTTATATCAATAATAAAAATCAATTCAAAACTCTTATTTCTTTGTTGATGCCGTATGTATTATAATATGCTGCTTCATTCAAATTTCTATATGAATATAATATATTATGTGACTTATCCATTATCAGCTATAAAAACATGAATGCATAGAAATAGCTTCTAAGTTTTGGCTGCCATTCAAGTCAGTGTTAAGAGGTCGTTTTCAGGTGTTCAATTTTACCATCATAATTGATTTTGAATGTTCCTCAGATAAATTATATCTCAAATCTCCCAATATTAATCTGATTGCTGAAAATGACCTTTCTACACTGACTTGAGTGGCAGGTACAGAATGAACAATTAAAGCTAATTTTCGAAGCCATGGAAACACAAACATATTACCTATGTCACGAATTTTGAATTGATTTTTATTATTGATATAAAAATATAAAAATCAAAAACAACTTTTATTATTGATATAAAAATATAAAAATCAAAAATAACTTTTATTTTTCATTTAAAAATATAAAAATCAAAAATAACTTTTATTTTTCATTTCAAATAATAAAAATCAAATATAACTCATATTTTCTATCTAAAAATATAAAAATCAAAAATAACTCTTATTTCTTGATTTTTTTGATAAAAGTCATAACAGTTACGGTCCCTGATTTTAACTCTTTTCTGCTGCAATAGCAAACTATTTTCTATGGTTTATTTTTTCCTAAAACATAGAAAAGTACTGTTGTATTTATGTGGAACAATTTTTTCTTCTTTTGAAGTTCAGTGTTTGTGCAAAATGCCTTCAATTTTTTGTTCTTTTTAAATGTTATTATTTTTATGTATGTATTTATATATAGCATTTTTAAGGCAAAACATTTGTTAAATTTTCATTCGGTAATATGGATAATTTGATAGTCCGGATCATCGTCTGTAATCAATTACCCGAATAATCAAGTTTTTACTGTAGTCATTTTCCATCCGTGATTATACTAGTTGCTGATGTAATAGATACTACTATGACGCTATAAGTGCATACCATTCTCAAACACCAAGTATGATCGTCTAAGAGCCGCTTTACAACTCCAAAGAACTTATTGTCATTGCCATATATGTATGTACATAAGTGTGTGGTGTGTTTGTAAGCGCACCCAAAGTATTTAGCGTAAATCTTTTATTGGATTAAAAGTTCTTTAAATTATGTATGTTACTAGGTGTTTTTGTTGTGTCATATAAATCATAGTTGCATCATACAGGTTGTAAGTCATTTCCATTTTATTACTGTTTGTTTTAAAATTGGTGGGGTAAAGGGTGAAGTAACCAAACCAAATTGCTACATATATACATACATGCATACAAACATACATACATAATTACATATGGGTATACATATTCACAACTTGAGAATTTATCTCAGTTAAGCCTATGCATACTCGTATGTGTGTGTTATAAATCCATAAATATTTGTGTACATACTCTAAAAATTTTGTTTGAATTCGTGGTTATATTGCAATTATTCTAATTCTCAGTGTCACTCTTTTATATAAAAAAAACTCTCCCACTAACGGTATTTGCAACAACAACTACACATTTGCTTTGATTTTCTTTTTCGTCAAGTCCAATTCCCTTTTATTGTTTGTACTAAATGTAAGTATGCCAATACATGTACGTACATACATGGTCGTAGTTGCGAATTTACTTCAGTTTTATTAAGTGGCCGGTGCGTGCGTGTTGTCTTGTGGTGTAATTAGTAAAATAATTAGTGAATAAAATAGTGAAAATGAAAGTTAATTATTTTTATGAAGAATAGTGAAAGTGTTTAGCAAAAATTTAAATAATTATAGAAATTAATTAGTAAAAGCTTTGGAAGTATTAAATATGTGCAATAATGAGCAGTAACGAACGCACATCTATAGGAAACAACTGTAAGTATGTACATATGTGTGTATGTATGTTCGGAATCTTCTGGTACCTATTTAATGAAAATTGCTTGGATTATGTTACCTTTTATGATTAAAGATTAATACAAAATAGATATACATGTGTCTATACATATATATGTATATATATATATATATATATATATATATACATATATATATATATATATATATATATATATATATATATATATTTATATATGTATATAAATATGTATATAAAAACCATATCTATATACATAATAAGCATTGCTGAATGCATTTCTGATTTTGTTCAATTCTTTTTGACCTTTCAAGGTTAAACATAAATTTGTGTATTTATTTCATCATGGATCTGTAGAAATTATTTCTATGTCTCAATGCAAAAAAAAACGAGGTTTTGTGTTTGTCAAGTAAAGGGTGAGAGAGAGACAGAAAAAGCGGCGAGTGTCTAACAGTTTTAAAATACATAGGTTTGATGAAAAGTTCTTGTAAAAAACGAGCGAATGAACGAGTTCGTTACAAGTCTAGGGCCTATCAACGAATATATTAAGTGCAAGTGTACTTAATTACTCGTATGGCTACATAAAGAGTGAATAAGTGAGAGACATTTGATGCGACACCTGCATAACCATAAGTAGATTACTGTATGCGTCTTCATACTTGAATTGAACCCAAAGCAACAAAAGACAACACGTTTTTGTCTGTTAAATCGAAGACACTTGTTTGATGCTGACCTTGTTTGATGCTTTACGCTTTTTTTTTGTTTGGTGTGGGTTGTGTCGGAACGGAACTAGTCAGAATTTTTGTCTTGTCACACAGAAAAATAAAAAATTGTGCAGCAAAAGCTGAAGTGCCTATTTTCTTTAATATTGTTATTATTGTTACTTAAGAGTTTTTAAGGAAATGCATCTCTTCTGTTTAATGTTTTTTTGTAATTGTTTATTTTTGTAATGGTTTTTTTTTTCTTGGATGGACTAAATTAAATTGGCAGCTGTACTAAATGTTACTATTTCCTTCTGCACCTTATATAACGAAAAAATAAAATTATATTATTACTACAATAATTACACTACCAAGCATTTGTCTTACAGTGGTTAAGCAAAGTAATATTGTTGATAAAATTGTTATAAAATTGTTTCAAGTATTGTTAAAACCATATTTTCTAAAGAAAATCATTTCTGTATTTTCAAAAAAAAAAGAAAGAAAATATGCAACATATTCAAAAACATCGTGTTGCATAAAAATATCTAACATGTCATGCACTTAACTTCAGTTGAGGCTAAAACAGTTTGCAAAAAAAAAAAATTGTTTGAAAAAAAGATTATTGTTCCTTAACAATTTTAATAATTTCTTTAATACGTTTTTGAAAAAGTTTTCTCCTCACTTTGCGCGGTTGTAGGTAATTTAAAATAAAAATTACAAAATGTCATAAGTGTTGATATTTTGAAGTTAAGGTTACTCCAGAAATAAATGACATTGGTGATCCCAGTGTAACTTATAAGTCAGAAAATCTTAATTCAGGTAGGCAGGTAAGCTTAAATACAAATTCGATGAACTTACATTGAAGATGCATCATGAAGCATCTTTTCTACAAAAAAGTGCAATATTTTTTGTACTTTGCAAAGAAAAATTACCATAAAAAAGAAATCGCCATTATATTTGCCAGAGTTTGTACAATATTAGACTTAAGACATTCGGAACACTTGGCTCTGTAAAATCTTGTTAGTTCTGGCAAACACTATTTAATTTTCATAGACGAAAGATGAAAAAAAAAAAACATTTGAAAACTTAAAAAAAAAAAAATAAAAAAAATTCGTTGGGTCTCTTTTTGAGAAAAATTAAGCCCACGATCACGCACGGTCATGAAACTCAAATTTATTTAACGCACGGCAAGATTCAAGGCGCTCACGAACGCATGATTTTTAATCACCTACTTTCACGCATGATGATTGTTACCGTGTGTGGATGCCTATTAAAAGTATGTATCTCCATAGCACATAGATTTGTCTGTATGTATGAATTAAGCGTGACACAAAAAAGTCAATCTCTAATTATAATTTCAATATTTCATTAACCTTCAGTTAACTTCATCAGGATATTTACTAGTTTTATATAAATTTTTCTGTTGTCAAAAATTTTTTATACTGAAAGCATAATATTATAATATAAAAATATATAAAAATATAAAATTTCCTGAAGAAGTTAAGCAATGGTTAACGAAATACTGAGAATATAAATTAATAAAAATTTATATGAAATAAAAAGAGAACTACAGTCTGAAGAAAATAGTTTAAACATTAAGAAGATGTTGGAAATTTAGAAAACAAATACTTTAAGCTCATTTGTAAAGTGGTATTCATTATAAAAAATAAAATAAAAGAACACATAACATCCACACGATTTTATTACTTGTTTATATTACTTGTCATTTCTAAGTGACAGGACTACAATTATTAAAGTCGATGTGTGTGAGTGAATCAGGCTTTAAAAAATTGCTCGTTTTCAAAGGATTTTGCTAAGTTTTATAGACAAGTTTTTGGACGCATAGAAATTTTTACTGTGACGCTTGTGGCTACCCGTTTTTCCTCTCTTGTAGTTCCAGCATTTCTATGAAAAATTTCATTTTGTCGTAAGATGGGCCCACATAATATTTTGAGGGCTTTACTATTATAGTTGTATAAGTATTAGTAATTTCTTTGCACAGTGGGAACTGTTTTTTCAGTCACATACCTTGAAGATTTTTTTTAGAAATTTATGGAGCTTTAATCTTATAGTTGTGAATATACCAATAATAATAATTGCTTTACCCCCCATATTTGGAATATATATATATATATATATATATATATATATATATATATATATATATATATATATATATATATATATATATATCAATTTCCCGCTCCTAAATAAGCCAGCTTCTAAATTTCAAAAACTATCGGCCTTCCTGCTGTTCCTATAATTGACATACACACAGTGAAGCAGAAACACACATTCCGTTCCATATGTGTATAGATAAGTACCAGTTGCGGCAAGGAATATTTACATTAAAGAAGTAATTATTGGATACATTTTAGTTTTATGTACTAAAAAAACTTATTCCAATTTGTTACTTTCTTCCAATTAATTAAATACTTCTCGTAACGTAAAAATACGTTACATTAACTGAACCTATAGTCAGCTGATTAAAATAGATAAAAACTAATGCATATTTTACAAAATCCTCACAGTTAAACTTTTCCAGTTTCCTTTCGCTACACACTGTCCCTGAGCTGCACTAAAGCAACGATATAAATTCTGCAATAATTTCAAAGCTCTTTAGTTTAATTTTTTTCCTGCCATGTACAAAGAAAACGATACACACGAGTGTTTTACACTGCGTATCTATTTACTTTTATGTATATTGTTTATTACAATTTTCCTTTTACTTACACTCCCACGCATCGTAAGCATAGAGCACTGACACTCTTGTAATAATTCCAAATGTTTATTAAAATGAGAAAAATTTATAGAGAATAGTTAAGTAGGAAAGAAAAAAGGCATAACTATAAAAATACAATTTCGGCCACACAAACATAATGTCTTATTTCACTCTAGAGCGCCTTCAAATTGACAAGGCCAACAAATTGCTTCTTCTGCTGCCCTTGTCTTTTGCTGCCGCATGTAACTTTCCTTAAGATTACAATGATTTTGTGCCGATGATGCTCCCCAGTATTAAGGATACTAAATACACAATAATATTGTGCTAAAGTGCTGGTAGCCGTTGTTACTTTTTTTTGCCAGTTTCTCAAATAGTTGTTGTACTTTACGCTTATCAATGTTTATTAGTACGTTTGTATGTATGTATGTGTTTTTGTTGCTATCATTAAGGAAAATGTTAAAACAAATGAAATTATTTTCGGGCTTTTCCTTGCTTATTGTTGCAACAGCCTTTGTCTTTAAATGACAATTTGATTTGAATAATGGTCAAGAGCTTGAGAATTTCGCTACAATCAAAACAAATAAATTTTTATTATTTTTATTCATAATTGCGTATGAAAATGAGTGTAATGCTATAAGGCTATTACAAATTTTTTTAACATAAACTTTCTCATTTTGTTAAATGGTATTTGTTGACTTTAAATATAGTAAACGTTATATAACATACGTTGATGTCCACAAATAAGTAGGCATGTCACAGACTTCCATCAGAACTGTTTTATTCCGTATTTGCAATTATGCTCAATATCTTTTTTTTAACACTCAGTTTGGCTTATGTTGTTTTCCTTTTTACAAAAAGTGCAATATATTTTGCAATTTTCCCAAAAAAAAAAAAAAAAAAAATTAATTCTTTGGCAAAAAGCAATTACGTAAATTATTAGAAACTTTTCCACCATTACTTAAGAAAAAAATGTTTGGCTTCAAATTGAGTTCAAATGGAAATTTTTCGAAAAAACAAGTAAAATCGTTGTATTCGACCGGGTCGAATCTTTAAAACCCTCCAAATATTTAGGAAATAAATTAAAAATGTTTAACCTGCTAGATCAGAGTTCCTTTAAAAAGACATTTCTGTGCCCGATTTCGAAACTCTATTTTCACAGGGTCACTCCGGAAAGGGCCGGGAGGAGACATATCACCTTCGTCCTATATACTAAAGGAGTAAATTTTTGGGGTAATTAAGAGCAGAAACAAAATTTTTTTAATAAAGTCATTTAGAGGGCAAAGAAGGGTGGAGGCTAGGTAGGGCAGGGTAACATGAGAGAACATCTTACCTTTATCGTAAAAGCTTAAATATGTAATTTGTAAGGAATGTAGGCTTAAGGAATGCAATTTGTTAAATATTTACAATATTTTTCCATGTAATATGTTACTTCAACGCCCATTAAAGGGGGCGGAGTCCGAAAATTGATTTCTCTGATGTTCTGGCTCCAAGTTTAACGCTTTGGATCTTCTTTGACATTAAAAATTAATCATTTGCTTTGTGGGTGCTGTTGGCTGAAGTAGTAGAACACGACACTATGAAGCGGAGGGTCGTGAGTTCGAGCCCGCGCTGAGTCATGAAATATTGTGTTGAATTCTTCTGATCAGCATTAGTTCATGGTTGTGTTAGTTGTTGCCAGCCTGTTTCAATGATGAAGGCATAGTCACTGGTCACTGAACATAATTGGCAGCGACTGACACCATCATGTACTAAAAAGCAGAGTAACAGCACTCACCTTCGTCGGCCTTGTAGCAAAAATTAGCCGGCGAAGTAAAAGGTTAAAATAGCTACAAAAAAAACAAAAACAAAAAAAACTGTCTATCTTCTCATCTTTCCTAATCTGTACCCTCAATACTATCCCCTCGTTTTCAGTTCTGGCGCAATGCATTGCATATATAGGGGTCATCCCCTGAGCGCTGGTCCTACTCCTAAAAAAAAAAAAAAAAACAAATTGAAGAAAAAAAATTAAAAATTATGTTGAATTAAGATTTATAGGCTAATTGTTCGAAAATATTTTGTTTTCAATTCAGAAAGACATGATAAATATTCCAAGGCACAAAGGAAAGTAAACATCAGTTTTTAGCTATTCAACTTACGCAGCACAGCAGAACAGCTGTTTTCGAAAGCCGCAACGCTTTCATCGTCAGTGCTCATGTGTATTGTGTTTGGCACCACAGGTGGCTTAATTGAATATGATAACAATTCATATTTAAACAAATTTTATTAGGAAATTGCATACGAGAACTGATGTTAACACATTTTTGTTTTAATATCCTTGTTGCCGTTTGATTATTTTCATCATTTCCCATTTTTCTGAATTTTTTGTTCCATTATACCTAAGCCAAACTTTCTTGGTTTGAATTCTTTTATACTTAAGTACATGTTAACGTTTTTCATTTTAATTGTTAGCTTAAGCCATAGTATAAATTTGTATGTAGTAAGTATTTTAACGAACATTCATATTGCAATATTAAATTGAATTAATATTTATAGGCTTATTGTTCGAAAATTTTTTGTTTTCAATCCAGAAAGACATGATAAATATTCCAAGGCGCAAAGGAAAGTCAACATCAGTTTTTAGTTATTCAACTTACAAATTATGTTGTTCTTTAGAGGTTGCTTTAGTTCTTCTTAGGGGAACTTTCTTCCCTCTGGCACGATTCAGCCCACTTATGAACTTGATCTGTAATATCCTTCAAAATTCATTTATAGCAAATTTTAAGAGGCTGCTTGTTTTCGTTTGGTCTGTATCGTGACTTCCACGGACGAAGGAACGGACGGACGGACGGAGATGCTAGATCGTCTTCGATTTTATCACTGATCAAGAATATATACACTTTATGGGGTCTTAGAGGGATCTTTCGCTGCGTTACACACGGAATGAAAAAACAAATGTAACCTCCTATTATTTTTTGGAAGGTATAAAAACAAATACGTGTTACATGTTTTTAGAAGAGAAAACGCCATTAGTTTTATTAAATATATTCTGCAACAATTGTAATACACGAAAAATAGCTATGCCAATTTAAATTCGAAGAAATTATTCTATTTTCATGTTCTAAAGCCAGTGAACTGGCTGAATGTTACAAGATTTGTCCGACGTATATTTTCCTCTTTTAGCCTTATAGGACACATACATACGATTAAACGTGTATAGATATCTTGTAATAGCCATCAGTAAAGATTCATTAAGAACAGGCATGCTGACACTTGACATTAAATTACTTTTTTTTGTGATGATAAATAGATAGATTTCACCATTTAATAAACCTTTTAAATAAGAAAAGAAAAAAAAAACAAGTAAAAGTGCTATATTCGACTGTGCCGAATCTTAAATACCCTTCACAGATGTACTCCTTCTTTCTTTCTTGCTAAAACAGGAAGTAGGTTTAATTAAAAGATGTAACATAGTTTTACTTGACAAAACAATTTAAATTTTTAAACTTTTTGGACACTTTTATGTACCATAAAATATATTATTTGTTCAACCCTGGAGTCGAAATTTTGATTTTTTTAAATTTTAATACCAATTTTATTCTTCCTGAATTGTAAAATAGTTTTAATTAGCAAAAACAACAACGTCAATTGCCTATTTGGTTACTTTTATATATATCAATTTCCCAACCCTGGAAGCAAAATTTGAATAAAAAATTTTTTTTTTTGGCCAATGCAAATCTTCATGACGTATAAAGAGGTTTTGTAAAAGAAAAACTTAAAATATTTAACAATTCTAGTTACTACATGTACTACAAAATACGGAATGGGTAGAAAAAAAAATTTTAATTTTCCATCGCTGGAAATTTTTTTTTAGTTATTTAGCTTTTAATAGAGCATTGAGGCTTCCCAAAGCACGAAATAGGTTTAATTTACAAACATTAAAAAAAATAATTGATTTTTGGTATAAATTTTGCGTCGAGAAATAGGTGTAAGCTTCCCAGCTCTGGAACCATACTTCGGATCTTTCAGTAGCACTCTATTTAAGTTCATTTCCAATCCAACGGTCCAAGAACGAAGTCTCTAGCTCTTCTGGGGGCTTGGGAAAACCGTACCGGCGGACGGACAGACGGACATCGCTCAATCGTCATCGCTATTAATAAGGATCCAGAATATATATACTCTATGGGGTCCCATGTGCATATCGAAGAAATTACACACGGAATGACAAACCTATATACATATACTCTTTCACTTTTTTGTGAAGGGTATAAAAATTATTGCAATTTGTGCTTATTAAAAGATATAATTACATTTTTAAGTCAACTCATCTTGATTTTCAGTTGATTTAAAAAAGTTTTAATAATTTTCAATTATTTTGTGTTTATTTATCAGGTACGTATGTGTTATTTACTAAACGATTTCGGAAACTTTTGTAGCACATGAGACTGCTGTTGGCTGAAGTAGTTATCACGAGAATATGAAGCTGAAAGTCCCGAATTCGATTCCACGCTAAGTCATGAATATTGTGTCAAATTCTTCTGATCAGCATTAGTTGGTTGTGTTAGTTGTTGTCGGCCTGTTGCAATGACGCAGGTATAGGACTGGTCACTCACTGCCATCGATTGGCGCTATTACGTACTAGGAGCAGGGTACCAGCCCCTTCCTTTGTCTGCTCTGTAGCAAAAATTAGCCGGCGAAGTAAAAGGTTGAAATAGCTAGAAAAAAATTCTCTATCTTCTCATCTTTCTTCACCTATCTTCTCAATACTCTCCCCTCCTTCCTAATTCGGGCGTAATGCACTGCATATGTAGGTGTCATCCTCCTCAGTGCTGGTCCAACTTTTTAATTATCCCTATTATGAATAATTTTTCCTTCGAAATTTTTCGCTTTTCCCTAAAATTGCAATCAAGAAAAAATTCCCGGTGGATGATTTCAAGCTAAAATCAAATTCCCCTTATCGTGAATGTTTTTTTGCGAGTTTTTTCACTTTTCCCTTTAATTTGTTCACTTAGTTTTTGGTAGGGAATAGAGTAGAAAATTTAGGTATTTTGTATTATAATTCGAATGTTAGAGTTTATTTTAGGGCAAGATCTGCTAAGAAGACACAAACTGATATTTTTGCAACAAATCAATAGCCTGCGTCTTGGTAAAATTGTATGCTCCAATTCTAAACATTAAGAATATTTTTAATTTGTTTTCTTCGGTTTCCAAAATGTATCCAAATTTTTTACTATTAAATATCTAGCCATATTTTAAAAAAAATTTTAATTATTACATAAATATAAATATTTGCAACTCAAATTTATTTGATTTATCATATTGTTTTCATCTTCTTGGCTTTCTTACATTCACTGAAAACTGATAGCGGGAATAGTTTCACGCGGGAAATTCACGATCTCATTTTTCCCTTCGAGTGGAATACAAATTTCAAGTGAAAAAAAATTCCACTTGTTATTCATTCCACTTGTTATGTTTTGTTTAGTTTTGGACATGGTGTTCCTGTGCCTGTGTGTGTCTTTCTTTATGGGAGTCGGTTTGTTTTACAAAAATTATAATTATTAATATGAAGGGAGGCCTGAATATGGAAACATAAGTTTAGTGAAACTTTAAAAATCTGTTAGTGGTGTTATAATCCTATTAGCAACAGCTTACACCTCGATTTCGAAGACGAAGTAGTCTGTCATCCAAGTCATGGGATCGAATTTTCTGATCCGCTTTATAGGGCGTGGATGTGCTATTTATTTTCGGCCAGTTTAGATAATGAGGGCATATGATCGCAATGATGCTGATTTTGCAGTTGCGCTTTTTTCCATAATAATTCCCATTGTTCCCAATTTAAATCTCCCCTCCTCCTCTATAATAAAAACAAAAAAAAAATGTTGCAATTCAAAGTAATGAATAAAACAGCACTGCATTTGCAATAGCGTGAAAAAAATCGTAATAAATCGGTATGTTTGTTTAAACCATAATTAAAAGTATTTTCCATGCTGCTGTACGTACACCCAGGATATGGTCAATGTTTTATTATCTGTTCGTTTTATAAAATGCCAGCAATTTTAAAAATAACTATTTTGCAAGGATGATGATAAATAAAAAAAAACCCTCTTCATTTCCTTTTGTTATTTAAAGTTCTTCTGAACGAAGTGCCATTTTTGGCACCATTGTCAACAAATACTAAGACGACACTTTGCTCGTATTTACAGCAACTGCTGAAAGGAAAACTTTTTTAATGAATTTCTTCTATGAATGGCGGCGCTTAAATCTAAAAATTCTTTCTTACTTATGTTTCCTCACTTGTTACGATATTCTTTTTTTTTTAATTTTATATTTTGTTGCTTTTTACAGTAAAATTTCTTAAAACTTCCATCTACTATTTTGCTTAAGTTGATGTTTCCAATTGACCTGATGTTGCCTCATTGGCTTCAGCTTGAATGTACTTTGTTGACGCTTCTCTACCATTTCGATGGAAGTCTATTCGTCTGTCCGCCGTGTCTGTTAAATTTTATTATAAACAAAACTTAATATATTTTTCAGTAGTTTCTAACTTGTATGGATGGTTCTTTTTGTGCACAACAATTCTACGACAGATAAATTTAGATGCTGGCTTTCCAGTCATGTCTTAAATGTGTGTCTGTGTACGTGTGTGTGAGTGTGTACAGCTTTGCGCAAAAGTGTGCCATGAAAAATGTGTGTTTCCGTGTATTTGTTTGTATGCATGTAGTTGTGCACAGTCTTGCAAGTTTCTGCTAATTACAAAGCTTCGAAGTCAAGTAATGCAGCCTTTGCCATCTGTAATAGCTTCTACCTAATTATTTTTCTTCTCCTCTTGACTAAATGTTACAAATTGTTAAGTCCCAAACAAAAAAGTGTTGCCGCAGTTGTTTTGTAAATCTTATGATAGCTGGAATTATTTTTAATTTGAACACATTTACAGAAGTATATAGAAGGAATTTAAAAATTTAAAACAGAATTTTTTTTTTATAGTTGTGAACTCCTTCACGAATTTAATCCACAAATTTAAATTAATATTATGAAGAATCAGAGCGGTAGAAAGGTCATATACAAAATTAAGTTATTATAAAATGGTTCACAAGCATATAAAACATTAGTTCTAGAGGCGGAAAACTATCGATGACACTACCCATAGTTATTTGTTTGTGACTACTGATTCTTTTATTTTACAATAGATTTTGAGGACAACCGATCTTTTGTAATCAGGTGAACAATGCTGCAAATTTTTTTTTCAATATTGGTCTACAAAATTTTTAAATTTACTAAACACTATTTATCGAGACTAGAGAAATTATTACGGTATTCAATATGTTTCATAACAATTGCCATGGAAGTTTCAATCGATGTCGAATGCCGTGCTAAAAAATATTATTTTTTGCAGTTTATGAGACGCAAAAAACTTTATCAATATCACGATAATATAGTAGATCGTTTTTATTTCAAATTTTGATAGTAGAGAATCGATATATCGATATATACTTTTAAAATATTGAAATATTTCGATAGTTGTTACTTAGAGGCTTTTTTTTTGTATCTTCCAAAAAAGAATTGGAGACATATTCACTTTGTTATTATATGTGTAACGCAGCGAAATATCCCTCTAAGACCCGGTAAAGTTTATATTTTATTGATCAGCGGAGAAATCTAAGACGATCTAGCCACTTCCGACTGTCCCTTTATCTGTGGAAATCAGGATACAATACAAACGAAAAGAGCCAAACCCATTGAATTTTGGTATAAATACATTTTGAAGGATAGCACAGGTTAAGTTCGTAAATAGGCTGAATCGGGCCAGAGGGAAAAAAGTTCCCCAAAGTAGTACTAAACCAACCTGTAAAAAACAGCATACTTTTTAAAGTTTTTTTTTGTGTAATTTTGTTAAGCAAGTGACAAATTTTTGTATCAAAGGAGGTTGAAAGCGTTTAACTTGCATCCAGAAAATCAGAAAAATTTATTTTTGTACCCCGCTCCCTTTAGTGGGCGTTGAAGTTACATATAATATAGAAAAATAGTGTAAATATTTAACATATTGTATTACTTAAGCCCACATTCCTTAAAAATTAAATATTAAAGCTTTTGTGACGAAGCTGAGATGTTCTCTAATCTTCCTGTGCCCTACCCTCCCCCCACCTTTGGCCTCTAAATAACCCAAAAACAATAAATTTTACACTTAATAACCTCAAGAATTGAAGTTATGACAAAGGTGAGATGTCTCCTCCGCTGCCCCTTCCCGGGGTGACCACTACAAAATAGTGTTTTTATTTACTAAATATTTGGAAGGTATCAAAGATTCGACACAGTCGAATATAACGTTTTTACTTGCTTTATTTTTTTTTTATTATTTTGTTGTGAATTGGACGAACACTCAGGGGATGACCCCTACATATGCAGTACATTGCGCCGGATCTAGAAAGGAGGTGATAGTATTGAGAGGACAGAAGCAATTTTTGATGTGTTATTTTCATTCCATTTCTTTTAAAATATCATATCAACTTAAAGCGGTAACACAAGACAGCAATAGTAGTAGAATGAACCTTTTATTATTACAATCTGGTAGATAATATCATGGTATTAGTTTTTTAAACATGTATTTTTGGCAAATTCCCGCGCGGCTAAAATCATATGGCCCACTAGATCAGTATAATTTTTGACTACCTTCTGCAATTCCTTCCGAAAATTAAGTAGTCACCAAATTGATTTTCCAATATATTGATTGTTGAGGGCCTCGAGAGATGCACCGTCATGTAAGAAACAAATATCGTTGATATTTAGCTGATGAATTTTTGACAACAATAATTTAGTTACCATGTCTCGATAGCGCTAGCCATTCTCCTTCTTTATTTCGAAAGAAATAAGTGTCGACGATGCCGTCAGTGTGTAAACCGCAACAAACAGTCAGTTTTAATGGCTGTAATGGTGAATCGTAAACGGCTTGGGTATTGTTTTTGCTCCAAACACATTAAGCAGCTTCAAAAAGAAAAACATTTCTTTGATAAAAATGCTATATGGGCTTTGCGAACAGATTTAATTATTTTATTTATTTTGTATTAAATATTCAGAGTGGCAACTCTTTCAAACAACTAAAACAATTGTTTGGTTGCATCATTACTTTTATTCAGCTTAATATTGACGTTAATTTCTTGAAAAAAAAGATTAAAAATATTTCAAACTCTTATGTTGGCGACTACAGATTACAGAAGCTAAATAAATGAAGCCAACAAACACTACGTTTAAATTGCTGCTGCTGCTGTTGATGCCGTTGGATGAACAATAAAATGTATGACAAAACAGCGAGGAACTGAAACATTCCTTATTTTTCAGTTTAAGATACATAGAGATGGGCGCCAGGCACGTTATCTGGATATAATTTCGCTCTACCAGACGTGATTCTGACTGAATAGTGCCATTTTCTTTACTGGGATTTATTTTTTTATTAATTTTTTTGGCACAAAATGAAGCACGAACATGGCTAATTTCTTGATTTTACACTCAATATTAATGAACAATTAACGTTTTACAAAAAAATTATTTAAATTAAATATGATTGCAAATATTATTATTCTAATTATAAAGCTAATAGTTTTTATTCAGGAACAAGTTCATATCTGCAAGTCTAAAATTTGTATACCCTACAAAGAAGAATTGGAGTGTATATTCACTTTGTCATTCCCTAATGCAGCCATGTATCCCTCTAAGACTCCATAAAATATATATTGTTGATCAGTAATTAAATCTACCATGATCTAGCCATGTCCTCGTGTCTGTCCGTCTATGGAAATCGTGATTCAATCCAAACGAAAAGAGCCAGAACCTTGAAATTTGGTATAGATAAATCGGTCCAGAGGGGAAAAAGCTCCCCTAAGAACAATTAAATTAAAGCTTCATAATTTTTTGAAAATTTCGAAGCATATGATATATTTTTATGTCAAAGAAGATACTTAGACTCAAAAAAATCAGGAGAATACATATTTGGACCGCGCCCCCTTTAGTGACCGTTGACGTAAGATATTCACCCCTATTTTTGTTCACATGAAATTTGTATTCCACTCGAAGGGAAAAATGGTATCGTGAATCTCCCGTGAGAAATTATTCCCGCTATCAGTTCTCAGCGAATGCAAAAAAAGAGAAGAAGCCGAAAACAACATGAAAAATCAAAGAATTTGTGTTGAAACAAATGTTTCAACACAAATTAAAAAGAGTATGACTAAATATTTAGTAATGAAATAATTTGGATACATTTTGTAAACTAGACAAAACAAATTAAAAATATTCTTCATCTTTAGAATTGGAGCAACAAGTTTTACAAAGACGCAGGCAATTGATTTGTTGCTAAAAATATAAGTTTTTGTCTTATTTTAAAATTTGCAAACTCTAATATTCGAATTATAATAGAAAATACTTACATTTTCTAATCTATTCCCCACCAAAAACTAAGTGAATAAATTAAAGGGAAAAGTGAAAAAACTCACGGGAAAAAAATCATTCACGATGAGGGGAATTTAATTTTAGCGTGAAATCATTCACGGGGAATTTTTTCATGATTGCAATTTTAGGGAAAAGGGAAAATTTTCGAGGGAAAAATTATTCATGATAGGGGTGATTATATGCAAAAATAGTGTAATTATTTAACAAATTGTATTACTTAAGCCTACAGTCCTCAAAAAAAAAATTTTTTAAGCTTTTATGACGAAGTTGAGATGTTCACTGATCTGGAGGTTGTTTATATTAAGAGTGGAGTATTTGAAATATTTTTTATAATCATTAAAGACAAAACCTAAATTTTTCTTCGACCTACAACAAAATGCCAAATTTGAAGGCAAAAACTATAAGGGTAAAATGACTTTTTCTGTAGGATAACATATAAAAATATTATAATTAATTAAAAAAAAGTAATCTTACGTGAACCAAGAGGAAAACCAAAAATATTTCCACGTTTAAATTATATCTTTTTACGTTCAAATTATATCTGTTTATACCCTTAATACCATTAAAGTTTAAATGAGAAAAATATAATTTTTATTTTATTTATGTTTATCCGAAATTTTGTAACGATTCTTCAAGAACTTCATGAATTAAATTTAATGCAATAGCATCAATGACCATCAGAAAAACTCAATTCTCCATTCTTGTGTGTCATTTGCGAAAATAAATAAATTCGACTCATGATAATTTGAGACGCCTTGAGGATGCTGTTGGTTGAAGTTGTTAGCGCAAGACTACTAAGCCCAAAACCCTGGGTTCGAGTCCGTACTCAGTCATGAATATGGTATCGAATTTTTCTGATATTCATTAGCAAATACTTGTGTTAGTTGCCGCAGTTTTTACTGGCGGCTCCTCATTATAGAATGGGAACTCCTTATAATAGAGAGCACAACAGGCCTATGAGGCTCAAGTGTAATCACGAACGGATTGGAACGGCTCTTGCTTATGCCCCATCTCTTCAACCTAACCTAATCTAACCTAGTTGCCGTCAGCCTGTTCAATAATGAAGCCATATCACCGGTTATTGAACATTACCAGCCGCGACTGACACTATCATGTAGTAAACAGCAGAGGAACAGCATCCTCCTTCGTCGGCTCTATAGCAAAACTTCGCCGGCGAAATAAGGAATGAAATAGCCACAACAAATTCACTATTTTTCCATTTCTTAAACTCTTAACACTATCCTCTCTTTTCATAGTTTGGATTCTATCGTCTCCTCGAGACAATCTATTTGGGTTTGGTGATTCGGTCCATTTGTGATAGCCTGGAACAGTAGACACCACAAAGCTTAAACTCCGCCTTATCAAGCCACCCTGTATTTTTTAAGAAATATCATAGTCTGGTATTCTCTATACTCGCCACTCTGTCCAAGTATGGCAGAAAATAAAATCCGAATGGCGCTGTTCTTCGCTTGGTCACGGCGGAGCATTAACGTATATGATGGAGCACATTTTGATCCTCCTCTTCAGCATTACATTTTCTGCTAATCAATGATTTAAATAAGCACTCAGAGTATGAAATCTACTCATGCAATAAATTGTGTCAGCCCTATGAAAGGTGGGGATGGAATTGTCAGACAGCAGGCAGAATTCAGTAAATCAATGATCAGCTACTTACTTCACTTTAATAACGCGCCTTTCTATACCATTTGGCTTCAATATATCGATGCTCAAAAAGAAATATCTGCGGTACCGATACTGGTGGGCAGGCATATTAAATTTCAGTTCAAGTTAAAATTAAAAAATCTCAACTGGAGTAACTTTTTTGTAACAAAAAATCACGGTGCAAGATATCATTCAAGTTTTGAGTGAAGAATTATACACGAGACCATTTCTAATTTGAATCTACCTCCTTTTTGTGCCACAAAAGAGACGTACAATTAAAAACTATTAATACCAGGTGGTATAATAACAAACGACACGATTCAACGTGTTGAAGACAAGAAAATTAATTTTCCTTAATGATGGAAAAATATTTTTTCAAAACGAGTATGTAACTGTAAAGTGCGAAAAAGGAAATTGTATAAGAAAATTAATTTTAAGAATTTTGGAAAGAAAATGTGTTAAAAAAAATTGGGTTTAACAAAATAAATAAACAATCAACTGACATGAATGTAGGATGAAAATATGTTTTTATTCAAGACTACTGATTTACTTTCCATATCTTTACCGTGCCCTTCTAGATTTTCAGCCTAATATATAAAAAAATTGCATTAATAAGACGCTTATAACTCAAACTTTTGGATGAAAATTTGCCCTATTAATCTGTTATAAATCAGAATTTTTTCTTATGAATTAGACCTTTTATATGTAAGATGAAAGAAATAATTAAGGACATTAAAATACGTTAAAACTCTACAAAAATACTATATTATGTTTGGACGACCGAGATTAACCAATATAACCGATAATCGAAAATAGTTAATTTTAAATTAATATTTCATTAATAGGATATTATATACTTGTATGTAATCCATTGTTGTTACACTTATGAAATTAATGTTCGACTTTGTAGGTTTTGTATTTATTATTGAAATGATTAAACAAATAATCAGTTGGCCAACACGAAGTTCTGAGCATCGATGCAATTGTCAGGGAGTGATACATTTTATCAAAATATATATTCACACTGTGTGCTATCTAGTCATATTCTCATAAAGTCATAATATATTAGAATAGTTTAGAAAATTTGTTGTTGTGCTGCATACAAAAAAGTCATAAAATAGTAGCACTCTTTCAGGTATGTTTTTGTTTTGTCATAAAATAGCTCTAGAGATCTGAGTCGAACGGTTGAAAATCTTTAGGCGAGACGGCGATAGTATATGTTTGCCGCCGTTACTAAAAAATGATTCATACCTATAAGTCTGTACATTAAATCACATTTTTATTACATAAAAAAAATTAAAAGAGAACTAAATCGCAAAAACTAAATATATACAAGTGAAACATTTTTCTCGTTTAACTTACGTAGCTGGCAGCCACTGATCGTTTTTCCGTATGCCGCCGCAAAAAAAATGTATTCATCTCATATCAAGGCAGCAGCTGTTTTAGTTTGTATATACAAATTCATTTAGATATTTTTGTGCACCAGAAGACAAATTTAATAATTTTAAATAGAAATGGAGTTTTAGACGATTCATCTTTAATTGTATTAATTTTCTTCTGCTTTGATAACAGCTAATTTCAAATGTGTTGTTATCTTATCAGCTGATCGATGTTTGAAATAGCATACCAAGTTATGACAGGTTGTTCACACTAGTCATATTTTCCGTGCTATTAT
The DNA here is from genome assembly GCA_951800035.1 of Linnaemya tessellans. Taxonomy (NCBI): domain Eukaryota; kingdom Metazoa; phylum Arthropoda; class Insecta; order Diptera; family Tachinidae; genus Linnaemya; species Linnaemya tessellans. Next base: position 30,718,805 of record OX637536.1, read on the forward strand.
TTGATGACTTATGATTTTATGACTACAGTGTGAATCCCCCAATTGTATTCAGAACTACAGACATCTAATTTCACAAAAGTGTAATAAGAATAATAAATAAGATGTTTTTACAATTTTTTTAAGTCGCCTTTTTTTTAGCAGGAGGACCAGCACTCAGGGGATGACCCCTATGTATGCAAGGCATTGCGCCGGAACTGAAAACGAGGGGATAGTATTAAGGGGACAGATTAGGAAAGATGAGAAGATAGTTTTTTTGTAGCTATTTCAACCTTTTTTTTTACTTCGCCGGCTAATTTTTGCTACAGGGCCGACGAAAGTGTGCGCTGTTACTCTACTTTTAGTACAAGATAGTGTCAGTCGTTGCCAATTATCTTCAGTGATCAGTGGCTTTGCCTTCATCATTGAAACAGGCTGGCAACAAATAACACAATCACGCACTAATGCCGATCAGAAGAATTCAACACAATATTTCATGACTCAGTGCGGGCTCGAACTCAGGACCCTCCGCTTCATAGTCTCGTGTTCTACTACTTCAGCCAACAGCATCCACAATACGATACGATACCGATAACGGTATTCAAAAATTAACAAATCTCAAGTTGAGTAAATTTTTATTACATAAAACAAAAATGTATGAGATCATTTATGTATAAAATTGATATCAATAAGATTTAAAACGCTAAGATTTAAGTAGCGAAAGATATCATTAAAATTAATAGTTATACGATTTTTAGGGGCAAAGGGGGAAGTTCATAGAATATCTTACCTTCGTTGTAATGTAACGCAGCGAAATATCAATCTGAGACCCCATAAATCATATATATTCTTGATCAGTGATTAAGTTTAAGACGGTCAAGCAATGCCCATACGTTCGTCTGTAGAAAACATGATATAGTCTATTTTTGAACCCCGCCCCCTTTAGTGGGCGTTTACGTACGATATTATATGTAAAAGTAGTGTAAATATTGAACACTTTTTATTCCTTAAGGCTATAAGAAGCTGAGATCTTCTCTGATCTTGCAGAGGCAAAACGTCTAACCCACGGGCCTTCCCAGAATGACTCTGGCAAATCTCTACTCAGAGATTTAAAATTGGGTACAGAGTGTCTTAAAGGACTTCTGTTCCACCAAGTTAAACATATTAAATTAAACGGTAACACGGGTATTATAACAATAACATGTTAACATCAGCTTGATACAGTTCTCGTATTCTTTTTCACAATAAAATTTGTGTAAATAGGAACTGTTATCACATTCAACTAAGCCACCTAATAAGTGGTGACAAACACAATACACATGAGAACTGATGATGAAAGGGTTGCGTCTTTCGAAAACAGCTGTTCTGCTCTGCTGTGTAAGTTGAATAACAAAATAACTGATGTTGACTTGCCTTTGTGCCTTGGAATATTAATCATGTATTTCTGAGATTTAAATTAAAAATTTCGAACAATTAGCCTATAGAATCTTAATTCAATTTAATATAATATTAAATTTACTTACTAAATATTTGGAGATTATTTAAGATTCGACCCGGCCGAATATAACGTTTTTACTTGTTAGAGGTTGGTTTAGTTCTTCTTAGGGAAACTTTTTTTCCTCCAGTCCGATTCATCCCATTTACGAACTGAACCTGTGCTTTCCTTCAAAATTTATTTATGGCAAATTTCAAGGGTCTGTCTCTTTTCGCTTGGACTGAATCGTGATCTTCATTGACGAACGGACGGACATGGTTAGATCGTCTTAGAACTTATCACCTTTCAAGAATCTATATATGTACTTTATGTGGTCTTCCAATTTTAGAGAGTATAAAAATAATTCTTTTTTACCGAGGAATAAATTAAAAAAGTTGCATTTATTTTCTAAGCCAAAAATAAAGCTCCTGAAATAATGATTGAATGTAATTTTTAAATTTAAGTAGACAGTAAAATACAGTCGATATCGATATATCGGTAAAACTGAAGTATCGCCGATTCTTACTTCGTATTATTAACTATATTGTTATGGGTTGAAAACTATTTGAAAACCTTTTTTTGTCATACTTCAAATAATTTTCTCTCTGAAAGATTTTAAATGAACAGAAAAATTTAGCAATTAATTTATTTAAATTTTTTCCCTAAACAAGTTAAATAAAGTGAAAATGAAATTAATTATAAATATTGTACTTGTGCGCATAAATATTTTAATTATGAACATAAATTAATGCAAAGAAAATTTCAATATTTAAATCTGCTCCGCCGCCTTTTCAATTTTCCGAATGATTTAATATTTTTTGATAGCAATTGCATCAGTGAAAGGGAAACCAAACGGAAATTTTTATTATTTTAAATCTTAATGCTATCCTTGAAATTGAAAAATACTAAAACAAATATTTTTCTTAGATCTTGATTAATGTTTGTCTTGAAATATTGAAACTGCTTTCACAGCGTTTCCCAATAAACGTTTCGTTTTTAATCGTTCTGTTTTGGTTTAAGGATTTCATTGTGCTCCGCTTGTTTTTATAACATTTTCTGTTGTTGTCAATATTCGCTTTTTATTATTGTTTTACAATATTTCTGTTTATTCTTAATTTGTCTGTTGTGGCATGAAGGGCTGGCTGCTGCTTCTCTTTAAACGTCTGCCGGTCTGTCTATATGCATGTTCGGTCTTATTTAAACATCACACCCATGTTTTACAAACCATATGATGAAACTATTATTATTGTTTTTTTTTTACATTATGACAAACACACATACATGCATATAATTTTGTTGTTGTTTGATTTCTAACTTAAATTGTCAAGTTCTCTTTCGGTCCAATACCATATGTTAATATGTATGTGGGAGTGTGTCTGTCGGCTTGTGTCCTTCCTGTGAGATTTTTTGCTCCTTGTTGGGAATATTCATTTACTTGTACAAACAAGTGCTTTAATAAGTATTTCCCAAGTAGAGTGAGGAATTTGAAAGTTGAGCTCTTTTGCAAACAATAATTTAAGTGGGTGTGGGTGTGTGTTTGTGTGTTGATGTTATTCCTTTATTACGCATTTTATGATTTGTTATTTTAAGTGTTGTTCTGCAGGATTTTTCACATGCCAATGCCAGTGATGTTTGTTAATATTGTACTTTACATTATCTTTGGATTTGTTTTGATTCTTGTAATATTCAAGGATGTATTCCCTCTATTTAAACACATACATACACACATGCTTGGATGTGTGGAATTGTTTTTGCATGTGTGCGTGTTGTTCGTCCTTGTTAATTTTTATAAATATATTTTTGTTTGTTTTTTTGTATTTGCAAGCCAAATTGGTACCATCTTGTCGATTTGCTTGCCATTGATTATTGTTATTTTAGGATTAACAAGATGTTTCGCAGGATTTTTAAGTAAGAAAGCAGCAAAGACAAATAAAGTCCAAAGAAGCGTGGTAGAACTTGAATACAACATATAAATCTCTGCTGAAACATTGGATAAGGATTTGTTTGCCTACGTCGGCACAAATAAATACAAACATATGTGCTAGAGGTCTGCAAATGACTTCTTGAAATGTTTCCTTTTTATTTTAATTTTTGTGTATATTGGGAAAACGGTGGGAATAGAACCCACTATCGTGCGCCTGATAGGCTAGCATGGCATTCCTCTAAAGAGAAGAGATGTTGAAAGGGCCATAGGAAAAGATTTCTGTTTGCTTTAAAATAATTACAACATTAATGTTCAGAAAACTTTTAAAACAATGCACATCATGCAGGCCTCTACTATACACGTACGTGTGTATGTATGTATGTATGTGTTTGTGTGAAATATAAACAATACTTTCAACTTTTTTAAAATGGATATCTGTCTACAATGTAGACTCCACATACTTTAAGCATGTCCTGAATACTGTAACCAAAGAATGTTTGTTCTTAATAATACTATTCACTGAATTTTGTTAGAACGGAAAGAATCACTTATGTTTGTATATTTTTTACTTCCTCTACACAAAATAACGGCGATTAATTTCACGGAAATGATTAGCAATGGCAAAAAGTTAACCAATCGATTAATAGATACGAGAAAATATTAATCGCAATTGCTGAGAAATAAATAAACAAACGATAGACTAGAAGTACATACACGTATTTGTGACTTAAAAATACCACTTCTTACATCAATAAAAATAAATATTCTTAACAATAAAGAAATTCAAACCATAAAAGTTTGGCTAAAGAAAAAATAGAACAAAAATTTAGAAAACAGGACATGAAGAAAATAATCAAATGGCGACAGTGATTTAAAGTGTTTTAGCATCAGTTCGATACAGTTCTCGTATGCTATTTCATAATACGTGTGTCTAAAATCGAAATGTGAACGGGCATGCATTCAATCTCTAACTCGGCTAAAAAGATATGACTTCAAAATAGTTTGGTTTTCAAGGCATTCAGTTAAATGAGATGGTGGACGAGTGCGCAAAAACAGGTTCGGCCTTGGATGAAACAGTCTCACGAAGGGATATGGATATTCCATTAGTTGGGTTGTTGAAACATTATTAAGGAGTGGGCAGAGTGGAGGAGCATAGTTTTGGTGTCCAAAACTATGGCCCTTATTTAGCAGGGTTAGGACTACACAGCTTTTAACTTTTGGGAAGAAGTCTTCGACGAAGAAGAAGAGGAGTCAGTATAGCATCTTCCCTGTGACTGCCCGGCCCTGCAGAAATGTAGGCTTAGACATCTAGGTTTTCGTTTTCCGCTGGATCTAGACTGTCTCAGGAATGCAGCACTGGCTGCTCTGGCGGGCTTTATGAGATGTTCTGGGTAGTTCTCAGCAAGCACTGCTCGATTTGTAAGTATTGTGTAGGACAGTGATGCCAAGAGTGGGGATTTTTCCCTTTTCGTAGGGATTTTTTTTTTTTTAAATTCCACGTGTAGGGAAAAAAGGACAGATTTCTTGATGTTGGACATATTGTAGGGATATTTATTGGTTATTCAAAATAACGTTTGATTTAAGAAAAATTTTCAGTACAAAAAGTTGAAAAAAGATAATTTCCTTTCAGTGTAACACAAAAAAAGCAAAACAAATCTGGTGATATGGCAACTAAAAAAATTTTTAGCATATGGCAACATTATTATGCAGCAAACAAAATGTATACAACGGAATATACACATACGCTTTGCTTTTTGCACTCACTTATTAACCTAGGTCTACAACTGACATCAAGAAACTTGAACATATAGGCCTTTTAGATAAGTATGACTCATACTGTATGAGCGAGACACACACACAATTTTGTCTCCCCTACACTAATGCAAAAGGCTTAGATGTTAATGCACTTTATGTTACGTGGAGACGGGGGTTTATCTAATTAAAAAGGATTACTGTTTATGAGATGTAAAACAGCTGACTATGTATGACATTGTGCTTGTGAACGTTGGGTTGTGTTTGTGCAATTTTGTTGTTCGTTTTAAGTACGCGGTAGAATTATATGACTTAAAAAATAAAATTTCCTTAAAAAAAACAAACTTCACGCATTATTTTAAATTTAACTGTCGTAGGGAAATTTGTAGGGAATATTTTTTTAAGTTGTAGGGAAAAAAGGGATTTTTTTCATAAGTGTAGGGATTTTTAAAAAAATCTCCTGGCAACACTGGTGTAGGATATAATCCGCTGGGCATCACAATGGGCCTTTTATAGTCCCCGAGTGTTTTCTCGATACCTTTGCGGGCAGCTAACGTACAGATATAAAAATAATATCAATAATTTTTAAATAGTTTTTTGTTCTTGTATCATGTATCAGTAACGGCGGCTAACTTATACTATCGCCATCTCGACTAAAGAGCTTCAACCGTTCCACTCAGATTTCTAAAGCTAAACACCACAAAAACTATTATTGCTTTATGACATTTTTTGCATGAAGCACGGCAACAATTTTCTAAAAAACATTATGACGATTTGATTAAATAGCACAGTATGTGAGTACCCCTTTTGTGTAGAAAGGACTGAAAATATTTTTCAACAGTTTTTTCATAATCCTGACAGTGAAAATCATAAGAGACTTTGTGAAATCTCTATATGTAATACAATTCAATAATAGTGCGATGTTTGCTCTTGGCATGTACGGATATGCACTATGTGCCTCAGAAGGTTAAATTTGGTTATACACCTACTGTATCTTCTGGAAATTTAACAACAGCAAAAAAAGGTTGCTATTGGCACCACTTTTTGAAAACTAAATTTTTTAGCAACTTTAGCAAAAAAGCCTATAACAGTTTGTATTAGTTTTTGCTCAATACTCTGAATACATCTACTGAGTTCGAAAATTATGCAAAAATACTCGTACATCTAGATAATGGCGATGATTTAAATAAAGGTTGATTTGATTCTTTTGTTTGGAAAACAAACAACAATTTAGCTTTTCTTTGGGGGCGATACTAAATATTGAAATTGTTGCCATATAGAAATAGTTCTCTGCTCATGCATAAATGCGCTTATAAATTTTTATTTTATGTCAATTCTACTTGATTAAACTTAAGATTGCGAGTATTTGTCCTAAATACATCATTATTGTTTTCTTTCTCCTTCTATGAAGTTGTTTTACTTATTTGATTAATTTAATTTGATTTGTTTTTGCCGTTTAACCTCTTGGTTGGGGCTTCAGAATATTAATAGGGGTTAAACACACCAATACATATTTATTATTTTTTGTTGTTTTTGTTCTTTTCTATTTCATCTAATGTTGATTACAAGAGCACTTTAGTTTGGCATGTTGTCTTGTCATAAACGTCTGCTTTTTTTGTAGATTTTATTTCTTCCTCTTTTTTTTTTTTTTTTGAAAATGTTGAGGGACGCCATGTGGCGACAATTACCAACGTGACTGAACAAACACAATATGTTGATTCTGGTGTCTCCCCACAATTCATTCCCATTGCTCTGCTTTTTAGTTGTCTGTTTGAAACTGAAAACCAACGCAATGTCAACAAAACATTTTAACGCTTAACGCACTTTCCAAATTGTCTTCATCCCTTTATTTGTTTAAAATATTTTTTTAATACACTTTTTGGCTAAATAAGAAATATGGCTGTAACGGGTGTCGTTATGCCTCAACTCCTTTATTTATAATTTTCCCATTGTTGTTGTCTTTGTTTAATACTTGTAGCCATTATCACTTCAAATGTGGAAGACAACAATGAACAATTAAGGGAAGAGCTATCTAACAATGCTCGAACATATAACAATATATTAGTAACCGAATGTTTAAAATTATGTGGCAACTGTTTTCGTTTTTTCATTTGTTTATTATGTAGACTTGCAATAGGAAAGAGTGTAAATTATAATAATAATGTTGTTAAGCTTTTGAGGGTTACGCAGTTCATCAATATACGAAAAAGTGTGAGTGTGTCCTTTTTAAACTTCAGGAAACAATTCTGCAAATTAATGCTGCATTGTTAGAGTCTTTTCAAGTGTTAGTAACAGCAAAAAAGCGTAGTCTTTTAAACGGGGGATTTGTTTCTCGCCATAAAGTCAAGGCAACTACAAAAAAATATATACCAAAATTACACTGGTCTGCAAATAAATTGACCCTTCAAAAACACTTTATGGAATATGGAGATGGCCCTTAATCCGCTTTAAGATTTTTATCACTTAGATTTTTATACCCTTCACCAGAAATGGTGAATTTTTAGTTCTTTGCTTAGTGAAATAATGTACATATAAGTTAATTCTAAAAAAAAAACTGAATCGCAGTATTATTTACAAATTATTGCTCATATTTTACACTTATTGCTCATATTATTTTACAAGCTGCAGCGACATTTTCACGTAATAACAAGTAAAAACGTTATACTCGACCGGGTCGAATCTTAAATACCCTCCAAATATTTAGTAAGTAAATTTAAAACGTTTAACTTGATGGGACAGAGTTCCTTTAAGACATCTATGTACCCAATTTCAAATCTCTATTTTGACAGCGTCAATCCGGGAAGGCCCGTGGGGGAGACGGTTCACCTCTGCAAGATCAGAGAACATTTCAGCTTCTTATAGGCTTAAGGAATACAAATTGTTCAATATTTACACTTTTTTTGCATATAATATCATACGTACATTTTTTTTTGCATATAATATCGTACGTCCCACAAAAGGGGGCGGGGTCCAAAAATAGACATATCATGTTTTCCACAAACGAACGTATGGGCATTGCTAGACCGTCTTAGACTTCATCACTGATCAACAATATTTCCTTTATGGGCTCTAATTATTTTTGGAGGGCATTAGACCTGTATTTTGTCGGGGCCTTTCTGGCAAGGGCCGTAGGGGAGACATTTCACTTTTGACATAAATCTCTAAAAATAAACGTTTGGGATAATTATATGTAAAATTTATGTATAATATATGTATTTTTTTGATAGGGTCATTTAGTGGCAAAGGGGGAGGAGGGGGTAAGGCAGAGGAGTACCAGGTTACGTCTCAGCTTCGTCATTAAAGCTTACAAATTTTATTTTTACGGAATGTAGGCTTAAGTAAAACAATTTGTTAGATTTTTACACAATTTTTGCATATAATAACACCCACTAAAAGGGGCAGAGTCCAAAAATTTATTTTTTTAATTTCATGGCTCCAAGCAGCTTAACGCTTTGGAAAATATATCATTTGCTTAACAAAATTACAAAACAAAAAACAACTTTAAAAATGATGATGTTTTTTAGTGGTTCGTTTAGTTCTTCTTAAGGGAAGTTTTTTCCCTCTGGCCCGATTCAGCCCATTTAAGAACTTGACCTGTGATATCCTGTAAAGATATATTTATACCAAATTTCAAGAGTCTAGCTGTTTTCAGATCGTCTTTTTTTTTATCTTGGACCAGCACTCAGGGGATGGCCCCTATATATGCAATGCATTGCGCCGGAACTGAAAACGAGGGGATAGTATTGAGGGGACAGATTAGGAAAAATGAGAAGATAGACAGTTGTTTTTGTAGCTATTTCAACCTTTTACTTCGCCGGCTAATTTTTGCTACAGGGCCGACGAAGGTGGGTGCTGTTACTCTTTTAGTACATAATCGTGTCAGTCGCTGCCAATTATGTTCAGTGATCAGTGACTATGCCTTCATCATTGAAACAGACTGGCAACAACTAACACAACCACGCACTAATGCTGATCAGAAGAATTCAACACAAAATTTCATGACTCAGCGAGGGCTCGAACTCACGACCCTCCGCTTCATAGTCTCGTGTTCTACTACTTCAGCCACCAGCACCCATGTCTTATATGTCATCACGGATCAAGAATATATATACTTTATGGGGTCTCAGATGGATATTTCGCTACGTTACAAACGGAATGACATTGTGAATATACCCTCCAAGGTAAAATTTTGTGGATGACATGGATATCGGGCCTGCTCGACCGAAACAGGGGCGGATGGACACATTAGTTATATATTAGTACACACTTAGTGAGAATCACACCTGGCACGAATGGGTATCGTTGGAGATACCTGCCAGGGCCTGCCAGGAAGAGGACGAGACACTGGAGCACTACTTGTGCAACTGTCCAGCTTTTAGTCAAATTAGGAGACAAACATTTAATCAGGAGATTATACAGGAGATGGAATTCCTTAGGGGCTCTAATTGGAAAGACTTAAGGAAGTACATTGAAGAAACTAGGTTCTTGACGTAATCAAACTCAGAGGTTTCCATGGTATCGGTGGAGGCTCCCTACAGTGGAATGGGAACTCCTTATTATAGAGCGCACAACAGGTCTATGAGGCCTAAGTGTAATCCATGACGGATTGGGATGCTTATGCCCTCTTCTTCAACCTAACCTAACCTAACCTAGTGAGAATCATATTGGTCAGATTGAAGTGGCGTAAGCAGGAGCTGTCCCAAACCGTTCAGGATTACATATAGTTTCCCCTTGTACATTCTTTTATAATGTGATTATCAATACCTTTAGTTTCTTGCACTATTGTAGTAGCAAGAGATAATTTTTTTCACTAATGAAAACGTCATCATTAACTGGTTTCATCGAGTTATTTTAATACATATAATAAAATTTATTAGTTCAATAAATTTAATGAACATTCCAAACATGAATCAGCGCTCTCTGATTACTTTTTCCACCATTGAAAATAGCTACTCAGCACCAAAATTTTAAAAATTTTAGACGAGCACATCTAGATGTGAAATAATTTATTCAATTAATTGGCCAACTCCTGGTAAATATCTCACTTCTTGGTTCCCATTGTAGGCATATCTGCTAACGCCACTGCATTCATATGACTTTTTTGATGCGGAATTATTTTAATAAAATAGTTTAACTCACTTTTTGAAAAAAAAGTAAAAGAAATTAAAAAAATAAAAACCAACTTACAGATGAACAAGTGCACGAGTTCAATATTTCAATTTACGAAATTGATTGTCATTTCTTTAGTGCCCTTCCCCTTGGATGGCTGCACATCTCGCATCTAACTGCCATTCATCATAATTTTAAGCAATTAACTTCTGTGGTACACTTATACATACGAGTACATAACATCAAACTACATGTATTTATTTTTCGTTTGCTGTTAATGCTGATTTGCCAAACACGCGCAATACGGTGGAACGGATGTGCCCCGTTGCTGAGCGACGACCCCACTAAGTATTCAAACAAAAGTGTGATTATGACTAATGTGACTTTAAAATCAAGTGGGTTGGTTGGCTTCTGAGTTTTTGCTTCCACAAAATTCCATTTTTTTTTTATAAATAACATTCCAATCTACACCAGCATTGAAAAGGGTCTTCCAATTCTAATAAATTTATTTCGAATGTAATTGCGCGGTTGTGTTTTTGCGTTAATGGAAAATAATTCCTGTTTCATTTTTATTTAATTTAAGTGGCTTTTCTTTTCTTCTTTGTTTTTAAATTTTAAATGAGGCATGTTTTGCCCTAAATGGTGGTGACATTAACAACGTTGTGATGGCGGTTGGTTGGTGGTAAAAAAGGATTAACACCCTTTTATCTTAAAAATATATTGTAACAATTTTTCCTTCATTTCTTCACATTTAACATTTATTTGCTTATAAATCGAAAGTCATAAACGAAAGTCATAAAATATATCTTATTTATTTATAATATTTTGCAAGTATTCGATTCGATGGCCATGATGACAGTTGCGTCAACACAATTTTAATTACCGACTTGAATTATCTGTTATTTACACGGGGTTTTGTTATGAATTCTCGTACTTGGATAAATAACCACTTGACTTGTTAAATAGCCCAACAAATGCAAATAGAAAATTCTCTACAAAAGATATTAATATTTGTTTTTCTTACTTGCAAATTTTTATGACTTTTATTTTAGCCAAATAGTTTTCGATAAACAAATAAAATATAAGTCATGCCAGCAGTTTGTTGTTAACGCTTTCAAGTATAGAAAAGCAATATAGAAAGTAAACAAAATTCCAAAACTATGAATTCATATGAAAATTACACCATGCAACAAAATAATTTTTTTATAAAATGTGACAATGTTTTTATAACCGTTTTTATAAAGTTTGATATTTCACCATGCGTTGATCCTCTAGGTTTTCCAGCTTTTTTCGCTGTGTTATTCTGTGTGTAACGCAGCGAAAGACCTCATCATAAAGTATATTTATTCTTGATCAATGATGAATTCTAAAACGATCTAGCCACGTGCATCCGTCTGTAAAACTCACGCTACAGTGCAAACGAACAGAGCCAGACCCTTGAAATTTGGTATATATAAATTTCGTAAGAGGGCTGAACAACTAAATTTAAAAATTTTTTAAATTAATGTATGAATTTCTATTTAATAGTGAACCTTTTATTTATGTAAATTGTATTACAGGATGTTAATTTTCCAACAGGCTATAGGTTCAAATCTGCGAAACTGCAAATTATTTTTTATTTATATATTTATTTTTTTTATTTTATTTTAAAAATTTTTTTTTGTTAAGAAAATAATATCTTTTTATGTCAGAGAAGGTTCAAAGCGTTGAACTTGGGCCAAGAATATCATAAAAATCGATTTTTGGTCCCCGCTTCCTTTGAATTAAATTTTTAAGCTTTTTTTGACGAAGCTGAGATGTGTTTTCCGATCTTCCTTTGGGAATTTGGAAAAAAGCTTTGAAGCTGTTAAATTGTTAGTGTTAAAACTTGCCTTTTAGCAGAATTTAGTGAAACTACGAGGGCGGATCAATAAGTTCGTGAAATTTTGAATTCCACGCCTTTTAATTGGAATGTCAATACTGCTCCTGGCAACTGTCAGTTAACTTTTCCTGGCAATATGTGAACCAGCTACGTCATTTAGTTTGTGTTTGGCAGCCGTTGATCAAAAACTACCGCGCGTTTTGAGAAGAAAATGGAAAGAAGTGAAATTCGTGTGCTTATTAAGCATTATTTTTTTGAGGAAAAAAGTCATCACTCAGACGAAAGCTAAGCTTAATAAATATTATGGAGACTCTGCACAATCCATTTCCAAGGCCAATATGTGGTTTCGATGGGGCCGTATAACTACGGCAGATGCCGAAAGTTCTGGATGTCCACATGAATTTTGTACATCGTAAACAATTCAAAAAGTTCACGATGTGGTTTTAGCCTACCGGAGATGGAAGTTAGAGGGATTGTGATGAAAAGCTTTCCGCAAAATTGCTGCCGAGTTTGCTCACATTATGGGGTGCAGTTTCCAGGGGGAAAAATCCGACCTACTTCCTCATCCGCCCTATTTTCCAGATTTAGTCCCAAGTGCCTATTTTTTGTTCCCAAACTTGAAGCAACGGCTCGGTGGAAAGAAATGTGATTCCAACGACGAAAATTTCACAAACAAATGCCTATTTTAATGACCTCGCCAAATCATATATTTCGGAAAGGATAAAAAGATTGGAGAAACGTTGGACTTAGTGTATAGAACTCAAAGGAGACTGTGTTGAGAAATAAAATAACTTTTTAAACAGAAATGTGTGTTGCATTCAAAAACTCAAGCTGCCACCCTCGCATGACAATTATTTAAAATCAGAAAAACTTAAAGAAAGAAAAGCCAATGGAAATGTTATATGTGTTCAGGAAATATGAGGAATGGTGTCGAAAATTGGATTTTCTCTTTCTATCCATTTAGCCATTGAATTATTTTATTATTATTCAAGAATTGTTATTTTTAATATATTGTTCTACTATTAACCGATTAAACTAAAATTAGAACTATCTAATCCAGGTCTTAATCGATTAATATAGCAATCTGCATGATTGATTGATTGTATTGGGTGTTTGTTATTGAGGTATAGAACTTTAAGTTGGCATCACTTTTTTAACTGGCGGCCATTTTGTCAGGTGTCAAGTGATTAATATTTAGTTTGGTTTGCCATTTCATCATGAACAGGTTGACAAAAGAACAACGCTTGCAAATCGTGCAAATTTATTTCGAAAGTAATGGTTCAGTTCGCGAAGTTTACCGCAAAATTTTGTTCAGTGATGAGGCTCATTTTTGGTATAATAAAACTATACCTCAAGTGAGAACAGTTTTCCGTTAAGGCTATTATTCTGTTCGAATTTTTGAACAATTATTTCACATTGAACAATTTCGCATTTAAAATCTGGTGTCACCGCACGATTTTACTGCATTTTACACTTTTAATTTGTTTTAATTGTTGATTTGTGCATCACTTTATAAATAGAAATTTAATTGATTTTTTGATCACCCTGAAGTCACAGTTTGCGCCCCCACTACTCTGGTTTGCTGGGATTTGAATTTTTGTTTTGTGTAAAAAACTCAATTTTTTTTCTTTGTTTTTTTCCCCTTATTGTTTTATATGTACTAGTTTCTAACACTTATGCTCGATTACAATTTGTATGAATATTTTATTTGTAAAGGCACTTAAATAAATTACATTTATTACAAGCCACTCTGATTAATTAAATTATTAAAATGAGATTATGGGAAATAATCAAATTTATTTTAAACCTATTAAAGTGGTTAAGATTTATCAATTCATATTAAAGAAACGGGATCAACTAAATGTTTATAATATTAAATAAAGCAGAGAATAATACGAATTATGTATCAAAAATTTAAAATATTTTTCCATCTTTTATTTCAGGAAGGTGAGTGAGCTTTAATGAACAATCAAATATAATTAAATGGGTATGTACTAAATCGAAATATTATTTAATTTAATAATTTAGTAAAATTAATTTTGACGGGTTTTGTATATGTTAATTAATTTGAATTATCTGTTTGGAATGGTTTTAAATTAAGGTTGAATTTAGAATCACGAATTTTTTTAGTATCTCATTAAAGACCACCATTTTAAGCAAAACTAAGCAGTTCCGTCAACATTTTTTATACAATCCTGGTAATGCTAGCCAAAAAGTTTCAGATTATCTAAACTTAATTTAAATGAGATCGCAAATAGCCAGCCTTAAAATTTGCTTTATTAGTTGTGGTATTAAATATGCCTGCATTCTTTCTGTACTTCCAGCACAACACATGGAATATGTAGGGGTCATCCACCGAGTGTCGACCCTAATCAAAAAACATATCTTACTTTTCCTCTCTACTTTTTTTTTAATTCCCATATTCGCTTAATTAACTTAAAAGGCTTGTTTAGTGCTATAATAGAAATCTCGTACCCAACGGTTGTTCATACTCACATCTAATAGAAAATAACTTTATAATATATCTTCAAAAATTATTATAAAAAAATACGACATATTATCAACAATTTAGAAAATGCAAGGGGGGTTACTACGTAATGCGATGCGAATGAAAAACTGAATGCATTTGTATGCTATTTACATTGAAATGCGAAAGCAATTCCTTTCGCATCGCATTACAGAACAACCCCCCAGATAATTCTTTTTGCTTGCCAAAAGAAACCGAAAACGGATTAAAGTACTTAATACGCTGACTTTTTTATCTTAATTTCCCAAGGCTCCACAATGATGATAACATTTTAATTTAAAATAATCCCTAATATATTTCTAAGCTTAAGGTGTCCTTAATTTATATGAAAATATTAATCCATATATAATCAGTTCATTCATTCAACATCCGCAGACTTCAATTTATGTTAAAAATTAAAATACTCTTAGTTTATACATAAACTAATTGAGAATTACACAAGCAAAAGTTTTAAAATTTTTAAGAAAACACAACAAACAAATCCTGTTTGATAAGAATCTATTTTATTTATTTTTACGTATATATCGGGTGTTTTTTATAGAGTGATACAAGTTTAAATCATAATAAAACATAGTAGTAATATATTTTTGATATCAATATGGGATAGAAAATTTTATGACATTAATGTTTAAATATGATTTCGGCCAAACAATCAAACAAAAATGGGCTTCATCGGAAAATAAAATTTTAAATGAAAATTCAAAATCAATATCATGATAAGTTTGACGAACAGAACCATTATTTTGATTAAAAATTTCCACAATTTGCACGCGTTGCTCTGGTGTAAGTCAATCCATAATGAAATGTCAAAGCAAACTAAACAAAAAGCAACTATCAGCTGTTAAATGGGTGGTCAAATAAAGAAGTGATGCCAACTCAAAGTTGTATCACTAAATAGAAAATAGCCTGTACAATATTATGAAATAATTATGTCAACAAGATTTAAAACCAAGTAAAAATGTTGTATTCGACCGAGTCGAATCTTAAATACCCTCCAAATATTTAGTAAGTAAATTCAAAATGTTTAACTTGGTGGGACAGAGTTCCTTTATATAATATTGTACGTGAACGCCCACTAAAAGGGGCTGGGTTCAAAAACAGACAATATCATGTTTTCCACAGACGGACGTATGGGCATTGCTAGACTGTCTTAGACTTCATCACTGATCATGAATATATATACTTTATGGGGTCCAATTCTTTTTGGAGAGTATTAAAACTGTATTTTGAGGGGGTCGCTCTGGCATGGGCTGTGGAAGACATTTCACCTTTGCCATAAAACTCTAAAAATAAATGTTTGGGATAATTATCTACAAAATAAAAAAAAATTTTTTTTTTGATACTGTCATTGCGGGGGCAAAAGAGGGAGGAGGGGTTAGGGCAGAGTAGTACCAGGTTACGTCTCAGCTTAGTCATTAAAGCTTAAAAATTTTATTTTTAAGGAATGTAGGCTTAAGTAAAGCAATTTGTTAAATTTTGAAACTATAACGCCCACTAAAGGTGGCGGGGTCCAAAAATAATTTTTTGTTTGTTTTATGGCTTCAAGTTTATCGCGTTGGACCTTCTTTGACATAAAAATATATCATATGCTTAGTAAAATTACCATAAAAAAACTATAAAAATTATGTTGTTTTTTGGAGGTTGGTTTAATTCTTCTTAGGGGAACTTTTTTTCCTCTTGGCCGATTTAGCCCATCTCCGAACTTAACTTGTGCTATCCTTCAAGATATATTTATACCAAATTTCAAGAGTCTAGCTCTTTTCGTTTGGACTGAATCATGATTTCCACAGACGGACGGACGGACATGACCAGATCGTCTTAGGTTGAATCAGCCCATTTGGGAACTGGACCTTTGCTATTCTTCAAAATTTATTTATGGCACATTTCAAGGGTCTGGCTCTTATTCCTTGCATTGTATCGCGTTTTCCACAAATGAACGGACGGATGGACGTGGCTAGAACGTCTTAGATTTCACCACTGGTCACGAATATACATATATATTTTACGGGGTCTTAGAGGAATATTTCGCTGCGTTGCGCACGGAGGGCTTAAAAATAGAAGAATTAGATAAAATATATACTTCGAAATTGAAAGAATGGAGTTTGCAATCAAATTGTGTAATAAAGATTTAAATATTGAATTCGATCTTTGCAAGTAAATCCCTTAGGTTAGCTTAGCTCGAACTTTACAAAACTATATTAAATTGCAAATTTAAATAACATAATGCACAGTGTAGCAATATAAATTAATTAGACGATTCGATGCAGTTAGATAAGGTAATAAATAAAAAAACTTCTGCTCATACTAAAATAACCAATGAAACATTATAATAGCTGGTAGTTTAGGGGTTTTTGTTTTTTGTAATTGTGTTAATGGCTGTGGAGATACACTCAAAAATTTGAATAATAGAAAAAATACAATTATGAATTTTTGAAGTAGTAGAGACAAGTTGCCTCCCCTGTAAACTTGAACTTGCGGTGTTAAAAATCGTCTACAATTTCTCTTTCGTTGGCAATTAGTTGCTACAAATTGTTTACAGTTGTTGGCATTCATAATGCATATCTCGTTGAAATTAAGTTCGTGTTATTAAAAATCAACAATAAACGTAATAACTTGGCATTTCGATATTAGCAAATTATTTATTCTAACGGCAGCAATTGGATGAGTCTGTTCTTATCACAGTTCAAGGGAAACATGTCTGCTGATTATTTAAAAGTAAATTACGATTCAAAAAATGGTACGTGGAAATCCGCTGACTATCCTTATGAAAGTTTAACGCGACGTTCGGTTAGTGAGGCTTTTCTGCAATCCATGCGAAGTTTGGATCCCAATAAAATTCTGGAATATCATTTTGATGAGGAGAAAGAGAAAAGTGCTAAAGATCTGTATCAGGAATCTATAACGGTGGCCAGCAACTTGCAGCGTCTGGGTATGAAGAAAGGAGATGTTGTTGTTTTATTTTCTGGTTACAATTATATGACTTCATCCTTAACATTCGGCACCATACTAATGGGAGGTGTGGTCAATTTTTTTGAAGTCAATTTAGAAAATGGTAAAATCTGCTGATTATATTTTTAATACTGGTCTTATTAATTTAAGTGTTTTCGCTTGCAGAAGATATTGATAAAATTTTTGAAATCCTGCAACCTTTTATGATTCTGTATGAGGAAGTGTTTCTGCTGCAAATTGTTCGTTCGTTAAAACGTAAAAAACCCAAATCTTTAAAATATATGTTTGCTATTGACAGCTCCAAGTTTCCCAGTGCATCCACAGAACTTTTAAAATCTCGCGATAGCATAGATTTTGATAAATTTGAGGCCTTAGCGGTAGAGAAACCCGAATTGGAGGTGGCATTTTTGGTACTAACTTCCGGTTCCACAGGCCTACCCAAGGTAACACAACTAACGCACTGTCTACTGCTTAATGGAGTGTATCTATGGTGGGCCAATCCCTACAATTACGAGCCTCCCAACACAAATTCTTTGTTATTTTCCCTGAGTCCTTTGCGCTGGATAAGTCAAGTTGGTTTATTGCTGCAGTCTGCATTATTGGGCATTAAACGTATCTGTGCTAATAAACCCGCCACTGGGCGTTATGGTTTGGAAATTTTGCGTAAAACTAAACCCACTCATATGTTTGCAGTGCCTTCGTTTTTCCATGACATTTTGCTTCAACTTAAAGAAGGCGATACAGAAAGTTTAGACTCTTTGAAATATATACAATTAGGAGGAGAACCCCCCTCAACTGTTATTATGAATTTGTACAAAAAGTTTGCTGTAAATAGCAAACTTTTCTATAGTTATGGCATGTCAGAGGTGGCTGGTTCAATAACCAACGACGAATATTTGAGTGGTGGCAAGTTACAGCATGGCTTTGAAATGCAAATTTTGGACGAGCATCTTCAGCCTTTGGCTCACAATCAACACGGGCAGTTGGCTGTTAAAACCCCATATCCTTTTGTAGGCTACAAGGATACAGCCAATAATCAGTGCTTTCTTGAAAATGGTTTCTTTTTAAATGGCGATTATGGTTATTTTGATGATAACAATACTTTAATGCTTTTGGGCCGCTTAAACGACTTGATAAGATATGAAAATGTTTTAGTGAGTTATTTGGCCCACCGATAGCTGTAAACAATTTTAAAATATTAATTCTCTTTTATAGTTAATACCAAATTTAATAGAACCTTTGGTCTTAAGTTTGCACGAAATATCTTCTACCTGTTTGGTGGGTTATCGTCGCTCCGAAGAAGATTCTAATGAAGTTGCTGCTTTATTTGTCGTTCTAAAAGAAGGTGTATCTCGTGATCAGGAGTTTTTATCTACAATAATCCGTGATGCTTGTTCTTCTCGTTTGTCCCAGGATCAAATGCTAATAATTCATGATATTTATTTTGAAAAAAGTTTACCTTTAACCACGTGCGGAAAAATTGATCGCATGGCTTTGAAAAAATTAGCCTTAAAAATGACAAGATCAGCTTGAAATTTAGTTTGTTGAAACTTAAACAATTTTTGTATTCATATATGTATTCTCTATTTGTTATCTCGAAAGTGGCCTAACGCTAAAATCAAAAAGGAATAAAATGATGTGCTCTTTGACCGCAGATTCATTTCGCAAGTTTTTCGTCATAAGGACAGAATACTGATTTTGCAATAATTCATATGAAAAACTTTTATATGTATTTGCCAAGGCGAATTCATACAAGGTGAACTCACTTATGCAACTCTGTGTAAAATTTATTGAACTGTCAAATGAAATGCTTTGGAAAAAACAATGGCTGCACAAAAAAACGAAAAACCAGAAGAACACTTTGACAGTTCAATAATTTTGCCTTGGTAACAGCTGATCACCAATTTCTGAACTAAGGCCACCTGGTATGAATTCTCTTTGGTATTTGCCGTCATTTCGCAAAAGATCTTGAACAGAGTACCGGCCTTAAGCTAAGAGATTTTGTAGTTTTTTGGAATTATATCAAAGTCTACTTTGGTGTAACAGTCAATGAAATGCTGGCAATTAGAGACACTTATGGCGGCACAACTAAAATAAATATTTTTAAATATTAGCTGTAATTAGAGGGCTGCAAAAAATTGATTTCCTCCTATTCTGTAACCGTTTGTCAATGTCACGTCAAGAGAATATCCAAAATAGGACACTTACCTACTCCTTGTGGACAACAATTAACTACTTCTGACAGCCTGCAACTGGAGTCTTGGATATAGCACGAGGCTATTAGAAATTATCATATGCTGGCGAAAAGGAGTACAGAAGACATCTTGACGCGACGTTGACAAATAGTTACAGAATAAGGGGGATTATTATTTTTTAAATCATTCTCGTTATGTCTATAATAACTTTCACTACAATTCTTAAATTTTAAAATTAAATTTTGGTTAACTGAGATTCATACATTCTTGCTGCAAATGATTCGTCATAGCTACGAAGTGTGTTCAGACAAGTAAAAACGTTATATTCGACCAGGTCGAATCTTAAATACCCTCCAAATATTTAGTACGTAAATTTAAAATGTTTAACTTGGTGGAACGGAGTTCCTTCATATAATATCGTACGTCAACGACCACTAAAAGGGGAGGAGTTCAAAAATAGATAATATCATGTTTTCCACAGACGAACGTATGGGCATTGCTGGACCGTCTTAGACTTCATTACTGATCAAGAATATATATATTTTATGGGGTCCAATTATCCTTAGAGGGTATAAAAACTGTATGTTGGCGGGGTCGCTCTGGCAAGGGCTGTTGGGGAGACATTTCACCTTTGTCACAAAACTCGAAAAATAAATGTCTATACTCTATAATGCGATGAGAAATAAATTGCTGTCGCATTTCAATGCAAATAGCATACAAACGCGTTCAGTTTTTCATTCGCATCGCATTACAGAGTAACCCCTCAGTTCTCGTATGCAATTTCCTAATAAAATTTGTATAAAAAAGAAGTGTTATCATATTCAACTATGCCGCTTCATAAATGGTGACAAAACAAATACACAGCTGTTCTGCACTGCTGTGTAAGTGGGATAATTAAAATTGATGTTAACTTTCCTCTGTGCCTTGGAATATTTATCTTATGTTTCTGAATTAAAAACAATTTCAAACAAATAGCTCGTAACATTAATTGACTTTAATATAAATAAAACGAATTTTTTCTTTTCTAATCAAACAGAGTTGATATTTTAAAAGGAAATAAATTAGTATTATATATGGAATAAACGTATCTGTATACTTCGGGCTAGACTTGTGTCCAGCTAGCTCATTCGCTCAGTTTTGACAAGAACCTCTGATCAAACCTATGTAATTTAAATGGGTTTGATCAGAGGTTCTTGCCAAAACTGAGCGAATGAGCTAGTTGGACCCAAGTCTACTTCAGACGTACTGATAAATTATGTACCCTGATTTATGATCTAATTTATTACTTGATTTTAAATACTATGTCCCGGTTTACACTATGCAACTTTTGTTGCAGAAATTCTTATATTGTGTGAGAGTCCTGAAATAGGAATATATACCATTTGTATTCCTTTCTCGCTCTTCCTCACTAAATATCCAGAATTTCTGCGACAAAAATTGCATAGTGTAAATCTGGACTATCTCTGAAAATAACCCTTCTGCATTTTTTACAACTTATTATGTATTAAGGAATTTGCAATTATATGAGTACATAACATATGATTTAAGCATATATTTTTATTTTATCCTATTTTATATTAACATCCATGTACCGCTAATTACTTCATATCTAGTGATTTTGCCAATTAAATTACAACTGGTTTATCCACTGTTCCACATGACGTTAGTGGAAGTTTTTCAATAATGTTAACGAGGCGTATAATACACGATTCATTGCTTTTTTCAAATAATTTTGCAGTAATTCTTTAACTTCAACCAGCAGCACTTGAATTTATTTCTCCACCTTTTTCACATATCTCCGGGCGCTGGAGCCAGCTATTCATTCCCTTTTAATATTTTGTAATTGTTTAACAATGTACAAAGCATTTTTATCCTCTACCTCCGTATTGGAAGTGCGCTAACCCAATAACTTGCAGCAAATGCCATGGAAAGGGGACAAACTAATTTCTCTACTTCACTGAGAACTAATTAGTTTCAAAAGGGAATCGTTAAAATGGAGTTGAGGTTTTTAAATCGTTTAAAAATGTGGAACTTTTTAAATAAAAATATATGAAACTTAATATTACTTTTTGGGTATGAATTAAATTCTTATACTGAGTGACTGACTGATGTCAATCGTCGACCAGCCTAAATAGCCTAATAGCTAAGAGCTGATATTTGATGGGTTGCTTCCCCTTCCGCGCTATCGATAATATGATGATAAAACAAATGCAGTTTTACACGTGTTTGGTACTTTTTTGCTATGTGTGTTTTAAGGGCTTAATAAAGAGGTAAAAACTGAATTTGGTACCTTTTCTCTACTCTTGTAAAGTATTGTATTTAGCAGAAAGCCTTTTGGAACGTTCTATTCTTGTGAAAAAAAATTTCGAATATATTGTGGCACATTTTCAAAATTGCCAATTTTATAGATGGTAAAATCGTAACCGTTTTCGGTACTTTTTTTGGTAATAATAAAGTACAATTGTACATATATGTGAAAAGAGTTTTGACTCTCTACAGCCCACTAAAAGCTGACGTAACAAAATATATGTGTTATTTTAAGGCAATAAATAGGTACCAAAAAGGTTATGGGCAAACGGTGGCAACAATTTTAAATTCGAGAAAATTTATACAATTTCGAAACATTTTAAATAATTTTAAATTCGAGATGTATTTTGCTAGAAGTAGTGCATTCTGAAACGTTGGCATAAAAGCAGTATTTAGAAAAATAATTTGGTACTTTTTGAGAAAATACTCATTGGTACTTTTTGAAATAAGTACTTAAATAAAATTAAGTTTTTATTTTAAAATACTTACTTTTTGAAAAAGATATATTTGTGAAATGGTATTTTTGGAAATGTTACTTTTTTGAACTTGATAATATTTGTTTTTCGATTTGAGAACTTTTGATGACGGTACGTTTAAGTAGATGTACGTTTTAGTAATTTACCTTATGAAAAGATACTTTTTCAAGGAAATTCCGTTTAGCAAAGCAAGGTATTCATTTAAAAAGTTCTTTTGGAAAAAGTACATTTTTAAAAAGTACTTCATTGAAAAAAGTACATTTTTAAAAAGTACTTCATTGAAAAAAGTACTTTATTGAAAAGTGTACTTTTAAAGAAGGATTCTTATTTAAAAGCTGATATTTCGAAAAAGTACTTTTTAACTAAAGTTCCTTTTTTAAGAATTACTTTTTGGAAAAGTTACTTTTTGAAAAAATAACTTTTTGGAACATCCACTAAAAAACCCCTTGACAGTTATTTACGTAAGAATGTGATTGTGAAAAAATTACGCTTGAATGTAAATTTTGAAAAAGGTACCTTTCAGAAAAGGTACTTCATTGAAATAAGTACTTTTTTCAAATATTCTTTTTTGAAAAGATGCCTTTAAGAAAAGTTACTTATTTAATACTTATGCTTGTTGGAAAAAGTAGTTTTTGAAAAAAATTCTGCTGGAATAATAATATAACAAAAAAGTTAATTGGTGTTTACCTAGAAGTGTGCTCATTGAAAAATTTAGTTTTTATAAAAAAGTACTTTTCAAGAGATGTACTATGGAGCGGGGATTTTTAGGTACAATTATTTTATTATTTATAGATCGCACAAAAGCTCCTACTACGAGGTACTATGCCAGTATAAAAAATGCTCCGATATATTGTTGATATACTTTTCCCTTATTGTGACAGTGTCAGTTTGAAATGGAATAATCTATAAATCGATTAAAATTTAAAGCCTTCTAATATATAACTTTTAATTTCATTTTTGTTTTTTGTTTTTTTTGGTAGTGCTTGTATTTACAAAATTTCTAAATATGAAAATAATGCGAAAAGTTTGTTCTTTTTAAATCTGCCATGAAGCAGGCGAATATATTTTAGTTTGTTTGCCAAATACGAAAAGCAAATGCACACAATGCCATATTGGCAGTTATTACTAGTTTAAATTGCAAAAGTTTAATTCCTTTCTAAGTGCTTCATTTTATTCGAATTAAGTTAAAGTGAAATGTATAAAAGAAAAGCCAGAAATCACAACATGAAAAAGAGTTACACAAAATGTACGTTTAGCCAGGAAAATACTTTTTTTAAGGTTTAAATTGCAACGCTATGAGTCATTCGCAAATTTACTTATTGACAGTTTTTTTTTTGGAAATATTTTATTCTTCATTTAGGAAAGACGTCAAGCGTAAAAGAATAATAAACTTCTTCTCTTGCAATAAAGTTGTAAGAAATTTTTTATTGCATGCTTTTTAGTAATTAAAGATTCGTAATTTTATTACAATGGAAAAGTCATGCAATAACGTCTTCAATAAAAGCAATTGTTTTGCCAATTTGTGTATAATTTGCAGAAAGTATAAATTTTTCTTTATTGATTTTTCATATATTGGAACGAATAAAAACCAATTTTTCTTTTGGGGTTTTTTGTAAACGGGCTGAATCGATACAGAGGGAAAAAAGTTCCCCTAAGATGAACTAAACCATCTTCGCAAAAAACAATATTATTTTTAAAATTCTTTTGTAATATTGTTAAGTAAATGATATATTTTTACGTCAAAGAGCGTTGAATTTGAGACTAGAAAATCAGAATTTTTTTTTTTTGGATTCTGTCCTCTTCAGTGGGCGTTGAAGAAACATATTACATTGCAAAATAGTATAAATAGTTATCAAATTATCTTACTTAAGCCTACATAGCTTAAAATTAAAACTTAAGCATTTATAACGAAGCTGAGATGTTCTCTGAACGTTCTCCGTCAAACTCCTATTTTTTCCCCTAAACGACGCTACTAATAAAAATACATTTTTTTAAATTTAATAACCTCAAAAATTTACTTTTTAGTGCTTTTTGTCGGGGTGGTTCCGAACTGACCCCGACAAAACAAAGTTTTATTACCCTCCAAAAAATAATTGGAGGGTATACTCACTTTGTCGTTTTGTGTGTAACGCAGCGAAATATCTCGCTAAGACCCTATACCATATATATATATATATATATATATATATATATATATATATATATATATATATATATATATATATATATATATATATCAAGCTTGTGGTCGTTTTTTATAATATATTATTTCTTATAATTTTTATTCGATATTTCGTTAACAGCTTGTTAACATCTTCAGGAAATAAAAATTAATTTTTATTTCCTGAAGATGTTAACAAGCTGTTAACGAAATATCGAATAAAAATTATAAGAAATAATATATTATAAAAAACGACCACAAGCTTGATAAATATTACAATAAACTGATAAGGTCAATAAAAATAAATCAACATATATATATATATATATATATATATATATATATATATATATATATATATATGTATATATTCTTGATCTGTGACAAAATCTAAGATTATCTAGCCACGTCCGTCTGTCTGTGGAAAGCACGATACAGTCCAAGTCAAAAGAGCAAGAACCTTCAAACTTGCTACAGATAAATTTTGAAAGATTGCACAGGTTCAGCTCGTAATTGGCCTGAATCGAGCTGGAGGGGAAAAAGTTCCCCTAAGAAGCACTAAACCAACCTCTAAAAAACAACATAATTTTTTAATTTTCTTGTAGTTTCGCTAAACAAAAGATATATTTTTACGTCAAGGAAGGTCCAAATCTTTGAACTGGGAGCCAGAAAATTAAAAAAAAAACAATTTTTGGACCTTGCCCACTTTAGTGGGCGTTGAAGTTACATATTATATGAAAAAATAATGTAAAAGTTGTAATCCTTAAGCCCACGTTTCCTAAAAATTTAATTTATAAGCTTTTACAACGAAGTTAAGAAGTTCTCTGATCTTCCCCTGCCCTAACCCTCCACTCACCTTTGCCGCCTAAATGACTCTTTAAAAGAAATTTTTTTTTCAACAATTTACTTTTTAAGTTTTTACGGCAGAGATGACATATCTTCCCCGCGGCTTTTCCCGGAGTGACCCTGTCAAAATAGAGTTTTACTGCTTTATTCATAAAAAAGATTTTTGTTTTATAAAGGGTTTATAAAACTAATTTTGTTTGGAAATCTGCCTTATAAGCCTCTTATATCTGCAAAATAGTTTTTATGAATAAGGACTTTAAAATTGGACACAGAAATGTTTTAAAGGAACTCTGACCTAGCAGGTTTAACATATTTAATGTATCTCCGTTCATTTCTGTCTCGGTGATTTATGCTTTACTTTTTAAGTTTTTACGGCAGAGGTGAGATGTCCTCCCTACGGCTTTTCCCGGAGTGACCCTGTCAAAATAGAGTTTTAAAATTGGACTCAGAAATGTTTTAAAGGAACTCTGACTTAGCAGTTTTAACATTTTTAATGTATCTCCGTTCATTTTTGTCCTCGGTGATTTATGCTGATGGAAAGGTTTCTCTGCCACGCTGCTCCTATTTGGCGGGTATTTAATATTCGACCCTGTGGACTATAAAGTTCTTACTTCTTTCAATATCATATATGATGAAATTTCAAACAAACAAGGTCTGGTGAAAAATAGTTTACGAGATCAAACTTTTATGAAGAACTTTGATCTAATTTCAGTTTCTGCTGCGAACACAACAGTCCTGCAGCTCAAATTTCTTTTTATTGCAGTTTACAAATTAAAATGTAATAAACAGACGTGTCTGTTCACACACCACAATCTTTTCTTGTCTCTTCATCACGTACAACAAGAACTTAAAGTTATGCAAAAAGGAAATACACAGCCAGTCCCACACACAATACATACATTTATATGTTTGTATGTATGCGTATATGGTTATGTAGCAATTTACTGGATATAACAGCACATGTTGCTGACATATAAAAGCATGAAGTTGCTTCTTGTCTCACATTTTCCTTTTATTTTTTGCTAAAAATATTTCCTCAACAAGAAAAGAATAATATTTTGGCGCCTTATGTGCAGCAGCAAGCGGCAGCTAATAAAGTTCGTTGCCAAAAAAAGGAAAGAAAAACATGATACAATTATTTATTATTCGTTGTTGTTCTACATTTTTGATTTTCAATATTTCATCAATACATCAATAGAAGTTTCGGTATGTACGCATATAGAGACATGGCGAACATGTGCACGTACATGTGAACGGGATGCTCGCTTTCATATTGAAGCGTATTGAATTAAAGTGCGAATGCTATTCGTCTTTGTTTGGTTCTTAAGCAATTTGCGAAATATGTGCATGTCATAAATCAGATAAATGATGATTACGCGTCCCGATACACAATGCTAAACCTGACAATGGGGATGAGAAAAATTGTGGAGGAGAAAAACGATGACGGCTAAGGATGGTGATGATGATGCTCTTATATGAAACGTTATAAGATTATATGTTATCTTAAATATATCTGTAGGGTGATTAAAATAAATAATTCTTTCCGTATGTGAGCTTCATTAATATCAGATGTTCTTCCAATAAGTTATATTTATGCATATTTATTGCGTCCCCAAATGAAATTTCAGTGAAAGTTTGAGAAACGAGAGAATAGCTTTGAGGCGCTTTAATAGAACACAAGCAAAGGAGGATATGTGAAAATTTGGAAAGGATGTCTAGCAATTGAAAGTTATGAACCAGGCGGAGCCACATAATACGAGCGATTGTGGAATTAATTCTTTGAGAAAATTCCAGAAAATTCTATTTGCCATCGGTATCATGACGCCATTTAACTTTTTTTGCACCATGCCAAAAGTCATGTGTAAGAGGATAATTCTCTAAATGCTCCAATGCATTTTAAAACCTACATTCGCCGAGATATCACCCGAAACAGTGATTAAAAACTACCTCATGATTACGCAAATTGTTATATATATTTGTTCAATATGAAACTTTGAAAATATTTTATATTCGGAAAGACATGATAAATATTTCAAGGCACAAGGGAAAGTCAACAACAATTTCAATTATTCAACTTACACAGCAGATCAGAATGGCTGTTTTCGAAGGCCGCAACACTTTTATTATCAGTACTGATATATATATATATATATATATATATATATATATGACGCGCAAAATA
Source organism: Linnaemya tessellans (assembly GCA_951800035.1). Classification (NCBI taxonomy): domain Eukaryota; kingdom Metazoa; phylum Arthropoda; class Insecta; order Diptera; family Tachinidae; genus Linnaemya; species Linnaemya tessellans. Next base: position 30,746,544 of record OX637536.1, read on the forward strand.
GAGAGGAACCTAAGGGTAAAAACCGCTTTGGTTCAGGAGAGCCATTTTAAAGATTTAAATACGTGTATCTTTGCTGTACCATCACTGAGCAAAACGCGCATATCTCTGGGAGGGAACACTTTTAGGGCATGGGATCGGTCTCATTCGATACTCAGATGTTGTTCACATCAGAAAAAAAGTGAAAATAATTTTTTTTTACCCTTAGGTCCCTCTCTCTATGCGCTGTCTCATATGTATATATATATATATATATATATATATATATATATATACTATATATATATATATATATATATATATATATATATATATATATATATATATATATATATATTTGCGAATGTCATCACTTATTAAGTGTCAGAGTTGAACATGATAATAGTTTTTATTTAAAAAAATTTTATTAGAAAATTGCACACGAGATGTTATCGATGGTAGCACGTTTTTCATATAATACCCGTATTGCCATTTCATTACTTTCTTTATGTCCTCATATTTCTGAATATTTTGTTCCATTATACTCAATGCAATAAATTTGGAAAAATCATGACATGAAGAAAATAATGAAATTTTGTGAGTTGTTACATTTTGTAGTACGAATAAGACTGTTTGAATGAATTTCAATACATTTTTCGTAAGATTTTTGCAACATCACTTGACATCGATTAAGCTATTCGACTGATTTTCTTCCTATTCCATTTGACGCAACTCCAAAATTAAAATTTTTTTCGAATGAAAATCATTTTTCCCAGACTTTATTTTGGATGTTCTACTACAAAAAATTTTATTATATGACAGTTGAATATAAGCGGTGGATGACAGACAAATTATTTTGGTATTTTCACCTTTAAATAGTCGCTTGTATGCTGTCTTGTTGGCAGAGAGATATTGGCCAAGGGCCAATATTCACAAAACTGCAAATTAAAAATTACAGACTCACCCACACATACACACACAGGTTTCTTAACAACTAAGTAAAGTTTTTATTGATCGGTTCCCTGCAGGAGGATAAGCTACTAGTTATAGTACTAGTATCCATCCAGTCCCAATGGTACTAGTTATTTTCCAAACACACTCAATGTTAATTTGAGCATTAACATTGTATAGGAAAGTTTACAGTTGGGAACTAGTACTGGTTATTTTTGTACTAGTACAATACTATTTTGATACTAGTTCGATCTCCTCAGGGTTGTTAGTACTTAATTCTAAAACCTGACCTGAATATCACAACGGACGCACATACATGTAATTGACTAATACCTCGCCGTATCCAAAGCTTCGCAAAAAATGGTTTGTGTATGTAGATTTTAAAAATATATGTTAAATTTTTAAACTATTTTTGCATAGAGTGTCTTACGTCAAGACCCACTGAAGGAAACGGGATCCAAAAGTGGATTTTTCTGATTTTCTGGTTCCAAGTTCAACGGTTTGGCCATAAAAATATATAATTTTCTTAACAAAATTACAAAAAAATTATGTTGTTTTTTTAGAGGTTGGCTGACTTCTTCTTAGGGGAACTTTTTTCCTCTGGCCCGATTATGTTATGAACCTGAACTGTGCTATTTATCTTTGCGAAATTGCAAGAGTCTGGCTCTCTTCGTTTGGACTGTATCGTAATTCCCACGGATCTATATTCTTGATCATCACTGATCAAGAATATATATTCTTTTTGGGGTCTTAGAGGGAAATGTTGCTGCATTAGACACGGTATGACAAAATGAATATACCCACCAACTTTTTTTAAGGGTATCAAAATGTATGTAATAAAGCATCTTTTTTCAATAAATGCATAAAAAGATTTCTTGTGTCAGAAATTTTACGAATTCTACTAAGTTTTCTCCTTCTACTGTAAAATAACACAAAATCGAGTTTTTTATATTAAGCCATCGATATGAGATTGTAGAGCCTATTCTGTGCTGTCATGAACTGTGTCACATTTCTGCGTAACTTTGGGAACCGTAACAAAATAATTTTTTGGTTGAATGGTTTCGAACTTTACGTTAGCAACGAGAGCGAAGACAACATCATCTTTTGGAGCAGAAGGTTTCGTTGTTATATCCAGCGGTTATAAAAGACACGACTGTCTGCTCTGTTAGATCACCATGACTTTAAGTACGAAGACCCTCCGATCACTATCGCGACAAAACAGAGACAAACCAAAAGTTAATCAAGAAACTCTATTGCATTAAATTGCTAAAATTACAATTAAGAGAATTTCACTGGAAGGACTTAAATTTGTAATACTTCAAAGCACTTGTTGTATATAGTCGCAACATATTAAATTTATTTAATGTCAGACATCATTCGATGATTCTATTAATCAATATGATTAAATAGTGATGCGATAAATTATCACAAGAAAATAACTTCTAATTTTGGTAACATTTAATGCTTTCATTACCTGTCAAATTCTTTTCATCCTTAAAAAGTACTTCATTTAACCAATTGCCTCATACGTACTTATATCTACAGAAAACACCAACACAGTTTGTTGGCCATTCATTTGACTCATTTATTTGAAGCACATGAAACCTTTTCATGAGCTCCACTGATTTTTTCCCCTTGCAACAAACGCACAAACAAAAAAATCAAAAAATAACTTAAAGAAAATAAATAAAAAATTTACAAAGTTTTTTGTCTTCTTTGAAAAAAAAAGAAATTATCGTTCTTCCAAATGTTTAAATATTGATGGCAAACTAAGTGGCTGATAGTTGAAGCGAAAATTCACGCATTAGAGAAGCTGGGACGTTAATAGAAAATAGGGATCCCCAAAAAGCAATTTATGTATGAACAGTTGTTTCAAGGAATAACACAATAAATAGAACATCCTCTCTCACACACATTGAAAGCTTTAAGCAAAAAAAAAAAAAAGCATCGGAAAAAATCTAAAAAATATAACACAACATGAAATTTTAAAGTTTTATTTGATTTTCCACAACTTTCCAGCTCCTAACAAATTAAAACAAAACCCTATTGAAATTGATGCTCATAACATACGAGCACATACACAACTTTCCTCTCTCTTTTATCGGTCCTGCTTTTCTTTTCGATTTTTTCTTCTGTTGAATTAAACTTGAAGTTTTTCATTATTTTTGTATTTGAGCCCAAAGGGAATTCTTTGTATGCTTGGTTGGTTAGTCAAATGGACGGTTGGATGGTTAGATAGATGAGTAAATGTTTATATTGTTCGAAGATACATACGACTACTCATGTGGCAGTAATTAAAAGACTGAAATGATTTTTCTTTTATTTGCTAAACAAGAAAGACCTCGAATCCTGTCTCTAGTAGAAGCTCTTGTAACTGTTGCATTTGAATGCGCGAAGTTTTGACATTCCACGAGTTGCTGTTATCAATTAGAGAATTTTAGTTAGATTCTTTTGAATTTTCTCTATATGAAAACACAAAATTGATAATTTATTTATAGTCGTCCTCTAAGGCAAAACTTCGGGAGGATTAGTGTGTAGATATGATACGAGTGCTGCTTGATCATTCCGTGCCTATTTGAATAAAAAAAATTTTTCAGCAAGAGTTTAACATAATCTCCTTTTATATTAACAGATTTATTACATTATTAAATTCGCTACCGAATGAAATTTCAATACAAATTAAATAGAAATTTCAATAAATATCAAGTGCAATAATTTGCCCCCTGCACCTTTTCTATTTTTTTTATTTCTAAATAATAGATTTCCTCTAGACCCTTTAACATATTTTTATTTGTTCAAAATCTCTTATGCCTGAGTGTTTCTTCAGATTTGGAAGAAAGGAAATAGTCGCGGGAGACTAAATCTGGAGAACATTTTTTTTTATCTCTGCAGTACATTGCGCCAGAACTAGAAAGCGGGGTATAGTATTGAGGGGACAGATGAAGAAAGATGAGGGGATAGAAAAAGCTAATTTTTGTTCATTGAAACAGGCTGGCAACAACTAACACAACCATGCACTAATGCTGATCAGAAGAATTCAACACAATATTTCATGACTCAGCGCGGGCTCGAACTCAGGACCCTCCGCTTCATAATCTCCTGTTCTACAACTCCAGCCAACAGTGATGCTCTCACTCAGTTGATATGCCTACTGTCTAAGCCACTTCTCGTATTTTAATTCTTCGATCGTCAAATGTTATTCCACCAATTTGATGTCTGTCAAACACAAACTCAAATTGCTCAAAATTTTACAGAAGCCTACTAATAGACGATTTTGCATTTAAAGTTACTGCGCGGGAAATTAAGAAATTCACGGAGTTGTCAAACAGTTATCTTATGCGGCTCAGCTAGAGGTGGGAAACTATCGATGGCGCTATCGATACTCTGTCGATAGTTACTATTATCTTTTACTATCGATGGTTTTATTTTGCAATCGATTAATATTTAAAAACTATCGGTACTTTTTAGTCACTATCGAGCCTTTTGGGAGCCCCATATGCGAAAATTTTATGAAAATTGGCATCATCACTAAAGATGATTTTGTTGAAAAATTCGTCCAGTTCGCCAAACAGCCAACTTTTTACTAAATAAATGTCAAAGAATGATAGAGCACTAGTCTTGACATTTCATTATTTGACAGCAAATTTACTTCCTAACCTCAAATTTACTTCCTAACCTCAAAATTGCCCTTCACATACGTGTGAATGGAATAAACATGAATGTAGAATCTACATTGGAGATATAATAATACTTATACCATATTATCTACTCTGGTCTTTCTTTATTCCATAGAAAACACAGCAATCTTAAGTTATGCAAATAATATTCTTGTTGAACGTTTATGACCAGGAATTTCTTAATATCGGCACAGAAAATTAAGAATTAATTCCTGCAAATATCTGACATTGACATAAAACAGCTTTGTCCAATACATTTTGTATGCAACATATTGTATATAAAATCAGTGGTAAAGGATTTTAATTTTTTTATATTCATTTTTCACTCACTTCTTTTTACAAACAAACAGAAGAAAAAAAAAGGAAAGTTAAAATAAAAAAGAAAAATCATTGTTTTGAAAATTAAATTTTGTCTGTTTCAGTTGAGTTGATTTTTAACAATTTCGTATTTTATTTTTGTTATTTATTTCTGCTTTTTTATAACTGAACAATTTTCATTTGAAGGATTATTTCTACTCTCCCGCATTGTGTTAACTTATGGCAGGAGGGTAATCCTTTATTTTAGATATTTGTATTTGATAGTACACTTGCCAACCGAACAGCATCTGTGTGTGTTTGTGTAAATAGCGTTGTTGTTGTTGTTGTTCTTGTTGTTAATTTTTGTTAGAATTTTGCTGATATTATTGTAACAATATTTTGTGTTAAACATCACATGCATCTGTTAGCTTGTCAAATTTAACATGTTCTATTAAATTTCATTGGAACAGAAACAGAAACACCCAGTTTAAATAAATAAATACAAAAAAAAAGCCACGTCTATATGGACGAAGATGCATGCTCATGTGCGTTGGCTGGTTTATGTGTGAATTTGAAGTTGAAGTCAAACCAAAACGCAAACAAACGAATGAAAGAACAAACGAACGTACAACAAACAGCCAAACAAGCAAGCAAGCAAACACGAATGAATGAACACTTGTAGTTTTAGAAATTGCTGGGTTAAAAATACACTGGGTTAAAAATACACTTTGCAATATACAGATGAGTTTTGCGAAATAGTAAAGAAACATGTTGCTAGCGATTTCGCTGGTGCAAGCACACTTTAAGTGTTCGTGGAGTGATGGCTAGAAAGCGTTGCATTTACACTGCAGCACATGGGTAGTAACGCCATTTCGGTACTTTTAAGGTGTCTCTGTACGCTGGTGCTTATTAACATCACAATAATTTCAGCTGTTGCCTGGAGTAGCCGTAGATCGTGCGTACAATCCCGATCTCACTAATGAATATGGCACAAAATTGTGCTGATCTGCATTAGTGAATGACGAAGGCGTGGCACTGTCCATAGTCCCAACAACGATTGACACTAACTTCTGATAAAGACTTCTGATAAAGAGCGCAATATAACGAGTGATTTTTTTGCTATTATCTTTTTGGCAACACTGGTTTTGACAGCTCACGCACGTTTCGTATCTTGTGTCACTGTCAAACATCTTCAATTTGATCTATAATTTAATCATGAATCGTCTTACAAACGAACAACGCTTGCAAATTATTGAATTTTATTACCAAAATGCGTGCTCTGTTGAGAAAGTTCATCGCGCCCTTCTTCCATTTTATGGTCAGTTTAATCGAGGCTCATTTCTGGGTGAATGGATACGTGAACAAGCAAAACTGCCGTATTTGGAGTGAAGAGCAGCCAGAAGCATTGCAAGAGCTACCAATGCATCCACAAAAAACAACCGTTTGGTGCGGATTATGGGCTGGCGGCATCATTGGGCCGTATTTCTTCAAAGATGATGCGAATCACAACGTTGCTGTGAATGGTGAGCGCTACCGTGCGATGATAACAAACTTTTTTTTGCCCAAAATGGAAGAGCTTGACTTGCATGACATGTGGTTTCAACAAGACGGTGCCACATGCCACACAGCATGCGAAACAATGGACCAATTGAAAGGCGAGATCGGTGAACAATTTATTTCACGTTTGGGACCGGTCAATTGGCCGCCCAGATCGTGCGATTTAACGCCTCTAGACTATTTTTTGTGGGGCTATGTTAAGGCTAATGTCTATAGCGACAAGCCCGCTTCGATTGACGCACTGGAAGCCAACATTGAAGCATTTATTCGTGAGATACCGGCCGAAATGTTGGAAAGAGTATGAAAAAATTGGACTAAGCGGATGGACCATTTGAAGCGCAGTCGCGGCCAACATTTGCATATAATAATCTTCAAACATTAAATTATATCGACCCTACTATCGATCCAAATAAATATTTCATGCATGTTTTTGAATTTTATGTTTTTTTGAAAAAAATTTCCGATAGCTCTTAAAAAATCACCGTTTAGTACCAGTTTTCGTTGCTATTGTAGAAAAAATTCTCCCAGGAAGCTCAACAATATGTATAATAAGAAATGAAATATCTTCAACAAAATATCTCTCCTCCCATCATTCTTCTTCACACTGTCCTCTCCTTAGAGTTTTGAAAAGTTGAAAATCCCTTATCTTATGCACATTCTTCTGAAAACAATCTGAGAAATAAAAAATTTGTAAATTAAAAATATTTTCAAAAATCACATCAGAATAAGCATAGCAGGCTTTCAAACTCATACAAAACTAGCCCAACAAATAGATTATATTTGATATGAATCTATTTTATTTTTCTACAACTTTATACAATTAGAAATCCATTGGATAACAAGAAAAGTATTTGTAAGGCAAAATGAAAAATAAAATCTAAATTAAACTGTTATGAAATTTTTATTTGACGTTGTCACAATTCTATTTTAAATGAAATTTATTTAGAAATTAAATGGAAATCTATAAAAAACAGTCCATACATTTTTAATATATATAAGAACTTTTCGCTGCCAAACCTTAAGCCGAAACACATACATACATAAATCAGGGCATACTCACAGTTGATCCTCATTTCATTTTACACAATTGTCAAACTTCATATGAAAAAAATAGGTATGCATGGAATATGACAGTCGGATGCAATGTTTTATATGTACGATCAAGGAGCTAATTTACGGATTATGTATTCAAGTGTACTGAGAACTTTCGTGAGGAATATTGGAACTTTAATTCATTTTCGAAAAGCGTCAAAACGTGGCATACATTTTATTAAAATGATACAAAGGTATAAATTAAAAAAAGGGTCATAAAAAGTGTCATTGGCATGAAAAAGGGGCAAAAGTGATACTTTAGTATCTCAAGGGCAACGCTGGTTATCTGTAGTGTTGAAATTAATGAGTACTATTACTCTCGAAAGAGAGTAACCGCTCAGTGATATGGCTGCACTTAAAAAATAATTGCTAACGAGGCTTGATGTCAGTGTTGTCAGATAATTTTTTTGATTCCCCCCCAAAAAAATTTAGAAACCCCCTAGATTCTACACTTTTTCTTAAAAAACCACCTAAAGCAGAAAAGTTTAAATAGTAATTTGGTTTCATCATTCTTATCGCTATTAAATTTGAATTGAGGTACTATCATTCTTACGCGAAAAGCACGAAAACTCCCAAATTTTTATTTAATTTTTTTTATAAAAAGCCCCCAAAAAAATATATCTGCAATCTTTCTTTCTTTTGTAAGACACGGCTTGAGGAAGTTTGTTACGGGTACATGTACTTCTTTTGTTTGGGATGCAAATCCAATATGTTTTTTTCGTATTTTGTTGTGCAATAAGGTCTCCTGTTAGCCACCATAATGCTTTTACAATATTTGCATAAAGCTTTGTAGTTGTCTCCCTGGACAGGGACTAACCAATCTGAAATTTGATTTTGCATTTATTGTGTTTAAAATTTTATTTAAAAATACAATACCTCTAAACTGCTGATCTGCTTCCCACTCCTTTTTATATTTTTGTTTATATATGTTATCCATTTTTGGCATATTGGTAATAAATTGTAAAGATAAACAAAGTTTTAAAATTTATATTTTACAGTTCAAGGAAAGCCAACAAAATTGATTTAACGAGAAATATGTTTTAATGTTTGTATTTGCGTGATTACTTTCTAAATCGTCATTTCGATACAATATCTTCGACATGCTCAGGAGGCAAATTATGGCATTCGATATCGAACGAAATTTGTATTTAAATTGTATAGAAATTTCGATCCATATCGAATGTGGTAATTTGGCCCCAGTTGTTAAATTATGTACTATTATGTACCAAACTATAAATTCGTAAAACCCCTAAAAATCCCCTAAATAAAATTTTCTTACCACCAAATTTCCCCCTAAAGAATATTAACCCCTAAATCTGCCCCTAAATAGAAAAAAAACCTTAAATCTAGGGGGAAACCCCCTAATCTGACAACACTGCTTGATGTTGACTGACTCCGAGCAGCTTTGCGACTCAAAAGAATCTATAGAGAATAAAAATTCATCGAATTATACGACTAAAACTGCATACTGCAAACAAAAATAAAAATAAATTGAAACTTTACGTAAAAATTAGATTTCCCTTTATGAAAAATATAAATTGGAAACTGCTAAAGTTTTGGCCGCACATATAAAACGGCAGCTTTAGTCATCGTATGGTGGCAATGTTTTGAGCTGCGTAAAATAATAAAGAATTGTTTCACATATTCGCGATGTAATTTTTTCAAATGTTTGTTCGTTTACGCTTTGTTTTTTTTTTTTTTTCCTTTAGATTGGTTTAGAGAATTGAAATCCTTTATCATTGTTGACGTAATGTTAATTTTAAAATTTGAACAATAACAACAACATGAACATGAACATGAGCATGAGCATAACAACAACAGAGAACAGTGAACAGATATTGTTGAAAATATTTAATGTTTCGTAGTACGAGGAGTATTTAGTACCAAAAAGAAAAAAATGAGCCCATACCCAGGATGAGAACTGCCACAGCAAAATGTTACTACAGAAATGTAGCATTCAGTCAGAAGAACCACTGAACACTCGGATCAATTGAGCTCAACTGCACTCAACGTTGTTACAATATACTATATGTTTTGTACATATTTGAACAACATACAGCTGAAACCTTGAATGTGAAACCAATTTTTAGTGAAGGCAATTAATCAAAATCGTGTTGAACATGTGGCCAAAATATTTTCATACTTCTTTTCTCTTCATCCTTTCCTTGTTGTTTTAATATTTAAAAATGATGCAGTTAAAAATGGTTGTAATATCTATTTTTTTTTTTTTTGTTAAGTCGCTATCATATTAATGGTTTTACAATTTTACGCTTAATTTTGCTGTTTTATGGTGTATGGGAAACATTAGGGCTCGTTGGGCGTTTAAAGTAGATCTCATTAGAGCATTCCATGAAATATCCATATAAAAAAAGGATATATTAGACATTTAAAATGGCAATTGACAGTATAATCGTATAAAGTAAGTCCGTGTTGGGCATGTATTGTATCATCAGCAGTATGAGGACACTCCCACTTGCATTGTTAATGAGCACTAATTTGGAAAATAAATAAATGCATGTACACATGGAGTTACATGTGGATATTGAAGCAGGAATCCTTTTGTATGGGAGTGTGTAGCCGACTCGCTATCATATTTGAATGCTGGCCTTTAAAATGTTTATGTCACATTTTATTAACTGCGTGCCACCAGTTTATCGTTATTTTTTCCCCCTCCATAGCAACCCGTTGAACGGTATTTTAATCTACTAGCACAAGCATTTGTGTGTGCCTGACTGAGTATTTGCCCAGAGACATATTCGTTCGTGTTCGTTTTCGGTGGTGTTTGTCAATTTGACAGCTGATTTATGATTTGCCTTTGATTGCAATTTACAGTTGTTGCAAAGTTTTGTGGTCGTGGTTGCAACAATTTACTTTACTCTGATCGATTTATGATAGTGGCGTATACGTACAATATATTTTTAATTACTTATATGACGCATATGCATCCGTGCCTTTTGTACACTAGTATGTGCCACATTTTATTTATTTCGTTACTTTTGGGGTGGAGGTGGGTATTTGTGTTTCCTTTTGTATTCATGTACGCGACAATAAATAAAACAAAAGTGATCATATGTGCCACATAATTAAAAATGGGTTGGCATGAAAATGTTGTAGATTCAAGTGTGGGTTGATTTTATGATCTCGGCCACTGCAATATATTGCACTTAATTAAACATTCTTGTTTTAGTACCAGGTGTAAATGAGATTCATTTGGCATAGAAAAAAATGAGGGTGAGGGTTAAATGGATGTAAAAAAAATTAATGCTGACCACGGAGTGGTTTGTAGTAGAATAGGTAGACGTTTGTCCATTTGGCGGGCATTCTTAACAAAAGGTCTGCCAACTGTTTCCTGCTAGATATGGACTAATTTCTGCTTTGCCAATAATTTCGTATATGCCATATATATATATATATATATATATATATATATATATATATATATATATATATATATATTTTTTTTTTTATCTTGGACCAGTACTCAGGGGATGACCCCTATATATACAATACATTGCGCCGGAACTGAAAACGAGGGGATAGTATTTAGGGGACAGATTAGGAAAGATGAGAATATAGACAGATTTTTTGTAGCTATTTCAACCTTTTACTTCGCCGGCTAATTTTTGCTACAGGGCCGACGAAAGTGGGTGCTGTTACTCTGCTTTTTAGTACATGATAGTGTCAGTCGCTGCCAATTATGTTCAGTGATCAGTGACTATGCCTTCATCATTGAAACAGGCTGGTAACAACTAACACAACCACGCACTAATGCTGTTCACAAGAATTCAACACAATATTTCATAACTCAGCGCGGGCTCGATCTCACGACCCCCCGCTCGTGTTCTACTACTTCAGCCAACAGCACCCCAACGGCAGATTCCCATTATTCAAAGAATCTTTGACGAAGCCCAAATGTTCAATAAGCACTTTATTCTGTAATCACATAAGATGTGCCTCCATTTCGCACAGTCTGGATAGTTTGTAGAGTTGTACGGCTCCTGAATGAATTAATTTCACTTTAATGAGCGTTTTCAGCTCTTTTCTTTCACTTCTTTCAGTTATTTCAGTTGACTCAGTGATTCAGTTGCTTATTGAATCTGTCTTTTTCAGTAGCTCTTTTCAATGCTTGTATGTCAAAATCTATATGAAAAAAAAAGAATTAATTCACTCAGTGCAGATACACACATGGTGTGGTGCTATATATTATTAGAGCTGCCAGATGAAAATTTTTAAACAGCACTGCCATGATACATATTTCAGTACTTATTAACTTGGTGCGTATTTATATGTATGTACATATATAAACATATACATAAATTAACTGAGAAAAATCTCCAAAATACAACGTTAAATAGAAAATATTACTTTATTAAAATAGGTTCGAAAGCAAAATATTTAAAATCACTTAAATACTCATCTAGTTATTACTTATGTTCAATAAATGTGTTTTATATTACATATTAAGGAAAAAATAAAAAGGCATAAGCGGTTGTTGTATTAGGTGGTCTGATTCTTTCATTTTCTTTCATGACATTTTCATTTCATGAATTAAGGCTGAGCTAAGGAATCAACCGAGCTAGTGAATGAAATGAATGAATTAATTCAGTAAAGTGAGCGGAGCGGAAAAGAGCGCTCACTCAAAAGAGCTCTAATAGTTTGATCTCGGAGTTACCTAGGATAAATTGCTGCCATCTGACTAAAGTAGTTCGTTTCCACCGAAAGTAACTTTTAGCATAAAAAAATTGGTTTGCTTATTTTATACCATGAATGACCGCTTAATATGTAGAGAATTTATTTACCTTCTTGATTTATCCATGTGAGATGCCAAACAAAGGTTCAGGTTCCATAAACCTATTTTGAGCTCTTCTATTGGCTAAGAAATCAGCCCATTAATGCCGGTTATTTTTTAGTGCCCAGTTCATTAGAGATATAATACTAATGGACTACTCAAAGTAGTTTTATGGAACCTGAACCTTTATCCGACCCTTATATGATGACAGTTTAAAGCCTTGAACAACCTCTGGCTGTGTGACATCTAGTAGACATCTACCACTACTATTACAGTTCCCTTCCAAGAAAATAAGAATAGCATAGATTTACAACGCAATATTCACTTTGCCGTTCCTTGTGCAAAGGAACGAAATATCCCTCTTAGAACCCAAAAATAAACATATTCTTGAACAATGGTGAATCTAAGACGGTCTAGCCAGGGGCCAAATTACCGCATTCGACAACGAGTGAAATTTCTGTACAATTTTAATACAAATTTCGATCGATATCGAATGCCGTAATTTGCCCCCAGGTCTGTCCGGCCTCCGGTTCGTCAGTGGAAAGCACAATACAGTCCAAATGAAAAGAGCCAGACCCTTGAAAATTTTTATATCTAAATCTTATGGATAGCACACCCCTAGCTCGCAAATGGGCTGAATCGGACCAAGGGAAAAAAGTTCCCCTAAGAAGAACTAAACCAACCTCTAAAAGCAACATAATTTTTAAATATTTTTTTTAGTAATTTTGCTAAGCAAATGATATATTTTTATGTCAAAGAAGGTCCAACACGTTAAACTTGGAACCATAAAATCAAAAAAATTAATTTAAAAATGCAAAATAGTGTAACAATTTTGTAAATTGTATTACTTGAGCGTACATTCGTTAAAAATAAAATTTTTAAGCTTTTATGATGAAGCTGAGACGTAACCTGATCCCTCTCTGCCCTACCCCCTCCTCCCCCTTTGCCTATCTTAAATGACCCTATAAAACAATTATTTTTTACACGCAATACCCATTCGTCCGTCTGTGGAAAACATGACATTTTTGGACCCCGCCCATTTTAATGGGTATTGAAGTTACATATTGTAAATATTCAACAAATTGTATTCCTTAAGCCTGCATTCCTTCAAAATTTAATTTATAAGCTTTTACGATGAAGGTAAAATGTTCTCTGATCTTCTCCTGCCCTTTGCCCCCAAAGTGGCCTTATCAACAAAAAATTTTTTTTCCACACTTAAATACCCCAAAAATTTAGTTAGTCTCCCACGGCCTTTTCTGGAGTGTCCCTGTAAATAGTTTCAAATTTGGGCAGAGAATGTCTTAAGTGACCTCTGACCCTGCAAGTTAAATATTTTTTACTTATCTCAGTCCCTTTTTATGTGCGTAAATATAAAATATTAATACGTAAATAGCTTTTATGCTGATGGAAAGTTGTCGCAGTCATGCTCCTCCCAACACATTGGAAACGGCCGTATTCAAATAAATTTGTTCTTTTTACTTAAGCCAAATACCATAAAAATAAAAATTTTAATAAAAAAAAAAGAATTGTAATTTGAAAAATATTTGCAGGATATTTAAGATTCGAGCCGGTCTCCATAAAGTTTGCTATTGCAGGAGGAAATTCGATGAGGCTGTATATTAAAGTCATGAGAAAACCATCATGTTTGGATTGGAACCTCATATTTGACAAATTTCTGTACAAAAAACTTCAAACAAGCAGTTTACAAACAAAAAATATTTTTTATGAGTTGGACCTTAAACCTACACCTTATATGTTTAAAAAAATTATATCTTTTAATCTATTAAATAAAAGTTGCTATTGCAACACATTATTATATTTTTCGTACTATTAACAATTTGAAAAATCCCTAATGTATTTTACATGTAAAAAATATCGTTAAAAAAACCAAGAGAAAAACTTTGAGGATTTTTCATTATATCTTCCACTGCATTGTCCTTCAAAAGCCTTTCAATCTAAAGTTTAATTTGGACAATCAATGAGCAGTTCTTTTCCACACAATTGCTGCACCACACCATACTGTGGCATCTTCTATCAAGTATAATATAATTATGACCCCATTACAAACTTTTTAAGTTAATTTGAGAAAAGAAGAAGAAGAAAAAGTAATGCTGAAAAAGGAAACAATACCAACCAAACTCTTTAGCAAAAAAAAAATGAAAAATAAATAATATAAAAACGACCAAACTCATACAATTAAACTTTCTTCATTAAAAAATACTTGAAAATGTTTTCTGGTCGGTCATACTATCACTACTAAATACATGCAGTTTCCCTTTTATTGCGAAACTGACAGTAGAATACATTTAATACTCAAAGATATAAAAAATGCGGACACATACATACCAACACTTTTGCCAATTGCAGTTTTCCAAAAAAAAAGGGACCAACTTTTTTATCCGCAAATACTCGTTTTTTTTTCTTAGGAAAAAAATACACTCATTCGTTTATTCGTTTACAAAATCCTCCATCTTTGGTATCCTCTTCTTTAATGGTCATGATCTCTTTTTTAATAAAATATTACACCAAACATATCGGAGTTAGTAAAACCTATTCTATTATTGTGGAAAATCAACGGCTATTGCAATTACTACTTATACAGGGTGCCTCAGAAAGACCGAAGTGGTGTGAATTCCTTATAACTTTTTTATTATAATTTTTTTTTCTTTTCTTTTCAATATTTTGTAAAGAAGACTTGGACAATTTATAATGGAGCAATACACAACTGAACAACGTGCCCAAATCGTTGAAATTTACTTTTCAAATCAACGGTCCATTGTGTTGACTCAGCGTGCATACCGTCGTTTCGAGTAGAAGCAATTTTAATTGGCCTCCGCGTTCCCCGGATTTAACCGCTCCAGACTGTTTCCTTTGGGGTTATTTAAAAGGGAAAGCTTATGTTAATAAGCCTAGGACTATTGAAGAATTAAAAACCAATATTCGAGACGAAATTAACAACTTAACACCGGAAGTTTTGCGAAAGGTCATGGAAAATGTGTTGGAAAGAGCACATTTGTGCGAAGCAGAAAATGGCCACCACTTGCGGGATATCATTTTTAATAACTACTCTAAAAATATTCCCTATAAATTTACTGTATTTAAAAAACAGAAAATTAAAAAAATATGTCTTAAATAAAAAGTTATAAGGAATTCACACCACTTCGGTCTTTCTGAGCCACCCTGTATATTGATTGTGTTGGTAACGTGTTGAATTTAGAAAGAGATGTTATATATTTGAAAGGGCAAAGGAATCTTTACATCAGTTTAAATATCGAACTCACATAGCAAAACTGCTGTTTTCGAAAGCCACTGCACTTTCGTAATCAGCACTCTTGTGTATTGTGGTTTATCAGCACTTATTCCCTCTTATTCTGTAACTAGTTGTCAATGTCACGTCAAGTCAATATCAAAAATAGGTCGCTTCTGTACTCATTTTCTTCAGCAATTGACAATTTCCAACAGTCTCTTGCTATACTCAAGGCCTTAGAGAGTAACCACAGACAGTCAGAAATAATTAGTTGTGTGCACACAAGGAGTAGGCAAGTGACTTCTTTTTCACAGGAAGGAATTGTACTTATAGGACACATTCTGACTTTGAAAGCACGTCAGTTGGTTAATAAATTCTTCGTTATAGCCGTACCATAACATTTTAATAAATGAAGTATTTTTCCAGCAACTACGATCGCCATAAAAAAGGTAATACCTTTTTAATTGTGACACTTACATTCAGTTAACATGAAACATGGTTGCACGACACGCTATTAACCAACAATATTTTCGTGAGCTAAATTTAGCAAATTCGGAAGTGTATGATGCTAAAGTTTTGTCCCACTTAATCCTTGTGTGGTTCTTGTTATACAAAAATTCATTTACTCACTCATACATAATAAAATGGCAACACCAACAAGAAACAAACTTTGAATATAAAGTTTATCATTTTACTCAGTTTTCATTTCCATTTTCTTCCTCGTACTTTGTATGACATTTTCCTTTAATTTGCAAGCACATGTACTCGTATGCAGTGGGTGAGTACTCTGTCTGTCTGTTGGTCTTCTCTCCATATAATTTTTTGTATTTGTTTTCAACTCGTACCATTTGATGATTGTTGTCGTTTTTGACCGTAACGGAAAACAAATTAAAAATTCAAAAAGTGTTTCCGTTTCTCCTCCCACTTCTAACGTCACTTAGACATTTGGCTTTGTGCAGCTGCATGTACAACTAGCAAAAGGATTAACTGATAACAAGTTGGTCATGTGCTAGGGAATGAATTGCAATAATGACAGCCAGCAACCCACCAAATATTTATGACGATAAACTCGATAATGATGCAGATGGGCACAAGAGACATGTGTGTGTGTATATAAATTTTTTTTTGTTTGTTTTATTTTTAATATTATTTTTGGAAAAGAAAAAACTTATAAAATCATTAGTTCGTATATAATCTTTTTAACAAGTAAACTGAGCGCACAGAAAGTGGTAACGAATTAATTTCGATGAGTTTACATCCCGCTGCATTAAGACAGAAATATTGAAGCGCAATCTCCCTTTACAAATAAATGATTAATTAATTTGATCTTTCAGTAAATCTGTTTAGAACAAAAGGTTGTAGCAACTGTTGTATGTCTCACTAAAATTATTATATTTGCTATTTTCAAATTATTTGTAATTCTAGTAGTTTTATGAAATATGTTAGTATCGAAAAACTATATATCCATGACAATATCAACAATTGTATGAGCTAGTAAAAGTATAAGGACGCTTAATGGTTTTAATTTGGGAAAACGTTTAGTCTATTATCCTTCATTGGTGAATTCAATGCAAAAGTACATGAAAATTAAAAATATTAAATTATTTACACTATTTTCGCTTGTAATATGTGTGGGGGGACAGGGTCGAAAAATGGATTTTTCTGAATTTCTGGCTCCAAGTTAAACGCTTTGGACCTTCTTTGCTATAAAAATACATCATTTGCTTAACAAAATTATAGAAGAACTTTAGAAATTATGTTCTCTTAGAGGTTGGTTTGGTACTTCTTAGGGGAACTTCTTTCCCTTTTTCCCGATTCAGCCCCATTTATGAATTTGACTTGTGGCATCTTTCAAAGTTTATCTATGGCAAATTTCAAGGGTCTGGCTCTTTTCGTTTAGACTGAATGGTGATTTTCATAGACGCTCGGACATCACTGATCAAGAATATATATACTTTATGGGGTCTTGGAAGGATATTTCGCTGCGTTACACAAGGATTGACAAAGTGAATATATCTCCCAATTCTTTTATGGAGGGTATAAAACACATACACTTCAGAGAAATGCATGAATTCTTTACTTGAGTCGTTAGAACGATCTAGAGACATCATTGTTTAAAGATGATTTTATGTAAATGTTGACCTCAAATGGTTCATACTAAAACATAACGGCATATATCTCACGAATAAATTTTCAATTGTGGCTTTTAGCTCGTCAACCGTTACGGACTTGTCCCTATAGACATGAGCTTTAATAAAGCACCACAAAAAAAATCTCACAATCTAGGCAGGAAATTTAACATAAACTGTTCATCGAACTGCCTCTCAATCGGAACAATGTCTCACCTGGTGTGTGGCATGTGGCACAGTCTTATTTAAACCACATGCCATCCAAATCTAAGTCTTCCATTTTGAAAAAAAAAATTGTTATCAATGCACTGGAAGCCCTCGCCATTCACAGTAATGTTCCCGCTTTCATCGTCTTTGATGCCCCCGACTCATAACCTACACCAAACAGTGCATTTTCGGGATGCATTGGAAGTTCTGGCAATTCTTCTGGCTGCAATTTTTAATTTCTAAGTTGAAAGTTATTGCGAATTGCAAATTATATTTTATGAGTTTGGTCAAATTCCAATTTTTATTAAAAGTGGAATATTTTAAATAGTTTTTATGAAATTTTTATTTGACATATTGTTGTCACAATTCTATTTTATAGGTAAATGAAATTTATTCGTTGGTGGTCAAGCAATGTCTATATACATTTCAATGGTGCTTTACCAAATCATCAGTATACTTAAAGCACAGTTTTGAAAAGTTAAAAACCTCTTATCTTATGCACAAACTTCTGAAAACCATCTGAGAATTCACAATTTGTAAATTACAAATTATTTTCAAAAATCACACTAGAATAAGCATAGTAGGCCTTGAAACTCATACAAAATTACCCCAACAAATAAATTATATTCGATATGAATCTATTTTATTTTTCTACAAATAATAAGTGCAAACAATCTACAAACAATCTGATTCGAGATTAAATTATAGACCAAACTGAACATGTTTAACAGTAACATGTTGCATGAAAACAGCTGAGCTGCCAAAAACAGTCTTGCCAGAAAGAAAGTTGCTAGAAAATCATACGAGTACTTTAGTTCTTATTAAATTACTGATGGCAATCAAATTACGTATTATTTTTTCTTGTTCAATAACATGTTGAGCTGCCATGTGCGAAATAGTGGATGAAGTTATTTCCATAAATCCATGGATGACAGAAACATTTATATTTATATAATCCATAGGATATTGTAGCTCATAAAAACTAGCAGAAAATAAATTCTTACGAGTGTAGTTGTATGTACACACGTGTGTTTTGTGTGTCTTATAGACAGAGTTTTCACAGTTGCAAAAGTGAAAACATGAAATAGAAGGAATTTATTGTTACTTTGCAAATAAATTGGGAGTTTTTTTTTCCATTTTGTTACGCTAAGAATTTAGAAGGATTATTTATGTTGTGCATTTCTACACAAAAATGCCTATTAAACTTTGAAAGTTTTTTTTTTTTTTTTTTTTTTAAGAGTAGGACCAGCACTCAGTGGATGACCCCTACATATGCAATGCATTGCGCCGGAACTGAAAACGAGGGGATAGTATTAAGGGGACAGATGAGGAAAGATGAGAAGATAGACAGTTTTTTTTTTTTTTTTTTTTTTTTTTTTGTAGCTATTTCAACCTTTTACTTCGCCGGCTAATTTTTGCTACAGGGCCGACGAAGGTGGGTGCTGTTACTCTGCTTTTAGTACATGATAGTGTCAGTCACTGCCAATTATGTTCAGTGACCAGTGACTATGCCTTCATCATTGAAACAGGCTGGCAAGAACTAACACAACCACGCACTAATGCTGATCAGAAGAATTCAACACAATATTTCATGACTCAGCGCGGGCTCGAACTCACGACTCTCCGCTTCATAGTCTCGTGTTCTACTACTTCAACCAACAGCACCCACAAAGAAAGTTTAATCAATATTGGCTGATTTAATATATATATATATATTATTATTCTATATGTATGGAATAGAGTTTAATTATTTATAAGATACTGTTTTGATACCATGTTGATCAGGACCCGCTCAAAGTCCTGCGACCAATTTAAATACAAATTTCGATCGATATCAAATGCCGTAATTGGCTCCATGCCGTGAATAAAAGTGCTTCAAATTTAAAAAAAATTCACTCATTTCGGTCTCGAAACTCAAGAAAATTAACAAACAAAAATAATAATAGTATACAGCCTAGTATATTCAAATTAGTGAAGAATGTGAAAGAATATTATTTCAAGGCAACAAATTTGGCTCGTAGTTAATTTAGAAGCATTTTAATATATGGAAAATTGTTTAAGGTGTTTCTATAAATAGAATATGTTTTGTGTTCTTTCACAGTAAAAGCAATTTGCAAAACGGTTGACCCTAAATACTTTCACTTCCTGGCAATTTTATCCTCAAAACTATCGTGTCCTGTTTTATTGTGCTATTCTATACTTTTAAACTCTCAGAGATCAAAAGTCTACTAAAAAATGGGAAAACACAATAGGATTTATACTAAATATAGATTAAATATAACTAAATAGCTCATACATGGTGGTTTGGCTTAATTGGTTAACCGATTAATAAAGTATTTTGTTTTTTACAAATTAAGTAATTTCAATATTTGGAGCTTACCACAAAAATCAATAACAACAAGCAATAACGTTATATTCGACCGGGTCGTATCTTAAATACCCTCCAAATATGTAGTGAATAAAAACTTTATTTTTATTTCTAATAAAATTTAAATTTTTATGGTATTTGGCTTAAGTAAACAAGGAAAAAAATGTGAAGGGGTAGGGCAGGACACACTGATACAGGTAGGAGCGATACCCCATACGGTTATTTTGTTTTTGGGAGAAATTCTAATACAAACGTCAAAATTTCTTTACATATTTACATACATACAAAACTTAAGAGCAAATGTAAAAACAAACATGTATATTTTGTTTTTGTACTTTTTCGTTTTGCTGTGCTCTACACAATTAATTGTGACGTTTGAATTAGAATTCACAAAAACAAAATACATGTAGGTTTTTATTTTTGTAAAACCGCTCCTACCTGTATCAGTGTGCCCTGGGGTAGGGCAGGGGAAGATCAGAGCACATATTACATTCGTCGTAAAAGTTTATCAATTGAAGTTTTAAGGAATGTAGGCTTAAGGAATACAATGTGATAAATATTTGCACTATTCTTTCATATAATATGTAACTTCAACTCCCACTAAAGGGGTCGGGATCCAAAAATAAATTATATCGTGTTTTCCACAGACGGACGTATGGACATTGGTAGATCGTCTTAGACTTCATCAAAAATACTTTATGGGGTCCAAATTCTTTTTGGAGAGTATCAAAACTGTATTTTGTGGGGGAGAAATTTCATTTTGGCCGTAACACATTAAACATGAATTTTTAGGATAACTAAGTGTAAAAAAAAATTTTTTTTTTTTGATGGGGTCATTTAGAGGCAATGAGGAAGCAGGGTGTTAGGACAGAGGAGGATACATCTCAGCTTCGTCATAAAAACCCAAACATTTTATTTTTAAGGAATGTAGGATTAAGTAACTCAATTTATTAAATTTTTACACTACTTTTGCATATAATAACGCCCACTAAAGGGTGGCGTGGTCTAAAAATTACTCTTTTTTTATTTTATGACTCCAAATTTAATGCGTTGGACCTTCTTTGACATAAAAAATTTATCATTTGCTTAATAAAATTAAAGAAAAAAATAAATAAAAATTATGTTGTTTTTTTAGAAGTTGGTTTAGTTCTTCGTAGGGGAACTTTTTTTCCTCTGCCCCGATTCAGCCTTTTTACGAATTTGCTATCATTCAAGATATACTAAAACCAAGTTTCAAGGGTCTGGTTTTTTTCGTTTGGACTGAATCGTGATTTCCACAGAGTGACGGATGATCGTCTAAGATTTCATAACTGATCAAGAATATGGGGTCGTAGAGCGATATATCCCTGCCCTACACACGGAATGACAAAGTGAATATACCCTTAAATTCTTTTTTGAGGGTATAAAAATTTTTTCTTTTAATTCTATTAAAAAATTGGTTGTTTTACTATGGAGAGTTACTTCTGTTCTCATGACTCATTCCTCTCATTCTCATTCAAAGCCTAGTACCAAACATTTTGAAAAAAAGCTTATTTCTGAACTTTCCTTATTCATAAAAATTATGAGAGTCTAATAACAGCGTAATAAAACAAAATTTCATATGAAATTTGCTCTGTTACAGTCTTATAAGCCTCTCATAATTTTAATGAATATGGGGGTAAGAAAATATATTGCTACAAAATACAAAATAAATATATTTAAAACTGTTGTTTGCTTTTATTGACCTTTTCTTATATATGTATTTTAGAATGATTGAGCTCGAGGTCGTTTTTGTAAAAATCGTTATAATTTTTCTATTTTATTCGATATTTCGTCAACAATTTGTTGACATCATCAGGAATAACAATCGAAAATTAAAATGTTCTGTATAAATTGGTTTTGATATTTCAAAAACGACCTCGAGCTCAATCATTCTAAAATACATATATTTAAAACTTTAATTCGTCTCTCATTAAATCTAATCCTTGGATTTTTAACTAAATCGTTGGCAATAGTGTTATTGACTTTTATTAATTTATTAATCAAAAACATAATGATTCCCTCAAGCTCAATTAGAGTAGCAAAGCCCTCACTACGCTCTTTTATACCCACGTCGAAATGCTTTAAAGTTTTGCTTAAGGTTTCTGAAACTCGTTTATCAAAATCAAAGTCAAAGGAAATTGTTTACAGTTCTGAACAACGATGACTAATGTTATAAATCATGTATGCGGCGAAACTCGAACCTTCACGGATTTTTACGTATGGTTGTTGTTTTTGCAGTTTCCCATTTGACTTATTGAACACCTTCTTCGTTTGTATGAAAAAATATAACAGCACAAATTACACCCTAAATATAGAACAAAAAGAAACCCCGCTATTCCAACTACGTAATAAATAAGTAAATTACCTTTTATTACATTAATACAGGACTGTTGGCAACCCTTGTTGCCGTTTCTATAAAAATTAATTTAATACAACGTGCACTCCAGACTTTCCTTATAACTTTGCCAACAAGTGCAGCAGTATAATTTAGCACCACACAACTTGCACATTTTCCACATTTATTTTCTTTTTGTTACCAAAAATTAAAATGTTTTGAAATTCACAGAAACTTAGGACACGAGGCCAGAGAAGATGGTCAAACTAAAAGCCTGTTGAAAAATATCCATGTAGGAGTAGGAGTATTAAGCCATCGCAGAGAAAAAGGTATTGGTAACAGTGGCCATCACACCAGCAACTGAAAACTAATATATTCCCATGAGTTTGAAATTTTAATACGACTTCGTTATAAAGTTTCTTTTTTCTATTTCATGGATATAGTTTTATTTTTAAGTACTTCCATTTGTGCAGCAGCAGCAGCAGCGGCAGCAACAGCGACAGCTAGTGTATGGACAGAAGTTGAACAATCTTGCTCTTGATGAGCAGGGCACGTACAAATTCACTTTTAACTTTCAATTTAGTGCTGCTCGTTTTTTTTTTGCCTCTCTACATTCCTTACATATACTAGATATATATTTCTTTTACTCTTAATCAGTTTTCCTCGTACAAAAGTTAAAAGTTGTGCCTTAATCCGATTTTCTAACGGACATCCCAAAGAGCAAGATTGAAAGGCTTTGGCTTTGACTACTGTCAGTTGCAGTGCCAGTAAAATACACATACAAACACACACACACCCATCCATATATTCATGCACATGTATATGTGGCAATATATTTAATACCACTGGTCATAAGGGATTAAAGTCAAGTACTAACTGAAAAAAAGTGTATAAAACCACACAACTAAAATAAGAATTTAAGTATTGCAAAAAAAAAAGAAAAACGTATGACTGTGTGTAAGTTTAAGCATACAAATGAAATTCGAATTAACGATATTGCTAAAAGAGCTGCAAAAGAAAAAGTTTTAATAAGCTTTTTAAAAATTTTCCTTTTTCTTTTTTGTCAATTGTGTTGTAAACTACTCTGTGGCAAAATTGGTAATTTCACTAAAATATTTTACAAACCAAGAAATTTTGTTTAAAACAAACTTTTGTAAAAATTAATCTTTTTAAATAAGAATTTTTTTAAATGACTTTTTTTAAAACGAGATCATGAAAAGGGTAGTTTTGTATTGAAGAAGTCACACAAAGGAGTGACGAAATATTGAAATTAAAAATTAAATTAAAATTAAGAGACCTTAAGCTTAAAAATATCAGAATACAATAATTTTTGAAAACATAAATTCAGTCAACTATCGAGCCATGGTAGCGTTCAGTATTCACCGCAATGAGAGCGGTGATGATGAGTGAGGATATAAATATTTTTTATGCAGCTAAAATAGCAGGCAATATAACAGAACTAAATACATGTTCTTTTCTAGAAAACAATCCAACATTTTTTTACACTTTTTAATGAAAGTTTCAATATTTTAATAAAAAAGTGCAAAAATGTTGCACTTTTTTCTAGAAAGGAAAACACCATTGGATTAAAAATAAAATTTGTTTTTTTTTTTGTAAAATGCATTAACGTAAATATCTTTTCTTATATATACTGGGCCACCCTGTAATATTATTTTATGATTCATATTGAATGATACAGACAACTGCGGCATGCAGTTCCACAATTCGAATCCTACACGCACATGTCGTTTGAACAACGCAGCTTTATTGAAATCTACTTTTGTTTAAAACTTACAACTAAATTGCAATAGAACTGAATGGCTTTTAATATCAATCAATCTGTTCGTTTTTTAACATTTAATACAATTTGTATATCGTGCGACTCTATTGTAAAACATAAATAATATTTACTGTTTTTTACGATCTTCATTAAGGATTTCCGCCTTAATTACATTACAATTCGCTGTTTCGAAAATACACCAAAATAATGGCAAGCAAAGGGACAAGTCATAAATTTTGTATCGTGTTCAAAATAACATCATTAAAAATCATTAAATAGTAAAAAAAAGAGAAGTGAATTAAAAATGAAACAAGCCATCACAATATTTTTAATGATATTTCAGATGTTGTAGTTTTGTTTTTATGGTTTATTTTGTCGTTGTTGTTTTTTCTGTTTTATTTATTTGTCCATTGTTTTAATGTACATTTTTAATTAAACAAATTGTTTTTAATGTGAATACTCGTACAACACCAAATAACAAGTGTGTGAACGTATTGTTTGCCAGCTTTTTTCCCTTGTTTTTGTTTTTTTTTTTTTTTTGTTGGCCAGCAATTTCTAGTCAAGTACTCTTCAATGCCGTAATTTTTTGGTCAATAAGCACACAAAACACCTTTTTTATTACAAGCACCTCTACATTCATTTGTTTTCTCGTTCGTTCATTTGCTTGCGTTTTATTTTTATTTCCCATTTAATATGAATTGTTTAATGAATTTGTTTACTTTTTTATGTAAAACAATGAAAAATTTTGTACTCGTGTACTATTATGTTGTTGTTGTTGTTCGTTAATAAAATAGTAAATTTTATTACTTGTTTCCTACCATTTCAATTAAAATTCTTTGTACTATTGGAAACAATAAAAATTAATTCGAAGCTTTTCATTCTCTTACTCTTCATAATAGCCCTATTCACAATCTTGTGCAAATGGTCTTGCATTATTGCATTTGCAAATTGAGAGAATATTTGAGAGCATTTTCAATGTATTTTGTTGGTGTAGAGTATAATTATTTTGCAAATGCAATGATGCAAGACTATTTGCACAAGATTGTGAATAGGGCTAATGTATTTATTACATTTTTGCATTCAGTTGAGAAAGCACACGAGTTGGAACGCATCAAGGTGGGTCAAGATTATGTGTAATTGCTTCTTAAATTCAGCGAAAAAATTAAATAAAAGAATTAAGAACGTTATATTTGTGCGGGTCGAATGTTAAATGCACTCTAAAATATTTATTAAATAATTAAAAATGTTTAACCTGCTGGGTCAGAGTTCCCTTAAGGCATTTCTGTGCTCAATTTCAAACTCCATTTCGATTAGGTCACTCTGTAAAGGGCCGTGGGGGATATATCTCACCTTTGTCGTAAAAACTTACAAAGTAAATTTTCTGGTTTATTAAGTGTAGAAATTTTTTTATTTAGAGGGAAAAGGTGAGAGGAGGGGTAGGGCAGGGGAAGATCAGAGAACATCTTACCTTTATCGTAAAAGGTTAAAACTTTCATTTTTATAGAATGTAGGTTTAAGGAATACAATTTGTTAAATATTTACAATATTTTTCCATGTAATATGGAAGTAACATGCTACTCCCACTAAAAAGGTTGGGGTCCAGAAACGGATTTTTCTGATTTTCTGCAACTTTCTCTGACATCAAAATATATAATTTGCTTAACAAATTTGTGGGTGCTGTTGGCTGAAGTAGTAGAAAACGAGACTATGAAGCGAAGGGTTGTGAGTTCGAGCCCGCGCTGACTCATGAAATATTGTGTTGAATTCTTCTGATCAGCATTAGTGCGTGGTTGTGTTAGTTGTTGCCAGCCTCTTTCAATGATGAAGGCATAGTCACTGATCACTGAACATAATTGGCAGCGACTGACACTATCATGTACTAAAAAGCAGAGTAACAGCACCCACCTTCGTCGGCCCTGTAGCAAAAATTAGCCGGCGAAGTAAAATGTTGAAATAGCTACAAAAACAATTGTCTATCTTCTCATCTTTCCTAATCTGTCCCCTCAATACTGTCTCCCCGTTTTCAGTTCCGGCGCAATGCATTGCATATATAAGGGTCATCCCCTGAGTGCTGGTCCAAAATAAAAAAAAAATTAAAAAAAAAAATTTTTTTTCTGCTTAGGGGAACTTTTTTCCCGCTGCCGCATTTACGAAGTTGACGTGAAATTTCAAGGGTCTGGCTGTTTTCGTTTGAGCTGTATTGTATTTTTAACAGACGGACGTCGCTAGATCGTTTTAGATTTCATCACTGATCAAAAATATGTATATAATTTATGAGATGTTATAGAGATATTCCGCTGTATTACACACGGAGTGACAAAGTGAATTTACCCTTCAATTCTATTTTCAAGGTCGCTCCAGGAGGGACTGTAGAAAGACATCTCTCCTTCGACATAAAATACTGAAAAATATATTTGTGAGGTTATTAAGTAAAAAAATTGTTTTGATATGGTCATTTAGTGGGCAACGGTGGGTGAAGGGGCAGGGTAGGGGAAGAGTAGAGAGCATCTCAGTTCTGCCTTAAAATCTTAACAATTTAATTTTTGAGAAATGTAATACAATTTTTTTAAATATTTACTCTATTTTTCCATGTAATATGTTATTTTAACACCCGCCATATGGGGTGGGGTCCAAAAATGGATTTTCCTGATTTTGTGCCACCAAGGCATTCTTCAATATAAAAATATATCATTTGCTTAACAAAATTACAAAAATAATTAAAAAATTATTCTGTTATTTAGAGGTTGCTTTAGTTCTTCTTAGGGGGATTTTTTCCCTCTGGCCCCATTCAGCCCATTTACGAACTTGACCTGTCCTTCAAAATATATACATATATGCCAAAGTTCAATGGTTTGGCGCTTTTCGTTTGGACTGTATCGTGATTTCCACAGACGAACGCACGGACGTGGCTAGATTCACTTAGATTTCATCACTGATCAAGAATATATATACATATTTCGTTGTGTTACACATGGAATGACAAAGTGAAAGTACCCTGAAATTCCTTTTTGGAGGGTATAAAAACCTATCGAAAACATTTGGCAAATCAGGGGAAACTTTGTTCTAAAAAAAGACGATGCTTTTGTATCCTGTTATTCCTTTAAATAGAGGATATGGGTAATTATATCTTTTAAAGCGGATCGACATACATATAAACATTGGAGGCACAGAAAATAATGATCTTTCAATTAATCACTTCTTATCACTGCTGAACAACGAACTTGTTAAAGATTACATCACTTACAATTTCAAAATCTGGAAATGTAATGGAAAGAAATGCTTTAAGTTTATTTCCTAAATTTTTGTTAAAAATAAACAATTATTTGTTTCCTTTTAATGTAACTCAAAAAAATGTCTCTGAATTATTTATAAATTCTGAGTGGCATTACACACCAATCAATGCCTGCCTATTCCGTTTTAATGCGATTGTATTTGGAAAGCTTTAAATAATGTCACATGTGCCAGTTCTCATGCAGCCCAGTCTCATAAAATTTTTTTGTTTTTGTTTATTTCTTCTCTCACCTAAATTCAGTGTTATTTATCGTGCGTAATTTCGGTATGAGTGTACGAATAACAAATGAATGTATCAGGTCTTAAGAAGGCTTTAAAACTTGACAAGCAAATACTTTGCGTATGCTTTGCAAGAACTCCACAAGAAAGTCATCGTTGAGCATAATATTATTTAGGATATTAAAACAGAACACTTAAAATAAAATATTTTACAAATACTTCCTTCTGCCAGCACGAAACAATGAATGAGTGTCTAATAATGGGAATACTTAAGATAAAGTAAGACAGATTCATTCACATATGCTGAGGTGGTAGACGACTGTGTTAATGCAGCTTAAGATTGGACTAAAAAGGTACGAGGACCTTTTCAAATGCGTTTTATATTCCAAAACTAAAAACCAGTTGTTAGCATTGCATTCTATTCATCCCGTTCATTCCTAAATAAATCAGGCAGTGCAAGATGGTCAAAAACAGAAAGGAGAAAATGTATAAAATATATTTCGGCTTATCATTTTACAACTTCTGATCCTGCCGTCTTATTGAAATGCCTGTGACATTTTTACCATGACAATTGCTTTAACACAATTTAACAGTCAACATACAACGCAATACCTCAACATCATTCTCGTGTATTCGTGAAATAAGATTTATTTGTTGATATCCTTTTTGTTGTAACATATTCGAATTATAATACGAATTCTCTAAGACGCCAAAAGATTACTCACTTGTCTTATTTCTTTAAAAAATTTCAATTAAGCTAATTTTATTAGATACAGAACACAGATGTATGTATGTATGTATTTGTGAATAAATCTTATTATATTGTGCTTTGGCTTAAAATGGAAACAAGTGTGATTGTATTATAAGAGTTAATAACTGAATTAAGACGTAATATAACAGCAGATATGATTTCTAAGATTGAAATAAGTTATAAGGAAATTCAAGACGTAAAATAATTATAGATACTCGTATGATATGAAAGGTATTAAGGCCATATGGCATTTTAATATTTAACAAAACTGCTGCGTATTTCCGGGCCATTATTATAAAATAAAATCTTTAAAATAAAATGTATTGCACAAAATACCAGATGAGCTAAATTTTTAAACTCACTCATTGTGCCATTTCCAAGATATTAAAATTGCTCTCAATGAAGTATATGTATATATTGATATTCTGGGTCTTTCTGAATAGGGATTTGCGTCTTTCTGTACGTGAGATCGGTTTTCCGAAACTTTCTAAAATGCCAGCCTTGGATAGTTGTATTGCGAATAATCCTACATATATTGCTATTGAAAATCATCAAAAATTCAAAATACGGATCCAGATCTAGGAAATTGTACATTATTTTTGGTTTATAAAAGTAACTAAACAAAACAATTATAAGTATAAAATTCAAAACCAAAAAAGTTTGACTTAGGTATGATGGAACAAAAAATTCAGAAAAATGGGACATGAAGATAAATAATCAAACGGTAACACGGGTATTATAACAATAACATGTTAACATCAGGTTGATACAGTTCTCGTATTCTTTTTCACAATAAAATTTGTGTAAATAGGAACTGTTATCACATTCAACTAAGCCACCTAATAAGTGCTGACAAACACAATACACATGAGCACTGATGATGAAGGTGTTGCGGCTTTCGAAAACAGCTGTTCTGCTCTGCTGTGTAAATTGAATAACAAAAACTGATGTTGACTTGCCTTTGTGCCTTGGAATATTTATCATGTCTTTCTGAGATTTAAAAAATTAAAATTTCGAACAATTAGCCTATAGAATCTTAATTCAATTTAATTTGTATTCTTTTTAGAAAAACAGGCAGTAAAACTGTTTAATACTACAGGAAAAACTAAATTGATATTAAAAATCATAAATTCCAAGTTTGGCCAATTGAAACTTTTCTTGGTACACAAAAGTAATCAATTACAAAATTCATGTTTTTTTTTAAATACTGAGCAGATATCATGTTTTGAAAGAAATTCGTTGGTTTTTAATGGATTCAGAAAAGCCAAAAAGACAGCTGCAGAGCTGGAAAATTTAAACTTTTTTTTGGAATATTAAATTAAAACAACTACGAACGCAATATTAGACAAGGTGGAATATTAAATACCCTCCAAATATTTATTGAATAAATAAAAATGTTTAACCTGCCGAGTCAGAGCTCATGCCAAATTTTAAAACTCTATTTTGGCAGAGTAACCCCTGGGAAAGGAAGTGGGGGATACTTCTCACATTTGTCATAAAATAATATAATGTAAATTTTTGTAATTAAGAAAAGAAAATATTAAAGAAAAAAGAAGCATTCAAGTTCCTTGGCTTCTTAAGACGGTACAAGAGATACTTCACCCCTTCTGATCTTCTTAATATTTACACCACTTACATCCGACCGAAGATGGAATACAACTCTCATGTTTGGGCCGGTGCTTCAAATTATATTTTGAAGTTACTCGACCGCGTACAGGAGAGGGAGATGAAACTCATCGGAGACAGTAGGGTAGCCAACTCTATTGACTCTCTTGAGCATCGTCGCAATGTGGGGTGCGTATCGTTGTTCTATCGTTACTATAATGGCAGGTGCTCTGGTGAAATTAGGGAACTTGTTTCTGAAACCCATTCTTTCTTACGCTCAACGCGTTTTTGATCAAGAGCGCATGCGTTTGTGATCGATATTCCAACGAATCGCACTACGCATTACAGAGAAAATTCGTTTTTTGGCCGAACAGTCTGTATGTGGAACAAACTACCTGCAGATGTCTTCCCCGCCACTTACAATTTGAGGGGGTTCAAGTCGAATATTCACAGACACTACTCCCTCTATCCTCCTTCCCAAAATCTATTTTCCTAGTTCCAGCGCAATGCACTGCATATGTAGGGGTTATCCCCTGAGTGCTGGTCCTACTCCTAAAAAAAATATATATATATATATATATATATATATATATATATATATATATATGTATATGTATATGTATATATATTTTTTTTTGTGAAAGAAACCGTTGAACTTGAAACCAAAAAATCAGAACAATCTATTTTTGGACTAGGTCCCCTTTAGTGAATTAAATTATAACATGAAAATATAGTGTAAATATGTGACATATTATATAATTAAAGCCATTCCATTCCATAAAAATAAAATTTTTAATATATTACCACGAACCCAAGATGTTCTCTGGTCTCGTCTCCTACCCCTCCATCTGCATCTCTTCCCTAAATGACCTAATTATTTTTAACCCAAAAATTTGTTTTTTAAGTTTTTACGACAAAAATGAGGTGTCTCCTCTACTGCCCTTACCGCAGTTACCCTGTCAAAATAGAATTTTAAAATTGGGCACAGAAATGTTTTAAAGGAACTCTAACCCAGCAGGTTAAACATTTTTAATTTCTCTCCTTTCCTTTTTGGGCATGTTTGTATAGTAGAATATTAATACGTAAATTACTTTTGTGCTGATGGAAAGGTTTCATTTACTAAGTATTTGGAGGGTATTCAAGATTCGGCCCGGTCGAATATAACGTTCTTACTTGTCTTTTCATTATTTTTACTTTTGAGCACATAATTTTTGAATATATGTATTTTAAAAGTGCCTAAAGAAATTAAATTAAGAATTAATGAAAAATTAAATGTTGCTGTTTACACTACTGAAGCGACAAGTAGGTATTCATCAATATGAAGTCGAAAATCAAGTAATTAAACATTTAAAAAATTTCGCTAAAAATTATATTTAATTTCAGCTTTAAACTCACAATTAAATAAATGATTTCAATTGCCAGAATGGCAACGGAAATTTCTTTCCCGTAATGCAATTGTTCATTTTACTTAGATCTCTAGCAAAAGTTGGAAATCTAAATATTTGCTTATAATAGATTTATTTTGAGTTTATGAAGGCATTACAATGTATTTCTGTAATGCAGAAAACTTTTATTTTAAATCTTTGATATTCACGTAAATTGTCTTGCAATCGAAACGATTATAAGTAGAATAATATTTTCATAATCAATTTTCTTTTTAGTTACTACAACTACAATGATCTTAAATTTCTATCTTAAATTTTTATCTGTTGGCTACAGAAAAAATCCCAATGACTGAACTACACCATAACCGAGGCTTTACTGTCCATCCTTTTGGAAGACTTCCATTTTAATCCTTATCAACAATTTTGCTGGAACTCTTACTTATAAGTGTTTATTTAATATATTCATTTATACAATCATCTCAATTATTGATAATAAAAATATTTTGCTTCCATCTTAACAAATTTGTTAACTAAATCAAAGACTCCGAATCAAAGAAATCCTTTCGTAAGTCCTTTTACTACCTTTATTCATTTTTCTCTCTTTTTTCCCATAACTTTTTGCTGTATATTCCAAGATAAGATTCTTACCAACACACACACACTTATACAAAATACATATACACATCCATAAGAATATATATGTAAAAACTTTCTGTATGCATATCTGGCTTGAACGTGTACCCCATCGTACTCATTTCATTTAATTTCTTCCTTCAAGCTACTGATATCAAATTCACCAACATCCTTAAGAAAATTGTGTGTAGGAGCACCAAATCTCAATTCAAGCAGAACGTTTTTGTTTTATATTCTTTTTATTAATATTACACCCACAATCTATAAGATATCAGTTGTGTTTTCTTCATTGTCTTAACTTGGCAAATACAGTACGTACGAGTGTGTACGTCTTTATCCTTAAGCAGCCTTTGATTTTGTATAATTCATAAGATTTTTATATGGATTGACAGGTATTAGTAGCAAAGGCAGCACAGCGATAGATAGCATTTTGAGATAGAGTCGGTGTAGTTTTTCCATTTCTTCGGCGCACTTATACATATTTAACTTAGATCGGCAGTTCTCAAACATTTCAGTCACTGGCGCTTTAAGTTTCTGTAAAATTAATGAATATAAATTTATGGAAAAAATAAAAATAAAAATCAACACTCTTATTCATAAAAATTATGAGAGTCTACTAACAACGTAATAAAACAAAATTTCATATGAAATTTGCTCTTTTACAATCTTATAAGCCTCTTAGAATTTTTATGAATAAGTGGGTTAATTTATATTATTAAGATAAGAATTCTTTTATTGGACTCAAGTTCAAATCTGCAATCTGCAGTCTTGCTCATTGTTAATTGTTAACTAAGTAAAATTTTCAACTGCTGGAACTTAAATAACAAAATGCTTTTGATCTCAACAGCCAATGGCTCTGGGAAAAGCAAGGAAAAAAATTGAATATCTGGAATAATAATCGTCAGGGTTGGGGAATTTCATGTTAACCGAAAGTAAATTAGCATAAAAACTGAATATGAAAAGCTCTCATATTCTATTTCGTTAAAAATATTGATTAAATAGTGGATATTTCTAATGAGTAGTACCACCGTGGAAACTGAAAAATGTTGAACAAATAACGCTGATGAGATGGCGTACCGCGGCCTCGAAATCAAGGGTCGAATTACCGCACTCGATATCCAACGAAACTTTCATATAATTCAAATACAAATTTCGATCGATATCGTTCTGTCAGGTTGATGATTATGAAAATATTAAATTGAATTAAGATTCATAGGCTAATTGTTCGAAATTTGTTTTTAAATCTCAGAAAGAAATGATAAATATTCCAAGGCACAAAGGAAAGTCAACATCAGTTTTTAGTTATTCAACTTACACAGCCGAGCAGAACAGCTGTTTTCGAAAGCCGCAACACCTTCATCATCAGTGCTCATGTGTATTGTGTTTATAAAAATATTCTAATATTCTACTCTTAATAAGAAACAACTTGACCTCAATAAAAAAAATCATTTGAAAAAAAATCTTAACTTAATAATAAATCTAATAACTTTGACAAATAAAATTTACATTCAAATTTAACTAATATTTTGAACAGATCTCGTATACATATATAATAGCCTTTCATTAGTGTAAAATCTTTATTTGTTTAGCCACAAAGAAATATATTGCAAACGTCTAAAAACCATAAAAATTCAGTGAAAGCGTATGCAATTTACTCAAATTTCCTAACCTCAACAGTGTCGACAAATCTCAAGCAAGGCCTTGAAAATTCACTATCCGATACAGAGTTTTATTGTCTGTAAATTTTTACACATCTTAATTTTATGTTCTAGCCTAATATCCGGCTAGAATGGCCAAATACCCTTATGTGCATTGACTAGATAAGGGAAGGTTTTGTTGCAAAATGTGGTTAAAAATTTTGTGAAAGAACGGACGTCTGCCAAAGTGCTAGTGGTGGACATTTGCCCGATATCATATTTTATTATAAATTCCCATAGTTCTGCTTTACTTTGGTATCAAAAAAATTGAATTTGTCAAAAAAAAAGAGTGTTTGGAAGGTAATTTATTTCCTAACCTCAAATTTGTCCATTTGCTATGAAATGAGATTGTTGTTTGTGTTTAAGAATTTTATTTATTGGCTTTTAAACTCAACAAGCTTTTGACGTTTAATATCCTGTAGCTGACAAAAAGCTCTTAAATATTGTCTTTGCCATGAATTAGTTTGGGAATCGCTTAGATGAAACAAATATTCAAAGCTGAAATGATTAATATTTAAAGAGACAAGAAAGCAATGCAAATTGGTTTCATATCCGGCTACACAGGAAAAAATTAAGAAAAAAAACAGTTTGATTACAAATCTTAAAAATTGAGAAACATAAAGCAGATATTTATACGTAAATTTAATAACAAGTTAGCAAATTCAATTAAATACAATTAATTGAAAATCTCTCAACGAATATTGTATATTATTAGTCTTAAAAAATTTGATTAAAATATTGATGGTATTGGCGCTTGTGACGCTGAACAAACCACTATTGAGGCACGTAAGAGGACCGGTAACAGTCACCCTCTTCAGCTTGTGGTCTGCTTTGCTATTTCTCCTACACTCACATGACGATTATGCAAAATATATATAAATATAAAATATATTTAAATGTTTATCCGAATTCCATTAGATTTCTTTTAACTCTGTCTCTCACAAATATTAATTGACTGTATCTAATTTGCTACCAGCTTTTGGCATATTCATTCAACCATCAATAGTTGATGGATTTAAATTTTAAAACCAAAAAAAACATAAAATTTCAAAAAGCAACTTGCACATGTTATTAAAACCACATATTAAATACTTACGAATACAATTATACGTTAAACACTTTTATTTGTATACAGATATTTTTGTTTGCATCCATTTTAATACATGAACGTATAAATTTAATATCATTTATGCAAATGTTAAAAACACACATATTTCTTAATAATTTATTACCAAAAGACTTTATTTACCCATATATCTTTTTCGAGTTTAATGAATTTTTCGTAAAAATCATTTAGTTAAAGCCAACAAAATATTTCAGCCTACATTTATCTGTGCATAAACAAATAGGCAAAACAGTTAAATACGTACGAGGGCTAACAAAACGAGTGGACACCTAGATATTTCCCGCATGAAAAAAAACTGGAGCAGACGAAAACTCTGAAATATTTGACTCCATTTATAGGAATAAAACGAAATGTGTGTTTATTTGTTTTTACCTTGTAGAAGGTCAGGTCTCTGGACCGATCTGGGCTCTGGGGAGTAATTTATATGCTACTTTTTCAAGCATGCGCACTTTTAAAACTTATGTTGCTCCCTTCACATGACTTTTAGCAGATTTTTCTTTTTTTTTTTTAGGAATAGGACCAGCACTCAGGGGATGACCCCTATATATGCAATGCATTGCGCCGGAACTGAAAACGAGAGATAGTATTGAAGGGACAGATTAGGAAAGATGAGAAGATAGACAGTTGTTTTTGCAGCTATTTCAACATTTTACTTCGCCGGCTAATTTTTGCTACAGGGCACAAGTTCGCCATTTGTGCACCAATTTCCAAAAACATTTTTATTTTTTTATTTGGAAAAATTCAGCTAAAATTTTTTTTAATTGGGTAGCAAAAGCAAAGACCACTCACTAAAAATTTATTATTAAATAACTTCGAAATTTGTAGACCAATTTTCAAAATTCATTTCACATGTGGAAATGGTGTATTAACTTTATTTTACAAGAGAGGGAGAGAAAGAGAGAAAAATAAAGAGAGAGAGAGAAAGAGAGAGATAGAGAGAAAGAGAGAGAAGGAGAGAAAGAGAGAGAAGGAGAAATGTGCCTGCCAAAAAGTGGATTTTCAAGTTATTTTCTACTTCGTAAAAAAAATTTTCCAAATTATTTTTCCATATGAAAAAGGTTGTTAAAATTGTCTTTCTTTTCGAAATTTAATGAGGAGGAAGACTAAGTTCCCTTCGCCAAAAATTGATTATGAAATATTTTTGTAATTTTTTAACCACTTTTCAAAACGAAGTTTGCATATGGAAAAGGTGCACTATAATTTTTAAAATAAGCTGACTATGTTCCCGCATTTATGCAATGACTGCCCAATAACTTCGTCGTCTCTGGTCTAATTAAAAAAAAAATAATATGGAAAAATTCCGCTTAAAGTGTTTTAATTGGGAAGAAAGGCACGGTGCCCCTTCCCCGAAAATTTATATCAACGTACTGGGCCATTGGTGGACCAATTCTCAAATTTCTTTCTGCATATGGAGAGGGCCCACTAATTATACCCTCCAAAAAACAATTGGAGAGTATATTCACTTTGTCATTCCGAGTGTAACGCAGTGAAATATCCCTCTGAAACCCTATAAAATATATATATTTTTGATCAGTGATGCAACCTAAGACGATCTAGCCATATCCGTTCGTCTGTTGTGGCAATCACGATTCAGTCCAACCGAAAGAACTAGACCGTTAAAATTTGTGTAGATAAATTTTGATGGATAGCACAGGTCGAGTTCGTAAATGGGCTGAGTCGGGACAGAGCGAAAAAAGTTCACCTAAGAAGAATTTAATCAACCTTTTAAAAAGCACATAATTTTTAAAGATTATTTTTAATTTTCTTAAGCAAATGATATATTTTTATGTCAAAGAAGGTCCAAGGCGTTGAACTTAGAGTCAGAATAATAAATTTTTGTAGCTCGCCTCTTTTAGTGGGCGGTGAAGTAAGATATTATCAGAAAAAATATAGTGCAAATATTTATTTAACAAATTGTATTCCTTAAAACGACATTCCTTAAAAATTAAATTTTGTATCTTTTACGACGAAGGTAAGATGTTTTCTGATCTCCCGTGACCTACGGATATACCCTTATGCCCCTTAAATGTCCCTATAAAAAAAATATTTTTTTCACTTAATAACCCCAAAAATTTACATTTTAATATTTTACGGCAAAGAAGATATGTCTCCACCACGGCCCTTCCTGGAGTGACGTTGTCAAAATAGAGTTTTCATATCCTCCAAAAAAGAATTCAAACCCATAAAGTATATATATATTCTTCATCAGTGTTGCAATTAAAGACGATCTAGTCATGTCCATATGTGGAAAACACTATACACTTCATTTTTGGACCCAGCCTCTTTTAGTGGCCGCTAGGGTTACATATTACATGGAAAAATAGTATGGTGATTTAACATATTGCCTTACTTAAGCCTACATTCCTTAGAAATTAAATTTAGAAGCTTTTATGACCAAGGTAAGAAGTTCTCTGATATTCCCCTACCTTATCCCTCCAGCCACTTTTGCCCTTAAATGACCATAAAAAATGTTTGTTATATTTAGTTTTTCTAAAAATTTATTTTTAAGTTTTTCAACTTAGGTGAGATGTCTCCCCCACGACATTTCCAGTAGTGACCATGTGTAGAGTTTTAAAATTGGACACTGAAATGTCTTAAAGGAACTCTGACCCAGCAGGTTAAACATTTTTAACTTTACGCAGTCCCTTTTTTACACGTTGACATAAAATATTAATGCGTAAGTTTGTATGCTGGCGGAAAGTTGTCTCAGCCATGCTCCTCCCAACACATCGTCTCATCTGTCCTAATCTGTCCTCTTAATACTATCTCCTCGTTTTCAGTCCCGGCGCAATGCATTGCATATGTAGGAGTCATCCCCTGAGTGCTGGTCCTACTCCTAAAAAAAAAATTTAATAAGAATAAAAATTGAGTTCTTATATATTAATATATGGAGGGTATATAAGATTCGACACGATAGAATATAACTTTTTCACTTGTTTTACATAATTGTTTGTAAACGAATCATTTCTGAGAAGAAACTTATCTTTTCCAAATAAAGACTATTTAAATGTTGCATATTGTAAAGGTAATTGAAAGTTTTGTGGCATTAAATTTTCAAGCTGTTTGTCTGTGTATTTCAGGCATAATAATGAAATAAGAATTAAATTGAATAAAGATTTATAGGATAATTGTTCGAAATTTTTTGTTTTAAATTCAGAAAGACATGATAAATATTCCAAGACACAAAGGAAAGTCAACATCAATTTTTAGTTACCCAGCAGAGCAGAACACCTGTTTTCGAAAGCCGCAACACTTTCATCATCACAATTAGCCTATAAATCTTAATTCAATTTAATATAGCAATATGAATGTTCGTTAAAATAATTACTACATACGAAATAAGCATTCGTTTATTAAACAACCCTCGTATAAATACACATTTAAAAGCGTATTATTTCTCAAGCTGGTTAACACTATTATTATCTCCATTTCAGCTTTGCACTTTACTTAATATTTATGTATCTTTTGCTGTTAATGTTGCTGCCTATACGTTGCTGTTGTTCGCATACGTTGCTGTTGCTGCTGTCGTTTTTGCTCTTGTTGTTGTTGTTGTTCCTGTTATTATCGGTCTCAGTGCTGCTGTAGTTGTTATTCTTTTTTAAGTATCATTAGAAAATGCTTTTCTGACCATTAAGAAAAACGTATGTAAGTAAGGCTTTTTGTTTAGTATTTATGAGACCAAAGCAGGATTATTTTGCTGAACTGGAAAAAAGTCCAACAATTTATATACGAGTGTATGTACGAGTATATGAGAATAATATGGCCATTTCCTTTTATGTTCAGGTACAAAGATAATTGGGTCAATGTTGGTGTTTTGAAAGAGGCTGTTGTTTGTTGTTGATTGTTAATGCCATTAAAATCAGTAAAACAGTATAATATTTCTTTAGATTATTTAGTAATTATTTTGTTGTTTTTTTATTATTTTTTTCGAGACAAGTAAATAATTGTCACAAAACAATACTTTGAAGGGGTCAAGTGCAAAGTCACTCTATAAAATAGAGAACATGGAGGGTGCTAAATACGGATTTGCTCAACCACAAACATTTTGAAATATCTGTAGAATTTTGCTAAATTTATTCTATCCTAAAGGAGTTCGTAAGAAGATTTTTTTGCCACACCACGTCTCTGTTGGGCTACCAAGTTAGTGATAAATACTTAATACGTTCTTGGGGAAAAATATTTATTTGTCTTAAGCTAAACAAGTATTTCTCCAATGAGATCTCCATCTGTACTCTACAGTTAATAAAGGAGGCATATAAAATTACTGACGTTAACTCATAAGATACTTTTGGGGAAATAGGCAGTCTAAAATACTTATGCCAAATATGTGTGTAAATCTAAATTAATATACGAGGTCTGTTCATAAATATGGTCAGTTTTTCAATTTCACGAGATCCGTTGACCCGATTAGCGTTTTTAACTTAAAGCTAAGAAAATTTAAAATTTAAAAAAAAAACTGGAAAGTTACTGGTTTTAAACCGCTTTGAAAAAATCGAGTTTTTACCAGATCTTGAGGTTTTGAATTCCTCTGAAGCTTCCCTGACTGGGAGGATGTCACTATGGCTGTATGTATGTGTATGTGTGCATGTGTAAGTATGTGACCCCATTTAGACGTTTTGAACCGCTGAAACGAATTGAATTAAAATAACGTTTCAAAGTGTTCTTGCAAACTTCGATCTTCTTTGAATTGAAACCGGTTTGGACTGGTACATTTTCAAAAATAAAAAATAAAAAAAAAACAT
This sequence comes from Linnaemya tessellans, assembly GCA_951800035.1. NCBI lineage: Eukaryota > Metazoa > Arthropoda > Insecta > Diptera > Tachinidae > Linnaemya > Linnaemya tessellans. Next base: position 30,786,419 of record OX637536.1, read on the forward strand.
TTTTTTTTCAAAGGTGACTTTTTTTAACAGCTCCATCGATATATTCCACAAAATCATCAGCTCTTGACATTGAAAAATCTCTCGATCGACATTAAGCGGGTCAAAATCGGTTAATGCGATCCTGAGATTTCGTGAAAGAATAAATTCGAAAAAAGTGATGTTTATTAATGAGGTCCGAAATTATAAATTCGACTGATCAGTGTTCGAACCCAACTAGTGGCATTTCAAAGAGTTCTTTCAAATTTAAATTTCCTATGAATTGTAACCGATTTAGACTAGTAGATTTCGACAAATCTAAAAAAACTGAGAAAAAATTTTTCAAAAGCGTTTTTTTCGGAATAACTTCGAAATAATCTTATCGATCGACTTCGCAAACTAATCAGCTCTTGGCATTAATAAACTTAATGGATCCCTACTAACCGGGCGAAGTTCGGTTAATGTGTTCGTGAGATATCGTGAACGAAAAAATTCGAAAACGTGATTTAAAAAAAAAAATTCCTCAGTGTAACCGCACGTTCAATGGGATTAAAATTCGCGGGAAGCTGCAGGGATGCGTTTTAAGCTCAACCGGTTTCCATATATTTGTATGCTATTTTTCTTATAATTGACAGTTTTGTCAGCTTTGCACCCTTTTTCATTCTCTCTCACCCCATTCTCCCAAAAACTCAAGACTTGACGAATAAAATCTGTTGTTAATGAAAGGGAACTATAACTGCCAGATATCGTTCTGTCGCACAATTGCGTTTAAATGCCCAACTATAATATGAATAAGCAATTCAGTACGGAATGTGCGTTCAGTTTGGCTCTTTACTTAAACAAATGGCATTTGACGAAACTTGACGAAAAGTTTCTCTTTAGAGAAACTCGCACAGTTGCTTAAGTTTGCTTATTCATATTATAGTTGGGCCCAGCGTTGCCAAATGTGCAGATTTATCTGCATTTGACAGTTTATCTAAGCATTGAGCAGTTTTGCAGTTTTTTTCTTTGAAAACCAGTTTTTCTGTAAATTGTGCAGATTTTGCAGTTTTTACATTTTACTTTTTTACTCTTAATTTTGTTATTTTAATTCCAATTTCTGAAACCATAATTTTACCCCATTTGCATAATATAACAGTGGCAAGGTTTAACTATACTTTTTTATACGAGTATGTAATTATCACATACATCTTTTTGCACCCCTGACCACAAAGCAAGTTGAATTTTACCAAGGTATGTTGCAGGTGGGAGCACGAGCTCACTTGCCTAACCTGATAAAACGTCAAACTTAGTAGTGTCGTTTAACGATTTTTGCAACTGTTAAGGTAGTTTCTACAATAAGTGTTCTATTTTTGTAGAAATGGTTATACCTGTTAGATAGATATGCCTTGTGTTTTTCTACGTACATACAAACAAATTTATATTTTTTATTAAAATGAATTGCTTTGTTATATGTAGATGTATTTCATATTTAATTTGTTGCGTTATGTTTTTGTTTTAATAAAAAAATATGAAAAAACTATATATTTTTGTGAATTTTTTATGTGCAGTTTTTTTACGTGAAAACCAGTTTTTTTTCTAAAGTTGCAGTTTTTTTGAAAAAGTTATGGCAACGCTGGTTGGGCCTTAAAACAAAAATAAATTGTAAAATTTTGGTTTTGTTTTAAATATAATTTTTCTACAGAAGTCAGTCCGATGTATATTTCATTATTAACTTATACTTTCATAAAAAATATATTACGGCTAAATTTGCATGTATAAAGAAGAAAAAGTATTCAAATTTACAGGGGAATCTATCACACAGACTTTAAAAGTTCTTGCGTTAAGTCGATATCACTATTATTTAATTTGCGTAAAAGAAGAGCTTTTAAGCCTTTCGGTGTCTGAAGGTATTCAAGATTATTCAATAATAAAAGGTTTTAAATATACCACTTTTAGAAGGTCATAAAATTTGTGCCATATTACCGTCATGTCGTTAACTGTGCATATCCACCGGGGGTGGTGGCATAAATATTAAGAAATCAGAAGCTCTTGATATTTTTAAAATTAAAATTCCGTTTTTTGCACAGAACACACTCTTCAGGCACCAAAAGCAGCATTCAAGTGGTACAACCAGCTGCATTCTGTAGGATTCTTGAAATTCGTTGTTGCCGAAATTGCTGCTACTATTTCCAATCTCACACTGGCTGGCATACACAATGAGTTTAATTTACTTGTAACAAAATATTTAGCACTTGTATTGTTGGATCTCCCACTTTTTTTCTTGCCAAGAATAGTATATTTTGCTGTATTGTCTCTCCTTTATTTTAGTAATTTAATATTAAATGATTTTTCTTTTGCCATTACCAACACAAACATTTTTATGCTACGACTCTTAGCTTCCTGGTCATTATTAAAAGCTCCAACAACAACAACACAACACAGCAACAGCAGCAAATAAACTGTATCAACTGTTGTTGTAATGATAATTGCTTCAGTAACGCCTGGCCATAGTTTAAGTGGAAGTACAGCACTAACGACGACTACTGCTTGTAATAGATGTCCTTTAAAGGGGATTGTTATTACAGTTAGTGATATCTCTAACCAGCAGCATTGTCTAGCAGAAAATTTATTTAATTTTGTTTTATTATCGTTTTGTATTGTAGTCGTATCCCAGCAGTACAGTACACAAGCCAAAACTCCTACAAAAGTCATTGAATCTTATAATTCTAATCTATATAAACATCTAGTTTTGAGAATGAGCTTTTCTGTGCTCAACAATGAGGAGAAATTTGGTTTCATTTCACTTAATTTAGTTTTCATTATTTCCCTGTGACTATCTGATGGCTAAAATAGCAATAACATTAATTAATTGTTAGATACGATTTGTTTAATTTCGATAACGAATAGAACGACATTTTTATGCCATCTGCCATGCTGATGTACTATTTGCCAGTGGGTACAAAATGGAACCCTTATTTTGCATTGAAAGTTGATTATTTTCTTTTGAAGACAAAAGTAAATAACTGCTGAAGTGAAAATAATATTAAATATTTAATTTTTTTTCAATAAATATCGAACTATAATTTTTATTTCGTTTGCGTGCACGTTAGTTGTTTTCGCAGTTCGTAATCATAAGCCCAATTCACAATCCTGTGCAAATGGTCTTGCATTATAGCATTTGCAAATTGAGAGAGTATTTGAGAGCATTTTCAATGTATTTTGTTGGTATAGAGTACAATTATTTTGCAAATGCAATGATGCACGACCATTTGCACAAGATTGTGAATAGGGCTATAGTTTTGCCAAAATATGGGCAACATGTATATATTTATTGCGCAAGTAGCTCAGTTTTCAACGCTAATTTTTATACCCTCCAAAAAAGAATATGGAGGTTATGTTTATTCACTTTGTTATTCCGTTTGTAACGCAGCGAAATATCCATCTGAGACCCCATAAAGTATATATATTTTTGATTAGTGATGAACTCTAAGATGAACTGAACATGTCCGTCCGTCCGTCTGTGGAAATCACGATTCAGTCCAAACGAAAAGAGCTAGACTCCTGAAATATGCTATAAATATATTTTGAATTATAGCACAGGTTAAGTTCGGAAATGGGCTAAATCGGGCAAGAGGGCAAAAAGTTCCCCTAAGAAGAACTAAACCAACCTCTAAGAAACAGCATCATTTTTAAAGTTTTTTTTTGTAATTTTTTAAGCAAATGATATATTTTTATGTCAAAAAAGGTCCAACGCGTTAAACTTGGAGCCATAAAATAAAGAATAATAATTTTTGGACCCCCCCCCCCCTTTAGTGGACGTTGACGTACAATATTATATGCAAAAATGGTGTAAATATTGAAAAATTTCTACTCCTTAAGCCTATAAGAGGCTGATATGTTCTTTGATCTTGTGGAGGTGAAACGTCTCTCCCCTTAATGACTCTCTCAAAATATAGATTTAAATCTGGGTACAGAGATGTCTTAAAGGAACTCTGTCCCACCAAGTTAACCATTTTAAATTTACTTACTAAATATTTGGAGGGTATTTAAGATTCGACCCGGTCGAATATAACGTTTTTACTTGTTTGCTGTTATTTTGTACAAAAACTTTTTATATGTTTATTTTACCAATAATTCGAAAACAATCCATTGGTTTTTATACCCTCCAAAAAATGCAGCGAAATATACCTCCACGACCCCATAAAGTACATATATTCTCGATCAGTGATGAAATCTAAGCCGAACTAGCCATGACCGTCCGTCTGTCGAAATCACGATTTAGTCCAAACGAGAAGAGCTACACCTTTGAATTTTAGTGCACATACATTTTGAAGGATAGTACAGGTCAAGTTTGTAAATGGGCTGAATCAGGCCAGAGGGAAAAAAGTTCCCCTAAGAAGAACTAAAGCAACCTTTAAAAACAACACAATTTTTAAAACTTTTTTGTAGTTTTGTTAAGCAAATGATATATTTCTATGTAGTAAATAATCAAACGGTATTAAAACGAAAATGTGTAACCATCAGGTTCATACAGTTCTCGTATGCGATTTCCTAATAAAAATTTGTATAAATAGGAATTGTTATCATATTCAACTAAACCACATAATAAGTGGTTAGAAACACAATACACCTGAGCACTGATGATGAAAGCGTAGCGACCTTCGAAAACAACTGTTCTGCTCTGCTGTGTAAGTTGAATAACTAAAAAACTGATGTTGACTTTCCTTTGTGCCTTGGAATATTTATCATGTCTTTCTGAGATTTAAAGCAACAAATTTCGAACAATTTCTCTATATATCTTAATTCAATTAAATATAGATATATATTTATCTCAAAGAGGGTGCAAAGCATTGAACTTGAAGCCATCAAATCAGAAAAATAAATTTTTGAAGCCGCGCCTTCTTAAGAAATTGTATTACTTAAGCCTACATTCTGTAAGAAAAATTATGAGGAAGCTGAGACCTTATCTGATCATCCTTGACTCGAGTCAAAATTTGATCTAGCTGCGTTATTTAATTTGCGTTTGGCAGCCGCAAATTTCGTGTGCTTCTTATTCGGCATTATTTTCTGCAAAAAAATGTTTTAATAAATATTATAGGGACTTTGCATCATCAATTTCCAAGGTAAAGAGGTCGTTTACTGAATTCCTTTGTGGTCCTACAAGCGCGGGAGATGCCGAAAGTTTTCGACGCCCACATGAGGTTTTTACATCCGAAACAGTTGAAAAAATTTACGATATAATTTTAGCCGGTCGGAGATGGAAAGTGAAAGAGATTGTGGTTGCCAAAGATATCTCAGATGGCTAAGTGGATCCAATTGTGAAACACTTGGGTTTGAGAAGTCTTTCCTCATAAAGGGTGAGGCACCTTTGGAAAAAATTAATAAAATGGGCTATGAATTGTTCTTTCATTCACACTATTTTCCAGATTTAGTCCCGAGTGCCTATTTAGTGTTCCCCAACTTGAAGCAATGGCTCGGTGGAAACAGATCATCTCACAAGGAAATGCCAGCTTTATTGAAACTTACAAATCATGTTTCGGAAGGAATTGAAAAATTAGAGAACCGTTGGACTACATGTATGGAATCCAAAGGAGACTGTGTTGAAGCATAAAATAACTTTTTATAAAAAAATTGTGAAACTTCACGATATTTGCACATCTCTAATTTGAACCATGTTATATTCCACACATAATGGCATCAATAGGTCTTTCAAACGAATAAGAAATGTCTATGATATCTCACACACTGTTTTTGTTTGTTTAATTTAAAGATAGATAGCAAGCACTTAATGAAATACCCTATATTTTTCTAAACTCACAGTATTTGATTACTTTTCAGTTTGTTTATGAAAAATGTGCAATACGATAAAAAATCATATTTTTTCAAAATATATGCAAGATGCTCCACATCCAACTTTAGTTCAGGGTGTGATGCTGCACTTTTCTAATACTTAAATATATTAACTTCTTTCATTAGAAATAGAAAAAAGAAACATGTTTTGTTATCTTAGTTTTGTGTACAGAGTTCTTAAATTTTTGTTAAAATTGGCTAAAAAGTATCGACATAGAAAATGTAAAAGGCATATAAAATTAGTATTTTTCAATAATGCAACACTTAGGGTCTTTTTTATAAAAAATATTTTTGATTTATAAAGTGTTTATACAACAGATTTCCATGCAAAATTTGTTTTATAAAACCTTTATAACACAAAAGTTTTTTATTAATGCAAAATTTACTCTATAGGGATTTATTGCTTCTGATTTATAAAAGGTTTATAAACTAGATTTATTTCCACACGAAATTTGTTTTATAAACCCTGTATGACAGGGAAATATTTTTTATGCATAAGGCAGTAAATGCTTACATATGGGAGAGATGTTGCATTAGTAATTAACATTATTTTACGCGAAGTGTATAATTATGTTAATTACCAAACCATTTAATTCATAACAAGCCAAAGTGCTATATTCGGCTGTGCCGAGTCTTAAATACCCTTCACAGACGTAATTCTTCTTTCTTTCTAAAACAGAAAGTAGGTTTAATTAAAAAAAAAGTTGTTATCAGTTACTTTAATATTTAGGAAAACGTTTAAATTTTTCGGCTAGGAAGCTAAATGTTTGGCTCTTCTTATTTCTAATACCTCTGAACGTCTTTCAAATATATTATATATGTTTAATTTAAAAACAAAAAAAAATCTGGTTCATGTACCATAAAAAGTTCTAGTTGCCAACCCTAGAATCCTCTTTTAGATTTTTTTGGTTTTTAATACCAATTTACTTCTTTCTGATATACCTATAAAGTAGGTATATTTCATCATAAAAATCAAAAATAGCGAATTATATGGTTACTTTTATATATCAAAAAGTTTCGATATTCCAACCCTGAAATTGGACTTTTTATTTTTTTGGTGTTTAATACCAATTTAATTGTTCCCGCAGTATAAAAAAGATTTCATTCACAGAAAACCAAAATTAGGAACTTATACGGGTACTTTTATGTAACAAAAAATTCGATTTTCCAACCCTGGAACCGAATTTTTAATTTTTAAAATTTTTAATACCAATTAAATTCATAGCGAAGTAAAAAATAGGTTTTACACGACAAAAAATTCAAATTTTTAACCTTTTTGGTCACTTTCATGTACCACAAAAAATTTCATTTGTTCAACCCTGGAATCGAAATTTTGATTTTTTAAGATTTTAATACCAATTTTGTTCTTCCTGAATTATAAAATAGTTTTAATTAGCAAAAACAACAACGTAAATTTTTTTTGGTTAACTTTATGCATAAGAAAAATTTAAATTTCCCAACCCTGCAAGCGAAATTTTTGTTTTTGTTTTTTTTTTACAAATGCAACTCTTACTGAGGCACAACAACGTAAAATTTTTCGTTAACTTTATGTATAAGAAAAATTTTAATTTCCCAACCCTGCAAGAGAATTTTTTTTTTGTTTTTTTTTACAAATGCAACTCTTACTGAGGCATGAAGTGGTTTTATTTAAGAAACCAAAAGAATTTGTAACGATTTTGTTCACTTTCATGTACTGCAAAATATTGCATGTACCGAAAAAAAAACAAAAAAATCAATTTTCCATCCCTGGAAAAAAATTATACTTTTTTAGTTTTTAATACACATTTGAGGTTTCCGAAAGTATGAAATAGGTTTAATTAACAAAAAAAAAAAAATAATAATCTGATTTTTGTAGTTCATTTTGCGTCGAGAAATAGGTGTAAGTTTCCTAGCTCTGGAACCGTATATTTCTGAATTTCAATACCATCTCTATTTAAGTTAATTTCCAATTCATCAGCACAAAATGGGGGCTTGGGAAAACACCACGTACAGTTCGCTATTTATAAGCATCCACAATATTATTACTTCACGGGGTCCCATATTAATATCGAAGAAATTTCACACGGAATGACAAACGTATATATACCCTGTCACTTTTTTGTGAAGGGTATAAAAAACGGTACGAGTGTGTGTACTAGTACTGAAGGAGTATAATAGAGTTGTACCGAACTCTTTCATTAGCTCGTTTTTGACAAGAACCTTTAATCAAACCAATGTAATTTAAATGGGTTTGATCATAGGTTCTTGTCAAAAACGAGCTAATGAAAGAGTTCGGTACAACTCTAGAGTATAACAAATAATTTAGCATATTTAGACTTTAAGCCGGCGATATGCATAAACATACTCTTACAAATATGTACCCACATATATTTAATAGATTAATTGAAGCATATATTTGTTTAAAATGTTTGTTTATTTTGTGTACTTGTTTACTATTCTAAAAGTTTATTGTTTTTTAAAAAGTTTCCTTTTTTAATACATAATTGGAAAGTTAAAGAAGTACAAACTTCAAGTAAAGAAATACCAGAAAAAGTAATAAATTTATAGTAGCAACAAAATAATAAATTAAAATTTCTTGTTAGAAATTTTTGCCAAGAAAAGGGAAAAGACTAAGAAGTTGGTTTAATATAAACAAACCGTTTGGTTTAAGATTCTTGTATATGAAGAAGAACTTTTTTAAAATGCACGAGTGTTTTTATATAAAAGTAAGTTCACATAACAAGAACCACTTTCTTTATGAGCACAGTAAAATTGGTTTCTTTGAAGGGTTACGGTACCAGTGATGAATTTCATTAGATTTCAAGTAGTGGTCAGTGTGGCAAAAGGGAAGCAGATTTCAAAAATTGTATGAGTATTCTAGCTTCGTTTTTTTTTGTATATTGATAGATAAAGTGCACTATTTGGTTGCTTTGTATATAATCTGTAGTTATAAGTATTAATTTCCTTAAGGAAAAATTATTACTTTTAAGCAATTCGAAAGCCCAATAACTCAGTGGATAATTAAACGGCATTTATTTTTAAAATCTCTTTAAACGCGAAATTCATTTTTATATATCATATTTAAATACAAATTGTACCATGTGTTTTTGATAGTTTGTTTACAATCCGCAAGTTGGAAATTTGTAAAGCATTAAAAAACGCCTGTAAGAAGGAAAATTTTTGAAACATTGTCGGTAATTTTCTTACCATTTAATTTCGCTACTATACTTTTGTCACAATTAAATACTAAATGTAATTTTAAACTGCCAAACTGAAAGTTTGTTTAAGTTTGTTTAAATTTTATGAAAACTAATTCAAACTATGTTTCAATATTCACAGATGTATTGGGTATAAGTCGAAAATTACAAGTCAGCCCTAAGTTCAAATCTCCGAATTAGCAAATTACTTTTCGTTTAAGAATTTTACTTAAAATTAAATATATTTTATTTAGAGTGGAATATTTATTTATTATTTTAAATTACGTTTTATTTTTATCATCATTAGGTTTTTTATTTGCCACACATTTTTGTTTCCTGGGAAATCGGGGGAAAAATAAAAAATGTTGGGATCCCGGGAATTCCCGAACATTTAAAAAATTTATGATATAGACCAAATATTTGGGTTTTTCGAAATTGTTTAAATAATTTTTTATTTTAAAATAGGTTCTAAATAAAGAAGATTAATATGCAAAAATTTTAACAATTCACAAAAATAATAACATTCAAAGAAAACTTGACATTTAAGTCAGTTTTAAAGTTTAAAATACAAAATATTTATAATATTTTAATGAAAAATACATGCAATGAATAAAAAAGAAAACATTTAGATATAAAAATATGTTTATATTATTTACATACATAAAGAAGTTTGTACTTCTTTTTCTTCTTTTCAAGGCTTCAACTTAATTGGTTTTAAAATCCGAAGCAAATTTCGAACGACCTTAAATATATTTATAGTCTTTGATATGATCAAAACTAAATATTTTCTCGGGAATTCCCTGGGAAAAAATGAAGGTGGTATATAGGTTTTTACTCCCAAATTAAAATTTTTTTAGATCAAATTAAAATTTATTAAATTCAAACTCAGCTGTTGGCTGAAGTAGTAGAACACGAGACTATGAAGCGGAGGGTCCTGAGTTCAACCCCGCGCTGAGTCATGAATATTGTGTTGAATTCTTCTGATCAGCATTAGTGCGTGGTTGTGTTAGTTGTTGCCAGCCTGTTTCAGTGATGAAGGCATAGTCACTGATCACTGAACATAATTGGCAGCGACTGACACTATCATGTACTAAAAGCAGAGCAACAGCACCCGCCTTCGTCGGCCTTGTAGCAAAAATTAGCCGGCGAAGTAAAAGGTTGAAATAGCTACTAAAAAAAAAAAACTGTCTATCGTCTCATCTTTCCTAATCTGTCCCCTCAATACTATCACCTCGTTTTCAGTTCCGGCGCAATGCATTGCATATATAGGGGTCGTCCCCTGAGTGCTGGTCCTACTCCTAAAAAAAAAAAAAAACAAATTAACATTTATTTCAAACAAATTAAATTAAAGTTTTTGCATATCAAATTCAAAATGTTTCATATTAAATTCACTTTTCTTAATTTAAAATTAAGTATTTTCATTTTCAAATTCAATTGTTTTTAAAGTTTGTTTAATTGTTGTTTAAAATTAAGTTTTTTTATATATATTTCTTAGTGTTCATATAACTCGGGAGACCACTAGAATATCTTCTAGTCCTGTACTGTTATACACAGTAAAAAGTTTTGAATTACATTTACTACCAAATCTAAAAATTAAGTTCATTCGTATGTAATGAAATTTAAAAAAAGGAAGAAACCTTAAAAATTAAGTTAATTTATATTTTTATATGTATTCTTTTAAATTTTAAAACTTAACTCAAATCTAGTTCATAGTAGTACCAATCGAAAAGTTTAAAAATTAAACTACGACCCATAGAAATACGTTAAATAAGAGCTCTATACACATAAATTATTTTTTATAAATAAGGCCTTTATTTTTTAAGCTTTTAATAGTGAATTAAAAAACAAATGAATTTGGATTTTAATAATTTGAATTTGAAAAGAAAAACATTGAATTAGAAATGAAAAAAATTTAGTTTAAAAAGGAAAATGTTTAATTTGTGTTGAAAATAATTCAAATTACTTTGAAAAAAGTTGAATTTGTTCCGAAAATGTGTTAATTTGAGTGTAAAAACCTATATCAACTTTTCGGTCAAAGTTTTTGACGAAATATAATAAAAAATTACATTCTCTATCCACTCTTGATAAAAATTTTAACTTTAAAACCAACTGTTAAAACCTGATTTAGCCCTATAAAATTATAATGTTCAAAAAAATTTAAACCCAATGGTTTTGTGAAATGCAACCTTGTTCTTGTCTGTACTATGTCAGGTGTTGCCAAACTAAAAACTGAAAACAGCATATCGCACTGGTTCCTCTAAAGAGAGGCAACTCAAAATTTAAAAATTTTCACTTTTTACAAGAAATCGATGTACAGTAGTCACATCTACCCACTGTACAAATCTTACATCATCATCTCTACTCTTTCGCCAAAAAAAAATATACAAATCTATACCTGTTTGTAATATAACGTAGTATAAAAAAATCTGCAGTTTTTTGCCTTTACTGAAAATTTTTAAATTTTAAGTTGAAGCTCTTTAGAGGAGCCAGTGCGATATGTTCTTTTACAATTCGAATGACTTTTATATGAAATAGTATGACTTAGAAGCACTTATTCACTTTGTAAGTATTTGAATAACTTTAAAGTATTTATTTATAAAATATAAAATACTTTTTAATTAAAAGTGCATTGTAATATTTCACAGTGTTTCATACAAACAACAGCTGCTGTTACAAATTTTGTGTTATTTATGGGACAGCCTGTCTTCGTAAAAAAAAGTATAGATAAGCTTGCAGTCAAAACCAGGTTTAAACTTTCTGTGTGAATGTTATTTATTTTCCCCATTCAATGCTGGAGAAAAATATTTGTAGTTGTCTTAGGTTCCAAGTAGTTGGCTGCAAGCAATGGGTAGCCTTTTTCCTCCGTTGAACTTTTGAACTATTATTATTTTGAAAAGTGCAATTTTAAAATCTTGTTGGTACGAAATTAGTTTTTCCATTTATCATCCCTGATTTGTATACATAGTTTGATTTGGTGGACTATGAGGCTTCCGGAAGAACTTAAATGCAATATTTTAGCAAGATGGTCAATTTCGTTTCTTCCTGTCTTCTAAAGCACTGATCACATACCATCCATTTCCTGCCCAAGTTTAAAAAAATATATATTTATATTTAGTGTTATAACTCAAAATTGTATTGCAAACTAGTCAAATAGAAGCAACGCATTCCAACACGTTTGAAGCAGATGTCATTAGCATTAGAAAACATATTCATATACGAGTATAGTCCGTCTGTTGGTAGCAAATGTATTTTTAGTTGTTGTTGTAAGAACTTGAAAGCACTCATGTTTACATACATGACTTCTTTGTATCAATTGTAAAGAATAATTATTATTTTTGGCCTGCAGTTATTTCAAGTATTTTATATTTTTACTTTCTCAAATGTCTAGCTTTGAGAAAAATAATAAAATATTTAGGAAAATATTTTATTTACTTTTCCTCTGTGTGATTTCTTTTACAAAAGTTATTTAGAATGTGTGAATATTTCTATATATTTTTTTTATTGTTTTACATAATAGTTTGTGATAAATAAAATATTTTGCAAATTTTGTTAGCAATAAATAACTTGAATAGTTGCAGTGTTTATGTTGTATAGTTTTTCACCAAATAAAAATTGTTATTTTTTTCAATAACTTTCTTTAATTAAAAAGCAACACTATGAGAATGGCATTCATACTTTAAATGTTATTGTTGAAACATTTTGTTTTGCAATTAAAAAATATTTAACAAAAATTAAAAATAAAATGTTGTATGAAATATATTTGTAAATGTTTTGTTTTATGTCTCTAAATTTTTGAGCAAATACATTTATCGTGCAATTATTTTATTATTGCATCCTTGATCTTCATCAGCCGGCAGTCAGTAAAATATATCAAGTTACTGGCCGACATTTATACATTTTCATGGTCGCCAATGAGTACTTAAAAAACCAATTTACAAATATTTAGGACCAAAAATTCAAAATTATTTGTCCTTGTCGTGCCAAATATAGTAACGTTCTGGATGTCCTCAATTACATTGTTTGCAATGTAGCAGCGCTAGTCCTTTTTCTGTGATGGGCATATAAAATAATGGATACTTTTTGGTTCACCAGAGTCCACTACTTGCTCAGTATGGTTAATATTTGAAATCTCGGTTACAGTTTTCTTGAGAGAACGTTTCAAAGTTGCAAGTTGTACTCACTACTGAACCCAAGGTGTTGCCATATCATATACTAATTACAGGTAATCAGATTTATATTCCTAGAATATAGTTATAAATAACGACTGAGTTAACAAAGGCACATTGTAAAAGTTGCTGCAGTATTTGAATCAAGTTATAGACTGACCGCAGCCCGGAACTCATTCCATCAATTGCGAGTTATTAATCACCGAAAAATCTTCAAAACTTATAAAAATTTTTTCTAGAAATCGTCAAACCTAGCAACCGTAGCCTTGAGAATACTTCAAGCTAACATCGTCTTCAGACATACAGCTTAATTAAGCTTATCGCAATAAATGCCAATTAAACGTACAATTTTAATCAAGTTATTGCTCAATTAACACTTAATTGCTATAATATGGATTAAAATTACAATTGCAGCACTGCTAAAAAGTGTGTTTAGTGAAGAAAACACAACGCACTAAACAAACTTAGTTGAGACTTAGCATCTACATTGTGGAAAATGTAAAAAAAAACATAAACTGAAAATGTCGACCATTGTTGAAATTAAATAATTGACATTAATTGTATTATTAATTAGAAATTCAAAAGAAGAATAAAAAAATTTCAGATTTGAGTTTGAGGTCCACATGAATATCAATTGAATTAACTAAATGTTGTATGTGTGAACAGGATGAATATCAAGTCAATATTAAGTCACTTAAAAATTAAGTCACTTAAAAATTCATGTCTGAACACCATACGACGATCAGATCATGCCTCAACTCCGTTATAAAAGCTCAAATATGTAGTTTTTATGGAATCTAGGTTTAAGTAATAGAATTTGTTAAATTTTTACGATACTTTTGCATATAATATCTTACGTCAACGCCCACTAATGTGGGCGGGGTCAAAAAAAATTTATTTTATAACTCCAAGCTAAACGCCTTGGATCTTTTTCGACTTAGAAATATATCATTTGCTACACAAAATTACAAAAAAAAAGTGAAAAATTATGTAGTTTTTTAGAGGTTGGCTTAGTTATTCTTAGAGGAACCTTTTTCTCTCTGGCCCAATTCAGCCCATTTGCAAACTTGACCTGTGCTATCTTTAAAAATTTACCAAGGCGAATTCATACAAGGTGAACTCACTTATGCAACTCTGTGTAAAATTTATTGAACTTTCAAATGAAATGCTTTGGAAAAAACAATGGCCGCACACAAAATCGAAAAATCAGAAGAACACTTTGACAGTTCAATAATTTTGCTTTGGTAACAGCTGATCACCAGTTTCTGAACTAAGACCATCTGGTATGAATTCGCCTTGAAAATTTACCTATACTGAATTTTAGGGGCTGGCTCTTTTCGTTTGGACTGAATCATAATTTCCATAGACAGACGGACGGACGGGCATGCCTAGATTATCTTAGATTTCATCACTGATCAAGAATATATATACTTTGTGGTTTCTGAGAACGATATTTTGCTGCTTTACACATGGAATGAGAAAGGACACATTAATTATAATTAAAAAATGACCGTCACCTTAAAAAAATTATGGTCTGCCCGATTATGAAAAACTATGATTTGCTTGACCCTTATAAATCATGAAATTAAATGGAAAAATATTCAACAAATCTGGCAACCGTAGTTTTTGGTACTGGAAGTTAAAGCGAAGGAAGGAAAGGATGGGTTAAAATAGCGAAACATTAACTTGGCAAGATAACTTGCAACGACGCTATATCATTGATATGAAATTCGCTATCTCTGTCATATCGCTTACATATGTATATGTAAATATTTAGTGTAGAAATTCATTAATTAAGAGCATTATCTAACAATTGTCTTTATAAGCAAATCTATTGAGTCCGTGGAATCTAATTTTCTTTTTGGCTCAAAGTTTACCGCTTTACTTATATTTTAATTTCAATTGACGTTTATGAATATGGGTGCATATATATGGGCATACAAACTAACGAACTAGTACCTATATCCATTCTCTAAGACGTCTAAATAGTCAAATACAAATATGTATATGTAGAAGTACATGCATATGTTCATAAATATAATGTATATGTAATGGTTTGTTCAATTCCCAATCTCTGTTATAAATAATCAAAAGCACAAGTCCTATTGGATCTGGCAACTCTGTTATAATATCAAAACAATTTAGTACACTTGGAATCCTCTCTCATCTTAGTCGGTGTTCGCTGTCGATCGATGTAAGTTGGCTATTTAATCAAGTCAAGGTGTGAATTAAAAGCAAAAGTGCAGATATAATTTGTGAATCAATGTAAT
Organism: Linnaemya tessellans; assembly: GCA_951800035.1. Classification (NCBI taxonomy): domain Eukaryota; kingdom Metazoa; phylum Arthropoda; class Insecta; order Diptera; family Tachinidae; genus Linnaemya; species Linnaemya tessellans. The sequence continues at coordinate 30,801,839 of OX637536.1, forward strand.
TTAATAAATTTGTAAAGTTTCAATTTAAAGTGTTATTGTATACCTAAATAGTTTTTGTAAAGAATCTATAATATAGATGTGCATACAATACTACAGACCTACACACATAAATAAACAAATATGTATGTATGTATGTATATTTGCTTATAATATATATATGCATGTATGTAGGTACATATTAATGTATGAATTCATTCAATGTGAAAAGGGAGGAGTACCAATGCCTTTTAAAGGCCTTTGTGGGCCTTTCTCAAAGATATGCAATAAGGTCAAGTCGCTCAATTCTACACTTGCATCACTTTCATACACGTCATTACGTGTTTGGCCTTCCTCTTTCGCATTTATTATACCTATTGTGAAAATTTTTATAATCAATGGTCATAGCAAATAAATAAATAAAAAAAGGTACCTACTCTATTTCTTCTCCCTTCTCACAAAAGTGTAGTGCAGATTGAATATTTTATCGTTTATGCAGAAGCTCCGAGGCCTTGTAGAAGGCATTCCTCGGCAGCTTCAAAAAAAAATGTTATATGAATCAAATTCCTTAAATGGCCTTCATCAAGGCCTGAAGGAAAATGGTCTTCCCACGGCGCACTTCTCTTTTCAACATTAATTTCAAAAGCTCTTGTTGTTGTTATTGTTAATAGCGGTAGTTTATTATGCGAGTTGCTGAAGATGCAATGAATGTAGATATGCATGTGTAACATGTATGTGCATCTATTTGTGAGTATTGTTTTAATTTTTCGAGTCTCCCAAATAATTATATATGTGAGAAAATAAAAGAAAAAGAAGAATAAGAAGAGCAAGTGTGATTTGGAAAGTGTTTATGTGCTTAAGAGTTGCCACTACATAAAATATAATTAATAGATGAGTATTCGGTACGCGCGTTTATTAAAAGAAAATACCTATAGGTATATAATACCAATTTAAGGAATTATGTAATTTAAGCTGTACTTTAAAGGTAAGTACTTACATGCCTAAATAAATAAAGAGGCACAAAGAAATTATATGATAATCCTTCATGTAAAGAAGAAATTTTAAAAAATTAAATGAAATCGAAAATTCATGACTATACATAGTAAATTTGAAGCAAAATACTTCAGTTTTGTACTTAGCCATTTATTAAAACCAGAAAAAAATTATGGAAATTTAAAATAGAGGGGAAAACATATTTTTTTCCAAGAACAAAAGAAGTCCCAAATCCTTTAAGTCTAGAATGCAATAAAGAAAGAGAACTATATATTATTCTTAAATACTCTCAGTTTATAAATTTAAAGCCAATAAAATAAATACTTCGGCTGAACCAAATTCTATAAAATCATTCAATTTACTCTCAACCATCACTTTTAACCAAACTCTGTTATTTATGTCGGTCTAAGAGAAATGAACTTTTGTGTTGCATTTAAAATTATTGTAATAAATTGAAAAGAAAAATCATTGGAATACTGTTGTTATATAAATTTTATAAGAGTTAAACGAAATATCCACTTTGAGTTCTTTTAAGCATCATCTATCCATCCATATTATTTGCATGAAGTCCATCATACAATTGTTCTACTGCAAGAGAATGTATTGAAGGGAAAATAATAAATAGGTCACATGTACTTCCTCCTTACATATGCACACACATACATGCATACATTCGTTATAGTAAAAAATAACTGAATGTCAGAGTATGTTTAATATCACATGAAACAAATGATGATTTTGCTTAAGTAAATAAAAAAAGTTTTAAATATATAACTACACTGTAGTTACTACAGCATTGGCAAGAAATCAGAGCTGTTAAATTTGGATTACGATTAGTAATCAATTAGATTAAAGTTTAAAAAGAATGGTATTGATTACATAATTCTCTTTTTATAAATCTCTGATTATTAATTAATTATGATTACAAATAATCCAAAAATAATTAAGATTAGCTAGGATTACGAGAAAATAATCAAAAATAATCAAAAGTAATCAAACAAATAATTGACTACTTTCAAGGATTATTTTTGATTAGTTTCGATTATATTTTAAAATTTTAGAATGCGCATCATTTTATACATTCATTTTATTTGAAAAATTTGCATTTAAAACATAAAAAAATTAATGACAAGCATACGTTAAAATATGTGATCATTTTACTTGTATTGGAGACGGACCTTCAATTTGGAACTGCGTTGATTTTGTGGGGTTGTTTTATAAGTGATAACCAAAATAAATAAACTATATATCATAATAGTTATTTATAACCAAAATATTTTTCTGGTTACATAATGGTTGTTTATAACCAAAATTCTATCTTTCTCAATGTAATTGGTTACGGTAGTCAATATAATATAAATGCGACCATAATGGTTAAAAATTCCCAAATGCATACTTATAAAGGGCTCCGAAATAAAAACACAGCAGTTATTTTCGGTCCCTGCTTTATACGAATAGAGCACAAAGCCGTGAACCCGTGATAAATAAGAAGAATGCAGAATCATGAAGAATGCAAATAGGTTGTCAATTATCAAATCGATGCACATAAATAATAATAACAAAAAATAAAAAACAACAACTAACATTAAACAGTATTGCCATAATTTCGCAAAATAAAAAAAAATAATCAAAAACAATCAAAAGTAATCTTCGGAAGTAGTCAAATTATTTTTCGATTACTCTTTATTATTTTTGATTATTTTTTCGTAATTTTTATTAGTCTTGATTATTTTTCAATTATTTGTAATCGTAATCAATTAGTAATCGTGCGAATCTGAAAGTAATCGTAATATAATCGTTACTTCACCTTTCAAAAAAAAATCTAATTACTAATTATTATGATTAGTAATCATTACTTAACAGCTATGCAAGAAATCTATGAGGAACTACCACGAAATTGAACTTTACAATTTTTAATGTTGAAAATAACTTGATTAAAAATAGCACGTATATCTGCAATATTATCGTATTTAACCTGCTTAAAGATTTATTGTTAATATATGTATGTGGCACGCAAAATAGAAAGGGACCTAAGGGTAAAAACCGGTTTTGTTCAGGAGAACCAGTTTAAAGATTTAAATTGTGTATCTTTGGTGTACCATCACTTCATAAAACGCTCATATCTCTGGGAGGGAACACTTTTGGGGCATGGGATCGGTCTCATTCGATGCTCAGATGTTGTCCATATCAAAAAAAAAAAAGAAAGTGAAAAATGATTTATTTAACTTTAGGTCCCTTTCTCTATGCGCTGTCACATATAATTACTGACTAAAATCAGCAAATTTACCACAAACCGCAAAATTAAAATAATCTGAAATTTTAGTCACGTACCTTTATTTTATTTTTAATGAATATATCAATTTTAATTTAACAACATTTTTAACCATTTACACATATCAATTTTATTTTTTAGTGAATATATCACTGTTTTATGTAATTCTCAAATAGTTTTTGAAAGTTTGTGCATAAGATACATTTTTGGAAATTTTCAATATTGCGTTAAAGTGTATTGATTGGGTGTGGCAAATGTTTTTTGGCAAGCAGTGTGATTTGGATAAAATTTTCATAAAATGAAAACATTTCGATACGATCAGACTAGTAAAAGGTTTTCGCAAGCCAGCTGTCAAAACTATTATTTAACTTAATTTAATATTTAACTTATTCTTTATATCTAAACCATTTCATGGGGATAGGGGCATGGCCTTTATATAAAAAACAACCCAGTGTAATTTTGCCAATTGCAATTTATTCAGATAATTTTATTAGAGTGTCTGTCTCTTTTCCGTTCTCTCTGTATTCACGCCTGATGTGTACACACTCATACAAATCAAAAAGACGGGTTTCTACAATTTACTGACACAATAATGTACTAAAAAGCAGAGTAACAGCAGCTGAAATAGTTACAAAAAAATTCTCCATCTCCTCATCTTTCGTAATCTGTCCCCTCAATACTATCCCCTCCTTTCTAGTTCCGTCGCAATGCACTGCATATGTAGGGGTGCTGGTCCGAGATAAAAAAATATTTAATTATTATATACATAAGGACCTCAAGTTCAAATCTAAGATCTATTTTTGCCTATTTTTCAATTCCTAATTAATACTAAATTTAATGTCAATAGTTTGATATGACTCGACATATTTTGTTTATGATTTTTTTACTTTTTCCACATTTTAGGTGCTAAGTCTCGACTAACTGTGTTCAGTGAGTTGTGTTCTGCTCACTAAACAGAGTATGTTTAGCATTGCTGCATTTGTAATGTTACTCGATTTTATAGCAATTAAATGGTAATTCATCAATCATTTAATTAAAATTTTATATGGATAATAATGGAACACTACACTTTGTTAGTCAGATAATTAATTTCAATTTGCTATTCAATTAAACCTGGCTGTTAAAGTATTTATAGCAAATTTGCATATATTATGTACTTCTATATATATTATGTACTTCTATATACATATATTATGTACATATATCTTGAAATTAAAAAAGAACATATACAATTTATATGAAATTTAACTATTTTTATAAGCAAACAAAAACATCAAAAACACACTTGCAGTGTTTAATAAAAAAGATATTTACATATTTACTAATTATTTGCCTTGATGGTAAATAAATAATGATTTAGCAAAAGGAGAAATCAACACAGGATATTTATGTTTTTCATTAAATGCTGAAAACTGAATTAACTGTCAACTGTGTATGAGACAATAAATTTGCAATAGAAATGAAATGTTTCTCAGCCGTGCACATGCTGGCATTGGGGATACATCAGGGTGCCAGTGTACGAGTGAGTGTGTATGTACGTACATCGAATATCCTAATACTAATAAAGTTTAAAAGCATAAATCTTTCTTAAAACATATAGAAAAAGGCAACTCGCACATATTTGAACTATGACCCGCCCTAATGTTTTAAATCCTTTTGTAAATTCGGCGAAAGTGTGTGAATAAAAATTGTGATGATGCTGTTGGCTGTTGCACAATTTCAATAAATAATTGTTTGTGTCGTAAATATCCTTTTGGAATGGTTTGTTGTATGTACGAGTCCTACCATTTATGCACAAGTATTTTATATCTGCATTAGCGAATCGCATGCACAAAATTGTAAGAGAGTGTGTGAAAAGCAGCGCTTGCTGTTATAATCCCGTCCAGCAAAGGATATTGAAACTCATGCACTTAAATTTTTATTTGTATAAATTTTTCATTTTCAAATGCTTTCATTTTTGTTTTATTGTTTGCTTGCAATTCTGCAACTAACTTCCATTTATTTACAATCAAAACTCAATAAACGAAACGCGACACTGGGAATTCATACTTGGATATTTTCACGATGGACTACTTGCTCGTGCTATTCCACATTCGAAAACAAATCAAATCCTCCCTGAATAATTCCGTCTGTAGCAATGAGTTTAGTTTAGTGGCATGTTGCTTGTTGGTGATGTCTATTTTTTTATTTTTATTTTTGCTATTTTCCCAAGGAGGGAAAAAGGACGTGAAACAAACTGTAATTTGTTTGTAGTTGTGTGGCATTTGTTGTTTTATTGCATTGTGCCAAACAGCAAGCGAAGAACCCCTTTTTAAAATTCAATAAATTATTGCCAAATTGACTTTCATTCTTGGCATTTATTATTTGTTTTTTACAATTTCAAAAGTATGAATGAAGCATGAATTTTTATTTAACTTTTTTTTGTACATTTCATTTACAAAGAGTCCGTTTTTAATTTGGCTTGTTGCTTTTGTATATTATTAAGGCGGTTCTGTTTTATTCCTAAATATCTATCATGTAGAACTTCAGAAAATGTTCTGTACATTTTGCTTTTTTAATAGGTTACAAAGCAATGAGTGGTACTTATTTATCTCATTACTTTGGTAGTTAAAAATTATGGCCTGAAGAACTTACCTTTTTATAAAATTCAAACCAAAAAAGTTTGACTTAGGTATGATAGAACAAAAAGAAAAATTTAGAAAAATGGGACATGAAGAAAAATAATCAAACAGTAACACGGGTATTATAACAATAACATGTTAACATCAGGTTGATACAGTTCTCGTATCCTTTTTCACAATAAAATTTGTGTAAATAGGAACTGTTATCACATTCAACTAAGCCACCTAATAAGTGGTGACAAACACAATACACATGATCACTGATGATGAAAGGGTTGAGTCTTTCGAAAACAGCTGTTCTGGTCTGCTGTGTAAGTTGAATAAAACTGATGTTGACTTTCCTTTGTGCCTTGGAATATTTATCATGTCTTTCTGAGATTTAAAAACAAATTTCGAACAATTAGCCTGTAGAATCTTAATTCAATTTAATATAGCAATATAAAATGTTCGTTAAAATTCTTACTACTTACCTTTTTAACACTTCAAATTAAAAATCGCCCATGGATTAGACTAGTGAGTTGATTACAAATCTTAAAGAGTATTGGCTGGTATACCAGCTGGCTGACGCACAGGACTTTGAGAAGAAAATAGAAATAGATAACCGTATTGTTTTAAAATTTCATTCCGAAATATTGAAGTTAATCTAATACAGGGTGTCCGCCGGAAAGGCATACTACTTTGTTTTGCCGCCATTTTAGTAAACATTAGTCTTGGCAGTTCATATTTGGCAGTCGTGAAGTAGACGTGACGAATTTATTATGGAAAAATATTCGATGCCACATCGCACACAGCCAGGATTACAATGGAATTACTGCGAGACCTCTTTCCACAACAAGTTATTTCAAGAAACGGCGATGTTGATTGGCCTCCACGGTCGCCTGATTTGACTGCTCCGGACTTCTTTTTGTGGGGATATCTGAAAAGCTAGGTTTATGCAAACAAACCAGAAACGCTTGAGCAACTAAAACAAAATATTCGTGATGAAATTAATGAAATACCGCGTGAAATGTGTGAAAATTTAATGAAAAATGTGTTCAAAAGGGCTCGCATTTGTGAGGCTAACAGAAGCGGACATTTATCTGATACTGTATTCCATACATAATTGTCGACGTTATATTCGACCCGGTCGAATATAACGTTTGTACTTGTTTTAAATTTAAATTATTTTATTAAGAGTGCAATATTTAGAATTTTTTTTTCTAATTAAAATTATTTTAATAAGAGTGAAAAATAGTTTTGTAATCATCAAAGTAGCAGTACGGATCAGTACTGATTCCGAGGCCACTGCGCCATCAACAGCTTGTTTTTTATTGTTTGAAATATTCCTCTAAAGCTCTAAACACATAGACGACAGCAGACAGCAAGCAGCAATATGTCAAAAATAAAATCCATGTGTTTAAATGAAAATGATTATTTTGAGGGCAGCACAGCTGCAGGACTGCACAACAGCATTTGCTGTTGCTGCCAACTTAGGCTATTTTCTATTTTGACGGGTAGCAATAAACAAATATAGTGTTGCCATTATTTATATAAATTGGAAAAATAAGAACAACAACGTTTTTTTTAATATTAACCATAAAAGAACATTACAAATATACAATATAGAAATAAATTTATGTGTTTTTATAGTTTTTCGTGATATTATTACATTTTTTATTAATAACTTTTAATTTTGTTCATTATAAAATATATAGACGGCATCCCTGTTGTTATGTTGTTGCTGTCTTCAAAATAATTATGAAGCTGACTTCATAGCAGCATTTGAAGTTGGCATCATTTGCAGCCGCGAAGTTGTGAAGTCTGCTGTCGTCTATGTGTTTAGAACTTAAGAGTTATTAAAGTATATATATTCTTGATCACTGATGGATTCTAAGACGGCATAGTCATGTCCGTGCGTGCGTCTTTGGAAATCAGGATATAGTTAAAAGATAAACCTAGGAAAATAGCCAGGCCCTTGAAATTTGCTATAAATAAATTTTGAAGGAGATCACAGGTCTAGTTCGTAAATGGGCTGAAGCGGGCCAGAGGGAAGAATGTTCCCCTAAGAAGAAATAAACTAACCTCTAAAAAACAACATCATTTTTATAATTTTTTTGTAATGTTGTTAAGCAAATGACTTGTTTTTATGTCGAAGAAGGTCCAAAGCGTTGAACTTGGAACCCGAAAATCAGGAAATATGCAGTTTTGTATGTCGCCCCTTTTAGTGGGCGTTGAAGTAACATATTACTTGGAAAAATAGTGTAAATATTTGACAAATTGTATAATTTAAGCCTACGTTCCTTAAAAATTAAATTTTAAAGCTTTTATGACAAAGCTGAGATATTCTCTGATCGTCCTCTGCCCTAGTCCCACCTCTGTCTCCTTAATGACCCTATATGAAATTTTTTTTTCACTTTATAACCGCAAAAATTGACTTTTTGTTTTATTTTTTATACCAAATGTGAGGCGTCTCTACCACGGTCCCTCCCTGAGGGACCCCTACAACATAAAGTTTTTATATACCAAATATTTGGAAGGTATTTAAGATTCGACCCAGCCGAATATAACGTTCATACTTGTTGTTATTGTAACTTTTTTATATTGTGTACTACCGAAAATTGCTTTCTTTTGTGAGCGCAGAATATATATAACTTAATAAAATCCGGGTTAGCATGTAAAAATGTTGCAAAATCACATGTAACACTTTTATCATGGAAAAGAAAACGTCGTAAAATCATAGTGATTTAAAATTCCTTTAGAAGTGAATACCACTAATGTTGCTTCTGCTTCAAATGTTTCGAAGCTAAAAGGAAAATTGTAATATTTTTTTCTTAGTTTATATTCAATTCCTTTTCGTCCGGAAGTTCTATATGCCTTTTGTTTTTATTCATTACCCACATTTTGACCATCTTAAGTCAGCTGTTTCATATCAGGAAGCGCCAAAATGTTTGCTTAGGTTCACAAAGTCAATTGTATTGCTTAGGATATTTTTGTGCACAATAAAATAAAATATCTCTTCCTTTTTCTTTATTTTCTTCCTGAATTTCTTTCGACCATCATTTTACAAAATTTCAATTGCTAACCGTTGTGCTGAGTAACTTTTGTATTGTTTGTCTTTGATTTTTATTAAAGCCTTGGTATTGTATGTTTCGGGTAGTATGAAATACTTATTCATAAGTTAACATTGTGCAAAGCAAACTCCCAAAAAAAAATGGTTCAAAGTAACGGCTGAATGAATAAAAAGAAGTAGAAGTCAGTCACTCAGTGACTGATTGACTAACTGACTGAATATATAAATTACTGAGTATTTGAGTTTGTGTATTAGTGTGATGCCACCACGATGGCATGAATGGATATGCGAAATGAATCACTGATTCAAAGGACAAACTCAGAGAAATTTTATTCATCAATTGAGGTTCCATTAAAAATTATAACGAATAGTGGAAACAAATTCCTTCCTTCAACAATTTTGTTAAAGCAAATGTTTGATGCCAGATAAATACAAAGAAAACGAGTCATTTCTTGTTGTTTTTCTTTTGGGAGTTTTCTTCTGTTATTCTTTTCATTCGTTATTTGTTTTTACTTCATTTTTGAGTTTGATTTCAGTCGTTTCCATTCTGCTTGCTTATCGACGAAACCAAATTGAATATTAAAATCGAATAAATTTACAATGAATGTAACAATAAAAGTTCATTTTTGCCAATCTAGCACACTTACATACTTACGAGTACACAAAAAAGCTCATCTACTCGTATTTTTCGTGCAAAATCTATAGCTGTATTGACTGGCTTCTTGCTGTGCAGCTGTTTGAGATCCTTTTTATGTTGCTGGTGCGACAATGTAGTTGCTTAACTGAACTAAAGGGGAATGGCAATGGATTGCACTGACGCTGATGATGACGATGATGATGATGATTTCTTAGCAAAATATTTATGCTAAATGTGCTTTTGATTTGTATAGAGTACATATTTGTTCTTTGCCTGATTAGATTTTGTCTTCCTCGTTCAGTGTTTTATAATTTCATGCTAAAACTTTTTGATTCACTTGATTGGTTAGTTGGTTGCCTTCATTGACCCAAAACAAACTTAAAGGTTTTCTCATCAAATATTCCCTCAAGGATTTCAAGTGATATTAAATAAATACAAATCGGCGCAGTAATTTTTATTTTCAAATAATAAATAAATAATAAACTAAAGAAAATTTTTTAGAATGTGCTGTTAATGGTGTTATTCTATCGCGTAAAATAGTTGTTTTTGGATTCATAATGCGATATATATATATATATATATATATATATATATATATATATATATATAGACTCTTGCAACCTTCCTAACCTTGACAGCTGATAACAGACATCGTAGTGAAACTTCATCTGTCAAATTATGTGAGATTTAACACTAAATTTTTAATTTTATTCGTGCTGATTCTTCTCCATAATTCCCAAAAATAAAAATCTAAATTGATTAAGCAGGGGTTTTAAACAATTCTTATGCGCATTTCACTAGGGTTAATGCAGATCATTAGGTCACCTTAACCCAGCACTTCTTTTAATAACTAAAAGCTTAAACAAACTTCAAATGTATAACAAGAAGTCGATAATCATTGTATCCTTTTTTATACCCTGCAAAAAACAATATGGAGGGTATATTCATTTTGTCATTCCGTTTGTAACACACCGAAGTATCCATCTGAGACCCCATAAAGTATATATATTCTTGATCAGTGATGAAATCTAAGACGAACTGAGCATGTCCGTCCGTCCGACTGGGGAAATCACGATTCAGTCCAAATGAAAAGAGCTAGACTCTTGAAATTTGGTATAAATATATCTTAAAGGATAGCATAGGTTATGCTCGGAGATGGGCTAAATAGGGCAAGAGGGAAAAAAGTTCCCTTAAGAAGAACTAAACCAACCTCTACAAAACAGCATAATTTTTAAAGATTTTTGTAATTTTTTTAAGCAAATTATATATTTTTATATTAAAGAATGTCCAACAAGTTAAAATTGGAGCCATAAAAAAAATTTTTTTTTTGGATCCAGCCCCTTTTAGTGGGCGTTATTATATGCGAAAATAGTGTAAAAATTTAACAAAGTGTTTTACTTGAGCCTGCATTCCTTAAAAATAAATTTTTTAAGCTTTACTGACGAAGCTGAGATGTAAGCTGGTACTACTCTGCCCCGCACCCTCCTCCCCCTTCGCCACCTAAATGACCCTATAAAAAAAATTTTAATTTTGTATATAATTATCCCAAACATTTATTTTTTGAGTTTTATGACAAAGGTGAAATGTCTCCCCTCAGCCCTTGCCAGTTCGACCCCACCAAAATACAGTTTTAATACCCTCCAAAAGGAATTGAACCCCATAAAGTATATATATTCTTGATCAGTGATGAAGTCTAAGACGGTCTAGCCATGCCCACACGTTCGTCTTAGGAAAACATGATGTTGTCTATTTTGGAACCCCGCCTCCTTTAATAGCCGTTAACGTACGATATTATATAAAGGAACTCTGTCCCATCAAGTTAAACGTTTTAAATTTGCTTACTAAATATTTGGAGGGTATTTAAGATTAGACCCGGTCGAATATAACGTTTTTACTTGTTTTTTTTTTGTAATTTTGGGAAGAGAATCAGCAGGATTAAAATTAAAAGTTTATACAAACTCCAAAATATATATTTTGTAATTTATTCAATCTGTTTTGTCGTTTCACCTTGGACCGATATAACATTCAAGAACAGGTGCAAATAATAATTTGGGACGATAGCAATCCACTGGAAGTCCAAGAGCGCCCAATGCATTCTGAAAATCCCCGAGTTTGTTGCGGATTTAAGGCTGACGACGTCAGCGGCCCATATTTCTTTGCGGACGACGTTGTTAACGCCATCTCTATAAATGGCGAGCGGTACTGGACGATGATTACTGAACTATTTTTCTCTAAACATGTCGGACATTTTAACGATGTTAAAATGCCAGAAATTTGCTATAGATACAAATTTGCTAAGTTTGTATATCGGCTAAACCGGACGAGAGAGAACGTTTTTCCCTCTACCCTTAAGAAGAACTAAACCACCCTCTAAAAACAACGTAATTTTTAAAGTGTTTTTGTAATTCTGTTAAGAAAATGGTATATTTTTATGACAATGAAGCATTTAACTTGGAACCATAAAATCAGAGAAATCCATTTTTGGACCCCGCCCCCTTTAATGGGCGTTGAAGTAACATATCACATGTTACTGCATTCTCACCTTTCTTACTTAACACTTAATTTCGAAGCACCTACGACGAAGGTAAGATGCTCTCTGATCTTCTCCTGCCCCAACCCTGTACCAACCCTTGTCCTTTAAATGACCTTATGAAAAAACTATTTTTTTCTGCACTTAATTACCCAAAAAATTTACTTTTTAAGTTTCTATGACAAAGGTCATAAGGTCACGGCCCTTCCAGGATTCACCCTGTAAATATAGAGTTTTAAAATTGGCGAAGAAATAAATGTGCTAAAGTATCTCTGACCCAGCAGGTTAAACATTTTTAATCTATCTCCGATGATTTTTGTGCGCGTAGATATAAAATACTAACTGAAAAATGATGGAAAGTAGTCTCACTCATGGAGGGTATTTAAGATTCGCATATGTTGTTGTTACTTGCTTGATATCAAAATATTGTCGAAAGTATTTCGTGGTACAAAATAAATTTAAATATTTTGGTTTCAGTAGCGGGTGTTTTTTTTCTCCATGAGAAGTATCGATATCGATAACTATTGTTTATCAGCGGAGATTGTAAAACTCTGTTCACAAAGATTTTGCAAGTCACCATGAGTCGTTTACCGCCAGAACAAAGTTTCCAAAATGTGAAAATTTACTTTGTAATAAGTAAATCTGATCGCGGAGGCCACTGGCGGTCAACACACTCAGTCTTGTGAGTAAGCAATTCGTGCCTCACATAAATATTTTTGGTATTTTATCAAGAATAAAAGCTTTACAAGCAGTTGTTCATAATATGATTATACGTCATCTTCTAGACAGCGCCTGTCTAGTTGACATAGGACGTATATCATTGATGCCATCCTAGACTATCCTGGTGCAAAAGAGGGTCGTCCATTTTTATATAAGTTTAACAAGTGATAAGATTTAATAACTCTCGCGTAATTTTGAAAGAAATCAAAAAATAATTTGGAATTATATTTAATTCAATCAAATGCTGCAAAACACGGATCGGCCTGTGAGCAGCATGCTGTCATCTGCATGTCAATTGAATTGTTCCAATGTGCATAAAACAACGTCCCCCTCTATCATTGTTTTCATCTCATATAATTAGCCGACTAACAAATTTTCTTTAAACTTGCAATCAACTCAAAAGTGATCGATGGAAAATACAATTTGTGCACATACAAAAATTTCGATGTGAAATTCATTAATTATGGGATTTTAACTGAAAAGAAAACTATGGAAAAACAAAAATGTTTTATATCAAGAAGCGTGCATGTCTCATATAGGGGATCATTATTAACGGCAAAATGTGGCCATATCAGGAACAATTAGCTGCAACTAGCAGTTGTAACATGCCACTCACACACGTCACAACACAACAAAAACACTCCAGCAGGCACACGCCAGCATATTAACTACTTTAACGGATATTCAAAATTTAGAAGATTTTCAGAAAAAAATGCACACGCATACAAACAAACACCCAAATATAAAGAGCAAAGACACTCACTCCATCAAGCGAGCATGGAAAATCTTGATGTTTGCTACAGGCGAAGTGTACGAGGACGTACGTGGTGCATTATTAAATTCTGTGTTTTCTCAAGCTAATTTCGGCAAACGCTTTCAAAACTTCAAAGCACTCGTACTGAAAAACGCCAAAGAAAACACAATTTGTGAACGGCTTGAATTGATTAAGAGGGCAATTAATGTAAAAAACATTTTTAGAAAAGATTTTATTGTGAAATAAAAAAAAAAGTTAAATGTGCACAATGCCCATCCAAACAATGGGCGCAAAACTGTCATCAAATTTCCGACATTTCAACAAAACTTTCATTGAGGGTTTGTTATGACTGAAGAGATTTTGTTTTTATTTAAAGTGCAAGCGAGATTATTTAAAAAGGTTATTGGCTCTGGCCAAGGAGTTTTTGTAAATTTTTTTATCCTCTCCAGAAAAGAATTGGTATGTATATTCACTTTGTCATTCCTTGTGTAATGCAGTGAAATATCCAGCTGACACCCCATAAAGTTGTATATATTCTTGGTCAGTGATTATATTTAAGACGATCTGAGCATGTCCGTCCTTCCGTCCGTCCGTCTGTCTGTGGAAATCACGATTCAGTCCAAATGAAAAGAGCCAGTGTCTTGAAATTTGCTATAAATATTTCTTGAAAGATAGCACGGGTTAAGTTCGGAGCTGGGCTAAATCGGGCAAGGGCGAAAAGATCTCCCCTAAGAAGAACTAAACCAACCCAGAAAAAACAATATAATTTTTACAGTTTTATGGTTATTTTGTTAAGAAAATGTCAAATACGGTCCAACGCGTTAAACTTGGAGCCATAAAATAAAAATAAAAAAATTTTTGGACCCCGCCCTCTTTAGTGGGCGTTATTATATGCAAAAACAGTGTAAGAATTTAACAAATTGTTTTATTTAATCCTACATTCCTTAAAAATAAAATTTTTAAGCTTTATTGACGAATCTGAGACGTAACCTGGTACTACTCTGCCCTACCCCCTACTCCTCCTTCACCACGCATTTATTTTTAGAGCTTTATGACTGCCTGTTTCTGCCCTACCCCCTCCTCCCCCTTTGCCCCCTAAATGACCCTATAAAAAAATTTTTGTATATAATTATCCCAAGCATTTACATATTTTTAGAGTTTTATGGCAAAGGTTAAATGTCTCCTCCACAGCCCTTGCCAGAGCGACCCCGCCAAAGTACAGTTTTAATACCCTCAAGAGAGAATTGGACCCCATAAATTAAATATATTCTTGATCAGTGATGAAGTCTAAGACGGTCGTCTGTGAAAACCAGGATATTTTTTTTTTGCACCCCGCCTCCTTTAGTGGGCGTTAACGTACAATATTATATAAAGGAACCCTGTCTCACCAAGTTAAACATTTTGAATTTGCTTTCTAAATATTTGGAGGGTATTTAAGATTCGACCCGGTCGAATATAACGTTTTTACTTGTTTTTTATAATTTTTCCACATTTTAGGTGGTAAGTCTCGACTAACTTTGTTCAGTGAGTTGCGTTTTGCTCACTAAACGTACTTTATAGCAGTGCTGCATTTGTAATTTTACTCCATATTATACCAATTAAGTGTTAATTGAGTAATCACTTAATCAACATTTTATATGATTAATTGAGCTCAATATTGGCATTAATTGCGATAAGTCTAATTAAGGTGTATGTCTGAACACTCTATTAATGTGATTGTAGAGGTATCTGATCTTAGGTATTTAAATTGTACCAACAATTTCGCGGTAGTACGACGGTACCAACATGCTGGGAAATGTACGACAAAAAGTACAATTGTACCATATTTTCCATCTGTGAACCCAATATTCGCACATGCATATGCTGGGCTGCAATCAATGTTTATTTGGATGTAGTGAACCTGTTGTGCCTACATGATTCATTCGAAGAAAGATATTTGCCCTAAGCTTGTTATTAAGCCCAATATAATGGGAGGGTGTAGAGAATGCGGTTTTGCAGGCTGTAATTTCTATTTAAAATTTTGATGTTTTACTAAAACTAAAATTTCCTTGAGCTTGAAAATGCCAATTAAAAAAGACTCTCGTACATTTTTGGGGCAATTAACACATGAGATATCCCAGCTGAATATTTATCTGTGGCTATGCAAATTAATTTTGTCTGCTTTAATTTATGGCTGCATTTTTCCTTTGTGATAAAAATATAAGACGACTTATTAATAAACCCATTTAATTTTGCTTTCTTTTATTTAAAATCTATTCACTTCAGTTTTTTTCTTCTTCATGCCCAGTAAGTCAGGATCTTTAATGCATTTACTTGTGTACAAAAGTATGTACAAAGAAACACCAAGCAACAAAACTCATTATTAATAAATACTTCTTTTATGCCGTTTTATTCATTAAATAAAAATGACTTTAATTTATTTGCCTTTTTTCCGCAGAATGCTTTTGTAAATACGAAAAGAGTTGTCTCTCAATTACGGTGGGCGTGGTTAATGGAGTTGATGATTGAATTATGTTCTTGTATGCATTTGTTGTTGTTGTTGTTATTTTGTGGAACAAAACACTTGTAATGGCTGACAGCGGGAAGCCTACAAAACAGAAAAATGAAATGCAAAAACGAACAAACAGAAAAAGAAAGAAACCTCATGCATGTAAAACAACGTTGCATGTTGTACACACATGGTTGAATGCAATATGCAATCTAGTTGTTGCAACACACAGCTGACGCAACAACTTACTCGCTTCTACTAAGTGCAGCGTTGTCTCCCCTCTTTTTCAATATGTCATACCTACTACCTTCTTGTGCTTGCTATTATTGCATGTTTCGTAGGAACAACAAAACAAACAATACAAAAAAACAGCAACAATTGAAGGTACTTACTTCATTCAACTTTATTAAGAGCAATGGCTGGCTACGCATCATCTTGGCTGTCGTGGACGTTGTTGTTATCGCCCTTAAAGTGTGTGCCTGTTTGCCTTTAATATTAAGACTCTTTTGTTGTTCTGTGTGTTGCTGATTGTACGATGGTGTGACATATAAAATAATTCATCATTTATACACGAAGCAATTCGCATGTGGGCTCATCTTTCAGATTTTTGTGTTCCTTTTATATTATAACTTTTTGCGTGTTCCTTTGAGTTTAATGTTCGCGTATCTTTCAAAATGCAACTGCATTAAATTTCTACAGTCTGCTTGGGTTACTTATGGCGAATGATTTTAATGGGCAATTTTTTGTACATTCAGCTTTTTCAAATTATGCGCACTATTATTTATTACATTGCAATTATCATTATTTGTTTTGGCTGCATATTTGAAAGTTGAAGCAAAAAGGCTAAATTAACTGAAAAAAACTAAATTCTTCTCATCTAACTTCGTCCGTCCTTCCAATACTGTCCGCTCCTTTCTAGTTCCGGCCCAAATGCTGGTTCCCCTGAATGCTGCTGCGAATTAACAAAAAAAAGTTGAGTGCACAGACAATTGGAACAACTTTCTGCACTAAGTGTGCACGTAGCCTACTAGACTAAAGGTGTTGGGTTCAATCCCGCCCTCAGTCAATAGTATAGGATAGTATTTTTTTGAGCTGCTTTAGCTTATGGTGGTCTTAATTCTTGTAGGCCGGCTTATATGACAAAGGCAAAGCAGTGGTCGCTAAATATTATCGACTGCGATTCACATAACGCCGTACTAAAAAGCTTTTCTCCCGCGACGACATATAAGAAAAGGAAAAAAATGTTTAATGTCATCATGTACCGAATTCAACATCGTTCGTATGTCCGCTAGGGCTTCATTAAGTGGAGCGCAGCCTACATGGCCAATTTCGCGCGACTCTGGCGCATAAATCAGGCTGAGTTTGGCCGATGGCATGGGTTATGTTGACTTTGAGGACCACTGGGGTTTGTCCCTTCTTCTCATACGTCTGCGATTTAAGAAAACCCAAAAAAGGAGAAGTCTAAAGGTATCAAATTGATCGTGTAGAATATCTGATGCGGCATGAGAATGTCGTTGGTGTCCACATCATCATACTGCGGCCATAAGAAGTAGGTTATCATCGACCTTTAGTGCCTTTAACAGTGACGGCAAACGTCGTTCTCAAAAAATATGATGATAAATAGCACGCTCTTGTATCGATCCAAATTAGAAAATGTGGTTTGTTCATCCCGAAATGGGTTTCATCGCTGAAGTGGGTGCTGCTGGCTAAAGCAGTTAACACGAGAATATGAAGCGGAGGTTCCCGAGCTCGAGTCCGCACTCACTCACGAATATGCTGTGGAATTTTTTTGTTCAGCATTAGTAATGCACATTAGTAATGTTGTGTTAGGTGTTGTCAGCCAGCTTCAGTGATGAAGGCATAGCACTAGTCAGTGAAAATATATGCCAGCGACTACCACTATAATACACCAAATAGTAGAGTAACTGCTCCACCTTCTTCAGGCCTGAAAATTAGCCGCCGAAGTAAAAAAAGTTAAAATAAACAAGTAAAAACGTTATATTCGACCTCGTCGAATCTTAAATACCCTGCAAATATTTAGTAAGTAAATTTAAAATGTTTAACTTGCTGGGACAGAATTCCTTTAAGACATCTCTGTATCCAATTTTAAATCTCTATTTTGAGTGAGTCATTCCGGGAAGGGCCAAGGGAGAGACGTTTCACTACTTCAAGATCACGGAACATCTCAGATTCTTATAGGCTTAAGGGACTGTTCAATATTTACACTACTTTTGCATATAATGTCGTACGTCAACGCACACTAAAGGGGCGGGGTCCAATAATAGACTATATCATGTTTTTCATAGACGAATTGCTAGATCTTCTCAGACTTCATCGGTGATCAAGAATGTATATACTTTATGGGGTCCAATTCTCTTTGGAACGTATTAAAACTGTACTTTGGCGGGGTCGCTCTGGCAAGGGCTGTGGGGATGACATTTCACCTTTGTCATAAAACTCTAAAAATAAATGTTTGTGATAATTAAATACAATATTCATTTTTTTACTGATATGGCCATTTAGGGGAGAAGGGGGAGGGGGACGTTACGTCTCAGATACGTCATTAATCCTTAACAATATTATTTTTAAGGATGTAGGCTTAATTAAAACAATTTGTTAAATTTTTAAACTATTTTTGCATATAATAACTCCCACTGAAGGGGGCGGTGTTTAAAAATTATTATTTTTTATTTAATGGCTCCAAGTTTAACGCTTAACAAAATTACAAAAAAACGTCAGAAATTATGTTGTTTTTTAGAGGTTGGTTTAGTTTTTCCTAGAACTTTTTTCCCTCTTGCCCTATTCAGCCCATCTCCGAACTTGGCTTGTGCTATCCTTCAAGATATATTTATACCAAATTTCCAGAGTCTAGCTCTTTTCGTTTGGACTGAATAGTGATTTCCACAGACGGACGGACGGACGGTCATGCTCAGATCGCCTTAGATTTCATCACTGAGCAAGAATATATATACTTAATGGGGTCTGTGATGGATATTTCGATGCGTTACAAATGGAATGACAAAGTGACTATACCCTCCAAATTCTTTTTTGGAGGGTATAAAAACCCTAACAAATTTGTTGTTTTTAGACGTTTGTTTAGTTCTTTTCATCCCTGGTCCGAATTAGGCTTGACCTGTGTTGTCCTTTAAATTTTATCTATACCAAAGGGTCTGGCTCCTTTCGTTTGGACTGAATCTGGATTTCCACACACGGACGGACTGCCATGGATAGATCTTGTTAGATTTCATCACTGATCAGGAATATATACTCTATGGGGTCTTAGGAGATATTTCGCTCCATAACACAAGGAATGATAAAATGAATTCTTTTTTGGAGGTTATAAAAATATGTGACTTTCCCTTGTTCAGCGGGGGTTATAGATGTTAGAAGCGCTGTTTTGGACTTTTAGATAAGAAAATTGTATTCTCCCGATTGCTAAATTATCAGAGTTTTCGGCAATTTATTTCATATAGGAATATTAATAAAATGTTATTACATTTACAAGTTTTCCCAGAAAAGTATAAAAACCCTAACGTCCAGATACAAAAAAAAAGTTATTTTAAAATAAACAGAAGAAACAAATGTTAGCTCTTTACTTTTTCTGTATGGCAACAAATAAAAATTACTAAACTCGAACTAATTTCAATTACGTTTTACTGTTTAAGTGCTTAGCTTCTTGCTCGATTGTTTTATTAGTTTATTTTAAATTGAATTTTATAAACAGGACAAACCGGCTGTGACTTAATTCTGATTGGTTGACAAACATTGTGATAGTGTTTAGTGAAACGTTTTTTATTTTCAACATCAAGTTTCATAATATTCTTTTGCCTTTTTCTTATAAATTTTATTAGAATTTTACCTCTTTTTGTGTTCTGCTCAGAAGTTGTTGTTCTATTTCAGCTGCAACACAAACTAACCACTTGCCTCACAGTGGTAATAGTTAGCAGGAAAAATAGCTATACAAAAGAAGTACTTGCAATTGTAGGAATGTGAATGTGTGTGTGTGTGCATTATCTGCTATAATAATAATGTTACACTATAATGATGTCACATCTGTTTGTACAAAATTTAATTCGCTTCAGTGGTAAATGTCATAAACCAGGACATTTTGCAATTGTTGTCCAGCAGCAGCGGCATTAGGCAGTAGTAACAACGACAACAATAATATTTTCTATAATTTACTAAAACAATACGTAGTGGGAGCTTAAGCAAACGACGGTTGTAGTCCCCGTTACTATTCCTGCTATTTACGAGGGTATTCGATGTCTGCTGTAGCTACTGCTGCTGCAGCTGCCTTCACAACTAATACATGTTTTGCAAACGATAGCAGAGATTCTTCAAATTTGTTTAAAAAAATTAAGTACTGTAGGGCTAAAATATATAGTTATTGTTTTCCTACTATTCGCGGCAGAGTTATAAAGGAATTAAGTATTCAGATAAACCAAAATATGGAATATCATTGTTATAGGACCCAGCAAAAATACATTTCACATTGGTAAGCAATAAAAAGAATATCACGTATTACAGAATTGTTCTCCTGAAGTTCATTTCTGAATGCTATTCGGGGAAGCCAAATATACAAGGTGGCGCAAAAATAACCTTCCGATGTCTTTTGGCTGTAATTTAAAATAAAAATGAAAAACTTTGATTCTTCTTGTGAATTATTTTTATTTGGTCTTTTAATTTTCTTACATCAAATGCCTTTTTATGGCATTTTCCATCACTTTGGCCAAAACTTCCGGCGATAGGTCCTCACATTCTTGACGGATATTGTCTTTAAGAGCTGCAAGAGTCTGAGGCTTGTTGACATAAACCCGCGACTTCAAAAAGCCCCACAAAAAGAAGTCTGCAGCGGTCAAATCAGGCGATCTTGCTGGCCAGTGCAAATCGCCAAAACGGGAGATTAGGTGGCCGGGAAATGCATCCTTCAGCATATCGGTTGTATCACGTGCAGTGTGTGCCCTTGCACCGTCCATTGTTTATTAAAGTGTATTTCGCATGTGTTGACTACACAAATGTCAAAACAGAACTGACATTAGGGGCCAACCGCAAAATTTATAGCATTTTCTGATAGGAGGATTACTTTTGCGCCACGTTGTATAATATAAGTAAATTTTTTTTTTTGAGACAAATTGCTTCTACTCATGCTAAAAAGTGATGAAAATAGAGACATGATATTTGTGATTTTAGCGTGGTTTGAAAGAAGCTAAGAATTGGTGAAGCAAAGAGATCTACCAAGTGGCTTATTGCGAATAAAAATCATGTGATGCCGAAGCAGCTTGGCAAGCGAGAGTTCGCGGTCATTCGATTTTCGTGGCCAAGTAATTCTAAAAATTCAACAGAGTTTTATTTGATTTTTACGCATATTTAAAGAAATATATACCATAAAGTTTCTTAGAAAAACTAGATATATATTTTAAACTTCTAATCAATAATCACTTTGAATTTTTTAATAATACATATTATAATTTTATTGTTAAACACCAATTTTCAAAAATTAAATTAATTGTGTAAATATCCATGCAAAGATAACAAAAGTTATCAACAGTAAATTATCAAAAAATTAAACTAGTAGAACAGCTAGACCCTTCACCGACGTAAGTCTGGAGTATACGCCTACTTTCTTTCTAACCCTGGGATCAACTGTCTGATGTGTCTGATTTTCAATACTAATTTCTTCGTTTCTACTGTTGTTTTCTTTTCTTAAAAAGAATGCTACACTTTTTGCACTTTTCAATGGAAAAAGGTAACATTATGTCATAGTGAATTTATGAAAATAGTGAATTTATTGGAAATTGATCCACCATCTCTTATGAAGATGTGTTTTATTTTAAAATTGCTCCTAATTGTGGTTTTTTAGAATAAAAAGTGACAAAATGTTACATATTTTCCGGAAAAGAAATCGCCAAAAAACATAAAATAAAATGAGAAAAAAAAATATTTTATGTTTTTAAATAGTACAAAAAAATGTTATTAAAATAGTTTTCTTTTTAGTTTTTCTGATTTATAACAACAATGAATTTTTTTCAAAAATATAAAAATATGTTTAATATAATAGAAAAAGAAAAAAAACATATTTTAATTGGCTTCTTTTTAGTAAAAAAATTTTCGGTTGGCAAAATTTGAAATGGTTTTCTGTTATTTTGGTTAATTATTTCTTGCTGAAATAGGTTTCATTACAAAAAAAAGAAGATCAAAAATTAATTTTAGTTTTGGTAAATTCAATTAAAATTGATAGTCTAATTGTTCGAAAATTAGTTTTAAACTCAAAAAAATATAACAAATATTTCAAGGCACAAAGAAAAATCAACATCAATTTTAATGATCTAACTTACGCAGCAGAACAGAACAGAACAGCTGTTTTCACAAGCCGCTACACTTTCATCATCAGAACTCATGTGTATTTTTGTTTGTTACCACTTTTTAGGTAGTTTAGTTCAAGTAACCGAATTAAATCCAACTATCCGATTAATAAGGAATTAAGGAAAAATTGTGGGTGCTGTTGGCTGCAGTAGTTGAACACGAGAATCTGAAGCGAAGGGTCCTGAGTTATGAAATATTGTGTTTAATTCTTCTGATCAGCATTAGTGCATGGTTGTGTTACTGTTGCCAGCCTTTTTCAATGATGTACATAATTGCCAACGACTGACACTATTATGTACTAAAAGGTTGAAATAGCTACAAAAAAGAATCTCTATCTTCTCATCTCTCTTCATCTGTCTCATCATTACTATCACCTCCTTTCTGTTCCGGCGCAATGAACTGCATCTGTAGGGATCATCCCCTGAGTGCTGGTCCAAGATAAAAAAAATCTTTAGTTTTCTTTGAGTTCAATGTAATTTAATGGATTTTAAATGTTATTTCTGTCATGTCGTCAATTCACTTTAGGAGACCTAAACCCCATCCAGCTAGATGATCACCAAAATTTTGGCAATGACTTTTTTCATGAAATAATGATGAGCGCACGAAATTAAATTGTTATGACTTTTGATAAAAACAATTTTTCTTATATATTCTAATGGAGGTAGGAAGGACTATTGTATTATTCACTATAACTATTTCAATCATATTTACCATATTTATTTTATTAAAAATAATGCTTTTAATATTTTATTAAAAATATGCCTGCACTAATTACACTAAATCATCGATAGACTTTAACCTAATTCCAAAGTAATTTTAATTATATCAAATAAAATGTATACAAACAACAGAATAACAATTAAATTCAATTTGCGTAGAAAACACTTAGAGAATTGGAGACATTTCAGATAAATTTTTGCAGTGTCAATAATATTTTATATATTTTTAGACTTCTTACATAATAATGCCTTTTGTACCGATCAAAAAAATATAAATTAATTTTGTCTACCATGAATCACTTTAGTTTTACCAAATAAATAATTAAATAAAATTCATTTAAGGGTCTGTGTTTGGTTTAATAATAGAGTTTGGTTTACTCACCAAGAGTTGTATGATTTGTCAGTTGCAATAGCAGTTCAGTGTATGTAAATATTTTTGTTTAAATTTTGTAACCGTTGAAAATATCCTTTGGTCAAATGGTTTTGGTTTTGTATTAGCGCTGAAAACTACATGCATACATAGAAATACTTAACATTTATACAAGTGTGTATGAGTACGTGTGTATGGCGTAGTTTTAATTTTAGCTGCACCATTAACTAAATATTAGGTGATTTTTTAAGGGCTTTCGCATTTGATTAAAAGAACATAAAATTTAGAAAAATGTATGAAATCTCTATTTAATTCATAAGAAAATAAAATAGATTCAAATCGAATAAAATTTTTTGTTGAGTATTTGATAAATTTCACAGCTTATGTTTTTGCTTAATTTTGTAATTCTCAATTCGTTTTTGGGGAGTTTATGTATAAGCAGAGAAGTTATGTTATTTTGGAATTAGGTCAAAGTCTACTGATGGCATGAGAGGACATTCTTGACTATATAATTTAATATTCATTAAGTATAAAATTCAAACCAAAAAAGTTTGACTTAGGTATGATGGAACAAAAAAATCAGAAAAATGGGACATGAAGAAAAATAATCAAACGGTAACACGGGTATTAAAACAATAACATGTTAACATCAGGTTGATAAAGTTCTCGGATTCTTTTTCACAATAAAATTTGTGTAAATAGGAACTGTTATCACATTCAACTAAGCCACCTAATAAGTGGTGACAAACACAATACACATGAGCACTGATGATGAAATTGTTGCGGCTTTCGAAAACACCTGTTCTGCTGTGCTGTGTAAGTTTAGTAAAACTGATGTTGACTTTCCTTTGTGCCTTGGAATATTTATCATGTCTTTCTGAGATTTAAAAACAAATTTCGAACAATTAGCCTTTGAATCTTAATTCAATTTATCATAGCAATATAAATGTTCGTGAAAATACTTACTACTTATATAATTTAATGTTAAAAGATGATGTTATATAAATGTTGATCGCGATTAAGCCTAAACGATTCATACGGCCGGCTCTATTTTGAAATAATCTTTCACATTTCGGTCAGTATCTCACGGAGTGGCTGATGGGTGTTTTTCGCAGACATGTATGTATCATTGCGGGCGATTCGTGTTTGTTATCAAAAATAAATAAGTTCCCTATTATTAAATCCCCATATTGGCTTCCATAACCTCACAAAAATGGTCCAAATTCGTTAACTTACACAATTGACCGGCCCCAAGTCTGAAGTAAAACATTTACCGAACTTGCCTCCCAATTAGGCCATTGTTTCGGGTGCTGCATAGCATGTGGCATCATCTTGTTGAAGCTACGTGTTGGCGAAGTCCATTTTGGGTAAAAAAAAAAATAAAATTTGTAGTCATTACCATTCACACTCGTCTTTGAAAATTATGTCGCCGGACCATAATTCAGAACCAACCAGTGAATTTTTTGGGATGCATTGGAAATTCTTGTGGTGTTTCTGGCTGCTGTTCACACCAAATATGGCAATATTGCTTGTTCTCATATCTATTCTACCAGAAGTGAGCTCCGTCGCTTAAAATAAGAAGTGCTCGATGCACTTTTTTTAAACTCGGAGCAGCACTCAGGGGATCAGTCCTACGTATGCAGTGCATTGCACCGCAGATAGAAAGGAGGGGAAAGGAAGATGAGAAGATAGAGAATTTTTTTTTAGTCGAACATGAATTTTGATAATAAAATTCAATAATCTACATACCTTGTTCGTTTGTAAGTCGATTCTTAGTTACGTTACAAACCAAACAGAACATGTTTAACAGTAACGTGTTGCATGAAAACAGCTGAGTTGCTAAATAATCACTCTTTAGTTGCCTTGGTTGACACAAGTAGTGACTTCAAACTAAATATATGTACGTACGTAAACAGATACGTACACGTTTTTTTATGTATTTGTATACGTAAAGTGGAATGTCAAAATGTTTGCATCAAGTATTAGTGTCTAGTGAAAAACTAATAGGCAGACGGACAGAATAACCAGGCAGAGCAGGCATTCATTTGGAAAGTTTGTCGTGCAATTGGCAATTATTTTGCTTTGGTCATAAATCTGTCTTTCAGTAAATAAAGTCCTGTTTTTATACGTCTCTCTGTCTGTGTTTTCTCTCTCTCTCTATCTCCCCCTGTCTTATTGTTTTCAACATTTTCATTTTATAGTTATTTTTCTGGGATGTACGAGTAGTTTGTTGCAAATATAAATTGTTGTGTTTTTGTAGTTTTATGGCAAATGCTTGTTGTAATGTTAGCTGAAGCGTTAAATAATGGCCAGTTTTATTAAGTGGTGGACATGGTTTAATGATAAAATAATATAATAAATTTAATAATATTGATTAAAATGTGAAGATAAACATGTTTTAAATAAAATTCAATTTGATTTTATTGCTGGCATTGAACTTTGGCTATAGTAGAGTGAAAACAATATATTATCTATTGAAATTTAGCCTTTTTTTTTTAGCAGTAAATAGAAAATAATTGATTTATTTGATATTGAAAATATATTACTTTGAAATTTTTAAAAGAGTAGAAAATAAGCTCTATTTTATAAATATTTTTAGCACTGAAAAAAGTCGAACAATTATAAAAAACTGGCATAAGCTATAAATTTAATTAATGTTTTTCAACATTTTTATAATAACTTGACCAATTTGTTAGTTGCAGGTCGTAATGTTAATGAATGTTGTGGTTTGCAGAAAATAATTGTGCGTGGCTACTATGATTTTTTAAAAAACAATTTAAAAACGTTATATTAGACCAAGTCGAATCTTAAATACCCTCCAAATATTTAGTAAGTAAATTCAAAATGTTTAACTCGGTGGGACAGAGTTCCTTTAAGACATCTCTGTACCCAATTTTAAATGTCTATTTGGACAGAGTCATTCCGGGAAGAACTGTGGGGGAGATCAGAGAACATCTCATCTTCTTATAGCCTAAAGGAATATACATTGTTCAATATATACACTATTTTTACATATAATATCGTACTTCAACGCCCACTAAAAAGGGCGGGGTAAAAAATATACTATATCATGTTTTCCACAGACGAACGTGATGGCATTGCTAGATCGTCTCAGACTTCATCACTGATCAAAAATATATATACTTTATGAGGTACAATTCTCTTTGGAGGGTATTAAAACTGTATTTTGTCGGGGGTCTCTCTGGCAAGGGCCATGGGGGAGACATATCACCTTTGCCATAAAACTTCAAATATATATTTTCGGAATAATTAAATGTAAAATTTACTTAAATTTTTTTTTATAGGGTTATTTAGGGGGCAAAGGGGTCTCAGCTTCGTCATTAAAGCTTAAAAAGTTTTTTTTTAAGGAATGTAGGCTTAAGTGAAACACTTTGTTAAATTTTTACACTATTTTTGCATATAACAACGCCTACTAAATAGGCGGGTTCTAAAAATAGACAATATCTTGTTTTCCACAGACGAACGTATGGGCATTGCTAGACCGTCTTAGACTTCATCACTGATCACGACTTTATGGGGTCCAATTCTCTTTGGAGGGTATTAAAGCTGTATTTTGGCGGGGTAGCTCTGGCAAGGGCTGTGGGGGAGACATTTCACCTTATGCATAAAACTCTAAAAATAAATGTTTGGGATAATTACATATATACAAAATTAAATTTTTTTTTTGATAGGGTTAATTAGGTGGCAATGGGGGAGGAGGGGGTAGTGCAGGGTAGTACCAAGTTACGTCTCAGCTTCGTCATTAAAGCTTAAAAATGTTATTTTCAAGGAATGTAGGCTTAAGTAAAACACTTTGTTAAATATTTACACTATTTTTGCATATAACAACGCCCACTAAAAAGGGGCGGGGTCCAAGCATTAATTTTTTTATTATATGGCTTCAACTTTCACGCGTAGGGCCTTTGACATAAAAATATATCATTTGCTTAACAAAATTACAAAAAAAAAATATTAAAAATATTTGGTTTTTTAGAAGTTAGTTTAGTTCTTCTTAGGGGAACTTTTTTCCCTTTTGCCCTATTCAGCCCATTTCCGATCTTTACCTGCGCTATCCTTCAAGATATATTTATACCAAATTTCAAGAGTCTAACTTTTTCGTTTGGACTGAATCTTGATTTCCAAAGACGGACGGAGGGACATGCTCAGATCGTCTTAGATTTCATCACTGATCAGGAATATATATATATATATATACTCTATGGAGTCTTAGAGGGATATTTCGCTGCGTTACAAGCGAAATATCCCTTGGAGGGTATACAAATTTAAAGATTTTAAAGCACTTTACTATCAATCGTACTAAGTCTGTGTCACCTAATAAAATTTAATTTGTGTGTATCTGTTTATTTTGGCTATATGACGTTATAAACTATAAACTTGTACTTTTATCTACAGCTTGTTCACTCATCGCTCTCCCTCCAAAACAGCAAACCCCTACTGACAATTCTCTAGCATTCGCGGTGAAACTAAGACAGAGTGCCACTGTCCAGGTTAATGTGTTTTAAATTTTTAAATAATAAATATTTATACATAAAAGTACTCGTGAACAAACTCTGTGTTTTTGAACATAAATATGTTTCCAAACATTTCAGATGTTGTGCAGTAATTTTGCATATTGAAAAAAAACTGACTGCATTTGTCTGGCAGCAACTGCATGCAAATGAAAATTTATGCCACAAATATCAGGCAAACAAGCTGCAAAACACGAACAAGTACATTTTATGCAACTCGAAAGTCTCTACAGTTGCATATGGAGTGCAACTTTAACTTTACGCACCGGACTTTAGGTTGACACTTTACTTAACTGACACTTCAGGATAAGAACAGGAAAAAATTATAGCCGAACTTGGCACGGTATTAATGTTTTTTCTTTGAAGCAATCTACCCTCCCTCGCCTGGTTTGTGGTGTTGGTGTTGTGAAAATTGTAGGCAACGGCCATGAATAACCGTTTAAGGTTTGTTACGAAATATATTTCTTATGGTGACATCCTGGCCAGTTACTGCTGTCGTGGGTTGCTGTAAATCCTCTTGTCGTACTTTCGTTCATTCGGATATTCAAAATGAACACACACACACACACACATAGTATCTAAGTGAAAAGTTGTTACAAAAAAAGTAGAAAATCGTCCTGTATGATGAATTGTAGAACAATCAGCAGAAAACCAAAAGTGATATATTTTCTTTATTTTTCTGAAAATCATTTTCGTTGTGTTGAGTGCAATAAAATATTCATATGCTTCCATTAAAAACAACATACTTTAGCATACCGTAAACGAGTCTACGTTTGGATACAACCACCACACCAATTGCACAAAAACATGTGTGCAAGTGCACATTAGGGTGGTCCCTTTCAAACGCTCAGTTTCCTTGCTTGAAGATAGGAAAATAATTGGAGAAATAATATGTAGAATATTTACGAACGATAGAAAAATATAAATGCGACTCAAAGGCACTAAAGAATCAAATTATCGAGTGCTACATTTTTTGAATAACCACAGTTTAATTCATAGCTGTTAAATAATGATTACTAATCATAATAATTAGTAATTAGATTTTTTTTTGAAAGGTGAAGTAACGATTATATTACGATTATTTTCAGACTTGCACGATTACTAATTGATTACGATTACAGATAATCGAAAAATAATCAAGATTACTAAAAATTACGAAAAAATATTCAAAAATAATAAAGAGTAATCGAAAAATAATTTGACTACTTCCGAAGATTACTTTTGATTGTTTTTGATTATTTTTTTTTATTTTGCGAAATTATGGCAATACTGTTTAATGTTAGTTTATTTTTATTTTTATTTTTTGTTATTACAGTCCACTCGCGATAACGTGAACTAATTAAAACCAAGGGGGTTCATGTTAGCGAAATTGTTCACGTTAGCGATTGTCGTGTACGTGTGTATACTCTGGAATGTAAAATTCTTTTATTGTTATTTACATTCTTAAAATATGAAAATAAAATCCTACTTAATATTATAAAGCCGAATGTTTGTGAGTGTGGATGTTTGTTCCTATTTCACACAAAAACTACTGCATGGATTTTAATGAGACTACAATTATTTAGCTTATACATTAGAATAACACATAGGCTATAATTTATAAAGATATTGTGCCAATTCTCCAAAATATAACGATGTGTCAAGTAAGTAGGAAAGAATTCTAGAATCAGCGACATGTTTTGGCGTGCGCCGCAAATATCGTTGAAGTTACACATATAATATAATGTACTAGGAAGGCATATTGTCAACGCCACTATCTTAACTGGAGAAGGCAAAGAAGACAATGTTCTTATACCACGCATCCCAATAATTTACCAGTTTCTATGACTATTAACAAATCACAGGGTCAAACCTTAAATGTAGCAGGCTTTCATTTGGGCACGCCGTGTTTTTCTCACGGCCAGCTCTACGTGGCTTGCTCACGGGTTTCTAAAGCACAAAATATGCTAAACATTTATGCTGAACGGAAAATATCGTTTAATATACATAGTTTATAGGAGTGTATTCCAATAGCTACCTATAACTTTTGTATTACCACCAAATGAATCCTAATAAAATATTATATATAAATTTGAATGTGAAATCGTTATAAATATTGGTGTGATTACACTGCTATACAAAAAAAATAAAAAAATCTGCGGCAGGGATTTTGTTAATGGTTTTTGTTAATACTCATATTAGACCTTCACGCTGCATGCTTATTTATTTTTGATTCACTCTGGTTATTGAGATAAACGGAACTAAGAAATAATTGAAAATTTCAAACTACCCTATAAACATTGTGGTTCATCGATTTGTTTTCACTTACGTTTGTTATCTTTTCACGGATTTATTTGCAACAACTTAACTTTATAGCTATCTATATATATAAAAAGAAGTGTACATGTTGATTGTCACTCCATAACTCGAGAACGGCTGCATAAAATAAAAAATGGCTGAATACGTTTTATAGAACATGCAATGAGGATGGTTAATAAAAAAAAAGTTTAAAAATATTTTCGTTTGGTCCAGATGTAGTGATTTTTCTGAACATTACTCATTTTCATATAAATTGTGTGAATATCAAAAATTTTTGCTTTGTTACACAGCATTGCTTCGATATGGGTACAAAAAATAAAAAATTACTGAATACGTTCTGTAGAACATGTAATGAGGGTGGTTTTTAATTCAACCTAATTGGAATTTTATTGCAAGTGATTTTTTTTCTCTGAGTTTCATATATATTGGTAAGTATTAATAATTTAAAAAGTGATTTCAAGTGTGTTCAGTGTAAAAAATGTCAAATAAAAAATGCCACCAACAAGACGATCAACTATAGGTCGACGTACGCGTAATTCTACCTATAGATTTAATCAAAGGAGAATGCAACGTGTAGAGGAACGCTCACAACAAAATCAAGTACAACAATTACAAAACGCACGTCGTCATAGATCTGCATATCCAAATCCATTAAATCCAGCATCGCGACGAACGACACGACTTTCACGTCGTGTTGTGCAAGAGATGGAATATGCTGCTTTCGCTTACAATAGCGAAAATGATTATAGTGCACATGCCAATATTGGTGGAATGACGGTGAGATGTCCATATTGTGATGCAGCCAAATTTCAGGGTGAAACGCCTGGCATGTGTTGTGCCAATGGTAAAGTGAGACTGCCAGCATTTGAATCTCCCCACGATCCACTTCATTCATTCATTTTTGGAACGTCGCAAACGTCTAAGCATTTTTTGTCTCACAATCAACAATACAATGCGGCATTTCAAATGACTTCTTTTTGTGCGACCAAAATTATAACAGACAATTTCATGCCGACGTTTAAGGTGATTACTTCATGCGAAATATCATATGAAAACCCAGCATCTAATTACATTTCACAATTGTTACAGATTCAAGGACAGATTTATCATCGAGCTGGTTCCTTATTGGCATATCCTGATGGTGAACATCAATTTTTGCAAATCTATTTTGTCGGAGATGCAAATCGTGAATTGGATCGGCGTTGTACAGTTGCTGCGCGTACAAGGCGACAAATTGTTTCTGAACTTCAAACATTCTTACATCAGTACAATGAATTAATTCGATTGTTTAAAACCGCTCTCGATCGTATGCCATCTGATGATCACAGAATCGTTATTAGAGCTGACAAAACACCCCTTGGAGAGCATGCGAGACGATTTAATGCACCAACAATTGATGAAGTGGCCATTGTAATTGTTGTAGACCAGTTTCAATCTCGCGATATTGTGCTACATCGAAGAAATGAAGAATTACGGCGTGTTTCAGAGCTTCACCGCAGCTACGATGCATTACAATATCCGTTATTGCACTGGAAAGGTGACGACAGCTACCATATCAATATAAGAATGATAGATCCATGGACCGGTAAAATATATATGAATTCAATTTAATATGTATTTGTTTCATAACAAGAAGACAGGATTTTAATTTTCTGATAATGTATTCATCATAGGTCGTGACGTAGAAAAAAAAGTTAGTGGGATGAATTATTATTCGTATAGATTCATGATTCGCCCACAAGAAGAAAACTTTATTATGCGATGTGGCAATATTTTCCACCAATACGCTGATGTCAACAGCGAAAATTGAAGCAGAACGCCTTAATTACCTTCGATTCAATCAATCCAAATTGCGATCGGAAGAATACATACACTTGCGAGATGCAATAGTGAATGATGGCAATGTTAATGATATTGGACGTTTAACAATATTACCATCGACATATATTGGCAGTCCGCGCCACATGCACGAATATACGCAAGATGCAATGTCATACGTTCGCAAATATGGTCGTCCCGACCTATTTATAACATTCACATGCAATCCACAGTGGGCTGACATAAAAAACAATTTATTTGATGGTCAGAATCCAACAGATCGACATGATATAACAGCACGTGTGTTTCGACAGAAAGTAAAAGCACTGATGGATTTGATTATCAAATTGCGAATTTTTGGAGAGGTGCGTTGCCGGATGTATTCGATTAAATGGCAAAAGAGAGGGCTGCCGCACGCGCATACCTTAATATGGCTGGTTCGCAAAATAACACCCGATCAAATTGATAACATCATATCAGCTGAAATTCCAGATGCAACAAGCGATCCAGAATTATTTGAAGTTGTCACGAAAAATATGATCCATGGCCCTTGCGGTCAAATAAATATAAATTCGCCATGCATGATCGATGGAAATTGTTCAAAGCGATATCCAAGAGCATTAACTTCGGATACAATTACAGGTGACGACGGTTACCCGTTGTACCGACATCGGTCACCGGAGGATAACGGCTATACAACAACAATTAAAATACGCAATCAAGACTTTGAAGTTGATAATCGTTGGATTGTGCCTTATTCTCCACTATTGTCAAAAGTACTTCAGGCTCACATAAATGTTGAGTAATGTAATTCTGTTAAGTCGATTAAATACATTTGCAAATATGTGCATAAAGGCAGTGATATGGCTGTTTTTGGAGTAGCTGGTGACAATAGCATTGATGAAATCGTTCAATATCAAATGGGCCGCTACATTAGCACAAATGAAGCTCTTTGGAGAATTTATTCATTTCCAATTCATGAGCGATATCCTGCTGTTGCTCATTTGGCTGTTCATCTTGAAAATGGCCAGCGTGTGTATTTTACCGATGCAAATGTATAGCAGAGAGCAGCACAGCCACCAGCAACAACATTAACTGCATTCTTTCAATTGTGCGAAAGCGATGAATTTGCCAGAACGTTGCTGTATTCAGATGTAACGCATTATTTCACTTAGACTGCAAAGAAATGGCAACGACGTAAACAAGGAACACCTGTTGATGGCCATCCGGGTGTTTTTCTTGCAGATACCATGGGAAGATTATACACAGTTCATCCAAACAATGCAGAATGTTACTACTTGCGGTTGTTGTTAGTAAATGTTGTTGGACCACGTTCATTTCAACATTTGCGAAGTGTAAATGGTCATTTATGTGTGACGTATCGTGAAGCATGGGAGCAATTAGGTTTGCTTGAAAATGATGCGCATTGGGACTTAACGCTTCACGACGCATCGATTGCTTCTTCTCCACATCAAATACGTATGTTATATGCCATAATCATATCAACATGTTTCCCATCAAATCCACTTCGAATTGTGGAATAAATACAAAGATTTTATGGCAGAAGACTATTTGATTCGAATGAGTCATCATACAAGAAACGCTGATTTGCAGATTTCATTGCAAATGTATAATGAGGCATTGATAGCGATTGAAGATATGTGCCTTACGATCGCAAATAAAGCATTAGGGCAATTAGGTTTGCCACCACCCAATCGTCCAATAAATGATTTATTTGATCGAGAATTGCAACGAGAACAACAGTATCATCCCAGTGAATTGCAAACATTTGTGAATTTGAATGTTCCTAAATTAAATGACAATCAAAAACATGCCTATGATACCATCATGCAAGCTGTACAAAATGAAGTCGGTGGATTATATTTTTTGGATGCGCCTGGCGGTACGGGAAAAACATTTGTGATATCGCTGATTTTGGCAGCCATTCGATCCCAAGGAAAAATTGCATTGGCACTTGCTTCATCGGGAATCGCTGCTAATCTATTGGATGGTGGACGAACAGCGCACTCTGCATTAAAATTGCCGGTGATCTTATATTTATTGATTGATCACTTAAAAATTAATTCGAAATTATTTAAAATGTAATTATTCGCAAATTAACAGGTCATTGAACATCCCACGTGCAATATTTCAAGAAATTCTGCGATGGCAAAAGTTTTGCAACAATCAGCAGTTATTCTATTGGATGAATGTACAATGACGCATAAAAAATCGCTGGAAGCATTACACCGTACAATGCAAGATCTACGTCAAAATCAAGAAATTTTTGGTGGTGCATTAATATTATTGTCAGGCGATTTTCGTCAAATATTGCCTGTGGTTCCACGGTCAACACCGGCGGATGAAATTAGCTCATGTTTTTAAAGTCTTCTTTTCTGTGGCGACATGTGCAAAAATTGACATTGAACATAAATATGCGCGTTCAATTGCACAACGACCAATTTGCAGATCGGTTCTCGAAGCAATTGTTAGATATTGGAAATGGCAAAGTTCGAGTCGATAATACAAATGGATTGATTACATTCCCGAACAATTTTTGTACCATTCTCCAATCAACAGAAGAGTTGATTGAAAGTGTGTTTCCAAATATTGTTCAAAATTACAGGAATCACAATTGGTTGAGAGAACGCGCAATACTGGCACCAAAAAATGTACACGTCAATGCAATTAATTATCAGATTCAAGAAAAATTGCCAGGTGCAGTGACATATAAATCTGTTGATAGCGCAATGAATGCAGATGATGCAGTGAATTATCCAATTGAATTTTTAAATTCATTGGAACCACCTGGTATGCCACCGCATTGTTTGAATTTAAAGGTTTGCACATCAATTATTTTACTGCGAAATTTAAATGCACCAAAACTGTGCAATGGCATAAGACTTGCAGTAAAATAATTGATGTCGAATTTAATTGGAGCCACAATATTGACCGGAACAGCGAAAGGTGAAATTGTACTCATACCACTGATTCCAACAGACATGCCATTTGAATTTAAGCGTTTGCAATTCCCAGTGCGTCTATCTTTTGCCATGTCTATTAATAAGGCGCAAGGGCAAACGCTTCAAATATGCGGATTAAATTTGGAGGAGCCGTGCTTTTCACATGGACAGCTATACGTGGCCTGCTCAAGAGTTGGAACTCCTAATTGTTTATTTGTGCTCGTTTCAAATGGGAAAACGAAAAATATTGTATATCAAAATGTTTTGCATTGACATTAATAATTTTGAAATACAATGCATTCATTTCATAAAAAAATCTATAATATTTCATTTCTTTTTTTGGGTGGTTGTAAGGAAGTGCAACGGGGTCCGCTATCACAAATTAAAAATCAATTATTTCTGCTGCTTTTGAAGGTATTTGAACAAAATTTGGTTTGTCGGTGCAGTGCAACTATCATTCTTCTTCGCAATATCAACGACTTTGTAACGAAACCAGACTTTCAATGAAAACATTTGAAGGCAAAACAACGTTTGTCGGGTCAGCTAGTCTGTTATAAACCTTTCAGAAGTACACTTTGCTTTTTATTTAATAATCCGAACAAACATTCTTTGAATTTCTTATATCAAATATTGTCATACGTTTTTCATATTTGGATTCATTCCTAAATGATGAAACAGAACACGACCGCAACTTCAAGCAAAAGCGACTCTCAGAGAAAACAGGCCCATAATTGAAACGCCGACTGCAACTTCAGGATCTGCCAATTAGTTTTTACACTTTTTTTGTGTGTAAAGCTATAAAAAATTGTTTTTGCAAAAATTATATCAATTTTTTTATTGCGAAATTGTTTTTGTACATTGGCCACTGCATATTTTTTTCAACATCAGTCGTTTCTTTTAGAAATTTACAAAACTATAAATTCAATTGGAATTTCAAAAGTTTTTTCCTATTCTCTTTTGTTTTTATTTTTTTTTTTCTTTGGTTTTGTTTACAAAATGTATGAAATTAAATAAAAGTATGGTAATACTGTTGAAAGCATTTGTGTTTATCAGTTATAAATCGGTTGTTTTGTGTTAAAGTGCATTTTTCCTTTCAAAAACATGAGTTTTCCGTAAACCTTGTTTAAACGATCCTAACAGTTTTTGCTTTATTTGTGGCAAGTTTAGTTTACAAAAGCAAAGAAAAGAGATCACAGAGTTTGTAAAAACAGTCTACCGAGAACATTTCGGGATACCACTAGTGAAAAGGAATAAATATTGGGTGCCAAACATCGTGTGCAAGCCGTGCGTAGAATCTTTGCGTTACTGGAGCCAAGGAGGACGTAAAGGGTTACAATTTGGAGAGCCGATGATGTGGAATGAGCCAAGTAATCACTTAAACGACTGTTATTTTTGTGCCGTAAATGTTAAAGGTATGAACCGGTACAAAAAACGTACTTGGGTTTACCCGAGTGTGAAATCGGTTACAACTCCAGTATCTCACAGTGATGATTTGCCAATTCCAGTGTTTTCAAGACCATCAACATCAAATGGTGATGATTTTGAAATGTTAGAGGGATCAAGCGGTCAGTCGAGCAGTAGTGGAAGTGAGTTCGAAGAAGATGTTTCTAAGAAACCTGGATTTTCTCAAGACGAACTCAATGATTTGGTTCGTGATTTGAATTTACCGAAACTTTCGGCCGAACTTCTTGCTTCAAGGTTGAAAGAAAAACATTGTCTTCAAACTGGTGTTATCATTACATCCTTTAGAACCAGAGAGAGTGAACTTCTTCCTTACTTTTCAGAAGAAGATAACTTTGTTTTTTGTAATGACATTCCTGGGCTCCTAAGATCTATGGGTCTTCCTAAATATGAGGCTAAAGATTGGAGGCTTTTTATAGATAGCTCAAAAAGAAGTCTAAAATGTGTATTGCTGCACAATGGAAATAAGTATGCTTGCGTTCCGATTGGGCATACCACAAAACTAAAAGAAGAATACCAAAATATTAAAATGGTTTTATTAAAGATTTCGTACGCACAACATCAGTGGCCAGTTTGCGTGGACTTGAAAATGGTAAATTTTTTACTAGGCCAGCAAGGAGGGTATACTAAGTACCCTTGTTTCATATGTTTATGGGATAGCCGTGCAAGAAACCAACACTGGATTACAAAGATCTGGCCTTTGAGAGAAAATATGGAGGTTGGAAAAGCAAATGTGATAAATGAACCGTTGATAAGCCGAGAAAACATCCTTCTTCCACCCCTTCACATTAAGCTTGGGCTAATGAAGCAGTTTATTAAAGCCCTTGATAAAAATGGTGTCTGTTTCAAATATGTGTGCCAAAAATTTCCAGCCCTTAGCATGGAAAAATTAAAAGCAGGCATCTTTGATGGACCGCAAATACGTACACTGATAAGCCCATATGACACAGATTGAATCTGAAGCATGGTTAAGCTTTGTGTTGGTAGTTAAAAACTTTTTGGGGAATCACAAAGCGCTGTAATATCAAGAACTAGTTGCAAAAATGCTACAAAATTTTAACAGAGTAGGAGTCAACATGAGCATAAAATTGCATTTTTTACACAGCCATTTGGACCGATTCCCGCAGAACCTGGGTGATTACAGTGAGGAACTAGGAGAAAGGTTCCATCAGGATAATGGAAGAAAGATATCAAGGTCGATGGGACAGCCATATGATGGCTGACTATTGCTGGACCTTGAAAAGAGATTGTCCTGACAAAGTAAATAAGAGAAAATCCCAAAGAAAAAGTTTTTTATGATCTTCATTTATTTATTCTAGTTAAAGGTACCCCAAACTATTATATTTGTGTATTTTTGTAAAGATAAACAATAAAAATAAATTTTAAATACATCTTTTGGCCCATTTATTCAAGCATTTTATGGAAAATGTTAGAAGCGTTTATCTCCAAAACTGGAGTCAATTTGACAATTCTGGTATTTTTCCCGTTATCAGCACACTCGTCTTATACAAAATCGACTTCAAGTATGCCTGCCGCAAAATGACTGTATAGCAGTGTTATTAATGGTTATACAAATACATATTTCCAGCTAAAAACTATATATCTCTCAACACATACTTTTAACCCGATATTCCCACGGGATATAGACTCACGCGGGTGAAACCGGGGGGCGCAGTTCTAGTTATTAATAAAAATTCATTACATAACAAAACGTGATCACGAGAAAATTACTCATTACATTTATGGATTAAAAAATCCGTTATATTTTTCTGCTTTTTCTTTCTTTTCTAATAGCTGAAATATTGCTTTCAACCTTATAACGGGATTTCCTAAACTTTAAAAATGGAATTTAATGTATTTCAGTATTGTCTACAATCTTAGAAAACATATGCAGTGCAAAAAATTGTTCACGTTATAGAGCATTCTGAGTTTGTTCACGTTACAGAGTAGTCAACGTAAATAAAAGCTTGTTCACGTTAGGCGGTGTTCACGTTAGACGGTGTTCACATTACTGCGAGTGCACTGTATTATTATTGATGTGCATCGATTTGATAATTGACAACCTGTTTGCATGCTTCATGATTCTGCATTCTTCTTAGTTGTCACGGGTTCACGGGTTTGTGCTCTATTCGTATAAAGCAGGGACCGAAAATAACTGCTATGTTTTTATTTCGGAGCAAAAAGATTACGCAAAAATGCCCTTTATATGCATTTGGGAATTTTTAACCATTATGGTCGCATTTATATTATATTGATTACCGTAACCAATTACATTGAGAAAGATAGAATTTTGGTTATAAACAACCATTATGTCAACCAGAAAAATATTTTGGTTATAAATAACTATTATTATAAATAATTTATTTATTTTGGTTATCACTTATAAAACAACCCCACAAAATCAACGCAGTTCCAAATTGAAGGTCCGTCTCCAATACAAGTAAAATGATCACATATTTTAACGTATGCTTGTCATTAATTTTTTTATGTTTTAAATATTTTAAATTTTTCAAAATAAAATGTATGTATAAAATGATGCGCATTCAAAATTTTTACCCCCTTATTCATAAAAATTATGAGACTCTAATAACAGTGTAATAAAACAAAATTTCATATGAAATTTGCTCTATTACACTCTTATAAGACTCTCAAAATTTTTATGAATAAAAAAGAATTATAATCCAAAATAATCAAAAATAATCCTTGAAAGTAGTCAATTATTTTTTTGACTATTTTCTCGTAATCCTAACTAATCTGAATTATTTTTCGATTATTTGTAATCATAATTAATTAATAATCAGGAATTTTTAAAAAGAGAATTATGTAATCAATACCATTCTTTTTAAAATTTAATCTAATTGATTACTAATCGTAATCCAAATTTAACAGCTCTGGTTTAATTTATAAAAAAAAAATTATTCAGGGGTTTTGTATAAAAATTTGCTTTATTAACCTGTTATAAATCTGAAAACATTTTTATAAAATTTAATATTTCCGTATTCTTGGTTGAAAGTTATAGCAGTGAAAAATTAGACTCGACATGCACTAGACGGCATATTTCTTTTGACATGCCGGTGTTTTTTTTTGTATTATTTTTTTTTCTCGGTCCTAGATAAGAAAGGAAATAAATTAAAATTAACTAAATTAGTGACATATTTTATTATACCCTCCAAAAAAGAATTTGGAGGGTATATTCACTTTGTCATTCCGTTTGTAACGCATCGAAATATCCATCTCAGACCCCATAAAGTATATATATTCTTGGTCAGTGATGAAATCTAAGACGAACTGAGCATGTCCGTCCGTCCGTCCGTCCGTCTGTGGAAATCACGATTCAGTCCAAACGAAAAGAGCTAGACTCTTGAAATTTGGCATAAATATATTCTAAAGCTTAGAGCAGGTTAAGTTCGAAGATGGGCTAAATCGGGCAAGAGGGAAAAAAGTTCCCCTAAGAAGAACTAAGCCAACCCAGAAAAAACAACATAATTTTTAAAGTTTTTTGGTTATTTTGTTAAGGAAATGATATATTTTTATGTCAAATACGGTCCAACGCTTTAAACCTGAGTCATAACATAAAAAAAGATATTTTTGGACCCCGCCCACTATAGTGGGCGTTATTATATGCAAAAATAGTGTAAAAATTTAACAAATTGTTTTTAGCCTACATTTAAAATAACATTTTTAAGCTTTAATGACGAAGCTGAGACGATACCTGGTACTACTCTGCCCTACCCCCCTCCTCCTCCTTCACCCCCTAAATGACCCTACAAAAAAAAAATTTTTTTTTAAATTTTGTATATAATCATCCCAAGCATTTATTTTTAGAGTTTTATGACTGCCGATTTCTGTCCTACCCCCTCCTCCCCCACCTCTTCCTTTGCCCCCTAAAGGACCTTACAAAAAAAAAATTTTTTTTTTAAATTTTGTATGTAATCATCCCAAGCATTTATCTTTAGAGTTTTATGACTGCCGATTTCTGCCCTACCCCCACTCCCCCTTTGCCCTCTAAATGACCCTATAAAAAAAAGAAATTTTAATTTTGTAAAAATATATATAAATTCTTCTTTTTTAATAATTTTGTTGGAATTATCGAAAAACTTCCTTAGTAAAAGTTTAGTAATATTTTGCATGCTGTAATTTTCTGATATTAGGGTGGCACATTGGGGTGGTGGGAACTGAAATCTGGTGGGTAAATACAAAAACGATATATTTGAGGCCAATGACTATTAAAACAAAACATTGGCCTCCTCAAGAGAAAAACGTCTATATATCACTCTTTGAGATCCGATTATAAATGTAGAAGGTATAATGAAAAATGTATTTTGGCAAAAAAAAAAAATATTTTTTTTTCAAAACCACTTTGCAACAATGCTTTATATTCGGTGGTGCACGGCGAACTTTTTTCTAGACGCCCTAATGTACACGTTTTCAGGTATTTACGATATTCAGTTTCTTTCTGATTGTAAAAAAAGTGTTTTGCGTCTTTGGCGATTTTCTGGTTGATGTGTAGTGTGGACGAGGGTCGTCCTTAACGCTCCAGCACATCAATAACTTATGAAAATTCTTAGAAAGTGAAGTAAATTGTTTTTGTTAATTGACGATTCAGTTAAAAAAGGATTATGAGAATGCCGACAATTTTGTCAGGTGGCATGTTGCAGCGAATTTCGTTCTTGGTCAGTAACAACACCGTAATCAACTTTTAACCATCCCATTCACTAGATATGATCCTTTACGCCTTTTTCCTGTTCCCAGAATTGAAGAGACACATTAAAGGGCGGTGTTTTGCGACATTTAAAGATATAAAACCACTAAGAGAACTCAAAAACATACCAAAAGGTGTATAAAAGAACTGCTTCCGGAATTGGAAAAAAAGCTGGTGCAACTGCATTATACATGAGGAGGCCAAATCGAGTTTTTTGCGACAAATAAAAACTGTTATCACATTAAGACCGCTAATACGTGGTGACAAAGAAAAATGAGTACTGATGAAATTTTACCGGCTTTCGAAAACAGCCGTTTTGCTCTAGTGTGTAAGTTGAATAATTAAAATTGATGTTGACTTTCTTCTGTACGTTGGAATATTTAGCGTATTTTTTTCGAAGTTTAAAAACACATTTTCAAACAATTGGCAAATTCACGTTATTTTTTGAAGACGGATAATTTTTTAAAAATATTTATTTTTGTGGTTTAAGCCAAATTATTAAATGGACTTTAATTGATTTAGAATTAGTTGCATACTTTTCTCCACACAAATGAAGGCGCCACTAATGTCACTGCTCGACCGTCATACAAATGGCTACATTAATCAGCGCAACCCAAAAGGCTTAATGTACAGTCTCAGAAAAATCGAAAAATCATGAAAACTACAGGTTGAAAAGGGAAAATCAGAATTCGTTTGTTGGTACTGCAAAAGGGTTTGCGATTTGGTGTCGGAAGGCTGTGCAAAAATATACTTGATAGTTTTCTTTTTATTTCTATATTTTTTAAAAACAAACCAGAAAGTGCAGTGTGCAGCTCTATGAAAGAGTTGTACCCTGCATCAGAGCAAAATAATTAAATTACCCCAACTCGTGCCCGTATTGAAAAGCTAAATACATATTTTGAAAATGTGTGGAATTATATTTATAGGCTAATTATTGGAAAATTCTGATATATTATGTCCTCTAAAAAAATAATTGGAGGGTATATTTACTTTATCATTCCGTGTGTAACGCAGCGAAATATCCCTCCTAGATCCCATAGAGTAAATATATTCTTGATCAGTGATAAAAACTAGAAATCATGATTCTGTTCAAACGAAAAGAGCCAGACCCTTGATATTTGGTACAGACAAATTTTGAAGGATAGCACAGGTCAAGTTTGTAAATGGACTGAATCGCAGCAGAGGGAAAAAAGTTCCCCTAAGAAGAACTTGACCAACCTCTAAAAAAACAACATAATTTTAAAGTTTTTTTTTTGTAATTTTATTAAGCAAATGATATATTTTTGTGTCAAAAAAGGCCCAAAGCGTTGAAGTTGGAGCCAGAAAAATCCATATTTGGAACCCGCCTCTCTTAGTGGGCGTTAAGATAACATATTACATGGAAAATAGTGTAAATATATAACAAATTGTATTCCTTAAGCCTAAATTCCTACAAAATTTAAAAATTTAATTATTACGGCGAAAGTAGGATGTTCTGCGATCTTCCCCTGCCCTATCGCTTCACCCACCTTTGCCCTTAAATGACCCTATAAAATTTTCTTTTTCTACTGTTAGCTACCCCAAAAATTTAATTTTTAACTTTTTACGACAAATGTGAGATGTCTCTCCGTACGGCCCTTCCCGGAGTGAGCCTGTCATAATACAGTTTTAAATTGGGCACAAGCATGTTAAACATTTTAATTTAAATTTTATTACAGGATGTTAATTTTCCCAACAGGCTATAAGTTCAAATCTGCGAAACTGCAAATTATTTTTTATTTTTATTTTTTAATAAATGAACGTGATTACATTCTATTTATTATTTTTGAGAGTGGAATATTAAGAATATTTTTC
This sequence comes from Linnaemya tessellans, assembly GCA_951800035.1. Classification (NCBI taxonomy): domain Eukaryota; kingdom Metazoa; phylum Arthropoda; class Insecta; order Diptera; family Tachinidae; genus Linnaemya; species Linnaemya tessellans. The sequence continues at coordinate 30,844,935 of OX637536.1, forward strand.
ATAGTCATTAAACTAGCAGAACGGATCAGTACTGATTTCGAGGCCGCTACGCCATCTCATCAGCGTTCCTTGTTCAATTTTTCCACTGTTTCAAGTGGTACTAGTTAGTAGGAATATCAACTATTTAACCAATGTTTTTAACTTATTACTAAATATTTTTACACTTTTAATTTATTACTAAATATTTGGAGGGCATTGAAGATTCGAATATAACGTTCTTACTTGTTTTAAATTCAGAAAGATATGATAAATATTCCAAAGCACAAAGAAAAGTCGGCAACAGTTTTTTATTATCTTAGACAGCAGAGCAGAACAGTTGTTTTCGAAAGCCGCTACACCAGCATCATCAGTACTCATATGTATTTGTGTAATAGTTGTTATTTATACAAACTTTATTATATTATATTATTTTCAGTTTCCCAGTTAGTAAAGGCAGTTGCGTTCTGCGTGCTTTGTTTTGATTTGTAGGTGTTAATAAAATTAAGGATATTACTCGTAATAAAAATATAGACACAAACGAATGAATAAGTAACGATAGTTTAGTTGCTTTAAGGAATGGAAATGTATTCAATCTGCATACTGATGCTATACGATGGCCATATTTGATAATGGAAAAATCTTAAATTCAGTCACTGAACAAAATGTTGAGCTATGAATTTTTTGAGATAATGAATTTTGCATGAGGCTTTTTTCAAAACACAATTGTATCCGATATATTAATAATATGTTTCCTATAACATATTTTTCATGTATCGAGTACATACTGATATGATTAAAATCTATATCAAATTTCCTTTCCACTCACGTTTCTTCACTATAAATATTTATACTAAACAATACTCTTTTCAAATATGCAAACTCTACACGAAATTGCCCCAAAAATAATTGTGATACAAAACGATTACGGCCATATATCACACATGATTCAGCAGTACTTTTAAACCGTGTATGTAAATCGTTGGAAATATGGTGGGAGTTAACAAAACAACAACAAATGCTGTAACTGTTTGCCAGCGATATAAGTACGATACTTGTACAGTGAAGCAACACATGTGAATGTGTCGCAATTGTGGCTTGTAAAGCTCAAGTTCAACACGTTTTACCCTGTTCAGATACATACACACACACACACACAAGAAAGAAAGTTAAGCAAAAACAAAACATATTTGCGACAAAGTAAAAAGCGACATTAAGGACGTTTGTAGAGTGCTACACTGGCAAAAAGTTTCGAACAATCACATGCACATACAAGTTGACAATGAAGTGACAATCGCTCATGGAAGAAATTACGCACCACAGGGAATGCGAAATTGAAGAAGCGAAAGAACATGCAGGTTAGGCATTAGCATACACATATATCTGCTGTAATTTTTATGGAGTTCATAAAACTTATATGACTATACGAAGGAAAATTAAGGTGAATTAAAATATTCCTAAAAAATAAAAATGGATATTATTCATTCATCAACTTTAAATTTTGTCCCGTTCAAAGTAGTCCCTCTATAATAGAATACACTTGTTCCAGTGTTTTACAATCCTAGAACCAGGACAAATATGCCACTTTTTTGTATATCTTTGAACTCTCCGCAAGATTGAATTTTTATCTCCTTTGTAATTCTTTCGTTGGAGGGTGTTCTCAATGTTGAGAATAGCGAAAAGTCGCATGGGCTCCTTGGGATCTTTCTAAACAAACCTGAATCACCATTAACGTCATGCAACAATTCTTGAGCGATTCTCAACCGATGGAGGTTTTTCATATCTTCCAAAAAAGAATTGGTGGGTATATTCACGTTATGATTCCATGTGTAACGCCTCGAAATATTCATTTGAGACCCCATAGAGTATATAATATATGGGAAATATCTCCCTATACCACATATTATATTCTTGATCAGTCTGCCGTGGGGGAGACGTTTCACCTCTGCAAGATCAAAGAACATCTGAGCTTCTTATAGGCTTACGGAATACAAATTGTTCAACATTTACACTATTTTTGCATATAATATCGTACGTCAACGCCCACTAAAGGGGGCGGTGTCCAAAAGTAGACTATCTCAAATTTTCCACAAACAAACGTATGAGAATTGCTAGACCGTATTAGACTTCATAACTGATCAAGAATATATATACTTTATGGGGTTCAATATTAAAACAGTATTTTTTCGGGTTCTCTCTGGCAAGGGCCGTGGGGAAGACATTTCACCTTTGCCATAAAACACTAAAAATAATTTTTTTCGAAATTAAGTGTAAAAAAAGTATAGGGTCATTTGGGGCACGAAGGGGAAGAATGGGGTTAGGGCAGAGGAGGATTAGCTTACGTCTCAGCTTCGTCATAAAAGTTTAAAAATGTTATTTTTAAGGAGTGTAGGCTTAAGGAATATAATTTGGTAAATTTTTACACCATTTTTGCATATGATGACGCCCATTAATGGGGGCGGGGTCTAAAAACTATTCTATTTTTTATTTTATGGCTCCAAGTTTAAAGCATTGCACCTTCTCCGACATAAAAATATATCATTTGCTTAGTTAGCAAAATTACAACAAAAAAATTTGAATATTTTTAGAAGTTGATTTAGTTCTCCTTAGGGGAAATTTTTTCCCTCTGACCCAATTCAGTCCATTTGCGAACTTGCCCTGTGTTATCCTTCGAGATATATTTATGCCAAGTTTCATGGGTCTGGCTCTTTTCGTTTGGACTGCATCGCTAATTCCACAGACGGACAGACTGTTGGACATGGCTAGATCGTCTTAGATTTCATCACTGATCAAGAATATAATATATGGTATAGGGTCTTAGAGAGATATTTCCCATAGAGTATATATAGATTATATATTATATATATAAAGTATATATTATATACTCTATAGATTATATATTATATATATATATATATATATATATATATATATATATATATATATATATATATATATATATATATATATATTATATACTCTATGGGAAATATCTCTCTAAGAACCTATACCATTTATTATATTCTTGATCAGTGATGAGATCTAAGCCGATCTAGCCATGTCCGGCAGTCTGTCTATGGAAATCACAATTCAGTGCAGACGAAAAGAGCTAGACCCATGTAACTTGGCACAAATATATCTCGAAGGATAGCACAGGGCAAGTTCGAAAATGGGCTGAATTGGGTCAGAGGGAAAAAATTTCCCCTAAGAAGAACTAAATCAAGCTCTAAAAATATTGAAATTTTTTTTTTGTAATTTCGCTAAACAAATGATATATTTTTATCTCGGAGAAGGTGCAATGCTTTAAACTTGGAGCTATAAAAATTTTTTTTTTTAAACCCCGCCCCCTTTAACGGGCGTAATTATATGCAAAAATTGTGTAAAAATTTAACAAATTGTTTTACTTAAACTTACATTCCTTGAAAATAACATTTTTAAGCTTTAATGACGAAGTTGAGACGCAACCTGGTACTACTCTGCCCTACCCCTCCTCCCCTTTGCCTTTTTTAATTCGTGAAAGTCTAGCAAAAGGACTTTAAAGTCACCTGATACGCCCAGCATTTAAAATACGTTATTCAAATGTGATCCTTTAACAGGATTCTTCAGAAAATATCTTTGGTGGCAAGAGTACATTTTGCAATAATATTTTTGTAAATCGGTTTGTAATTCTGATGGTGCTCAGCAAACACACATGTTCCTGTTTAACCCATTCATTGTTCTACTTTCGTTTATTTTTGTCTTTTCCATGGTCCTTTAACAATCACAATTGTAGCGCATTTACTTAAGCTGCCACAAGAGCTGCAGGTATGCAAAGGAATTTAATGTTTTTGACTGAATATAATATGAACTTTCAAACTTTTGGATTTAACACTAGAGTAAAGCCTCCAATATGATATGAAATACTTCATGTGAATCTTTTGTGAAGTGTGTTTTATGTGGAGAAATAAAAAGTTGGGGAAAGCTTTCGCTAAACTTGATGGTAAAGTATTGCATTATATTCTCCGTAGTATTAACAAGTCAGCTGTTAGAACTCATTCTATTCGTAGTAGAGTAAAAGATGCATTAATCTGGGTTGATCTACATAGAAGTTGTCAAGGTTCTTTTTGAAAATTTTATCCGTGATGTTGTCACCTATAACAACAGCAGATGCGATGTTTTTTAAATAAATTAAATTTTATTATTTTGTTTTTTTAATAAATAAAATTGAATGTTTTGTTTAAATAAATAAAATTTCTCGAATCATACCACAAAATAAAGTTGCTTTTAAAGGGCGATATGCCGATATCGTGTTAAATCCGTCAAGGGTGCTTTTAGCTAATGTAGTTTACAATACACTATGAAGCAGAAAGTCCTGAGTTGAATTCTTCTGATCACAATTAGTTATGTCATGGTTGTGCTACTTGTTGTCGTTTTGTTTGGTTAACGAAGGCATAGGACTGGTCACTGAAAAAATTACTGGTAGCGATTAACACTATCATGTACTAAAAAAGAGCGTAACAGCACCCTACTTAGTCCTTAATACTCCTCTCCTTTCTAATTCCGGCGCCATGGACTGCATATGTAGGGATCATCGCCTGAGGGCTTATCCCAGTTCAAAAAATAAAATTATTAGCCCTATTCACAATCTTGAGCAAATGGTCGTGCATCATTGCATTTGCAAAATAATTGTACTCTACACCAACAAAATACATTGAAAATGCTCTCAAATACTCTCTCAATTTGCAAATGCTATAATGCAAGACCATTTGCACAGGATTGTGAATTGGGCTATTAAAAAGTAAATTTAGCTCACGAGTAAAGCTTACCTGCGCGAGAAAAAGACACGTATGTACGTATTTATTGTTGTTCAAGTGTAACAATATCAATTTAATAGTGATATTCTTCTGAATCAATAATGAATTCTTTTAAAGTTCTTTAATATAAATATTTGTGTGCTGGTTTTTAGGTTCATTGTGGCATGTAGCAATTTTTTTCTCTTTTATTTTACTCCTTCACTCCGTGATAATGGTTTTGTAAACGTTCGTGTAATAAATCAGTCAAGGGAGTTTAAAGGATATTAATTTCTCCTTAAAGTTGCATTCTGTTGAACTCGTTTTATTCGTTACCTTTTTGGAACCATAACCTAACAAAATGTTTGAGAAATAAAAACTGCTTGAAAATAACTGATATATTCACTTTGACTAAAACAATTGTATTAAAATAAAGTTTGTTGCTCCATAGTCATGTGTCTGCTTAAAACTTGCCCTAGTTTTAAACTATTTCTCTCGAAAAAGAAAGGAAAGCAATATTATAAACAAATAGTGCAGTTACTTGTTTAATTTAAAATATAACTTCTATGAATGTAGTTTGAAATGATTGCACAAAATATGTTTAACTATAATGGCCACTTTGCCTAACAGCCTAATATATTTAAAGGGTGTTTTATTAAGCGCTTCCTATTTTTATACCCTCAAAAAAGGAGTTGGAGGGTATAGTCACTTTGTAAGTCCGTGTGTAACGCAACGAAATATCCTTCCAAGACCTCATAAAGTATATATATTCTTTATCGGCGATGAAATCTAAGACGATCTAGCCGTTGTCCGTTGGTCTGTCTGTGGAAAACACGATATATTTTAAACGAAACGCACTAGACTCTTGAAATTTGGTTCAGATAAATATTGATGGATAGCACAGGTCAAGTTCGTAAATAGGCTGAAGTGAGCTAGAGGGAAAAAAGTTCCCCTAAGAAGAACCTAAACCAACCTCTGAAAAACAACATAATTTTCAAAGTTTTTTTTTTTTTAATTTTGTTAGGCAAATGATATAGTTTTATGTCAAAGAAGGTCCGAAGCATTGAATTTGGAGCCAGAAAATCAGAAAAATCTATTTTTAGACCCTGTCTCCCATTGTGGGCGTTTAAGTAACATATTACATGGAAAAAGATTGTAAATATTTAAACAATTTTATTCTTCAAACCTACATTCCCTAAAAATTAAATTTTGAAGCGAAATTGTGATGCCCAACCCCCTCCCACGCGATTCTTTGCCCCTTAAATGACCTTATAAAAATTTTTTTACACTTAATAACCCAAAAAATTAGCTTTTTAGTGTCTTATGGCAAAAGTGAGATGCCCCCCCACAGAACTTCTCGGAGCGTCCCCTACGAAAAGGTTGTAAAATTGAACACAGAGATGTCTTAAAAGAAATCTGATCCAGCAGTTTAAAAATTTTTAATTTATTTACTAAATATTTGGAGGGTGTTTAAGGTTCGACACGGCCGAATATGAAAATTTAAATAAAGCAAATTGTGTGTGAGAGACCATCGAAGTTTTTTATTGGTTTGGTAGACCTCTCCATGCCATCACGTCTGGAATGTAACATTGTTCAAATATCTGACACGACTTTAATGGGTGGGCGGCATCCGAAATGTTCAATTTTGCATGACTCGAGGGCATGAGTTCGACCCATGGTATGGGTTATATTATCTTTGAGGTCTGTTTTGGTTTGTTGGTTATTCGCATATACCTAGTGCCTTAGAAAACTTCAAAAGAAGATGCCTAACGGGGCTAAATCGCAACATATCAGTGACCAGTTCGTATAACCTGTGATGACCATTCCCTCATATTGCTCGGGAGGAATATCCAGTGAGGGTGCTGTTGCCTGAAGTAGTTAACAGGAGAGACCAGAGTTCGAACTAGCCGTCGAAGTAAAAGGTTAAAATAGGTACTACAAAATTCTCTATCTTCTCATCTTCAAAGGGATAGTATTGGGTTTTCGCAATACTATCCCTTTGTTTCTACCTCCTGCGTAATTTACTGTACATGCAGGGGTCGTTCCCTAAGTGCTGGTCCTTAAAACAATAAAATGTGACTGTATGACGCATACCGCCGTCTTATTTTAACCACTTGGCGTTGGTGTCCAGACCATTGAATTCAGGCCAATAGAAGTTAATAATCATCGACTTATAGTGTTCGCCATTGACAATGATGACCATCGACGTTCTGATTTTTTTGGGTTGCATTGGACGCTTTTCAATCTCATGTGGATTGGTATCGTCCCAAATTCAACAATTTGGTTTCTTCTCCAGAAATGGGATGATAAGTGACAGCTAATTTGACAGATAGGTTAGGTTAGGTTAGCAGGTTGCTGGTGAAAGGAAAAACAGAGACCAGCCCACTTGGGTCCAATTATTTTGATCCCTTTGTGACACCTGTATTTAAGAGGATTGAAGAGATGAGAAAAGAGGAAGAAGTAGGGATAGTCGAAAGTTAAGGTAAAAAGGATAGTAAGGAAGAAGATGGGATACATAAACCAGGAGTTATGGTCGTGCATACACGCCTCAGGGGAGTCAGCTGCCGAACCAGTCACTGCTCCTAATAAAGAGACTCAGGTATCTCAGCCCTATCTCCGAAATGTCTCCAAAGCGTGCCTTGCCCAGAGACTGTAGGCGCTGCTCCTCCAGAGCAGGACAGAAGCAGAGGAGGTGTGCAATGCTTTCCTCCTCCTCCTCATCATTGCAACTGGAGCAGTAGTCGTTATAGGGGAGCCCCATGCGCCTGGCATGGATCCCAAAGGTGCAGTGACCAGTAAGTGTGGCCACTATATTACGTAGATGACCTCTTGCGAAGTTCAAAAGATCCTTCGTTCTCCTAGAGTCTAATTTGACAGATGCAGCTTCAACAAGATGGCCGTTAATATGTGGCAAAGTTTAGGAGTTCCTGTTGGGAAACCCATTACTTTTATACATGTGTATAAGAATTTCGAAATAATAACAACAATAACGATATTTTTCAGAGCACCATAGCGTATATCTACGTGTTGTGGTTGCTCAAAACTTCACAAGTCGCTATTTACTACTTTGCTTTTTTTTACATAAATTCAAGCGGTACGTGTTACATTTCTAAATATTAGGAGGTCGGAAAAGCTATTACTTTTTTTATAAAAACCATATTTATTATTGTCTCATAGCCAAAAGTGTCGCTTGGTTATTTCACACATTTTTTTACATATTTTCCATTTCAATGTGTATTTTATCCTTTTGACATTCTGCCTTTTCTACGTACTTGTTGTTACTCTTAGCTCCGATGTAACATGTGGATAGATCTACATGCGAATATGTGAATTTGTATCCGTATAAATAATATTGTTGTATGCGTAGTTCCAAAGTTAATGTGTATAAGTGCGTAAGAGTGGCAATGCGACTTACTATGTGAATTTGCTAAGTACCATTGTGTGTGACTGTGTGTGTGTGTGTGGGTGTGGATGTGTGTGTGTGTGTGCGATAATGCCTCTTGTAAATGTTCTGGGCGTTGAAGGAATGTGTTGCACATTTTATTTTATATTATTTTCTTTTGACATTCTTTTTCAACAATATGTTACAATTGTTTAATGTTTCAATTTTTTTTTTGAGCCACAATTAAGTTTAATCTGCATATAACTGCGTATGCATGCATGAGTGTGTGTAACTTTTCTCCTCTTGATTTTCTGTTTGAATAAATTTACAAAATATGCTCGTTGTGCTAAGTAGAAAATAATGTTAATTTATTTATAATTTATCATAATTTCTCTTTGGATACATGAGGGAGTGTCAACAAGCTATTGAACACTTACAAAAAAAAATTATTGAAGCTTAGCAATGACTGCATGATATATGACAATTATTTTGCTAGATTTCTTTTGGCACTGAAATAAATCATAAGAACTTAAAACAGATTTATTAAACATTTTTATGTAAATTTTTATTTTATTGCTTTAACATTTTTTTTGCTCTATGGGGATTATGGAATGTAACAATTTAACTAGTGGCTTACGTTAAATCTTAAGTTATTGTCTATTTGATTTGAATGGCCTCTTTATTAAATTGTCTAAGCAATTTCTTAACAGTTGAATAATTAATTTGAGCGATATTTTTTTATTAAGATGTCAAAATTTGGTTGAGAAAAAATTTTCATTTTAAAGCAAAATTGCAATAACAATTTGTTATTAATCTTAAATTTAATGTAATTAAATTTATTAATAATTAGGGAAATTCCACACTTTGCAAATTGTTAACGGCCATGTTGTCATTCATTCAGGCTGTTTTGGCTACAGCATTCAACAACGCGTGTAAATAACTTTTTTTTTCAAAATGGATGTTTTATATGAAAAAATCTTCTTCAGCGATGAGACCCCTTTCTAGATGAATGGGTTAGTGATCAATCAAAATTGTCGACTTTGGAAAGATACCAATTCAAATGAGATCAAAGAGCGTTTAATGCAAACCTAAATAGTCACTGTTTGATGTGGATTTTGGGTAGGCGGAGTACTTTGTCCATTATCCAGGACATCATTGCCAGCAAGGAGAGGCTGAATATGATGATCTCGACACCAACAACATGCCGTTTTAAAATGGGGGCTCTAAGTGCCGCACATATCATGTTCATTTTAGGACATCGTCATTTGTCGTGGAAAAGATGTGAGCTGTCCACGGCGGTGGTACTATTTGTCTCCGTTAGACTTTTTCTTGTAGATTGAAATAGGCCACAAACGTCAGCGGTTCTTAAAGCCAACGTAATTCATGTCATTCGTCAAATTCAGCCTGATTATGCCACGACAGAGTCGTGGAAAATTCGCCATTTTGGAGAAGCCATGACTGACATTTGAGCGAGGTTATATTCCATACATAATGGCATTAATAAAATAAACCCTTATTTTTAATTTTTATTCTTTTTATTTATTAATTAATTTTGGAATCTTCCACAACAAAACTTAAGTTTTCCAGTTAGAAGAAGTATACTAATAGTTATTTTTCCATTTACAATAAATAGAAATAGGTACATAATATAAAAACGAATAAAAAATTTTGATGATATGTCACAAAAAATTTTTAAATTTAAACAGTGGCAGCGCTTAAGGAAAGATGCTTATTTTGTTCTTATTAAAATGTAATATATTTTTTATACCCTCCAAAAAAGAATTAGAGCATATATTCACTTTGTGTATAACATAGCGAAATATCCCTCCAAGACCCCACAAAATATATAAATTTTTGGTCAGGAATAAAATCTAAACAAACTAGCCATCCATCCGTCTGTGGAAATCAGGATACAGTCCAATCGGGTCAGAGGGAAGAAAGTTCCCCTAAGAAGAACTAAAAGCCTCTAAACAATAATATAATTTTTAAAATTGTATTCTGATATTTTTAAGCTTAAGGTCTCTTTATTTTAGTTTCATTTTTAATTTCAATATTTCGTCACTCCTTTGCGTGACTTTTTCATAAACAAAATATTTTTTCATATCAAATAAAATAATTAATTTCCTGAAGAAGTCACACAAAGGAGTGACGAAATATTGAAATTAAAAATGAAACTAAAATAAAGGGACCTTAAGCTTAAAAATATCAGAATACAATAATAATTAAAAAGAGGTCAAGAAACCAGAAGAATTTAACAATTTTTATAATTTTTAAAGTGTTTTTGTAATTTTGTTAAGGAAATGATATATTTTTATATAAAAGAAGGTTTAAAGCGTTGAACTTGAAGCCAGGAAATCAGAAAAATCCATTTTGGCCTCGCCTACTTTAGTGGGCATTGAAGTAACACATTACATAGAAAAATAGTGTAAATATTTAACAAATTTTATTTCCTAATCCTTCATTCCTTAAAAATTAAATTTTTAAGCTTTACGACGAAAGTAAGATGTTACCTGCTTGCTTATCTATCAAAATTTAAAAAAAAATTTTTTCTACACTTAATTATTCCAAAAATTTACTTATTAAATTTTAACGACAAAGGTGAGCTGTGTCCCCCTCGGCTCTTCTCTTGGTCACCTAAATAGAATTTTGAAATTGGTCTTAAAGAAACTCTCACCCAGCAGGTTAAACATTTCTAATTTGTTTGCCACATATTTGGAGGGTATTTGAGATCAATATATGAATAATCGCGTATCGAGACTTGTTTAAATAAATATTTTTTTTTATCTTTGACCAGCACTCAGGGGATGACCCCTACATATGCAGTGCATTGCGCCGGAACTAGAAAGGGGGGGGGGGGGAGTAGTTTTGAGGTGACAGATGAAGAAAGATGAGAAGATAGAGAATTTTGTGTAGCTATAACAACCTTTTTTACTTCGCCGGCTAATTTGTGCTACAGGACCGACGAAGTAAATGATCATGGCAGTCGCTGCCAATTATGTTCAGTGACCAGTGACTAGGCCTTCATCATTGAAACAGACTGACAACAACTAACACAACCTTGCACTAATGCTGATCAGAAGAATTCAACACAATATTTCATGACTCAGCGCGGGGTTGAACTCAGGACCCTCCGCTTCATAGACTCGTGTTCTACTACTTCAGCCAACAGCACCCTCAAAGTATCGTATCGTTTATTTGCAAGTTGTAGCACATGATAAACACAAATATTTTTAATTCCAGAGGGTTTCATTTTCGATTTACAGTAACATGAAAATATTTCTAAAATTTTGAATACATCAAATACAAAATGTCGTGAAACACACTATTCTTGTCGAGAACGAAAATAATAATTGTCATATATATTTAAAAAAATTGCTAATTTTAAGTGTGGATTACATTACTTTTTATCTGATAGCAAATCGAATCGAAGTATCCCATCTGATCACTTTTTGTTTGCTTATAATAATTTTCTAATATATAAATATGTTCGTAGAAATTTTGATGGCAACTGCTTTTAAATTAAACTAACTTGTAAATAATTATTACAAACAAATTTACTAATCAAAATTTTCTTTTTATTTCAGGTAAGGAGACTTAATATTGCTTTCAACCTAATCTAATGTTTAAGGTGAGAATATATTTGAAATAAAAACAACACAAGAACTTATTGTGCAATCAAGATTATAATAATGGCCACATCGTTAGCGTACCAGGGCTCTAACTGCAAATCTTCAAGCTGATTTTGAAATTATTTTAATATATGTTAAACAATGCCCTAGAGAAAATGACTATTTGGAGCTAAAGCAGGACTTATTAGTTTTATATAGAAGTTTTTGCTACTTAATGCCGTATAATACCACTGACGTGTCTTTTTATATTGTTTGCCGAGTATTTATTTTGTGTCTTGTCTTTAAGGGATACTTTCTTATTTGTATTTGCAAAATCACAGAGGCAAACGAAGTCGAAGACCATTAGAACAAAAACAAAAAAAAAACGGCCTTTAAAAGAGCCCCCATTGGGGATGTCATTGTTATAAAATGTATTATAATAAATAGATGCATCTGCATGTGTATTTGAATAGAAAGCATAATATAACTATGTATGGAGATGTACTCGTATATGTGAGTATGTAAGTTTGTATTAGTGCAGCACCAGTGTGCCTTGCTGCATTCCTGACTATTATGCAAAAGTTCATATTGCAATACACATATAAATTTTTTAATACAAGTGCAGTATCTGTGAAGTACGTACTTACTGAAAATTTTACTTTCTTTATTTTTTAATGTCAGACACACACACACACACACAGACATATATATAATAGTTAGTATGTTTGCAATAGAGCGATAGAGTTCGTCAACAGTGTGTTGAAATAGTTCTCTGACAAAATGGTCTGATTCTGAGAAAAACAAAAATCTGGTCCCTTCAGATCATAATTACCACGTCCTGCTTATTACATCAGCCACGTTGTCGTTTCCTCATCAGTAGAGCATTTTTTTACGTAAGACCAATAAAAAAAATTATTGGATTCTGGATTTTTTCGAACTAAAATTCTTATAAATTTCAATGAAAATTTTTATTTTTCAAACTTATTAATTTATTATTAAGATACAAATTTTTTATTGAGACTCAAGTACAAATCTGCAGTTTATTTTATTTTACGATGAAATGTCTCAGAAAAATTTAAAAAAAAGAGGAGAGAGCCATCGGTGTGTCAAATTTTACTTCTCCATCTATAAGATTTTACTTAAGATCGCTTTCACACTATAAGACTTTTCATATTGTTTCGAATTTTTGACAAATCTTAATACTCAGTCTTATAGTGTGAAAGCCGCTTTAGTAGTTTTAATTTTTTTTTTACGAAAATTTGTGCGAGTTCTTTGATAAATTTTTTCGACAGAAAATCGCCGAACACGCCAAACCATTTTTAACTTGTATGACTCTTACAAACGAATTAAATAAAGTCAATAGCTGAAACTATGGCCTTGTGTTCAAGACGGATGTTCCAATATCCAAAAAACGGTAATTGTATGCATTAAAATTCAAAAAAATATTTTGAACACATCCCGTGTAATTAAAAAATGCACCCATGCATGCAATCTTACAATACGACACTGAATTTTGTTATTACTTCTGTTAAGTTTTGTAATATTTCACCAGTCAGGCCCTACTCATATTAACTTAATGAGCACACTTCGTGATTGGTTTGGTGACAGGATGGGTTTCTTGTATTTTATTATAGGCATACATAAAGAGACAAAGCGGATTGGAAAAAGTGTGAAGTGGCGGACTTCTTGGCCTTCTTGGTGTATCTAAAAAAAAGAAATTTTTAGCGCAAAATAGACTTGGGTCCAACTAGCTCATTCGCTCAGTTTTGACAAGAACCTCTGAACCCATTTAAATTACATAGGTGGTTTGATCAGAGGTTCTTGTCAAAACTGAGCGAATGAGCTAGTTGGACCCAAGTCTAGCGCAAAACATCCGCAACCAGTTGTTCGAATTTACTTGCGAAAATGCAATGTCTTAATAGTTTCACGATATCATGTGTATTTTCTTGGTTCTTATATGTATGTGCATATGGGAGTATATCACAAACTTTTTCTTTTATTTGTTAGATACACACATACATACATGCGGTCATATGCACTTTAGACCTACTCACCTTTTATGAAAATAAAAAATACTTTATCGATAAAAATATCAAGTTCCAAATTGATTGCTTTCTGATTGCTCCAAGAATATTTCCTCTCTAGCGATCACTATAGGCAGCATCTAAAAGAGATAATTTGTTATATATATTTCAATGGTACTTGCAGTTGATATTTCATAAATCCCCGAACGTTTCTTTGAATTATGCATAAGTCCATTTTGTGAGGTATTTAGAAATACCGGGAGCCTTTAGATATGTGGTTTGGACTATAGTTTAGTAAATATTTTTAAACAGCGTTTCAATACACCCACCGTACATAAATAATAATTTTTATTTATAAAGTTATAAACATTTTATAAATCAAAATTTGCATACAAAATTTGTTTTATAAACCCTTTATTAACCAGAAATACTTTTTATAAATAAGGCAGCAAATATTTTGCAATATTGTCATTCGAAATAATAGATTCTTTAAAGAAAGCTTAAGTTACGACACAACTGAAAAAGTTCCTAACCATATTGAAGAATTAAAACCTTCTTCAATATGGTTAGGAACTGTATTCAAATTATGGCCCAAACTATGTTCATTGACTTTAAGGATGGTGGAGAAATATTGTCAACTCAAGAAATTAATTTTTTTAAACATGTTTCACTTTACAATTGCTGATGCTTAAACATACATAATGCTTTTCAAATTATCATTATGGAGATTTGTGACATGTAAAAAATACTTAGTAGGTTATATTTCTCGAACAGTAGAGCTGCAAAACTATCGATAGTCGCGGCATTCGATAGTATCGATAGTTTTTTGCGATGCTATCGACACTATCGATAGTTTCGAATTCTGGGAAAATTGTCTATAGCAAAAAATGTATGTAATTAAACTAAAATTATGTTATCTTCCATAAAGTAAAAAAAGTTGAGTTGTTTAGAAACTTAAAAAGTTTTTTTAAACAAACAAAACATACACATATATGTACCCGGCAACACGGGTATTAAAAAATAAAAATGTATTAACATCAGGTTGCTACAGTTCTCGTATGCAATTTCCTAATAATATGTATTTGTATAAGAACTGTTATCATATTTAACTAAGCCATCTAATAAGTGGTAACAAACACAATACACATGAGCACTAATGAATTGCGGATTTCGAAAACACCTGTTCTGCTCTGCTGTGTAAGTTGAATAACTAAAAAACTGATATTGACTTTCCTTTGTGCCTTGGATAATTTGTCATGTGTTTCTGGATTTAAAACGAAAAAAATTCGAGCAATTAGCCTATAAATCTTAATTCAATTTAATAAATTTATTAATTTATTTTTACATTTATGTTTATCATTATTTTTATTATTACAAAAGCTTACATGCGGCGAAATTTGAATGTTTTATTTTTTATTTCAAAGCCGCCGTCAGAGCCTTTTTATTAACTTCACTTTTACTTTTTCAATAATCTGATTTTTCTCGATAGTATCGCCATCGGATAAAAACATCGATAGTCCACTTAAAACCAAACTATCGATACTATCGATAGTACCATCGATAGTTTTGCAGCTCTATCGAACAGTGGGATTAGCTGGCAACGATATCACAGGATATACAAGACAGTCCTGCAGAGGCTTTGAATGCTATTCTATATTTATTGCGATCGATCTACATACATATATGGATGATGTCTCAAGCAGGGCGGCTAGATTCACAGCATCTCGGTGATGGCGAAGCATTTGTTTAAAGTTAAAAGTCAGACTATACACTGATTGGTTAGGTTTTGTCAGCGGTACTGGAGGTCATTTTTGGTTATCCTTGGGATTGACTGCTTCCTCCGTCTTCTTAATCAAGTCAGTATATGTCAGGGTAAAAACTTTGGTTGTAAGGGAGGCGAGGGTAGTCTTGATAACCAGGTAGACGTTCTATCCTAGTTGGGCAGGAAGAAATTGCTATCTAGACTAGGTGGTCAGGCTAAGCTAACACTTTTTTCTGGGGCCCAACTAGACAAAGTCGGCTCTGAGATCAAACCCACTAATTACCACTACGTCTGGTAATATTAAAAAAATTCATATTCAGGCCTTATTTTCATAAGACTAAAGACAGATTACGCAGAGCTTTCTCAGAAATCGTGCTAAAAGAGTTGTTGTGGATGCAAGGCTCTGTTCTTTCTCCTAAACTATTTCTTATATATCTAAATTACCTTCACTGTCAGACTTTAACTGCTTTTCTTTTGCAGCAGCCTTCGCCATTCATATGGTTTCAATAATGGGGCCGGCATTGTCAGACATCGGCGCGATGCGGCATAATATTTATGAATGTTGCGCTCAACAGTAACCTCAATAAAATTGTTCAATAGGGTTACAACAACAGGGTAAATTTCAATGTCCTTAAGATACAATGCTGCACGCTTACACACCAATGCATGCCCGATCATGCTGCTTCATCTGTAAACATGGGTGGTATAGATATTGAGGAATCAGAAGCTCCTGATGTTCTTGGCATGAAAATCCAGTTTGACGTTCAATCGACAGAGCACATTTTTCATGTTTCAAAAGAAGCATTCAAGTGCCCCGGCTTTCTAAGGCGATGCTAGACATACTTCACTCCGTCTTATCTCCTTACTATTTATACCACTTACATCCGACCGAAAATGGAATACAACTCTCATGTGTGGGCCGATGCTTCAAAGTATATCTCGAAGCCACTCGACCGTGTACAGGAGAGGGCGAAGAAACTGATAGGGAACGGTAGGGTATCCAATTCTATTGACTCACTTGAGCATCGGCGCAATGCGGGGTGCATTTCACTGTTCTATCGCTACTATAATGGGTTTTGTTCCAATGAAATCAGTGATCTCTCTCCCGAAACGCGTATCTTTCTACGCTCAACACGCCTTATGTGAACCGCACTACGTATTACATTGAAAATTCATTCTTTGCCCGTATGTGGCATGAATAAATTCAAATCGAATGTTCATAGACACTACTGCCTTTATCCTCCTTCCCACAACCAATTTTTCTAGTTCCTTCTAGGGTGTTTCTTTGTGAAGTTTTTTTTTTATACGAATCACTCTGTTATCTGACAGCTGTTTTGACAATTTAAAGTGACGTCTCTACTCAGTATTGTTTGGCAAATCATCATGAACAGGTTAACTCCAGAACAACGCTTCCAAATCGTGGAAATTTATTTTCAAAAACAGTGTTCAATTAAAAATGTTTATCCGCTTTTTTACCGCAAAATTCTCTTCAGTGATGAGGCGCATTTTTGGTTGAATGGATATGCCAACAAGCAAAATTGCCGTATTTGGAGCAAAGACAGTCCACACGCCGTTCAAGAATTACCAATGCATCCCGATAAATGTACTGTTTGGTGCGGTCTATGGGCTGGTGGAATCATCGGTCCTTATGTCTTTAAAAATGAGGAAGGACGACGCGTTACCGTGAATGGAAATCGATACAGAATCATGATCAATGAATTTTTGGTGCCAAAACTTCAAGAAATGGATATAAACGAAATGTGGTTTCAACAGGATGGTGCCACTTGTCATACTGCGGCGAAACAATGGGCTTATTGAAAGAACATTTCAACGACAGCATTATTTCGAGAAATGGACCGAAAATTGGACCTCCAGAATGACCTTTGTGCAAAATAGTCGTGGTGACCATATGCCCGAAATTATATTTAAATGTTAAATGAAGAAATTATCTACCAAATAAAAATTTTTTTTGGTATTTTCATAATTTGGCATGCGTTTTATTTAAATTTCAAATCAGCAAGCTCTTATAAAAACACCCTTTATATAGATTCGTGTTAGATAATGTGGCTTTGCAGCAATGAAAAGTGATCAACACAATTAATAAATAGAAAACGTGGACGTGATGGGTCTTTACATGATCAGTAGACATTCTACTAGAATCGACATGTCCCATAATGACTTCTGTCTTTGTTGTCATGGAGGAAACAAGGAAGAAGTGTCCACTTTCATTTCGAATGGCCAGCGTTGCATCTCTGGACACAAAAGTTTTTAGGAAATCATGTAATAGAGGATCTCTCAGAGTTATCAGAGATCGGTCTCTGTGACCTGATCAGATATCTTATCGCGACGGGCAAGGACGACAAGAACAAGTCACATTCTACTTGGACGCCCGTGGGAAGAAGTCATCCATGCAAATCAACCAACAACCATCATACACCAAATGATGTCTATAGTTTAAAACAGCTGAGACGTGAATTGGCCTAGTGTACGTATTTATTTGTATTTCGTTGCCGCTTTTAAGTATTTTGTATGTAGTTGTTAGAGCTTAAAGAACATTTCACATAAACACAGAGAATATAAATAGAAGGGGGACTTTTATTTTACGTTTTTTCTCTGATGCAGTTTGTTTTTTCTTTTATTTCATTCTGCTTTTGATTTTATTTGCTTTTTTATTTTGTTTTATATTTGTTGACATGCTTTACATTTAGGATTTTTTTGTTTTTATTTTCACTTTTCCGTCACGCTTAACAAGAGTAGTAGTAGATGATTCTCTTCAAAAGACGTCGAACTCAAAAACGGTTTTGTTTTTATTATAATTCCCTTTTTGTATGTTTTATTTTTTTTTAAATATGTTCTCTATATTTTTTTGCAAATTTGTTAAAGAATTTTTTCCTTTAGCTTGTAATCTGGAGGGGTTTATGCTGTCGCATGTTTGTGTGGTTTGTTTGAAGAGCGAATGGAAAAAGGATTAAAACAGGACTTTACTGCCGTTCTCCACCTTACTAAAAAGTTAAAGCATTTACGTGTTTTTTTTGTTCTCCCTGTAAACGCAAGGACTGGGAGCTGTTTTAAAGCTTTTAGTTTAAGATAAAACTGCCAAGTGTTAACATATCCCTCGCATGCGCTTATTTGATATTTATTCTTTTATTTCCGCCGTTTCTTGTTAATTTGTTCGTTTTGTGCTCAAGAGTTGACAAAGATTCAAGAAGACGTATAATTTCCATAAGAGTGAAAATTTTTATACATTTTGGTTGTTTTGCTCAGCTATTGTCCCGAGTTGATTTTTATTCCTGCTTTTGCTATTACAAAAATGAAAAATAAAATATAAATATTGACTTGAAGTGTTTGGATTTTTGTTCTTTTTTTTGTGTGAAGTCACTACATTTAAAGTACAACAAAAAAAATTCTTTGTCTAGGCAAAATTTTCTAACCCTAATAACAACGAAAAGCAGATAGGATTTGAATAAATTTACAAACATGGACTGAAAAGTTGCAGTCATTGCAGAGGAACATAATAGGCTATGATTTCTAGACAACCGTAAATAAAATCCGGCATTATTAGGATGGCACTCGTGCAACGTTAAATCATCTTGTATTTCTCATTTAACAAAAGCAAATAGGCTCTAAAATATATACTCATGGTTGCATTGAACGCGTGTAAGCTTTTGTACCAAAGTAAAACCTTTTTCGTAATATAGTTTTCATTTAGCTAGTTTTGACGCAGATTTATGTAAATCTTTATTATCTTCAGGTATCAATTATGGGGAAGTAATAACATAGTACATCTTGTTAGATTAGAAGTCATTTTAGAAGTATTTATATCAGATTATATATAAATGTATGTATTGAAGTTGTCAATGCAAACGATAGGAGTTAAAAGGTGAGAGCATGAACTCACTGCTTTAAAGAAAAGGTGTTCCAACAGGCATTTCCGTACTTTGACAGTTGATAGCGGCCATCTTGTTGAAGTGACACCTGTCAAATTCGTTTTCAGTTTTTCAGTTCAAATCACCATGGACGGATATATTATTTCACAATACGCGCAAATAATTGAATTGTTTTATCAAAAATCAGTTGGCATCTGATTCTTATATCAATCGGAAAATTATTTTCAGCATATAGGAACATATCTGGATGAATGGGAATGCGAAAAAATAAAATTTTCCAATTTGGGACGATACCAATTCGCATGAGATCCAAGAGCGTCTATGCATGCCGCAAAATTCAGTTTGGTTTGGTTTTTTATTGGCAGTCTCATTGCAGCGTCCGTTGGCCAGTCATTGATGTCGGCGGCGAGCAGCTATAGGTCGATGGTTACAATCTTCTTTTCAATTGAATTAGATAATTTGAAAAGTAACGATATGTGGCTTCAATGGGATGGTGCTACGTGACCTACTCGTATATCACATTCCACATTGGTGATGTGAACTGACCACCAAAATCTTTCGATTAGACACCGTTAGACACTTGCTTGTGAGGACAGATGAAGATAGATGACTAGATAGATGGTGCTTTGTAGCTATTTTAATTTTTCTATTTTGCTACAGGGTCGACGAAGAAGGGTGCTGTTCTTCTACTTTTTAGTACATGATAGTGTCAGTCGCTGGCAGTTATGCTCCGTTATCAGTTGCTATGTATTCATCACCGAATCAGGCCGACAACAACTAATACAGCCATGCAGTATTGCTGGTCGAAAGAGCTTGACACAATATTTCTGACTGAGCACGGAGTCGAACTCTGAACCCTTCGCTTCATAGTCTCGTGTTAACTACTTCAGCCAACAGCACCCTCAAACATTTGATTAACGTTATATTCCACACATGATAACTTCTATCATGTCCTTCAAATGAATAAAAAATTTCCATGATATCTCACACACATATTTTGCCTTATTTAAATTTTAAGATAGCAAGCGCTTAATGAAATACACTTTACGTTTCGTCAATTGTTACGTAAAATTTAATATTAAGTACGAGGGCGGCGAAACAGGCAAAAGAAAAGCTCGATAAACACTACGGTGAGTCTGATCCGTCCGATTACATGAAAAAATATTAGATATTGTGGGTGCTGTTGGGTGAAGTAGTATAACACGAGACTATGTAGCGGAGGGTCATGAAATATTGTGTTGAATTCTTCTGATCAGCATTAGTGCATGGTTGTGTTAATTGTTGCCA